>CM035850.1:8622452-9822452 GCA_020510985.1 Pholidichthys leucotaenia
TGAAAGAAGAAAGAAAGACGAAGGGGAGCAGGAGGAAAAGATATCGGAAAACGTGTCAGCGGAAAGGGATGTGGATGATGTGAAGTCTTCGCTGGTCAACGAGTCGGAAAACAACAGCAGCTCCTCGGACTCGGAGGTGAGTGAAGCGTGCTGCGTGTTTTTTTTTTTGGGTTTTTTTTGTTTTTTTTTTAAAAGGCTCTCCACGGCGCGCCGCGTTAAAACATACCTGATTTTATGCACATTTACAATAGTTTTCTCCCCTTTCATGTGTGCATTGTCCTTTGTAGTGAGCAGAGAGGCGCCCCCAAACCAGAAAGTTTTTTTTTTTTTTGTTACTTATTTGTACCTGTAGGTAGATTTGGTTTGCAGTCTGGTGACAAGCCACCGGCCGCTGCGTGCGCGAGCGCCCTAAACCTACATGTTTTCGGTATGCGGGAGGAAACCGGAGAAATCCCGGAGTAAACCCACGCAACACGGGGAGAACATGCAAACTCCACACAGCTCACTGTTGGTCGGGGGCTGGGATCGAGCCCACGGTCTCATGATCCCCACGATCCCCCGGCCGAGGGTAAACTGTGCTGCCACAGTGCTAAACCACTGCTCCACCGTGCAGCCCGTTATGAGAAAGCGAGAGATTACGTCAGTGAAGGTAATTATTCAAAAATCCAACTTTTTTTTTTTTTTGCATTTCACACTGGCCATTTAATTCCCCGCTTATCCCCTTATCAGGGGGAACAACAGGAGTACACCATTTTGCCGAGTTTGTAGGTACACGTGAGCTATGTGGTTTGTTTCACCCTGCTGCTGCTGTTTCTTGCCATCCAATATGGCGGCACACTCTAACGGGCCAGTGCGGCACGCCCCCTGACGTCATATGCAAAAACTCAATATTTTATTTACCATCTATGTTTGTGACTCATAAAATCAGGTTTGTTGTTCTACCCCCGTGGTTCATATAGTGTTTAGGACCAGAAGCCTTTTGTCTGACAGGTATTCACTTTTCGGTCACATTCTCCATTTTTCCTCCTTTCTCTCTCTTTTCCTTTACTAAGCTTTGTCTGCATGTCTCTATTATTTCTTTAAATGTGAGAGGCCTTAGAAAGCATGTAAAACATAAAGCCATTTTCCTTCACTGGAAACAATTTTACACTGACTTCTGTTTTACACAGGAATCCCATTCTACTTCACACACCTGCAAATCAGAAGAGATGAAAAAGGTGACAAACTAAACCCCTGTTGGGGAATCTGGGGGCATCCCCCCCCCCGAAAAAATTAAGTGATTTTAACACCTAATTCAGCATTCTGGTGTACACTGAGAATAATGGGAAAGACAACACCTTGCTTCAGATAACAAAGACATTATTAACAGTGATTCACACACATAACACTAATTTTTTCAGCCTTTCAATGCTCCAGATTAATGTAGCAATAAAATTAAATCTATAAAATATCCTGTAAAATAATGAAACATTTTACACAATGACCACTTTTATTTCAAGGTTGGGGTTTTTTTGTATGATGCAAGAATTAGCTTTCTTTTTGTATTTCATACTTAGTCATTTGGTTGAGAATACTTACTTACATAACTCAAGTTTTGAATGTGGAACATGGATCATATTTGGGTGTTATTAGACTGCCTTATACTGGATCTGAATACTTGTGTCGAGAGTCACACCTGGCCACAATTAACCCCTAATGGCGGTCTCCCCTCTGCTCATCTATTTAAAACAGCTAAGCCTACAAGCTTCTATTTCATGAATAAAAACATTTTCTCAATAAATTTAGGTTCAAAAGAAAGGTAAGAGACTGATGTAGAAGTGTCAGAATCATATCAAATGTTCTATTTCAGAGTAAACTCAGCTAGAAGACAGCAAAAAACTATAATTTTCACCTCTGCCTAAAAAATGTTAATATAACTATATTTTACGTGATTAGTGGAGTGTTTAATGCTTTTTTTTGCAGAGCGGACCCGTTCTACCGGGGGACCCTCGGACAAGTTAGAATCACACAACAATGCGGGAATGCAATGGGCGAAGCCTTCCCAAAATTATTCGCTTTTGAACTCTGTGATATTAGGCCAACGTTAACACACAATTCACGGACGTTAACGACCCCTTAACAAGCAGACGAGCTTTCCATTAGGGCTGCAACAATTGATTATTTTGGTAGTCAATTAATCTAACAACCTTTTTTTCGATTAGTCGACTAAGACCATTTCTCTCATGTCCACCATCTCTGCTTCCTGTTGGGGCTCTGGTGCATATTTTACCTCACCTGCTGTTTAAGCCTGCACACCTGTGAAAATCACCTTGTCAGTCTTTGCTTTAATAGAACATTTTATAAGCAGTTTCCAGAGCTATATACAAAAATCCAAGAAAGCTGTATTAATTATCACAAGTTTAAGGTTATATATTAGTTTATCACACATAGCATCATGCCTAATGTCAATTAAACAATTGATTAAATATCTTACAACTGAATTACTGATCTGTGCCAACCCACAAACTAACATTAGGTGGAAGTTTTCTCTAAGTGCATTTTTAACAATTCAGAAAGGTAAACCTTCGTATTCAGTATTCACTGCACTTAAGAGTGATATTTCAAGCTGTTTGATTTAATTTTGATGATTATGGTTGTAGGTTATTTATTAAATTACAAATTACGATATTCTAATTAACCCAGATGCACTAATATTCAGAATGAGGACTAATATTAACAAAGATAAGAGAGATATCGCGACTCCTGTAATTCAGTCATTTACTGCATTCAACAACACGTTAGTCATGACAGCTCAGCCCTCAGCAACCAGAGAGCTGATTGTCAAACAGCTAAGCTAATATAAACAGCAGTACTAACAGTATTGTCATTTTCCTAAAGTTTGAAGCAGGTGCCCATTGAAAATAAGCAGTGTCAACTTTCTTTACTCGCTAAAACTTAGCAAGCAGAAACAGTCAATGTCGCAGCTCCCGGGTGCCGTCGTTTCAGATGCTCATGCATCACTGTAGTGCTGCCATGATAGGAAAGGTCTGCCTTGCAAAGTCGGCATTTTACTTGTTTTGTTTTTTTGATTTCTGTGAAATGTTCCCATACTACAGAAAGTTTGGGTCTGCTTTTTTTGACGTGTTTATTTTTTTGCTTCGCCATGCTGCACTCATCTTCTTCTTTGCTGGAAACTGTTCATGCATGCCAGACAACAGAGGTGCTACTGCCCGCAGCAGTTCCAGTGGTGCATTGCAGTTATAACTGAACATTCCCGTGGCATGAATATAAACTTTATAATTAAACGATTTGTCAACAATAAAAATCTGCATCGACAAATTTTTATTGTCGATGTTATTGACAACATCAACTAGTCATTTCAGCCTTATTTTCCATTAAACATTTTAGAAAATGTGCCGTTAGAGAAAAAGATCACGACACACTTTATCAGCATTAAGTTACACAGCCTATTCAATTCAACTTTATTTATACGACACACTTTATCAGCATTAAGTTACACAGCCTATTCAATTCAACTTTATTTATATAGCGCCATTTCACAATAACAGTCATCTCATAGCACTTTCAACTGTAGGGGAAACCCCTACAATTGCAGAAAGATCCCAGCAATCAGGCGATCCCCTGTGAGCAGCACTTGTTGACGGTGGAGAGGAAAAACTCCCTTTTAACAGGAAGAAACCTCCAGCAGAACCAGGCTCAGGGAGGGGCAGTCATCTGCTGAGACTGGCTGGGGGGGTGAGGGGATAGAGAAGAAGAAGAAAAGAACAGACATGTAGAGAGCAAACAGCACGACGGGGACTCAATCTGTGGGAAAGAACAAAGATGTTAATGACCAGCAAAGATATTTCATTGAGAGTGAAGAAAGGAGTGAAGCCCAGTGCATTGTTGGAGGGCCCCCGGCTGTCTAAACCTATTAGCAGCACAACTAAGGGAGGGTTCAGGGGCACATGATCCCTCCCCAATTATAGGCTATATCAAAAAGGAATGTTTTAACCCTGTTCTTAAAAACAGAGATAGAGTCTGACTCCCGAATCCATACTGGCAGCTGGTTCCAAAGGAGAGGAGCCTGATAACTGAAGGCTCTGTCTCCCATTGTACTTTTTGAGATTCTAGGTATTACAAGTAATCCAGCATTTTGGGAGCGTAGTGCTCTGTTAGGATAACAGGGTAGTATCAGATCTTTTAAATAACGAGGGGCCTGATTATTTAGAGCTTTGTGAGAAGAAGTGAGAAGAGGGATTTTAAACTGAATTCTAAATTCTATGGGAAGCCACTGAAGGGAGGCCAGAACCAGAGAGATGTGATCTCTCTAGTTCCTGTTAAAACTCTTGCTGCATCATTTTGGATCAGCTGAAGACTTTTTAAAGATGTTTTAGGACAGCCTGATAATAAAGAGTTACAATACAATGATAGAAGGCAGTCTTAGAAACAAGTTTAATATGTGAATTAAAGAATGAATCTTGATCAAAAATAACTCCAAGGTTCCTCACAGAACTATTAAAGGTGAACTGAACTCAACGGCATTGAACGGCACTGGGTGATAGTACATACAATTATAAAGATAATTTATCATTGGCACCCCCTCCACAAATCCCGGAATCTTGGAGAAAATCGCGATTTAGAATTTCCCGCCCTGAAAAATCAGACAAATCCGCCGAAGCGCAGCCGGAGTTCCGCGTGACGTCACGAGTGTGACCAGTCCTCATGTTTACCATTGCGAGCACGTCGACACTGGTTGTTTTTGGTGCATTTTGTCGTGATTGTCGACTACAAAACACTTCCAACACCTGGGAAGATCTGTTCAGTGGCCAAGGAAAGCGGTCATGGCGACGAAAGAAAAGAAAGGGGGAGGAAAAGCGACCGGGAAGCGATGCGTTTCTTGATATACAGTGATCCATCACTTATCGCGTTTAATGGGGACCAGAACCGACCGCGAAAAGTGAAAAAACCGCAAAGTAGCGTCACCCCCCCCCCAAGGGCGTCACAAGCACTATTTTGCACAAAAAGGCACAAGAGAACAGCGAAAAGTGCCACTAAGCAACACGAGCGATAAAGAAAGCGCTCTGCAGGGAGAGAAGCTGGGTAAAACGTCTCGGCCAATCAGCTTGCGAGGTGAAACGTCTCGGCCAATCAGCTTGCGAGATTCCCGAGCGGTGAAGAGGTGGGCGGAGAGGAGTGGAGCGGTGGTCAGAGAGGTGGATTTTGAGCTGTGCGGGCTCTCCGTGTTGATACCTGATGTTCTAATGAGAAGGCAGGGAGACTACATTAGAACATCAGGTATCAACACGGAGAGCCCGCTCTCCCCGGCTCCCCAGCCCGCTCGGGAATCTTGCAAGCTGATTGGCCGAGACGTTTTACCTCGCAAGCTGATTGGCCGAGATGTTTTATCTCGCAAGCTGATTGGCGGAGACGTTTTACCCAGCTTCGCTCCCTGCCGAGCGCCTATTCCCAGCGAAGGAAGACCGCATTAAACGCGATAAGTGAGGGATAACTGTAATAAGTTGGAAAAATGCTGATGTTTTTTTTTCCCCTTTCTTTTTTATTGTTAATTTTCCTTATCCTGACACCCCAAACATGCCAAAGTAAAGACTCACCATTCTGTATTCAATAAGCGACTCTCCTCCCCATCACTGCTGCGGTCTGAGTCGGTGCTGGAATCCCCCGAAAATTTTGGCTCTAATCTGTACGGTTCGATGCCTCCCTCGCTCTCTTCCTGTTCACTTGACACTCCTGCATCCTCCTCTGTCTTGTCACCGATCCTGAATGCCTCTTCACTCTGAAAACTCTGGTGTTCTTGACTGCTGGAACTGCTATCATCTGCCATTGTTGTTTTGATAAGGATCACACTCGTGACGTCACGCAGCGTCGTCTGCACTACTTCCGGTTTGTTTGGCACTGCCAGCCAGAGGCAAAAGTTTATCGGCTTATAGCTTGGCCATCGCACGGCCTAAAAATTTCTTTTATGTGTTGAAAAATACAATAGGTAGTAAGGAATTAATCTGCTATTCTACTTTTTTGGCAAAAAGGTGAGTTCAGTTCACCTTTAAGAGAAAGCCTAACCATATCCAAACTAAGAGTTTGATTTGGAAAGGTATTTCTAAGGTTTTTTGGACCAACTAGAATGACTTCAGCCTTATCTGAATTTAATAGCATGAAATTATAAGTCATCCAAGCTTTGATTTCCTTAAGACAAGCCTCTAATTTGGCTAACTGCTTACTATCATTATATCGTAGGCAGGCAGATAGCGACACTTACTTTCAAACTCCCGCTAATAATCCATCCAACGAATTTATGGTGGGCCGTGGCAAATGACGGAAGACGATGCAGTTATCTTGATTGTGACTGGCCAAATGACAACACGTGATGTGTTTCACCAAAGATGATTTATCGTGAAGATTACTGTCCCCCATTGGTTCTGAAAGCTCCATTTCAGGAAATCTACCGGCGAACAACACCCCCCCCCCAAAAAAAAAAACAAAAAAACTCTTCTGATCTACACGATTCACATGAGTGACATATTTAGGATTCATTTTGGCAATTTTAGCCAAAAAGCAACTAGTTTGCAGGTATGTACACAGGACACTGCCTTTTGGAGATCACAGTGGGGCTCAGATCTGTGGACATCTCATGATACAGAACACTCGAATCAGAATCAGAATCAGAATCAGAATCAGGTTTATTGCCATTGTTCATGTGATACACAAACTAGGAATTTGTCTCGGTGCCATGCTGCAACATTAAAAACATAATGAGAAAAAGGGATAAACTAAAAAACTAAAGGACTAGAAACGTGCAATAAGTGTAGAAAAATAAGTAATAATAAGTAATAATAATAATAATACTAGTAATAATGAGTAGTACTAGTCAAGTCACCTCGGCAGGTGTTTGTATCCTTAACAACTGTTTCGATGGAAAAATTCTGACCTCTGATTGTGACAAAGATGGAGATTATGTACTCTTTGCTGTGGAAACTGCCAATTCAACCTTCATCATTATAAATGTTTATGGTTTTAACTCTTCAACTGAGAACAGCGCTTTAGTTGACAGTCTACAAGACAGATCACTCCACTGGTTAATTAAATTTCCTAAACCACATACTGTATGTGGTGAAGACTTTAATGTACTAAATAATTATCTTGACAGATGGCCTCCCAGAAATTGTGATTCCCATAGTCTATACTTAAAACTGTTTATGTATAGATTTCATTTAGCTGATGCTTGGAACGATACACACCCATGTCAGAATGGATATACATGGTGCAACAAATCATCATCTAACCAGTCACAAATCGATTATTGGCTTGTGTCTAATGTTTTGAATAATGTAGCTGCAGACATACTACCATCACCATTATCTGACCACAAAACTATCCGCATTCTTATCCTGTTAGCTTCTTCTTGCTGTTCGTCTAAACCAGCTTATTGGAAACTAAACAGCAGTACAGTATTCTCAAACACACTGATGTGAGCTCAAAAATTGAAAACTTGATCAGACTGTACTGGAACAAAGCTATAGCTGAAAATGAGTTTGGTTGTAATTGGGAATTATCAAAACATGAAATTACCATATTTTTGAGGAAATACTGCAGTAATTTAATGAACCAAAGACGAGTGGAAGAAAATGATATATGCAAAATCTCTCTTTTGTCCTCAAAACCACCTAACTCAGTGAATCTGAAAAGACAGAGCTTACTGAGCAGCAGCATAGGCTGGACCAGATATACGAACGTAAAGCTGAAGGAGCCTTTATTAGGTCACATAGAAAATGGCGTGAAGAAGGCGAGCAGAATTCAGCTTACGTTTTTAGGTTAGAAAGGCAACAAGCAAAAAGTAATTCCGTACAGCAATTAAAAATTGATGGCTCAATCATTGATGAACCAAAGAAAACCAGCTAAAACTCAACAATTCTCCAGGAACTGATGGCCTAAGTGCAGAGTTCTCTAAAAAATTCTCTGATACTCTAGCCCGTCACAGTGAGATAAACTGGATCCAAACACTGAACGTGAGTTCAACAGAATTCATTGGGAGCTGGTCATTCTGACGCAGTTCAAGGGCTTCAACAGAAAATAATATGGCAGCTTGGTGGTGCAGTGGTCAGCACTGTGGCAGCACAGTAAGAAGGTTGTGAGTTCGATCCCACCCCCTGACCATCAGTGATCCTTCTGTGTGGAGTTTGCATGTTCTCTTGTGTCTGTGTGGGTTTACTCCGGTTTCCTCCCACAGGCCAAAAACATGCAGATTAGGTTAATTGGAGACTCTAAAGTAGCCCTAGGTGTAAATGTGTGTGTGAATGGTGAAGGGATTGGCACCACACCATGGCTGCTGCATCCATCCAGGTGGATGTCCTGTAATTTCCCCATTGTGGGACTAATAAAGGATTATTAAAAAAATATCCTGCTCATTTTGTGAGACTTCCCTTGAGACTTGCTTCCATTTATTTTGGTCCTGTGCTTTTACACAAGCCTTGTGGAAAGATATCACCTAACTTTGCCCGATATTAGAAAAACATTTTATTTGGTTACACTGATCTAGATTGCAAAGATTCCAATGCACCTTACCTCAACTACTTAAGGTTTAAATTTGATTACATGATCTACCCCTCCTGCGGCTGGTGTCGCAAATATGCACATGTCACATGATTGGTCAAAAAGTATGACAAAAAACAAACAAACAAAATAAACCCAGATGTACCAAGCACTTCACATCACTGCAGACATATATAGCTTACTGTTCTTCACTGGAGAACTCAGTTCAGCCCACCAGAACTTCTTTGAATCTGATATCACTCCCGGGACGCAGAACAAGAGACATAAACAACTACGCAACATATATTTCCACAGGGAGGAAGCATTTGCTCCAACTTTTGCCAACTATGATTTTAAAAGGGATTATTTAGCTTCTGTAGGGAAATATTTACCTTCTGTGAAATGTCAAAATGGGCCGGCGCACGTACACCTTTCGTCCGCCATTGACGAAGCTGCACATGATGGAGAGGACAATACTGCCAGTCCGGCAGCGTTATCTAACTGAAATAGAGGAGGAATAAGTCAGAAGATAAATGTGATAGTTTCTGGATGTGGGAGAGAGAGCGCAAAAATGACCGATAGAAGACAAAATAAGGACTGGGGATGAGCACACGGATGCATGGCGACACATGACGAGTGGTAGGTCTGATGTTTTTATCAGTTTGTTTACATTCTACTGATTTTCTGGTTCATATATTTTGAAGATGAGAACAAAAAACAAAAACAAACAAACAAAACCATCCTTTGTGTACATATGTCCAAAGTCCACTTTGACTGAATGTTATGTAATCTGATGTGCAGGGTTTCCTCTGGTAATATTTCTGGGTGGCGGCCCGCCTCACCAGAAAATTTACTGCCACCCCAAGAAGGAGATATAAATTTAAGAAAAATATATGAAGCAATGACTTTCCGCAAGCATGCACACGAACAACGCGCGTGGCCATCATCCGCGTGGAGTTTAGAAGCATCCCGCCCATGCGAGCTTTCCAGTCAGCCAGCAGGCAGTGTCTCACTAGCGGCAGCAGCATCTTCGTGGAAAAGGAGTGAAAACCGGGAAGTCAAACAGAAGAAATGGACTCTATTTTCTTCTTCCGGCTTTCAGAGAAAGCAGACGCATTTTCTTCTTCCGGCTTTCAGAGAGAGCAGATGCATTTCTTCTCCTCTCCCTTCTCCTCCTCCCTTCACTGATCCCAGCTTGCTGTGTCCTGTCTGAGTCTCGCTCTTCTTCTGCTGCATCTCGACCCAAACGGAAAATTATGGAATTGAGCTGGGCTTTAAATGCAATTGACACCACTTTAAAAGAAGATCGGGCCAGGGGGAGCCCAAGTGGGGAGACTCATGGGACAATTGGAAACTCATGTGTCTGTGTGATTCGATTGAAGATGCGGATGACATCTATCTGTTTGGCTTATGATCACAGGATTTCTACTGTTTGGCTCTGGAGTTTCCTGGTGTATCGGAAATTAAAGAAGTTGGAAGAGCTGGTCAAAATGCGGACCCGGCGAAGCTCCTTCAACAATTTGACCAGTTGGGGAGTGCACTGATGGCGGCAATGGTGAACTGAATGGCGAACTGATTCAGAAGGTGGGAAACATCTTGGAGTCGCTGGGTGCTCTCCAGGGAATGATTTTAAAGCCTGTGAATGTGAGATGCACAGAATCGCATGAGATGGGAAATTTTTATGCTCTAAGTGAACTGTGCTCATCTGGCCTTGATTCGGCGTCCTTGGGAGACTCATTCCTCCAGGAGAAGAGATAAGGCAGAAGGGAGTTTTGGCTTCTCCCTAACCCAAACACTGATGTGCAGCAAACTGAACTCTCTAAGGACAGCGTTATCACGTGACTAGCATGGAATTTTACCATCTGACATGAACTGAAGAGAGGTGAACTCTTGTGAACATGTTATCTATGTTTTAGGACACTAAAGACATAACATCTAGCCGTTGCAGAGGAGAGAGGATTTTTGTTGTCCACCAGTAACTGATACTTCACACACTGCATTCACACTGATATCATTACCACTGACATACACACACTGGCCTCTCTCTTGCTTTGTTAATGTTTCCTCTATGCCATGTGTCAACACAACGGAAATAAGCTATAGACAGCTTGCTCCTTCTGTAATTGATAACATGGTGGATAGTGTTTCAGCTTCTCTGCATCAGACTCTAGACTTGGTGGCCCCCTTAAAAAAAAGAAAAAGTCTAATCAGAGATTTCTAACTCCTTGGTTCAACACAGAAACTCGTACCTTAAAACAGAAGACTCGTCAATTAGAAAGAAAATGGCGCTCTACTAATTTAGATGAAATCTATTTAGCTTGGAGAAATCATCTTTTAATTTATAAAAAAATCTCTTAGAAAAGCTAGAACGAGTTATTACTCTGCATTAATAGAAGAGAACAAGAATAATCCCAGGTTTCTTTTCAGTACTGTAGCCAGGTTGACAAAGAGTCAGGACTCTGTCAATCCTAGCATTCCCTTAGAGCTTACTAGTCAGGACTTTATGAACTTTTTCAATAATAAAATTTCATCCATCAGAGATAAAATCAATCAGATTCTTCCCACAGTTAACTTAAATACTGTAACTACTACAACTCCTTCTTTTGATGTCTGACTTGATGAGTTTACTCCAATCGACCTTTGTGAGTTAGACAAAATAGTTTCCTCATCCAAACCTTCAACTTGTCTTTTAGACCCTATTCCTACCAGGTTATTTAAAGAAGTCTTCCCACTTATTGGTAGCTTTATTCTTCATATAATCAATTCTTCATTAACTTTAGGCCATGTACCGCAGGCTTTTAAAACGGCTGTAATTAAACCCTTACTCAAAAAGCCAACGCTAGATCCAGGAGCTTTAGCTAACTATAGACCAATCTCTAATCTCCCTTTCATTTCAAAAATCTTAGAAAGAGTTGTTGCTACGCAATTATTTGACCACCTGCAGGGAAATGGTTTACTTGAAGAGTTTCAATCTGGGTTTAGAATCCATCATAGTACTGAAACAGCCTTAGCGAAGGTCACTAACGACCTCCTCATTGCATCTGATAATGGACTAGTTTCTGTACTTGTCCTTTTAGACCTTAGTGCAGCTTTTGATACTATCGATCATAATATTCTACTTGATAGATTAGAACACTATGTTGGACTTAATGGAACTTCGTTGCAATGGTTTAGATCTTATTTATCTGATAGGTTCCAGTTTGTTCATGTAAATAATGAGTTTTCTTTCAACTCAAAGCTTAGTCATGGAGTTCCACAGGGATCTGTGCTAGGCCCTACTCTTTTTAGTTTATATATGCTTCCGTTAGGCAACATTATTAGAAAGCACTGTATACATTTTCATTGTTATGCAGATGACACACAATTATATCTGTCAATGAAGCCAGATGACAGTAATCAATTAGCCAAGTTAGAAGCCTGTCTTAAGGAAATCAAAGCTTGGATGACTTGTAATTTCCTGCTATTAAATTCAGATAAGACTGAAGTCATTCTTGTTGGTCCAAAAAACCTTAGAAATTCCTTTCCAAATCAAACTTTCAGTTTGGATGCGGTTTCTCTTTCTCTTAATAGCTCTGTGAGGAACCTTGGAGTTATTTTTGATCAGGATTTGTCCTTCAATTCACATATTAAATTTGTTTCTAAGACTGCCTTCTATCATTTGCGTAATATTGCCAAGATTAGGAGCATCTTGTCTCAGAGTGATGCTGAGAAACTGATCCACGCTTTTGTTAGCTCGAGATTAGATTATTGTAATTCTTTATTATCAGGCTGTCCTAAAACATCTTTAAAAAGTCTTCAGCTGATCCAAAATGCTGCAGCAAGAGTTTTAACAGGTACTAGAAAGAGAGATCATATCTCTCCAGTTCTGGCCTCCCTTCATTGGCTTCCCATAGAGTTTAGAATTAAGTTTAAAATCCTTCTTCCTACTTACAAAGCTCTAAACAATCAGGCTCCTTTTTATTTAAAAGATCTGATACTACCGTATTATCCTAACAGAGCACTACACTCCCAAAATGCAGGATTACTTGTAATACCTAGAATCTCCAAAAGTACAATGGGAGGCAGAGCCTTCAGTTATCAAGCTCCTCTCCTGTGGAATCAGCTGCCAATCTGGATTCGGGAGTCAGACTCGATCTCTGTTTTTAAGAATAGGGCTAAAACCTACCTTTTTGATATAGCCTACAATTAGGGAGGGATCATGTGTTTCTGAACCCTCCCTTAGTTATGCTGCTAATAGGTTTAGTCAGCCGGGGGACCTCCAGTAATGCACTGGGCCTCACTCCTTTCCTCACTCTTTATGAAATATTTTTTTTTTGCTGGTCATTAACATCTGTTTTTTTCTCTCCCATAGATTGAGTCCCCATCGTGCTGTTTGCTCTCTACATGTCTGTTCTTTTCTTCTTCTCTATCCCCTCACCCCCCAGCCAGTCGCAGCAGATGACTGCCCCTCCCTGAGCCTGGTTCTGCTGGAGGTTTCTTCCTGTTAAAAGGGAGTTTTTCCTCTCCACCGTCGCCAAGTGCTTGCTCACAGGGGATCGCCTGATTGCTGGGGTCTCTCTGCAACTGTGGGGGTCCCCCCCCTACAGTTGATAGTGCTATGAGATGACTGTTGTTGTGAAATGGCGCTATATAAATAAAGTTGAATTGAATTAATGTGTGGATCTGTATTGTCTGCTAATTGTGCAATTAGAGGGTTTTTTTCTATGTGATCACAATCTTGCTCATAACGAGCCATATTTTGATAACTATGTTTTTTCTCTCTGACCAATGTGTCATCCCCTCCCCCTCCCCCTCTTTACCCCCCACTGTATGAGGCGCCTTGTATGGCTGCTGCGTCATTAGGGAGCGCTTAACATGAGCGCACCTTAGTGATAAGTGGAATTCCTTGTATGTGTAAGCATACTTGGCAATAAAGTTGTTTCTGATTCGGATTCTGATTCTATTTGAAGAGAAATTTTGTGAAGAAGTCCGCCATTTCTTCGTTGGTGAAAATCCTGGCGCGTCAGCAACTTGGCTCTACCTATTGGGCGGGAGTGAAACTACAAATGATGGTTGTGTACATGCGTCAACCGCTTGGCCTGGGTAGATAAAAAAAGTGAGCATGTACAGCGCCGCATGCATGCCGGGCTCGTCCAAAGCGTACGTGGACTAGAGGGGAAATGCAGCATGAATAAGGCTTGATTGTCCAACAGAAACATGAGTTTATTAAAGTATTTTAAACATGGGAAAAAAAAAAATCAGAAGAGGTATGTAAGCACAGGAGGCATTTATCATGGTATTAACCCACTGGAAATGGGAACAATAACGGAAGAGTCACATAGCTAAGAGATGTGGTTAGAATTCAAATGCAGCCAGCTTCATATGAAGGGAAAGGCAAGCGAGACTACTGAATTGCTGAGGATATATTTCACCAGCCACTACAATATTAAGTTATGTTCTCTATTATGTACCTGGCAAGTTAAGATAACTGAGATTCACAAAGTCAATGACTTCAATCTGTCAGCAGCCTTCAGACAAACTAAACGTGCCAGCATTTGGATTTCAAAATAAGGGAGGTTTTTCTTGGCAGTGAGGAGATTTCTAAAAAAAAACAACTATAAATATATAGAAATATTATAACAGAAATAACGGCATCCTTGGTCATTTAAATTAATTTAAATCATTAAATACAATTTTATTAATATTTTTTCTTTGCAATGAGAGTTAAATTATTGTTCTGTTCTGACTGCAAAATTATGGTCAAAAATATAAATTGTGATAAGGAAAAAGTAAAAAAAATACCACAGTCTGTTTCAAATTTATTTTAAAAAAACTGTAATTTTATTTAAAAAAACAGACAAAAATAAGCCATAAAATAATCCACAGACTTATAATAACATTTCAAATGCATAAGAAAAGTCAATTTTACAAGAGGAAATTACAATTTTGAGGAAAACGGTTTCAAATTTAAACAAATTTACAGAGAAAATTAGAAAACTATAAGAAAATTGTTATTGTGTTGTTGTGTCAGTCTACTGGTTGATAAGAGTACTTGTTAACTGTGGGAACAGGTCAAGTGGACCCCTGACCACGTGAGCACCCCAAGTGGACCCCCGGGTCCAATCTGTACATGTACAAGTATATTTTCAATCGAGTGACTTACAAACTGATTCATCATTTCCTAAAGCCTCATTCAGAACATTATAGTCCCACATACCTATTCTGTGGATTTTCATCTGGGGGCTGCCAGCAGTGGAGAAGAAAAGTCTTTTAGAAGCAGAAACAGAGCCAGAACCTTCTCCGGGTCAGCTTAGATGTCATCCTGAATATATTTTTTTACACTTCTTGGTGACCGAAAAAAGTCTTTCCAACAGTTTTACACAAATTCTTGTTGTTCTTCTCCTTTGTGTTTACAAATCACTGGATTGAGAATGACCACGTGACCTGTATCCGTTAACTGCCATGTTTATTAACACCTGAATCACACTTCTGTACCTTAACGTTGTTCTCAATAAAGTTTGGTTCTTAAAAAAAATGTACTCCTGCCTAAATTTAAGGTAAGCCTTAATTAGTCCCACAGTGGGGGAATTTACAAGCTTACGTCACGTTCCGGGTTTTAGTAGACAGGACATCACATATCCTACTATGACTACACAGTATAAACCAGAATCAGATCCTCCACCACCACGTGTCTGTTCTTTGTTCCAAGCTAAAAGTCGAGCTCAAACTGCTGAAAACTTCCCCCGCCGACTTACCGTCAAACTTCGGTGTTTTAGCGGTTGACGGTGTCTCAGGTCCCTGGACGTTGGTAGGGTTTTCGGGTGTTCGGGGCCGTGTGTCCATCTCTGGCTGCTCTGTTTCCATCCTGACGGTAGACGGACCCGGTTCTTCCGCAGCGGTTAGCATCGGCTAGCTGTTAGCTGCCAGCGTCCATGTGAAACACTTCAGACACCAGAGTAACGTCTGGTTATTCATGACAGCACCAGACGGGTTAGCTCTTCACAGGAGGGACTGACTTAACACAACAAACAACATGGAGGTGTACGGACTCTGATTACAGACTATTTTGGTGGCTGTGACCCGCTCCAGCGAGTGACGTTACGCTCAACACCGCCTAGTCTTTTTTTTTTTTTTTTTTAACCAAACTTTATTCAGCTCAAGCAAGGCAGGAACATTCATTCATCTTCTTCCGCTTAATCCTTTTCGGGTCGCGGCGGTGGTGGTGGTGGTGGTGGTGGTGGTGGTGGTGGTGGTGGTGGGGGTGGGGGGGGGGGGGGGGCTGGAGCCTATCCCAGCATCTTTGGGCGAGAGGCAGGGTCCACCCTGGACAGATCGCCAGTCCATCGCAGGGCCAACACAGAGAGACAGACAACCATTCACTCTCACTGTCATACCTAAGGATAATTTAGAATCCCCCGTTTGATGCCAGTTAACCTAACTTCCATGTTTTTGGCATGTGGGAGGAAACCGGAGAAATCCCAGAGTAAACCCACGCAGACACGGGGAGAACATGCAAACTCCACACAGATCACTGTTGGGATCGAACCCAGGATCCCCCGGCCAAGGGTGAGTCGCTGTACTGCCGCAGTGCTAACCACTCCACCACCGTGCTGCTTCCCAAGGCAGGAACATGTGGAATAAATCTGGGAGGGTTTGATGTGCCAGCAAAAACTGAATTAGAATTTTTTATTTGAATTTGAATAACTGTATTCAAACCTGAATTAATTAGTTTGAATAACTGCTTTTAAAATTTGAGTCTGAATGACCTAATATAGATAGATAGATAGATAGATAGATAGACAGATAGATGTACTTTATTGATCCCAAACTGGGAAATTAGTGTAACAGCAGCATGACAGTCGAGAACCAAACGACACACACACACACAACAAAGGGATTACCCATGGAAATTAAAACTAACACAACTATAAAACCTATATACATCATAGCTTAATATATGATGACCCGTATAAACACATGAATCATCCCATTGCACAATGAAGGACTATCAGGAGCAGAGTGAAATGTGAGGTACCAGTTAGACTGTAAGGTGCAGTGTGGCAGCATTATTATGACCAGAATACAACATCATAGTGAGTTATTGTACAGTGAAATGGTATTTGGCAGGAAAGATTTCCTGTACCTGGCCGTTCGACAGCGAAGCTGTAGTAGTCTACTTTCTCTCTGGAGAAAGTGCTTCGCTATCTGTCCAGTGTGTGGTGGAGGGGGTGGTCAGGATTGTCCATGATGGATTGCAGTTTATTTAGTGTTCTCCTCTCCACCAATTTCTAAAAAGTCTCAGGTCTGAGACAATCACAGAGCCAGCCCTCTTGATAATCTTGTCAAGCCTGTTGGTGTCTCTGGCCCTGATACTGCTACCCCAACAGACCGCAGCAAAGAAGATGGCGCTGGAAACAATGGTCTGATAGAAAAGCTCCAGTATCCTGCTACACACGTTGAAGGATCGCAGCTTCCTCAGGAATTAGAGTCTGCTCATCCCTTTCTTGTGCGCAGCATCGGTGTTGGATCTCCAGTCCAACCCGCCGCTGATCCTGACACCCGGATATTTGTAGTCCTCAACCACCCCCATATCCTCCCCCCTAATCTGCAGTGGCTGAGAAGGCGTCTTCCTCCTCCTGAAGTCAATCACCATCTCTCTGGTCTTGATGACATTCAACCTCAGGTGATTCTGCTCTGTCCACTCCACAAATCTGTCTACCAGTGCCCTGTACTCTCCCTCCTCTCCTCCTCTTATACACCCCACAACAGCTGAGTCGTCAGAGAATTTCTGCAGGTGGCATGACTGTGTTGTACTGAAAGTCAGTGGTGTACAAAGAGAAAAGGAGAGAGCACAGTCCCCTGTGGAGCTCCCGTATCACTAGCCACCTCTCCAGACAAGACACTGCTGAACTACTTTGAAATTGAATCCATTGCTTTGAATGTGTATCGCAATAAAATTGAAACTGTATTTCATTTACTTGAAAAATTTGGCTCCCTAATTCATTATCAGAGTTCAGTTTCACTTCTTGACATACAAACTCAGTTTTTTTGTGCCACACACCCGGGACCTAACTGTGAGATATGGAAAGTGTAAGATGGACACCTACCTCCAGGTGGTGCCTCCGCCCCGCCTTATATAAGGCTGGGTTGGCCATCTTACAGCCTCTTATCTCGCTTGAGCTTAGCCGACACTCTGTCAGTGGCTGTCAAGCTGAGTGAGTTCAATAAAGCTGTGTTTTCACAGTCACCTCACCTCGTCTGTACAGCAGGTAATTCCAGACATAACACTAGCCTCAGTCAAAACTAGTCAAATGCAGATAGAAAGATCTGTTTTACGCCAGCAAATATTGCTTTACGTGCTATTTAAACACCTGCACGGACTTGAGTGGTTAATTCAAAGTAATGTCCAGTAGCCACACGCCAGGTTTTTTTTTTAAAAAATCATTACATGTATGAGAAGAGACGTCATGTATACATACAAAACATTGTTAGCCAGGGCAACAGATTAACAGCAGAGCCTTCATTCAGGTGTTGGAGGTGTAGCAGCCCAGGAGGAGGTGATCCTGCTGTCAGGACTCTGCTCTTTCAAAAACCAGAGGCTTTCTGTGAGAGACCTTTCTTCTACACAAAGTTCAGTGAAGTCAGAAAGTGGACAAAGGCCAGTAACTTGTGCTCATATTGGCTATTTAGCATCATAGAAGACATAATTATGAAATGATAATAAGAATGAAGCATTCTGCCTTCTCCGAGTTACTAAGAGGATGGAGACTGTAGTCACAGTGGTTGTCTGTCCTTTAAAATTAGGTTTCAAACTAATAAAGCTGTTAGTACGTTGGCAAGTAAATTAGTAGTGTCGTTAACTTGACAACTAGCTAGTCAGCTGGTAAGATGCTAATGTCAGAAGTCAGCACTTAAAATGACTTTAGATATACAGGTACATCTCACAAAATTAGAATATCATTAAAAAGTTCAATATTTTTTGTCACTCATTTCAGAAAGTGTATATTATATAGATTTATTACACAGAGACTGATATATTTCAAGTGTTTGTCAATATTTCTATTTAAAAACTATGTCCATGTACACACTCAGTACTTGGTCGGGGCTCCTTTTGGATTAATTACTGTATCAATGTGGCGTGGCATGGAGGTGATCAGCCTGTGTTACTGCTGAGGTGTTATGAAGGTCCAGGTTTCTTTGATAGTGACCTTCAGCTCGTCTGCATTGTTGGGTCTGGTGTCTCTCATCTTCCTCTTGACAATACTCCATAGATTCTCGATGGGGTTTAGGTCAGGAGAGTTTGCGGGCCAATCAAACACAATGATGCCATGGTCATTTAACCAGGTTTTGATACTTTTGGCAGTGTGTGTGTGTGTGTGTGTGTGGGGGGGGTTTACCAAGTCCTGCTGGAAAATGAAATCAGCTTCTCCATAAAGCTTGTCAGCAGAGGGAAGCATGAAGTGCTCTAAAATTTCCTGGTGGACAACTGTGCTGACTTTGGTCTTGATAAAACACAGTGGACCAACACCAGCAGATGACATGGTTCCTCAAATCATCACGGACTGTGGAAACTTCACACTAAACCTCAGTCAACTTAGATTCTGTGCCTCTCCACTCTTTCTTCAGACTCTGGGACTTTTATTTCAAATGAAATGCAAAATTTACTTTAATCTGAACAGAGGTCATCTGCTGGTGTTTGTCCACTGTGTTTTTTCAAGACCAAAGTCAGCACAGTCGTCTACCAGGAAATTTTAGAGCACTTCATGCTTCCCTCTGCTGACAAGCTTTATGGAGAAGCTGATTTCATTTTCCAACAGGACTTGCCCCTCCCCCACACACACACACAGACACACTGCCAAAAGTATCAAAACCTGGTTTAATGACCATGACTGTGTTTGATTGGCCCACAAACTCTCCTGACCTAAACTCCATAGAGAATCTATGGAGTATTGTCAAGAGGAAGATGAGAGACACCAGACCCAACAATGCAGACGAGCTGAAGGTCACTATCAAAGCAACCTGGACCTTCATAACACCTCAGCAGTAACACAGGCTGATCACCTCCATGCCACGGCACATGCTACAGTAATTAATCCAAAAGGAGCCCCGACCATGTACTGAGTGGTACATGGACATACTTTTCAGTCGGCCAACATTTCTATTTAAAAACTATTTTTTTAAATTAATTTTATGTAATATTGTAATTTTTTTGAGAAACTGAATTTGGGATTTTTATGGGCTGTAAGCCATAATCATCAAAATTAAAATAAACACTTGAAATATATCACTCTCTGTGTAATGAATCTATATAATACAGTGTATGGGTTTCACTTTCTGAAATGAGTGACAAAAATATTGAACTTTTTAATGATATTCTAATTTTTTGAGATGTACCTGTAATCTATAGATTGTCCATCAAAACGGACACACTTTAGATTTATAACAGCCTAATATTACATTTGATGTATTGATAAAAACCATTGCCATAAAACTTATTGTCATATTTGCTATGTGACAGCAGATGATCAATAACTGTCCAGTTTTGTCTGTTTCATTATTAAAGGGGTCACTGACTGAAAATGGTGTGTTTGTAGGTTTTAACTGTCTCAAATGTGCTAACTGGTCACATAATTAGTCAATGTCAGGTCAGGCATTGGTTTGCTTGCTACCAGATAACCATGAAAACCGGTACTACCTGTGTCATGGGTTGGGCCGTCAGCGACTCAACCGGCAACCCCGCCCTTCCGAGGGTGTGGAGGGTGAAACTGGGCATCCTGGCACAACTAAAAAACAATATCTGTCACAGGTCTGTAGTGGACCACTCCCAGTTACATGGGGTGAGACTGGACATCCTGGCAGATAAGCACATTTGTCGCAAGGTCAGTGGTGGACTTTTGCCAGTCAATGCATCATGACATGCACTACACAAAGAGCAGAGATAAACAAACCTATCATCTGGTCAGTCACTGCAACAGATACTGGAGTCAGTTTGTCTTGGCCTGTCCTTGCCACTGACAATACCTCTATCTGCCAAGAATGTGCTGCTAGTCCAGCAAAAGCTAGCGGTACTCAAATACTTTGAAAGCAGTTTCATGAAATGGTCAGTAAGAAAGCAACTCATACCAGCTTGCATGTCGCCCAGGCTAACAAGGCCAGGAGTTCCTGGCAGCGGAGGGCCAAGGACAGAGCTGCGTGGAGGAATTTGATCAGACCTAAATGAAAGAGTCATTGTCGCCCCCGACAGACTGCTATGATGATGAATTAGCCAAAAGTTTTCCAAACAGTCAACATTCTGAAAAAGTACACTGCCTTTATCTCATTTTTCTGTCAGGGAAACTCCCCCAAACCTTTTGTGACTCTTCTGGGTAAGTTTCCTACATCAAGTCTTGAAAAAGCCCACCCACTGCCATCCTAAAGACCCACACACTGCTATATTATTGGCCCACCTAGCTGTAGGTCATGTAGATGGAAATGTGGGCTAAAGGTAGCCTATTAGCCCCTGAGCTATTAGCCCATGAGCTAACCATGGTACCAGGATGCTGTCTGTAAGCGCGGCTTATATTGTTATTTTCTTCAGATCTTAGTCACTCTAATAGCCACCCCTGTTACCATTTGGTTCATGCCTGCCAATCTCCGGGTGGTTTCGTCGTGATTCCGCGGCAAATTGCTCATACTGGCACACCAGTCGCTGCAGTGGCCCAGGAGCAGGGCTACTGGCCGGTGTTATGCCGAGAACTCCCCCAGATGCAATTCTGGGCAGGCGGAGGAGTTATCGGCATAACACTGGTACAGGCGATCCACCATGGAATCATACCAAAATCACTGAGAGATGGGCCACAGTGACACAAGGCACACCGCTGAACCAGGTGATAACAGAGATGGCTATTTGGATGATTAAGATCTGAAGAAAATAACAATATAAGCCGCGCTGACAGCAAGCATCCTGGTACCAGTGTTAGCTCATGGGCTAAAAGTTCAGGGGCTAATAGGCTACCTTTAGCCTTTAGATGGCCGTGCGAGCCACAAGCCCAAGATAGAAGTGATCGGCCGTGGAATCACAACAAAGCCTCCGGCTCCCTACAATCAAAATGTCCCGGGACCAGATGCTGCTGGCTCTCGCGCCCAGCAACCACACCATCTTCCATGGATCTGCTCTTCTCTCATGGGCAGCATCGTTGCTCCAGCTTTTTGCTGGCTGTGAAAGCAGAGTAAAGTCACACAGAGTCACACTGCCCTTTGAGATCCCTTGGCCCAGTAGCTCGCCTTGGGTTGCAGCGATCATCCAGCGTGCGGTGCTAGCGATTTGTTGTGGAATCATGGCAAAATGTATTGGGAGACAGACCGGACTGATGCGAGATACACCAGCGACTGTGGATCAGTGAACCAGAGCACTGCTCAACCAAGCTGGAAGGAGCCGGCTCGAAGCTACTCAGCTAATGGCTAACTGACATAAGAGGGAGGGTGGAGCTGAACAGCTGAAGTCTTTTTCTTAAAGTGACAGGCTTTAAATCAGACCGTTTGAAGAAAGCTAAAAAGAAATTTAAAAAAAAAAACAAATTTGCTTCAACAATCAAAACATTTAAGAAAATCTGAACAAAATATGTCACAAGCACTTCATTAAGACATGAGTGAGCTGTTGAAATGTGTAAAAAGAGCAGTCAATGACCCTTTTAACTGCACAGAGCTCATCCACAATATTAGTGCAGTTTTGTTTGCATGATAATTTATGATAATTTTACATGATAATCTCACATGATGCACAGAAACACGATTGTATTAACATGATGAGCATATTCAGAGCATACTTAGAGCTTAATCAGAATAAGTCATTTTATATTTTCACGTCAGGTGAGAAAATCTCACTAAACATAAGCAAAAATCTGTGATATGTATACTGTATTTTACTTTTCTAAACAGTGTTGTACATGTGAAGAGTAGATTGCTGTGGTAAAGTTTCAGCCATAAATACATTAAACTTAATTATTTTAAAGATTAATTTCTGAAAAGAGAAGAACCAAGTTTGAGTCTTTAAATGGATTTATAATTGTACCTCATATGGGAAGCAGGCAGCATGGTGGCGCAGTGGTTAGCACAGTGGTGGCAGAGTAAGAAGGTCATAGGATCAATTCCACCCCTGACCATCGTGGGTTCAAGCCCACCCCCTGACCATCAGTGACCCTTCTGTGTGGAGTTTGCTTGTTCTCCCCGTGTCTGTGTGGGTTTACCCCAGGTACTCCAGTTTCCTCCCACAGGCCAAAAACATGCAAGTTCGGTTAACTGGAGACTCTAAAGTGGCCCTAGGTGTGAATGGTGAAGGGATGGCACCGTACCGTGGCTGCTTCATCCATCTAGATGGGTGCCCTGAATTTCCTCTCTGGGGATCAATAAAGTACACAAAATTTAAAAAAAAAAATCAGTGTTCACATCATTGTCAGCTCTGGAAATATTTATTTCTTTTTCCTGTATGATTTTATTAGAAGTCAGCAAGTCTTCCACCCAGTAAGATCACAGAGGTTGTTTGCTCCAATACATTTTACTGCAAATCCATGAACCATCCAGATCAGATCCTGGAACATCGTTATGAGTGTAGTACCCCTTTACACAGATGTGCAGATCTGGCCCAATTTTTGATCTATCAATGATATTTAGTGATCTCCACACTCTCCACAGTGTCCTCAGAGTTTTGACTCAGTCCAAAACACTCATAAATCTCCCAAACCATCTCTAAGATCAAAAATTGGTCCAACATCTCAAAGCTCTCCATGCTGTGTTAAGGGGCCCTAATAGGGTGTAGGTGCAAGGTGTAGTAGACTGTAGACTCCAGACAGGTTCCTGTTTGATGCCATCATGTGACTGAATTATTTCACTGTAAAAACTCCTGACTTCACCTCTGTCTCCTCTAATAGGGAGGAGGTGACCATCAGGATCCTGCTGCTCTTCATCCTGACCTCATGTGTCAGTCTCCACCTTCACTTTATCACCTCAAGCACACCTGAACAGACCTGTTCCAGTTCTCAGTGTCTTTGCTGCTCTCTTTTCCTGTGACAGACCTCCTACCAGGCAGAGGAGAGCATCAACATCAGACTGGAATGAATGGACCTTCACCTCTAAACATGAGAGACTGAACAGGAGGAATAACTGCAGCACCAGTTTATAGCTGTTGGAGCAGTGGCTGAGGAAAAAGTACCCAACATTTAAAATGAGTGATATAAAATCATGTAAATTCTTGTTCAACTTGAGTTTAAAAGTAAGGAACTTTTGAAAAATGCAACCATATTTATTTCATTTAATTCTGAGATGTGTGTTGTAGGTCATAGTGTCACTAAAACCCTAAAAATGTATGATTAAGTTTTTCTTAATGATATTAATGTAAACCCATTTTGAGATCATGTCTCACCATATTAACTATCAGTACTCGCTAGATCCAACTCAAGAAGTTATTTAAAGAAAATGTAGTAAACAAGTGATCTCTCAAAATTACTTGATATACTTAATTTAATGAGCCAGAAAAGAAAAAATGATTAGAAAAAAAATCCCGATGCTTTTACTCAAGTACATGTGACTGTACTCTTTCAGCATCTTGATTTCACTGATTTTAAATGAATGACAGCAAATTTTTCTCATCATATGTGAAATTATTTTCTAAATGTTTCATATTCTGGCTCAGTGAATACTTACTGTTTCTACATATGATTTTACTATAATAGAGGGCACATGTAGGTAGTCTGTCCTCTTCTACATCAAATGCTGTGTAGAAAATGTGACAGTCACCAAACACATCCAGGTATTTCCAGACCGCAAACCCTGGGTGACCAGTGAGGTCCAGGCTCTGATCAGAGCCCGCAACTCAGCCTTCAGACAGAGGGACAGCTCTATGTACAGCACTGCCACAGCCAACCTCGGGAGAAGCATAAAACTCACTAAGATCGCCTGTAGGAGGAAGGTGGAGGGCTTCCTCACAGACAACAACCCCTGACAGATAGGAGAGGCATCCAGGCCCTCACCAACTACAGGGGCCAGGGCCCCCCAACTACAGACAGCAGCCTCACTCTGGCAGAGGAGCTTAACAGCCCACCCCAGGCGTACCCAGCTGTACCCAGCTGCAATGGAAACACAACCGAGCCGAACCGAGTAGAGCAGGGGTGTCCAACCATGTGCCATGGAGAGCCAAGACCCTGCAGGTTTTCTCTTCTACCCAGTCTCTTCAGCAGGTGTTTTCACTTATCAGCAATCAGTGGGAAGAAGTTCACTGAAATCTGCTGTTGAAGACACTGGTTGGAGGTAAAACCTGCAGGGTCTTGGCTCTCCATGGCACATGGTTGGACACCCCTGGAGTAGAGCCAAGTAGTGTAGAGTAAGGCCGACCGGATACTAGTGGAAAAGGGCCATTTGACTGGTTTGAGCACACCTCCCCCCCAACCCACCCCCTGCCTTCTCCCCTCCCCCCTCTCTCTACAGGTACATGAGGTGAGGAGGCAACCGAGAGCAGTGAAACCCCACAGACCTGCTGGTCCAGACGGCATCCCAGGAGCTGTGGTCAACGCATGTGCAGACCAGCTGGCAGGGATCCTTAGCAAGCTGTTCAACCTCTCCCTGATGAATGCCACCATCCCCTCCAGCCTCAAGGCCTCCACCATCATCCTCATCCCCAAAAAGTCTGCAACTATCTGCAACAGTTTCTTCTTCTGGCATTCAGAGAGAGCAGACGCTTTTCTCCCTCCTCTCCCTCCTGATCCTCTCCCTTCTGATCCCAGCTTGCAATGTTGCGTTTTTGTCTTTTAGTCGCTCTTCTTCTGGCTGAATCTTAATCCAAACGGAAATTATGGATCTGGAAAGCGGCTTAAATGTGATTGTCACCACTTAAAAGAAGATCGGGTCAGGGGGAACCCAAGGGGAAGACTCATGGACATTGGGATCTCATGTGTCTGTATGATTCGACTGGAGATGCAGAAGACATCTATTGGCTATGATCACAGGACTTCTATTTTGGCTTTGGAGTTTCCTGATGTTTCAGAAATTGAGGAAGGTGGAGAGCTGTTCAAAATGCGGACCCAGGCAAGCTCCTTCACCAAATTCGACCAGTTGGGGAGTGCACGAAGCGGCATGGTGAACTGAATGGTAATTGATTCAGATGGTGGGAATGCATCTCGAGTCGCTAGTGCTCTCCAGGGAATGTTTTTAAGCCTGTATATGGAAATTATGAAGCACAGAATCGCATGAGAGAGGAAAATTCTATTCTCTGAGTGCACTGTGCAGATTTGACCTTGTTTTTTTGGTGCCCTGTTTACATTCCTCCTCGATGAAGATAAGGTAGAAGAAGCGGCTGGCTTCTAACCCAAACAATTAACATCAATTGCTGTTGTTCAGCAGACTGGACTCTTCAAGGACAGCGCTATCATGTGTCTAATACAGAACTTTGCCATCTGGCATGCACGAAGACAGAGAGACTCTGGACATGCTTATCTGTGTTTTGAAAACATGATCATAACAACTATCCGTTGCCAGGAGGCGCCCCCCTCTGTTGTACATCAACAAATGATACATTCAACACTGCACTCACACTGATTATATATGCTGATTACACACACACTGGTCTCTCATCGCTCTTTGTCAACGTGTGTATTGTTGTTTGCTAAATGTGCATTGAGGTTTTTTTTTCTTGTAATCATAATCTCGCTCACTGAGCGCTATTCTGATAACTATGTTTTTTTCTCTCGCCTACTGTGTCATCCTACCCCTTCCCTCTTTACCCCCACTGTATGACTGGTGCCTCAAGGCTGCCGCGGCGCTGGGATGCGCTTATAGAGCGCGCCCAATGTCAAGTCAAATTTCAATTCTCCTGTATGTCTTGCACGTACGGTAGTACTGACAATAAACCTTAATTGAACTGACAGAATGAATGACTACAGACCCACAGCACTCACGTCTGTAGTGATGAAGTGTTTTGAGCAACTGGTGTCTTAGCACATCAGGGACTGTCTTTCCCCCTCCTTCGACCCCCACCAGTTCGCCTATAGAGAGAACCGGTCTACAGAAGATGCCATCCCACTCCCATTCCCCCTGCAGAGAGCTGATGGCAGCAGACTAGGTCTTTCCCCTCCCCACCTTTCCCCCTCCACAGGACTGTGTGCCCACCCCAACAGCAAGACGTGTTACAGCTGTTACGGGCGCTGGCTCAAGCTCAAGGCATCGGAGGGTTAGAGCCCCTTCTGGGTGTTGGGGGGGCTGTGTGGTGGACACAATACACATGGCACTCCACCCAGGACAACGGGGTTGGTGGGGGAAAAGATAATTAGGGATGCTAATGGAGAAAGGTGAGAGGAGCTATACAGACAAAGATGTACCTTTCACCCCCACCACGCCAGGTTCATACCTGAGGATGCAGGGGTGCGAATGTATGGTAGCAAGACCTGCTCTGTGACATGTGGGTCAATGTTATGTTAATGTGTGTACATGTCTTTCATGTCTGAATGCTAATGTGTTTACCCTGTGTGCCGGAGGCGGGAATAGAAGTGTATAAAAGAGTTCGCTCAGGCACTCAGAGTCAGAGTTTATTTCTGTGGTTTATGTTGGAAGGTGATTAAAGTTTGTGTGTCGTCCAGCTTGCTGGCTCGTCTGCTTTCATCTTCCATAATCCCATTTAAAGACATTATGGGTTAGTTCAGGGGCGTCAAACTCATTTTAGCTTGGGGGCCACATACCGGCGGATTTAATGTCCAGTGGGCCGGACCAGTAAAACAATAGCAAAATAACCTCATGGCAGCTCCAAATTTAGTACAAAGAAGTACAATTACATTATGAAATGTTTACATTTATTGAACCATTGATCTTTTACAAAACATTTATAACCTGAATGAACAAGATTTTTTTTTCTTTTCTGCTGTTTAGAACTGAAGCTGCTGATGAACAATATCTTAATCACGATAAAAACAAATGCTATTTAAGGAGCCAGATATCGTATCGCTGCAATCTGTTATGTTTGGAATTACCTGCTAAACAGATGAGGCAAGGTGACTGGGAAAACACAACTTTATTGAACTCACTAAGCTTGACAGCCTCTGACAGATTGTCAGCTAAGATCAGGCGAGAGAAGAGTATGATAAGATGGCCGACCCAGCCTTATATAGGGCGGGACGGAGGCACCACCTGGAGGTGCATGTCCATCTTACGCTTTCCATGCCTCACATTTTCCCTCCCCTTAAAAAAAAAAATGCAAAACCACTCAGTCAATTAGACCCTCCCCAATTTGGGACCCAAATCATGCACTAACAAACAAAAACTAACATTTCCAAATGGCCAAACACATTCACACAACAAAACTATAATAGGGAGAACGGGTGGACTGCCATCCTGCCCACATGGCAAGGTGGATTATTCTGCCACCTTCTAGTGTAAATTAAGGTCCATCAATAACTAAAATTGTATGCCATGTTCCTAAATTAAAACAGAAAAGAACCCAAAATTATCCCTTATATAACATTCTTAATAACAGTCATTCATTCATTCATTCATTCATTCATTCATCTTCTTCCGCTTAATCCGTTTCGGGTCGCGGGGGGGCTGGAGCCTATCCCAGCATCTTTGGGCGAGAGGCAGGGTACACCCTGGACAGATCGCCAGTCCATCGCAGGGCCAACACAGAGAGACAGAAAACAACTCAGGCGCTGGACTGAGTTTGTGAGTTTTTATTAACAAAACAGCACAAAGTGCAAAAGTAAGCAAACTATGAAATAAAGAGGAGTCAACTTACAAAGGTGGCACGCCAGAGTAAGATTGGGCTCTGGGGACTTCCGGTTATGGCAGCCACGTAGGAAGACGTGTTTCGCCCTGCTCTGCTCCTAAAGATAAAAAGTCGGCAAATAACTCTCTCATTTGGAACAAAGCCTATCCCAGCGTTTGGGCGAGGATATGCCGGTAAAGCCTAAGGCTGGGAAATCAGGTGGAGGAAAAACTGAACCGCCGAAACAGTCCAAGTTAACGGACTTTCACGTTCGTGACGAAGCAGAAAAATCTTCAGATATGGCGGAGCAAGCTAGTGGCGGAGCGGTGACTGCTGGCGACAGCACAGGTGCGGTGCTCGCTGCCATTAGCTCAATGAGAGCAGACTTTTCCGCTAAATTTGATGGGATTATAGCAGCGATAGAAGGAATGAGAAAGGAGATAAGCGACTGTATGGAACGAGTAACGCAGGTGGAGCTCCGAATTTCCAGCGCTGAGGATAACGTCACCAGCCTACAATTAAAGGTGCGCACATTGGAATTAAAAAATAAACGTCTGGAAGATGTCCTGGACTTAGAATCCCGGTCGAGACGGAACAACCTGAGGCTGGTGGGCCTCCCAGAGGGAACCGAGGGTCGGGACCCATGTTCCTTTTTGGAAAAGTGGATTCCAGAAGCGCTGAACAACGCGGAGCTGCAGTCATCAGTCGTTTTAGAGAGCACCCATCGAATCGGCCCACCGAGAGATAATAAGGCACCACCGAGGACGCTGATTATGAAGTTCCACAGCTACAGAGACAGGATGACGATCTCCAACGTGGCGCGAGCCAAAGGAGAAATTAAATACCAGGCTCAACAGATGCGGTTCTACCCAGATTTGGCCACAGGAATCCATCAATTAAGGAAACAGTTTGACCCCGCCCGTAAAGTGCTGCGCAGCCTCGGGATTCGTCATGGAGTGATTCATCCTGCAAGATTGCTGGTCACATATAAGGGCAGAACCCACACCTTCAAGACCCCTGAGGAGGCGCAGGAGCTCATCAAGCAGATCCAAGAAGAGACTGGTGGGAGCTAAGCATGAAGCATGAACAAAATATAAGGTAGAATATTTAAGCATTTGCACAGACATCTGACTGATCTGAAGCATATAGCATGTTTACAAAATATAGATTGTATTATATATTAAAAAAAAAACCTATGATGTATAAAGTTGCTATAAAATTTTGGAGTTAAGTTGGAAAACTACAGAAGAGAGTTAATGTTACGTCATTAAAAGCAGTAGAGTCAGGGTGATTGAGTGGAGAAAGAAAGAGTGGTTTTGACTGATCCTCGCGGGTGTGGAGCAGTCAATGGCTATAGCGGGAGACAGAATTTTTTTTTTTGATTTTGGGGGGGATTACCACGAATGTGGGAAGGGGGAATTTGTTTGTGTGTAGTTTGTAGGATGAATGTTCAACCACTCATGTTCTTGCTTCTCTGTATGAGCATGTTTATATTGCGAGGTAATCTCAAACTCCTTATTGATCATAGACCAAAGTGTTAATCTTAATTTAACTTCATGGAATTGCAGAGGTCTACAAAATTAAAAAAAAACTTAAACAAGTTATGAATAAAATAAAAGACATTGGTTCAAAAATTGTGTTTTTACAAGAAACTCATCTAATAGAGGAGGATGTAAAAAGAATTAGGAGAAGATGGCAAGGAAGTGTATTCACCTCATCATTTTCATCCCGAGCCAGGGGAGTTATGACTCTCATACATAAATCAATCCCATTTCAAGTGAAAAATGTAATTGGAGACAAATTTGGAAGATATCTAATCATTCAAGGATCTTTGTTATTAGAAAATATAAATCTGGTGAACTTATACGGTCCCAATATAGATGATCAAAATTTCTTTGCTAATTTATTTCTTATTTTATCATCACTTACAGGGCAACATATAATAGCAGGGGATTTTAATTGTACATTGAATCCCGGTATAGATAGATCAACAGGATTGGACTGTACGCACAATGGATGCAGGATGATCATTAATCATTTTATGAAAGAATTGAGATTGCTAGATATATGGAGAGAAATGAAACCACAAGTTAAAGCCTACTCTTGTTATTCTAATATCTACAAGACATTCTCACGTATTGACTATTTTTTGATCTCCACAGAATTAAGGTCCAAGATTCAAAACTGCTTCTATGATAATATTGTGATCTCTAATCATGCACCCTGCTGTCTAATATATGTAGATAAGAAATTGACAAAGGAACCAGGTAGGTGGCAATTTCAGCATAAATGGCTTCAGAATGAGGAATTTGTTAAGTACATAGAAAAACAGATAGATGAGTTCTTTGATATCAATACTACACAAACATCAGCATAAAGTGGGAGGCTTTCAAAGCTTTTATTAGGGGGCATATTATTAGTTATACAGGTTCAAAATCTAAGAAGACTCGAGAGGAGAGAGTCCAATTGGAACATAAAATAAAAATTCTTCAAGAAAAAGTGTATGCAGGAAGTGACCCAAAGTTAGAGAACGAATTACTGATTCTGAGAGCTGAATATGACAAAAAAATCAGCAAATAGAGCTGCCTCGAGTCTTCTAAGATTTAAGCAATCTTTTTATGAACAAGGTGAAAAATCAGGAAAATTATTGGCATGGCAGATTAAACAATTAGAATTTAAAACACGAATTACCAGTATTATAAGTAACAGACAGGCAGTTGTAGATCCTTTAGAAATTAATAGTGCCTTTAGAGATTATTATGAAAAATTATATGATACAAAAAATGAAACTGACTTAACAAAACAAAATGGGTTTTTGGACGGATTATCTATACTGTGTATTCCTAATGAAAACAGGGAGATACTGGAGTCTAAAATTAGTCAAGAAGAAGTTGGGCTAGCCATTGATAATATGAAAACAGGAAAAAGTGCAGGACCAGATGGTCTTCCAGTTGACCTCTATAAAAAAATTAAGAATAAATTAAAACCATTTTTGGAAATGGTTTTAGAAGCATTTCAAAATAGTAATTTACCACCATACATGAATAATACCTTAATTATACTGTTGCCAAAACCAGGTTAACCTTCTAATAAATGTGAAAATATGAGACCAATAAGCCTATTAAATGCTGACCTTAAGATAATCTGTAAAATTTTAGCAAGACGACTACAAGAAATATTACCAAATATTATTAACCGAGATCAGAATGGCTTTATAAAGGGAAGACAAGGCTTCCATAATGTAAGAAGACTATTTAATATTATCTATTCTAATAAAGAAGCACCAGATACAGCTCTCCTATCATTGGACGTCGAAAAGGCCTTTGATAGGGTCGAATGGCCCTTCCTTTTTGAAGTCTTACAAAGGTTTGGACTTGGAAATAATTTCATAAAATGGGTACAGATAATATACAATAATGCTACAGCAGAAATCCTAACAAACAGCAATATTTCAAAATTAATAAATATCAATAGAGGATGTCCACAAGGCTGTCCACTTTCACCTTTACTGTTTACTATGGCAATTGAACCCTTAGCGATGGCAGTACGTTTACATCCACAATTATATGGAATTAAAGTAGGACCAACAGAACATAAAATCTCCCTGTATGCCGATGACATAATTTTGTTTATGTCGAATCTTAAAAAATCAATTCCGACCTTGTTGAATTTAATAAAGAATTTTGGGGAAATATCAGGATATAAAATAAATAAAACTAAATCTTCAATATTAATGCTAAATGAGACCCAGAGAAATCATCCAGCTCCTGAGGTAAATCATTTCAATGTTGTAAATCAGTTTAAATATTTAGGAATTCAAATTGTGCCTAAGCTAGAATTTGTCACCAGTGCCAATTATGAAGCCTTAATGACAGACATTAATGAGTTACTTCAGAGATGGATGTCACTGCCAATGTCGATGATTGGGAGAATCAATATACTTAAAAGTAATATCTTACCCAAAATACTTTATTTATTTCAATACATTCCTTTACCACCACCTTCAGATCTATTCTCAAGAATTAAAAAAAAAGTTAGTGGAATTTATATGGAACAATAGGAAGGCTAGATTACGTCTGTCCTTACTATACTTACCATTTGATCGTGGAGGTCTGAAATGTCCAAACTTTATGTTGTATTACTGGTCAGCACAACTGAGGTCTATGACACATTATTTTTCATCAAATGATCTCCCCCATTGGACTGAAATGGAATCATACAATTTACCTTTACCTCTTCCCATATTCATATACTCAGACTCGGCTAAAAAAATTACAGAAACAAGTTAAAAATCCATTTGTAAAGCATATAATCAAAATATGGTGTGAAACCAAAAAATTCTTAAAAGAACCACACTTATTGTCACAATTTAGCCCAATATGGGGTAATCAATATTTTAAACCAGGGAGAGCGGATGCTGTATTTAAAGTATGGAATTTAAAGACTTATATCTGTCATGTTCAGATAACATAATGTCTTTTGAAGAACTGAGGATCAAATTTAATCTTAATAGAACACATTTTTTTAAATATCTTCAGCTTAGGAACTTTATTCGATCAAATCAAAATAATGCTCTCACCCGACCTACTTATTCATCCTTGGAAAAATTTTTGACAAAAGATAGTAAGAGAAAGGGTATTATTTCAGAGTTTTATAACTCACTGACACTATCCTCAAGTGAAAACTCACAGAAAAGATTGAATTATTGGAAAGAAGACCTGCAAACTGAAATCTCAGAGGAACAATGGGAATTGGCTTGTACAGAAGCTCAAACCAAATCAATAAATGTACGTCTTAAATTGATACATTTTAAATGGTTAATGCGGATGTATGTTACACTAGTGGAGTTAAATAGATATAACAAAAACATACCAGATACGTGCACAAAATGACACTCCTTTATGGAAAGTAAAGGAACCTTATTTCATTGTTTATGGGAATGTAGAAAAATTAGAATGTTTTGGGAAGAGGTGAGGGTAACAATTGAAAAAATAATTTCAAAACAAATCATATTGAATCCTAAATTGTTTTTGTTGGGTCTGCATCCAGAAAAGCATAACTTTAATAAAAGTGAAAGAGCATTCATAGACCTCAGTTTGCTTAACGCCAAAAAATGTACTGCACTATTGTGGAAAAAGACTCATAGATCAGATGTGACTCAGTGGTTAAGACAGATGTTAACAAACCTTCCACTAGAAAGAATAACATACATACTGAAATCAAAGGAAATTGTGTTTGAGAATATATGGAGACCTTTCATTGATTATGTAAAGAATTTAAACATAACTTTTGAAGAAGAAGGTGAATGATGTGTGTGGACCTTGTAAATTCCAAACTGGTGAATGTATAATATGTATACTTATGTAATGGATTGCCTAGACTAAACAGAGGAGCATTGTTGAAGACCTGTTCTTGTTAGTGGTTGTCGGTGTTTTTTGTACTTTTTAAAAAAAATTATTTTAGTGTTAGAGTTTGATTGTTTGTGTTATGTTTGTAAAAAAAAAAAAGGTTCAATAAAAGATATTGTGGAAAAAAAGATTGGGCTCTGGCAGAGACGAGGATGAACAACCCTTCTCAGAAACAAGACAGCGCCAATGAAAATGAAAAACAATCTTCCTAAAATAGGGATCAACCTGATTACTAGATAAATGACCAGTGTGAGCGCACATGAGCGGGGAGGGAGAAAGCAACAACTAATAACAGCTGATAGTAATCATGAGGGAGAGCAGCTGACAGTAATGACAGGTGAGGGAGGGGCAGCTGGCAGTTTGATAGGTGGCACCGAACAGACCCAGAAAAGCCCCATCAACCCAGAGACAGAAATGTAAACAAACCCAAATACAGACTAGACAAAGATTACAAATGAAACAATCAAAATGAACTGGAACATCAACAGACAAATAAAAGGCGGTGAAAACCCAAAAGGATACCAATGTCACGTTTCGTTACCTTGTATTCATACATGTGTAATGACAATAAAGTTGAATCTCATCTCATCTCATAAAACAACAGATAAATAAATGTACATACAAAGAAAGAGCCATGAGACTGAGTCCGGCAGAACAACAGACTCAGCATGTGACAGAGCCCCCCCTCAAGGGGTGAAAACCAGACACCCAACGTAACATCAAAAGAAAAAAAAAGAACCCCCTTCCCCAACAGAAACAACCACAGTCTACCCAGGGTGGGTGGTGGGGGGAAACAGGCCAGGAGAGAACAAAAAACAACCTTAATCAGGGCCCGCACTGGAAAAAAAACACACAATTAGCACCCCACCCCCCCCCCAAGTTCAGAGACTAGAAGGCTCGGGAGGCTGCCCAGAGTCCCAGGCCCAGTGGATGGTATAGTGCACCCACTCAGGTGGCCTACCAAAGTCCCAGGCCAGCCGGACAGCCAAGTGGAATGAGTCAGGTGGCCTGCCAGGAAAAACTGGCCACCCAACCCAACGGCACAGTTTATCAAGCAGCCAGCCTGAGTTTTTCCAGCTACCAGCATAGGCGAGGCAGCCCGGGAGGCAGCTCCCCCACAGGGAGAAACACAACTGAAGAGGAGAGCCAAGGAGGGAGAGCCCCAGCATTGTCTGGCGGTGAGGAGGAGAGAACCACGATGGCGTCCGGCAGCGAGGAGGAAAGAACCACGATGGCGTCCGGCAGTGAAGAGGAAGGAACATGACATAATCAGGTTGAGGAGGAGGGAGGACCCCAATGATGTCTGGCTGAGGAGGAGAAGAGGCTACCACGCTCTCGGTGACCTCGGATTGGCGAGAAGTAGCACCCGTGGTGGCTCCGGGCTGGAGCTCAGCTGCACCCGCGGTGGCTCCGGGCTGGAGCTCTGCAGCACCCATGGTGGCTCCGAGCTGGAGCTCTGCAGCACCCACGGTGGACCCGGACCGGACCAGAGCTGCATCCGCAGTGGCGCCGGACTGGAGCTCTGCAGCACCTGCGGTAGACCTGGGCTGGGCCAACCCTGCACCCACGGTGTACCCGGGCTGGGCCAACGCTGCACCCACAGAGGTCCTGGGCTGGGCCAATGCTGCACCCACAGAGGTCCCGGGCTGGGACGGAAAGCCCATGACGACCTCACAAAGAGCAGCTGGACCCGGGCCAACCTCCAGTGGCGAACCTGGATCAACGGAGGCCTCAGATGGTGTTGGATCCTCTCTGGAAACCCTGGGAGAAAGCTCAGAGACAGCACAGAGAGAAGAGGGGTCAGGGTCACCAGCAGCGGTGGAGTCCAGCGAGGCGAGCTCAGGTGCAGCAGGCGGCTGCACCCGGCTCTCCTCACCAAGAGCCAGGCAAGATCGCTCCAAAACAGATATGAGAATCGCCGTCCAGGACTCCTGACAATCCAGACGACGATGGTCCTGTGGGCTCTGCCCTCAGGAGGTTCAGCTCAGGTGTCAACTCTGCTGCAGTGGCCCCTGCAGCAGGCATAATGATAGTAGCAGTCCCCTCGGCCCCAGGCGTAGTGGTCCACACAGGACGCTCATCCAGCATGGCGGCTGGGGCCCGGATCACCGTAGGGACTGGACTCGGCGTGGCATGCTCGGGTACAGCACCCTCCCTCTACCCATAGGGGATCTGGGGGGCTGGGATGGTGTCTCCCAGCACCGCAGGCTCCTCCATCATCCCGTGGTTGAGTTCCAGGGCCGATGGACACTCAGAGGCAAGAGGAGGAGATATGGAGAGGGTAGGTGAAAACTTACTTTCTGCAGCAGGCAAAAAGCACTCAGTATTAACTGAGCCACTTTACCAGGAGTCAGGCAAGACAATTCATCAACAATTTGAATAGAATGAGACTGAACTTGCCTGCTCTCTTGGTGTGCGGCGTTGCCTGCTGCATCGGGAGCACAAACAGCCTGCTCCGTATCCATGGCAGGCCTGGGCTCCTCAGTGGATTGAGGAGGGGCTTCCTCAGCAGGCAAGGAGGCAGGCAGAGCCGGGGGAGTGACGGCCCTACCCACATCAGTGGATGAACGTGTGGAGGAGAAGGAGGTGGTTGCAGCTACGGAGGAGATAGATGCCAGCGAGGCTGCTGGGAGGGGAAGTGGCTCAGCCGCAGAATTCTCCTCCCACTGTGAAGGAGAGGTTGTTGACGGTGATGTGGCACTGCTCTTCTGCTGGGGTCTCTGGGACCGGTGGCGACGAGGGGGAGGAGGAGATGTCGGCTTGTCAGGGAGGAGAGGCTTCGGAGCCAGGGCATGCTTGGTCACCGGCTCCAGCTCTGGCTCACTCGGGATTAGCATAACACACACACGCACACACACATACGTATTACACACACACACACACACACACACACATATATACACACACACACATATATATCCTATAGATTAGAATTTTTTTAAAAACATGTCATACACACCATGTTAAAAAAAAAAAGAAAAAATGGCATTCACTTATATAGCGCTTTTATTCTCATCTCTTGATGACCAAAGCGCTTTACAGATCCTGCTATCCACCCATTCACACACACATTCACACACTGATGGCGGAATGCTACCTAACATGGCGCTTCCAGACCCACCAGCAGCAATTGGGGTGAAGTGTCTTGCCCAGGGACACAACAGCAGGATACCCGGGGAGAACGAGATTCGAGCCGCCAACCATGTGGTTTTTGGACGACCTGCTCTACCTCCTGAGCCACTGCCGCCCCCATGTTATCACCAAATGCTGTACATTGTCCTCTTACATATATATTTTCTTTTTTTAATTACCCCTTCTCTCCACTTCTCTTTTGTTCCTGCATGTCTGAACTGAATTTTGATCTAAAAACATTTGTTTTCACCAGCATTTCAGTCAACGTTTGCCAAAGGAGCTTAACTTAGGCTGAGTTAGGCGAACTCTCTATAACTTTGGGGAACTTTTACAAACCAAGCACAACTTTCACCAAAGTTTATTTCCAAACGTCGGCAAATTTTCAGCATGCTGAAAATTCTCTACGGATACAACTTTTGCCAGCATTTGCCAACAAACACCAACCATCATTAACTTTTATCAACTTTTGCCAGCAGAGCCAGACGTTTGCCAAAACATCAGTAAAAAGTTGGTCTAAATGTTGTAGTGTGAATTCACCCAAAAAAGCAGGTCCAGGATGGCAGGAAGCCTCCACAAACGCTGATCTTTATATCAGCGTCACCTGACGCTGATGTCAGCTGACCTGACGCTGATGTCAGCTGACCTGTGCTGAGTATTTGTTTGCTTAAGTTAACCTAAGTTGGGAACTGCTACACATACACAAGCCTAAGTCGACAAAAGTTTGACAAAGCTGAATGCAACGCTGGGAAATGCTAGCAAAAGTTCATAAAAGTTTGTAAAACTTCGTAAAAGCTGGTGTGTGCTCACAAACGTAATTTCACCAACGTTTGGAGTGAGTTCTCTGATTTTTCAAAACGTCAGTAAAAGTAGGTCCAAACACTATAGTGTGAACCCAACTTTACCTGGTCTAAGGTGGCAGATGGTGCTGGCAGCAGCAGGTGTCAGGCAGATGGCAGTTTCTGAATAAAGACACATTTCTGGATCAGAACCATATTATAAAAAAAGAAGATGGTAAATCCGGCAAGGTAGATCAGTGAGGCCAGAGGTCTGAAACCTGTGGCTCTTCTGATCATATTTAGTGGACAGAAAAACTGTCAAATGTATGACAGATTAAATTCACTGATATACAAGAAAAAGACACAAATCAAAGAGGGAAAAACTCAGTAATATGAGAGAAAAATAAGTATAATCTACAAGAATGTTGTTTCTTTATAAGACCATAATTGTGAATTTATTAGAAAACATTTGAAATTAAAAAGAAAAATAGGCAAATTTATGTTGCACATTTTAGAAAGTGCAAAATTATTACGAAAAAAAGCTGTGCATTTACAAGAAGCCCCAGATTAATGAAAAAAGTTTCAAATAAAAAAATGCCTTAAATTAATGTGGAAAAATGTTGCAAATTTACAGTAAAAAAACCAAACTGCAGATTCAAGAGGACAAGGATGCAAACTTGAGAAACTTAATGCACATTACAAGAAAAAAACTGCATATTAGAGAAAAACATTGGAAACTTCTTTGAAAAAAGGTGTACATTTGTAACAAAAATTTCAGAGGAAAAAAGGTAAACTAAGAAAAAGTTGTGAATTTAAAAGAAAGATATTGCAGGTTTACATGGCAAAAGTGCCGGTGTTTAGAAAAGAAGCTGCAAATTTATTTCATATTTGGGAAAGACAAATTAGAAGTTAAGAGGGTGAAAAAAGCCTCTAATTTACAAGATAATTTGCATGTTTTTTGCAGATATTTACCAACCTTCAGCTCCTCAGAGGACGCCGACTGCAGACTGCGGTATCCTGTGGCTGTGGTGCCGAGGTTTCATGCCTCGTTTAGGCAGGTCGATGCAAGATTGCGTTTGGTGTCGGAGCATTTCCTAGTCTTCTGGTTCTCCTGGTTCTGATTGCTGGGGTCCTTATTTGATATAGTCCTGTTTGAGTTTTGTTACCTTCTTCCTCACTGCTTCGCATTGTGAAAAATCCCCACTAACTGTAAGTTTATTTTCCAAAAATTATTATGCTCCACTGCAAACTCTCGAATTCTCGTGGATCTTCATTTGTGGCATACAAGGCCAGAAGAGCTCTGACCTCCTCATCGGTCCATTTGTCAGTGTTTTGTTCATATTAAAACTTCTATGTCCATTAGCGATTACAGGAAAAAACATGGCAAAGTTTCTTTTAAAACATGGGCACCATGAGAAGCACAAGTCTCTAGCAGTGGGCGTAGCTTACGAGTTCTTCCAATCAGCAAACACCTACGACATATGAGTACCTATGGAACCAGAAAAAACCCTGCCTCGGAGTTGGAGCTAAAATGGTTTGAGAAACTGAGGTCTGTGGTTCCTAGTTCCTATGCTGTCCAAACACAAGAAAACTGGTCTAGGTAGTTAAAGGGTTATAGGAACTGCAAAAGGTTCCTACAGTGTGAGAGTGCCCATGTTCTCCACCTCCATTGTTGAAGCAGCTGCCCAGAGCTGTGGCCGCAAAGTCGTTGGTGCATCTCATGGTGGCAGCCCCCAAACTAAGTGATGGACACCAGGGGTGAGGGGGGCCATCAAGCTGAAGGAGTCCTCTTGAGCTTGGTTGGCCTGTGGGACTCCCAAAGCAGCTGAGGTGTACTGGCAGGCCAAGTGGAGTGCAGCTCATGTGGTTGTTGAAACAAAAACTCGGGTGTAGGAGGAGTTTGGTGAGGACATGGAACAAGACTTTCGGTTGGCCTCAAAGAGATTCTGGCAAACTATCTGGCGGCTCAGGAGGGGGAAGCAGCTCCCTGTCCACACTGTGTATGGTGTGGATGAAGCGCTGCTGACTTCGACTGGGGATATCGCCGGATGGTGGAAGGAATATTTTGAGGATCTCCTCAATCCCACTGACATGCCTTCCATAGAGGAAGTGTGGCTTGAGGACAAGGGGGACAACTCGCCCATCATAGGGGCCGAGGTTGCCAAGGTGGCTAAAAAACTCTTTGGTGGCCAAGCCCCCTGGGGTGGATGAGATTCACCCTGAGTACCTCAAGGCCCTGGATGTTGTAGGGCTGTCATGGCTGACATGCCTCTGCAATGTTGCGTGGAGGTTGGGGACAGTGCCTTTGGCATGGCAAACTGGGGTGGTAGATCCTCTTTTTAAAAAAGGGGGACCGGAGGGTGTGCTCCAACTTTAGGGGGATCACACTTCTCAGCCTCCCTGGGACTGTCTACAGTTATGTGAAAAAATTAGGACACCCCATTAAGTATTCAGTTCTTTATTAAGAAATGTTCACATATTGATGTCTAATCTTGTTTTCATTTATCTCTGGAAAAGAAGGTGATTTAATTGCAGGTAAATAAAAATTAACCTTGTTTTACTCATTAAACAAAAGATATCAACAAAAATGCATATTCTGAGGAAAAAGTTAGGACACCCTAACACCAGCTAGTGTTACCCCCTTTAGCTGAAATAACTTCATTGAGATGTCTGCCCCTCTCCTCAACGCAGAATTCTTTCAGCTGAGATGTTTGAGGGGTTTCTTGCATGTACAGTGCATCCGGTAAGTATTCACAGCGCTTCACTTTTTCCACATTTTGTTATGTTACAGCCTTATTCCAAAATGGATTAAATTCATTTTTTTCCTCAAAATTCTACATACAATATGCCATAATGACAACATGAAAAAAGTTTTTTTGAGACTTCTGCAAATGTACTAAAAATAAAAAACTCTAAGAAATTACATGTACATAAGTATTCACAGCCTTTGCTCAGTACTTTGTTGATGCACCTTTGGCAGCAGTTACAACCTCAAGTCTTCTTGAATACCATACCACAAGCTTGGCACACCTATCTTTGGGCAGTTTCACCCAGCAATTACTCAGGGTTTTTTATCCCAACAATGTTCTTATCTTTTTAACCTCGTCTGTGTCTGTCTAGGTAACACTGTCACAGGGAGAGAGGAGGTGGATGTGTGTGGAACTTTTCATGTTCAGTAACAAACAGAGCAAATTACTGTTTTTACATGATATCAGAGGGTCACAGAAATTACCTCCATAACCAGCGTCATGCTGGCCCAATTGGGACACGGTCCCAGGGAAGGTGTGGAGGAGGCATGGGGACCTTCCGTCAACCGACCCCCGGGTGGACATGTACCATTGGAGGCAGCTAGAGTGGCGGTGGACACAATTTCACAGCAGTTTCATTCCACGAGTACACAATGGGAAGGAAGTGTGGTTGTCCACCTCATGTGACGCCCGCAGTGAATGGTGATTTTGCCTCTGGCTGCATCCCCGAGAGAACGGCCAAGGTCTCGCACCATAAAATGTCCGAGCGAACGTTGATACAGTGTTTCAGTTCCGCTTTTTTGTTTGGTTGAAACAAAACATATAATTTTTCCCCAAATTATCTTAAAAAGCTTTGGGGTCTGGACGGAGGACTCTCCGGGTCCGGATCTGAACCGGAGTGTGCCAGTTGGTGACCTCTTCTATAGGATACGCCATACAGTTGTGGATTAATTCGGAAATGAAGACCTTCTAACACACTCTCGCTAACAAAGGAGCAGAAGCAGAGGAACTGTGTGGCTTGCTCTGATTTTACCTATAATGCTTGGAAGCTGCTCTGTGGAAGGTAAGGAGGAATAGTACTGGCCTTGCTAATTTTCTATTAAATTATCCCATCCAGCTTCAGTTACAAAGATTGATTTTATTCACTTACTATTGACTATTCAACAATTTGATAATTTATTTCAGAAGTTTTGTCTTTGCTTAATTCCAGCAATAAAATTGCATTTTGTACATAAAGAAAAGTTGTGATAATTTCCAAGATTTTAGTGGTTCTTCTATGATTGTTAAAAGCCAAGTTTTGAGTGCATTCTAACAATAAGTTCTTAAAGGTTATTCTAGTCATGTAAATTAACAAATCCTTTGAGCCTACATCCAGGTCACTAAATGTGAACCAAGCACAATACCAAGTCCCCAAATAAATAGGAGGGGAGCTGCCATTAATGACCGTGGCTGATAGTTGCATCCAACTAATGGGCCACTCAGCTGGAGTGCAATATTAGAGGTAGCTGGATATGAAGGCATTTGGTAGCTAGGTAAGTCCCCCTCCCCATCAGCTTAAATAATCTGTTAAAAGTACTACTGGGGTAATATTCTTTAATGCTGAGGATTGAGACCCGTGGGATGGAGAGCTAGTGCTGGCCTCTGTACAGTGGTGGGAAAAAAATCAACATCTGACATAAAATAAAGACTAAAATCTTCAGATTTTAGTGGAGTACATCGTCTTTGTGTGACCAATAATATAGTCAATGAATAATGCCAAGCAATACATCTTCCAAGTTTCAAAAAACTACAGTTCATCACCAGTGTGCATTTTCTTATGTGCAACCCTATCACAAGTATCTGTGAAATATTTGCAAGGTGTTCTGTTTGATTATGGCTGTTCATCAGTGTGAGTTTTAATGTGTCTTCTCAAGTGGCTACTTTGAGAGAAACATTTGTGACATTTTTCACAAGAGTATGGTTTATCACCAGTATGAATTCTCACGTGATTAATCAAAGTACTATTATGAGTGAAACTTTTCTCACAAGTTTTACAAACAAAACGCTTATCACCAGTGTGAATTCTCATGTGTGCTCTCAAGTGACTACTACAAGTGAAACGTTTCCCACATGGTTCACAACAATATGGCTTATCACCAGTGTGAACTCTCACGTGTGCTTTCAAAGAACTACTTTGAGTGAAAAGCTTCCCACATTTTTCACAGAAATAGGGCTTATGACCAGTGTGAACTCTCATGTGTGAAGTCAAATGACTACAACAAGTGAAATGTGCCCCACATTCTTCACAAATATAGGGCTTGTCACCAGTATGAATTCTCATGTGTGCAGTCAAAGTACTACTACAAGTGAAATGTTTCCCACATATTTTGCAAGAATAGGGCTTATCACCTGTGTGAACTCTCATGTGTACATTCAAATGACTGCTATGGGAAAAACCTTTTCCACATATTTTACAAGAATAAGGCTTATCACCAGTGTGAATTCGCATGTGTGTAGTCAAAGCACCATTCTCAGTGAACTGTTTCCCACATTCTTCACAAGAATACTGCTTGTGAAATTTACGTACTTTATTGTGTTGTTCAAAATATGAGAGATATTCAGTTGGTTTGTCAGAGATGTTGCAGGCATAATGCCTCATGTGGGATTGATTCCTAAAGCCTTTTTGATTAATAGCACATTCCACTGACTTCCCACTGTTGTCAGTGTTACACAGATTCTTTGATTCAAAGGAGTTGTCAACATTGCTACTGTGACTTCCGTTCCTGTGAAGTCTCTTCTCTGAGTTTGGCTCTTCATATTTAGTTGATCCTGGGTCTACATTCTTACCTGCTCCCCCATTTTGGCTGTCAGCATCAGTAGAGCTTTTAAAGATGAGATGGCCACTCTTTGATCCAGTTTCACCGTTGTCATTGTCCTCATAAGTGGGAGTCACCATGAAGGTATCAGTCTCTTGTTTCAGTCCAAAGTGTTCTTGCGCCTGACTGATACAGAGTTCTTCCTCTTCCTCTTTAACCAGAGCAGGATCTTTTCCCTCCTGGTCTAGAAAGGAGTTCCTCTCTTGGAACCAGAGCTTCTGGATCTGGAGAACCTCCACATCCTTGTGTACATGTGTAGCATCTGGAGAGACAAAACAAAAATGCAGTAACAGGAAAAAAAAAAAAGAGTATTTTCTACTTTTATATCTCAAAAGGGCTCTGTTGCATGAACATAATCATATTTTCACCTGGCACACAAACCTGAGACTGCAAATGTGTTCAGATACTGCAGTGAGTGATTCTTTAGTTTGGACCAGTCAAGAAACTGTTACCAGTTTCCATAGATACCACTGGGAAATCCTCAACATTTAGTGATGACTGCACACAGGAGACTAGGAATTACATTATTGTTTTTGTTCAGGCAGACTACTACAATTTTGTTTTTAAGTTTGATAATCTATGTATTTTCCTTAAAGACGCACTCTGGCAGCTTTAAAACCACCTCAAAAATAAATACGTATTGCCCAAAATAGTATATATTTTTTATTTAACCTTTATTTAACCAGGTAGGTCAGTTGAGAACCAGTTCTCATTTCCAACGATGACCTGGCCAAGAGGCAAAATATTGTGGCTTTTTAGCCACAAAAAAAAAAAAACTTTCATTGCTTTAGAATTGCTTGGTAAAAGCTTTTACATCTTCCACCTACCTAAGTAAGCATGGATCTATGAATATTCTAATTAGCTTCACCCATACTCCCACCCACCAGTAGCTGATGCTGCAAAGCCAGACCTCCCCTCTCCTCTGACCTGAGAACACCGATGACTGTTTCGCTAAACAATGGTTACTCAAAACATCAGAGTGATTCAGCTGTACATGTACACGCCGCTGACCCCCATCAAAGCGATAGATGACGGGTGCCCTCCGGGCAGCTCACTGGAACTCAGCAGAGCAGAGGAGAGCTTCACATCACAGCAAACTAGTTTGCTGTGATGTGAAGCTCTCCTCTCACTGCTCCATTAGCTGTGCATTGCATTATGGGATATCTTCGCTAATGTAGTGACCATCCGTTGTAGACTACTTTTCAAAATGCATTGTGGGATATTTTAAGTGTACTATATAGTGAATGAAATTTTCTGTTAAGATTTCAAACAGCACTAGAAAATGACTGATTCATTATATAGTAGTATACGGGGAAGGAGTGAACATTTGGAACACAGCCATAGTCTTTACCTTCAGAGTGAATTCTTGTTTTCAGACGTCTCTTCTTCATCTTCAGCAATTCACTCTCAGCTGATCCTGGGTCGACATGCCGGCTTCCTTCCTCGTCTTGGTTCTCAGTTACAGCAGAGGTGAGACAGAGGAGCTGGTCACTGATTGGTCCTGCTTCTCTGAGATCATTTTCTACATAAGTCGAGCTCACTGTGACAATATCAATCTTCTGCTTCTGTATGAACTGTTCGATTTCTTGTCTGCTCCAGAATTCCTCCACTTCCTCTTTAATCCGTCGAGGTTCTCTTTCCTCTTTAATCTCTAGAGGTTCTAGTTCCTCTTCTTTAATCGGTTTTGATTCTGGCTCCTCTCGTTTCAAAGCCAAGTTATTCTCTTGGTGAGAGGGATGCTGGTCAGGGAAAAACTCATCCTTACAGACGTGTTGCTCTAGAAGGGGAAAATGGAAACAAGAAATAGTTCGTCACTAATGTGATGAAAGCATATCATAAATGCTCTGTTGGACATTTCAAGCTGTTGTAAACAGTCAGTTTGACTAGCAACATCATAGTGAGAATTTTTGTGGGGGTCCATCAAGCCATTCCTACTAACTGCTTCTTTACTAATAACAGATCAACAAGAAGTGAGGAAACAAAAGAAAAAGACACTTCAACCTCTGTGTGTTCCAATTTGGAAGAAGCAGCGGCACCAGATATTCTGCTTAATTCTAAAAGCTCTTATCCATTATTCTAATTTTTTGCACCAGTGCATTGATTTTTCAAGCAATGGGCCTTGAAAATCAGTTTCAGGATCCAATTGAAAATACTTGCTTTTACTTACAAAGAAATCTGGTGTTCCTACAGAGCGGACTGTAAAACCTCTTGACATGTCACAGAACCACAGGTTGGAACTGGCTGCAGCTGATGCTGTGGGGTGTCGTTCAGTCAGTTAAACCGATTAAAATTATTCATGGGGAAGAAGATCCACAACAGCTACAGTCAGTCAGATGTGATTCTTTAATTATGTGCTAATACATGCATTACGGACCCCAGGTGGTGGTGGGCTCCAGCAGACAGACGCAAGGCTGACAAAAAAAGGAGAGAATAATGAGACAGGCAGTCGAGTGGCTTCTCACAGCAACCATCTCCTCAGCCACGACGAAAGACTGCAGTCAAATGGCTCGTTGATCGCAAAGAGTTGGTCAAGCCAGCCGCAGCTTAAAGTATCATGAGGGTCTATTCCAGACATTACGGTAGAGGCAAAAATGAACGCTTGGAACTTTTTTTCTTAATTCAAAGTGCTTTATTAACAATTTTCACAGTACAAATAAGTTTTGTAATAAACAAAAATTACAAACCAACAGGGCACAGCAAAAAAATCTGAACAACATTCAACAAGAGAAAAGGGGAAAAAAGAGAAAAAAATCAGACAAAAATACCAAGGGAAGACAATAGGTATCTCTATAAATAAATAATGTAGGCCTTATTAAACTAAGCCAAACCTTTCAAATGTTGAATATAACTTAAAAGCGTGTTTATTTTTAACAAGTTTTAGTGATTTACAAAATAAAAAGAAGTCAGTTTGCCAGGGGTTTATCTGGGGTTTAGCTTTAAAAAAAAAATTTAAAAAAAAAAATCGACATTTATGAATAAAATATTTCCAAATTAAAACCAAATTGTTCATCCACCCACCCATCCATCCATCTTCTTCCACTTAATCCTTTTTCATAAATTCTAATTTCTTGTTTTCACAATTTAATCCAAACAACATAGTGGTGTCTGCTAAGGGAGAAATAATAATGTTGTTGGAATGAAGCCAACATTGCCCATCACTCCAAAAACCACTGACAACCTCACATAAAAAAAATTAATGTTCCAAACTCAGTGTGGATACTGAACGCTTGTAACTGTACGTAAGCAGTTCACCTATCAGCTTTTTTTTTTTTTTTTTTAAATTTCCTCTTGTTTAAACCTTAATAAAATCACTTCCTTAGTGGGTCGCTACATTATCTGGGTTGCTGTTCAGTGTCGTGAGTACCTTGAGTATGGTGCATTTTGAAATAACTTTACTGTCAAAATTATTAGTAAATTACATGTAAAGTCCATAAAATCTGTACTAAGTGGTTAATTTCCTCACATCTGGATCCTCACAAAATCATTTCCTTTAGAGGTCACAGAATAATTCCAATGGATTAGTGTACAGACTGACCTACACTATGAGTCTGATGCATTTTCCCCAAAATTTACTGTTAAAATTATGAAAAAATGAAAGCCAGAATCAATGAAATGATCTATACAGACTGGCTAATTTGTTGAACTTTGAACCCTGATAAAATGCTTTCCTTTAATGACCCGCAAATTAGCCAGTCAGTATTGATAACTTCATGGATTTTGGCTTTAATTTACTAATAATTTTGACACTATTTTTTTTTTTTTGAAAATGCATCAAACGCATAGTGTAGGTCAGTAGGATTTTTTTTTTTTTCTCTTGTTGAATGCTGTTTGCTCGTTTGTTCAATTTTTTGTACTGTGCCCTGTCGCTTTGTTTGTTTATTACAAAACTTACAAACTTATCGACGGACCACTTGACTGCAGTGACAAAAGGGTGCAGGTTTCCATGGAAACGGATGAACCATTTTGAGCCCTGGTTGGTGACGTTGCGCTCGACACCGCCCACTCGAGACTGACTCGAGCAATATAACACGCAAGTGTTGTGAGCAGAGTGTCGAGCACTGTGTCAATATGCCCACAGTCACATGACCGTAGCAAACGAGGCCTCGTTGTCACATCACATGATTTGGGACCTGGCGGGAAATTTGACAGTGTTCGGCATTGCATACGTCAACAGTGAAGGATTTAAAAGGGGTGTGATTCACCACTCGAACTGTGGGTTTTTGAGAGGAGGAGATTCGTTATCATCGCTACTATTCGCTGTTTCAGTACAAGTCAGGGACAGTACACCAGTTAGAGTTAGGTTTAGTTACATTAACAACACATTACATTTACTAAATATACTACGCAAATATACATACACATACAGTACATTGATACATAACACACACTTATTCACACAAACACACTAAACATATAGGATAGGCTTAGTTAGACATAGATTAGACATTTGTGTGGTTGAGAGAGTAGTGTGTGTATTTTTTTCAGAGTGCAAGGTGTGTCTGAGTGCCTGTGTGGAAGTGCAGTGAGGTGAGGGACATGGAGGAGCAACCAGTGGCTAAAAGAGCACGCTCTTATGTGTGGCAGCATTTTGACATTGTTAACCCCAAGAAGGTCAAGTTTGTTATCTGTGCCGTGGAGCTGACGTTCAACAATAACACGTCTTCAATGCCGCGACACCTGCGCAGCAAACACCCGGAGACAACACCCAGTACAGCAGCTGCTGCTGCTGCTCCTGATGTTTCTGGTTCAGCAGGGACCAGACAAGGTGAGCTTAATGTAATTTCTATAGGTTAAATCCAAACACCCAACAGTATTATATACCATATAATTTTCAATTTTTCAATGACTATTTTTGTATACTTTCATTGTAAGGTCGGCAAGCAGAGTTGGACGAGGCACTGGTTAATACGGTTGTGCTCGACACTCAACCATTTAAAGTAATGGAGGACAGAGGCTTCAGGGCATTTGTACAGAAGCTGGACCCAACCTACGTCCTGCCTACTGGCCAGACCTTACAAGCTGTGGTGCAGAAAAAAATACCAAGAGGCTAAAGAGAAGGCAAAAGAGGAACTGGAGAAAGCACAGTCTGTAAGTTTGACTGCAGACATGTGGACCTCCATGAATATGGATGCCTATCTTGGCATCCATATTCATGGAGGTCATTCAGCCACTTCATTGATGACAACATGAAGCTCGTTAGTGTTCTGCTTGGAGTGGAACATTTCAGACAGTCCCACACAGCAGAAAATTTGAAGGATGCCATGGAGCTGCAAATTAATCAGTGGGGTTTGATAAATAAAGTGCACTGCTTAATCACAGATAATACATCAAATATGAGCCTTTGTGCCAAACTCATGAATGTAAGGAATGTGCCATGTTTAGCCCACAGCATTAATCTTGCTGTGAAAAAGGCACTGGATCAAACTCCTGCACTTGTAGACATCAGCGCAAGAGGCCGAAGAATTGTCACTTTTTTTAAGACGAGTACAAAAGCAAAAGAAAAACTGACAGAGATGCACACCCAGCTGCAGAAGCCAGTTCACAAATTAATTTAAGTAGAAACCCAGTAGAACTCTACATATTTCACGTTACAAAGACTGTATGAGCAACGTGAACCAGTCGGTGCAGCAGTGGCATCCCTCACTACAGACATTCCTCCTCTCACGTGTGGACTACCAGACAGTCAGTGAGTGTTTAGAGATGCTTGCACCTTTCCATCTGGTCTCTACAGAGATGTCAGCAGAAAAGAAAGTTTCTGCCTCAAAAGTGATTCCACTCATCAGAGGGTTGCAGCACAAACTGGCTGAAAAGGCATCAGTCATTAAAAACCAAACTGCATTTCAACTCATAAAATAACTGCAGCATGAGCTGGTCAAACGGTGCACTGTTCAAAATGTGAGAGTTTTGGCCTTGGCAACCATTTTGGAGCCACGATTTAAAATGTTAGGTTTTGGTAATGACATGTGTGCGCAAGAGACGATGATATAATTGAGTGCTGAATGTGCTGCAACCATCAACACTGAGACGCCGACACCATCAACATCACAGGTGGTGTACCTCACTATCCCACACTATTATTGGGTTTTCCAAACCTCTCTATCAACATGTATTAAAATGTTCTCAACTCCATCAGTCAGCAGCAGAGGAAGAACCCGAGCCTTCAGCAAAAGACAACATCTGGGAGTTCTTGGATAGCAGAGTTGGTTTGTTTTTGTTTTGTTTTTTTTACTTTAAGCATCATTTTGTAATTACAAAAGATTGCCAATTACATTTTTTCTTTTTGTTTAGGTGAAACACAGCACTGTCAAAGTGCAACAGCAGATGCCACAGTGGAAGTGAAACAATATTTGTCTGAGCCCTACCTCTCCAGAGGACAAGACCTGCTCTGTTACTGGCCAACGCGCCAAACTACATTCCCCACTCTTTACAAGATGGCAAAAAAGAATCTCCACATGCCAGCAGCGTCAGTGCCACGTGAGCGGGTCTTCTCCAAAGCTGCAGAGGTAGTAAGCCACAAGAGAAGCAGACGGAAACCACACACTGTGGAAATGCTTCTTTTTTTGAATAAAAATCTTTAAACAGTCCAACAGAAACACGATGTTTCATTATTTATGAAGAGCAGTAAATACGATAAAATAGTAGAGGAAAATATTTGCAAAATGACAATGAAGTGCAGGTCGATTTGGGTCCCTGCCAATTCTCATTTGTACCCCCTACCCCGATGAACTGGGACACCCGTTCATGGCTGCACGTGGCCAAAGTGGCTGTAGAGTGTAGCTGTCTTACCAGCCACTGCTGAAATTCACCAGCCATTGGCCAGTGTTAATATCAAGCCCTGCATATTATCTATCTATATATATATGATCAGGTTTTGTTCACTAAAAATTGTCCTTCCACAGAGTTTTGCCAGCAATGACTACAAATTCTGAAAGCTGTCTATCATTTGACAGATTACATGGAGCGTGCTGTAATTAAAGTCAATTAAAATGACAGATGACAGAGTTTTGACAAGGCTGAGAAAATGACATAACAAAAAGTGTAGTGCAACCTATACCTGTCAAGTGATACGGTTTCGCCGTATTTTAATACGGGGAAAATGCAATTTTAGCAAATACGGGCATATTGCCATTTCTCTACACCAAAAAGAAAAATATACGGGAAAAAAAATTATTGAGTGTGGAGGAACACCTCGTGTGTGACCCCCACAGCGTACGGGGCTGGCAGAGCGCTCAGCGTGAGCAATTATCACAACAGTGAGAGGTGTGGACTGATCATTATGCAGATGCGCTTCGCACCTTCTGTTGTCCTGCAGCTCCGGAACAGAGAGGAATCCCGGCGCCAGTAATGCTGCGCCTGGTATGTGTGACTCTAATGCAAATGTCCACGCTTTCCTGCTGTATACTGTGATGCTAATGTGCCATGCATGCGTTGTCTGTAGCCGGGTATATAAGTTGACTGTCTGCATGAAGCACCCTTTTAAACTTCAGTTCGCCATGTCCGCCTGCACTTATTTCGATCCTCCACAAGCGCACCTAAGCAGTGTTTTTGTGATTTTCAAAATGGCTTCTTGCAGCGCGCCGCCGGCGAAGAAAACAAAGCTTGAAGAAAAGGGAAATCGAGGGACTGGACGTCACCGTTCTCCTTCACCATCACCATTTATTTATTTATTTTAGATTGCACAATATTCCATGGCAGAATGTTGTGGGCTTTGCTTCGGACAATTGCAACACAATGGTGGGTCGAGACAATTCTGTCCTTTCCAGACTGAAGGAGAAATCTCCAAATGTTTTCAGGTATGGGCAGTATTATTCACCTTCAAATATTTCCTAAATATAACAAAAAAAATGCTTTAAAATCTTAACAAACATGCTTAGAGGTAGCCCAAATCCCCTATAGTGTACCGTTATTTTGTATCTTGGAACTTTGCTTTACATCTGAATGTATAGCATTATATTGAAAGGGCTGAATAAGATTAATATTTTCGTTGTTATTATTATTAACACAATTTCAAAGAGAATTATTTCTGATACTTAACTTATGAAACAAAAATCAATTCTGCTTTTGTTTCAGCATTGGCAGCATAAATGAATGAATTTGAAATAGTTCATGTTGCAGTTGCTGTTTGTTTGGTTTTTGTTTGTTTTTTTTGCTTCAGTTTTATAGTAATATGTACATATGTATATTAGCTGCTCTTGCTTGCTTGTTTTTTTTTTTTTGTTTTTTTTTTTTTCTTGCCTTCTGATTGTTGCTCTGAGTGTTGCTATCCCTGTGCTGTTGCAATCCTGGAATTTCCCCGTTGTGGGACTAATAAAGGCTTATCTTATCTTATCTTTCATCTGCTGATAAATACAGTTTTTAAAAGGAACTCTGATTATATTGGCATGTTAGCTCTATATGCTTTATTTTTATGTTACTAACATAATATAATTTTTTTGAAAATAATTCCCAGTTTTATATATTTTTCCATCCATCCATCCATCTTCTACCGCTTTTCCGGAGGTCCGGGTCGCGGAGGCAGCAGTTCAAGCAGAGAAGCCCAGACTTCCCTCTCCCCAGCCACCTGCTCCAGCTCTTCAGAGGGGATACCAAGGCGTTCCCAGACCAGCTGGGAGACATAGTCTCTCCACCGAGTCCTGGGTCTGCCCCGGGGTCTCCTCCCAGTGGGACGTGCCTGAAACACCTCAAGTGGGAGGCGTCCAGGAGGCATCCTAATCAGATGCCCATACCACCTCAACTGACTCCTTTCAATGTGGAGGAGCAGCGGTTCTACTCTGAGCCTCTCCCGGATGACTGAGCTCCTCACCCTATCTCTGAGGGTGAGTCCAGCAATCCTACGGAGAAAGCTCATTTCAGCCACTTGTATCCGCGATCTCGTTCTTTCGGTCATTACCCAAAGCTCGTGACCATAGGTGAGAGTAGGAACGTAGATTGACTGGTAAATCAACAGCTTTGCCTTAGAACTAAGCTCCCTCTTCACCACAACAGACCGGTACAACGTCCGCATCACTGCAGATGCTGCTCCAATCCGTCTGTCGATCTCTCGCTCCATTTTCCCCTCACTCGTGAACAAGACCCCAAGATACTTAAACTCCTCCACTTGGGGCAGGAGCCTGTCCCCAACCCGGAGAGGACAATCCACCTTTTTCCGGCTGAGGACCATGGACTCGGACTTGGAGGTGCTGATTCTCATCCCAGCCGCTTCACACTCAGCCGGCAAACCGTCCCAGCAAGAGCTGTAGGTCATTGCTGAATGAAGCCAACAGGACAACATCATCTGCAAACAACAGAGATGAGATCCTGTGGTCACCAAGCATGACACCCTCCATTCCCTGGCTTCGCCTAGAAATCCTGTCCATAAAAATTATGAACAGGATCGGTGACAAAGGGCAGCCCTGGCGGAGTCCAACTCTCACTGGGAATGACTCCGACCGAGTGTTGGCAATACGAACCAAACTCTCACAACGGTCGTACAGAGGCCGAATAGCTCGTAACAACAAGCCCGATACCCCATACTCCCGAAGCACCCCCCACAAAAATCCACGAGGGACGCGGTCAAATGCCTTCTCCAAGTCCACAAAACACATGTAAACTGGTTGGGCAAACTCCCACGAACCCTCAAGAATTCTCGAGAGGGTAAAGAGCTGGTCCGATGTGCCACGAGAAGGACGAAAACCACATTGCTCCTCCTGAATCTGAGGTTCGACCAAGGGCCGGACTCTCCTCTCCAGTACCTTGGCATACACCTTCCCAGGGAGGCTGAGGAGTGTGATCCCTCTAAAGTTGGAGCACACCCTCCGGTCCCCTTTTTTGAAGAGAGGAACCACCACCCCGGTTTGCCATGCCAAAGGCACTGCCCCCGACCTCCACGCAATGTTGCAGAGGCGTGTCAACCATGACAACCCAACAACATCCAGGGCCTTGAGGTACTCAGGGCGAATCTCGTCCACCCCCGGGGCCCGGCCACCAAGGAGATTTTTAACCACCTTGGCGACCTCAGCCCCTGTGATAGGTGAGTCACCCCCCTCGTCCCCAAACCCTGCTTCCTCTGTGGAAGGCGTATCAGTGGGATTGAGGAGATCCTCCAAGTATTCCTTCCACCGCCCGACGATATCCCCAGTTGAAGTCAACAGTGTCCCATCCGCACCATACACAGTGTGGACGGGGAGCTGCTTTCCCCTCCTGAGCCGCCGAACAGTTTGCCAGAATCTCTTTGAAGCCGACCGAAAGTCTTGTTCCATGGCCTCACCGAACTCCTCCCATACCCGGGTTTTTGCTTCAGCAACCACCCGAGCTACACTCCGCTTGGCCTGCCGGTACACCTCAGCTGCTTCGGGAGTCCCACAAGCCAACCAAGCTTGATAGGACTCCTTCTTCAGCTTAATGGCCCCCCTCACCACTGGTGTCCACCACTTGGTTCGGGGGTTGCCACCACGAGATGCACCGTCCACCTTGCGGCCGCAGCTCTGGGCTGCCGCTTCAACAACAGAGGTGGAGAACATGGCCCATTCAGACTCCATGTCTCCAGACTCCCTCGGAATGTGGTTGAAGTTCTTCTGGAGGTGGGAGTTGAAGACCTCCCGGACAGGGGCCTCAGCCAGACGCTCCCAGCACACCCTCACTATACGTTTGGGTCTACCAGGTCTGAATGGCTTCCTCCCCTGCCATCGGATCCAACTCACCACCAGGTGGTGATCAGTTGACAGCTCTGCACCTCTCTTTACTCGGGTGTCCAAGACATACGGTCGCAGGTCTGATGATACGATAACAAAATTGATCATCGACCTGCGACCTAGGGTGTCCTGGTGCCAGGTGCACATATGGACACCCTTATGCTTGAACATGGTGTTCGTTATGGACAAACTGTAGTTAGCACAGAAGTCCAATAACTGAACACCACTCGGGTTCAGATCGGGCAGGCCGTTCCTCCCAATCACCCCCCTCCGGGTTTCACTGTCGTTGCCCACGTGCGCATTGAAGTCCCCCAGTAGGACAATGGAGTCTCCAGGAGGAGCACCCTCCAGCACTCCAGTCACAGACTCCAAAAAGGGTGGGTACTCTGAAACATCATTTGGTGCATAGGCACAAATGATGGTCAGGACCCGTTTCCCAACCCGAAGGCGCAGGGAAGCAAGCAAGCAAGTTTTATATATTTTTTAAAAACTTTATTACGATGTAAATCGCGATTATTGTTTACGTCGCAATGCATTCTGGGTAGTGACGTAGAAAGGTTGCAGCCGTTTTTTCTGTCTTATACAAGCCAAGAAGCGAAGCTACGAACTACTGCCATTTGTCAGTGAAAATGCCACATTGCGCGGCTTTTGGATGTAATTTCCAATCAAAGGGAAATAAAGAGAGCGGGGTGAGCCTCCATAGCTTTCCTAAAGAGGGAAAGTTGAGGAAAAAGTGGGGCGGCAGCGGCTCAGCAGGTAGAGCTAATAACCCGATGGTGGGCGGTTCGCATCACACTCTCCCCAGATATCCTGCCGTTGTGTCCCTGGGCAAGACACTTCACCCGCATTGCCTCCAGTGCCCATAACACTGGGTATGAATGTGTAAAAATGTTTAAATGCTTGGTGGTGGCCGGAGAGGCTGTTGGCGTGGATTGGCATCCACATTTCCCTCACTCTGAGTGTCTGTGATCACGCGCTGTAGCGCATGCCTGATAAAGCTGATATATGTATTAATCACGCTGTAATAAAGCACAATATCGCTTAAAGCGCACGAGCGTGCGTTTTGCGCACCAGTGTGGCGGATGAAATAAGGGAACCCAGTGTGGAGGCACGGAATAATTGCAGGCAGGACACGCGAACTGAAGTTTAAAAGGGTGTTTATTTCATCCAGCACGAAGCTCACTCCAGCGCTGTGGAGCGAGCCCTTTTTTTTTGTTACTTATTTTGTACTAACCACAGTGCGCAGTGGTTAGCACTGTGGCAGCACAGTTTACCCTCGGCCGGGGGATCGCGGAGATCGTGGGTTCGATCCCTGCCCCCGGCCAACAGTGATCTGTGTGGAGTTTGCATGTTCTCCCCGTGTTTGCGTGGGTTTACTCCGGGATTTCTCCAGTTTCCTCCCACATGTCAAAAACATGCAGGTTAGGGAGTTAAGGGGCGCTTGCGCACGCAGCGACTGGCAGCTGGTGGCTTGTCACCAGACTGCAAAACAAATCTACCTATGGGTACAAAATAAGTAATAAAAAAAAAAAAAAGGGCTCGCTCCACAGCGCTGGAGTGAGCTTCATGCTGGATGAAATAAACACCCTTTTAAACTTCAGTTCGCAGTGTCCTGCCTGCACTTATTCCGTGCCTCAACACTGGGTTCCCTTATTTCATCCGCCACACTGGTGCGGATGATGATATTGTGCTTTATCATAGCGTGATTAATACATATGTCAGCTCTATCAAGTGTTGTGGGATGTGTCTGGTGTGTGTGTTTGGATGGGGCAGCTTGGTGCGTGGACGTGAGTGAGTGATGGTGTTTGCGCAGCCGAGGCGCGCCCCCCCCCCCCTCCCCAGTGTGTGTGGCGAACGGTGTGTGATTTGGTGCGGATAAGTAGAACGAGCGAGGCAACCAGAGCAGGTAGAATTTGTTGCTGACAACAGTGCGGTATACAAATGAAGCCCCAACGCTTCAGCAAAACGGCCTGTGCTTCTGTGTACCACAAGAGTGAGGTTTACTCAGGAATTAAACCGCGGAGGAAGATACATCTCCCCTGCGTCCCAAAACCACGGTTAGGAGACGAAAGGCAGGAACGGTCAACACAAGCGTGCGATCACAGACATGTCTCATGCGCGCGCTTTGAGCGATATTGTGCTATTATCACAGCGTGATTAATACATATATCAGTTTTATCAGGCATGCGCTATAGCGCGTGATCACAGACTCAGAGTGAGGGAAATGTGGCTGCCAATCCACGCCAACAGCCTCTCCGGCCACCACCGAGCATTTAAACATTTTTACACATTCATACCCAGTGTTATGGGCACTGGAGGCAATGCGGGTGAAGTGTCTTGCCCAGGGACACAACGGCAGGATATCTGGGGAGAGCGTGATGCGAACCGCCAACCATCGGGTTATTAGATGACCTGCTCTACCTGCTGAGCTGCTGCCGCCCCACTTTTTCCTCCACTTTCCCTCTTTAGGAAAGCTATGGAGGCTCACCCCGCTCTCTTTATTTCCCTTTGATTGGAAATTACATCCAAAAGCCGCGCAATGTGGCATTTTCACTGACAAATGGCAGTAGCTCGTAGCTTCGCTTCTTGGCTTGTATAAGACAGAAAAAACGGCTGCAACCATTCTACGTCACTACCCAGAATGCATTGCGACGTAAACAAAAATCGTAATAAAGTTTTTTAAAAATATATAAAACTGGGAATTATTTTCCAAAAAATTATATTATAGTTATGTTACTAACATAAAAATAAAGCATATAGCGCTAACATGCCAATATAATCAGAGTTCCTTTTAAGTACTCAGTACAGGTGTGAAAGCCCCCCCAATAAGGGAAGCATGAGGTATGCCTTGACAGGTATGGCAACCTGTGAGATATAGTATTGCCTTTTTTCCAATTTTTCCAACTCAAATGCAGTTCTGACAGTGAGCCACCAGTCATCAGTCTTTATTAGAAGTTTCATAACACTGTGTCACTCATGAAGCAGTTGTCTTAAAGTTGCTCCTTGTTTCATGAGGCCTCGGTTTTAACATCACGACCTCTGGTCCTCCATCACGAGTCTGTTCTTTGTTACAGGCTAAAAGACGAGCTCCAACCGCTTAAAACTTACTGTTAAACTTCGCTGTTTTACCGGTAAACTGTGTCTCAGATCCCTGGACGCTGATAAGGTTTTCGGGTGTTGTGGGTCGCGTATCCATCTCTGGCTGATCGGTTTCCATCCTGACGGTAGACGGACCCGGTTAAACGGTTAGCATCGGCTAGCTGTTAGTTCCCAGCCTCCATGTTCAACACTTCTGACACCAGCGCGGCGTCTGCGTTATTCATAACCGGTTAGCTCGTCACAGGAGGGATTTATTTACTGTCCACAACAAACATGGAGGTGTACCGACTCTGATTACAGACGATTCTGGCGGCTGTGACCCGCTCCAGCTTCCTAGCATCACCACAGCAGCAGAACACTTCCTCATCCTCAAATACGGACACGCCCACAATTGTCAGCAGCCAATCAGAATGTACATCTTAAAAGGACAGTAACGTTAACTTTTTCCTTTTTAACCTGATTTTTCTTGAAAAATAATGTCCAAATCCAAACTACATGACCTACGCACAGTAGGTGATTTATTATTTTTAACAAGGGGGGATGGAGGGTATTCCCCAATTTAGCATGAGGTGCAAACCTATAAATGTGAATTATGTACAAATTTGCAAGAATAAAGGTGCAAATACATGATAAAAGATGCCAATTTAAAAATTTAAAAAGTCACAAATTACAATGTAATTACACAGAATAAAAATTCAATCGGCATCCAGATGAAAGTTGCAAATTTATGAGAAAAAAAAAGATGGGTGATAAATTTACAGGAAAAATGTTGCAAATTTTTTGAGAAAAAAGTAAATCAATGAAAAAGCTGCAAATATGCAAGAAAAAATGTTGCAAATTTGTGACAAAAAGATGAAAATTTACAGGAAAAAGTCACAAATTTATGAGGGGAAAAAACACAATTTACAGGGAAAAACTGAAAATTTTAATTTATGAGAAAAAAGCAAATATACAGGAAAAACTGCAAATTTACAAGAAAAAACATCAAATTTATGAAAAAGTCACAAATTTATGAAGACAAGGTTGCAAATTTTTGAGAAGTTACACATTTATGAGAAAATGTTGAAAATTAAAGGAAAAAGTTGCAAATTTACAAGAAAACCTGCAAATTTATGAGAAAAAAGTTACATTTTTGACAAAAAAAGTTGTAGATTTATTCAGAAAGAGGTTGCAAATCTATGAGAAAATGTTTTTTTTTCCCATTTCTTCTTAGAATTTGTCATTCAAAGTCATGTTATTCAGGTATGTAACATGATATAGAAAGGATTATGATATGGGGGGCATAGTATCCCCCCTCAAATCCCCTACTGCCCACATACATATTCATTGCTAAAAAGTAATGAATATTTTTACATATATTAATTATATTCTTCTATTTAGTGATAGAACTTTATTGCACTCTTACTTTTCATGTGTTTTGTGGACAAAAGAAACAAAGAAAAACTATATAAAATCTAGATTACACCCTGAAGTATTTTATCTATCCATCCATCTTCTATCATTTTCTAGAAGTCCAGATCACAGAGGCAGCAGTTCAAGTAGACATGTCCAGACTTCAGTATATAATTTTCGAAAAAAAACAACAAAAACCTCTCAGTTGCTATTTGGTTTCATGTCAAACTTGGAAAATCTGCTGTTAAAACAGATTTTTGATATAACTGTACAGTCAAAGATTAGATTAGGGTATCGACAATGTCACATGTTGATATACAGTGGATATAAAAAGTCTACACACCCCTATTCAAATGCCAGGCATTTGTGATGTAAAAAAATTAGACCAAGATAAATCATTTCAAAACTTTTTCCACCATTAATGTGACCTATAACCTGTACAATCCAATTGAAAAACAAACTGAAATCTTTTAAGGAGAATAATAATAATAAAAAAATTTAAAAAAAACTTTCAATAACCTGGTTGCATGAATATACACACCCTTAAACTAATACTTTGTTGCAGCACTTTTGGCTTTTATTACAGCACTCAGTCTTTTGGGGTAGGAGTCTATCAGCGTGGCACATCTTGATGTGGCAATATTTGCCAACTCTTCTTTGCAAAAACGTTCCAAATCTGTCAGCTTGTGAGGGCATTGTTATGTCGTAACCTGTAGACAAGGATGACACCAGGAGTGGAGCTGAACACTTCTTTTTTATAAAGCTGAATCTCAGTGCACCTGACCGCACATGTAGCCGCTGGCAGAGGTAAGGCAGAAGAGACCGCCCCTCTACCTGCAGCCCCTCTTATACTCACGAGGTTGGCGGAGCCACCACCCCATGCTACACAAATAAGAGCTCCAACAATAAACACTATGAACATTAAATAACTGCATAATACCAACCCCCCCAAGAGAAATTCAAAACACATATGCAATCAGCCCACCCCAATTTAGAATTTGAATCCTCCGCTAAACATAATTAAATCAAAATCACCAAAAAGGGCCTATGACATTCACACCAAAAGAACTAAAATTAGGGGGGACGGGTAGACTGCCGTCCTACCCCCCACACGGCAAGGTGGGTTATTCTGCCGCCTATGCTATATAACAGTCCAGTAAAAAAAATTACTGCCATGTCTCCTATGTAAAAATAAAACAATCCCAGAACCATAAATACATAATAATAACCACCAACAAGAACACAAAGAACAGTTAACAACACGGCCATGATTCAGCAAGGATGACCCATGGCCCCCCCCATCCCCTTCCCAGACCGTTCACCATCAGTCCGCCCCTGGAGGCAGTCCACTTCCCAGACCACAGCTGGTCGCCTTAATCCAGAAGCATCTTCTCCTCCACACCTCCGAGTGCTCCAACCATCTGGGGCCGTGCCTTTCTGCCTTCCTTGGGGCACGCTGTAGCTCATTAGGATGGCGCCACGAGCCACCCGACAGCAGAAGATAATCATCATGCCGCACGTCCGTCACCTGCAGCCGACCGCTCCATCTTCTGCTTTTCCCTCACTCATCTGGACCTTACCTCCACCTGAGCCCAAACCCAGTCTGCGACTCCAAGCAGGGCCTTGCACAGCTTGCGGTGTTTCCGCCTGGCACTCGCTCCTCCAGTACCACTCAATCCTGCTCCAACCACTTGTAGATCTTCTGCTGACCCCGCCCCTGTGATCCAGTGTTCACCAGTCCTCCACAGCTGTGCTCCGGGAACGCCTGAGACCATCATTTGGGCATCGCTCGCCACCGCAGATCCTCCCCTGTGCCGCCCGGTGACCACATCCAGAGCAGCTCGGACACTGGCACCAGGGCCCTCCCACGGCGACCCTGAGTGCGACACGGCCTGTCCACTTTCTGGAGTGCCCAGCAACTACACATCCCACATAGCATCATCCCTAACTCTAGGAACCAGTTGGTTCCACAGTCCGCAGCCCGATCACTCTTCCTCAGCGCCACTCTTGATGGAAAATCCAAGGCCATAAAACAGGTTGCAGCCCATGATGTTAGAGCCGTAGGCCGTCACGACGAACTCCACATCGGCCATCTCCACCGATTTGTACTGAGCCGTCAGTGTGACGGCACCCACCATGGCCAACCATCCTCCTCCATAACCGTAAAATGGCACTGAGACACCTCCAATCCTGTAGTGGGGAAAACATTCTCTAACTGTAGCCCAATTCAGTACAGAACTGTCCGCTCCCGTGTCGACCAGAATCGGCACCGGAACTCCATCCAGAACTACCGTGCAGTGTGTGCGCCCACAGGTTCTCGGGGACACCATGTGTATCACCGTCATAGTGGGAGGAGTTGAATTCCTGCACGGGCTCTCCTGTTCTGCTGACTGGCATACTCTCGCAAAGTGGTGTAGACGGCCACATTTTCCGCAGCGCTTCCCTGTTGCCGCACACTCTCTAGCCTTATAGTGGTGCTTCGTGGACCCACAACCCATACATCTGGGCTTCCCCGGGGCAGACCTCATCCATGCAGCATTGGCCAGTTCCACGCTGTCCTCAATGCTCACATTGCTGTCCGGGTCCACTACGTGCGCAGCCATGGGGGATCTTGAATTTCCCGGTGAAAGGCGCTCGCTTAGCTGCTGAGTTAGCTTGTCCGCTGCTTCCAGCTGTAGCACCAACTCAACAGCCATAGTCAGTGTCAACTCACCCAGGAATGAGAGCAGCTTGGAGCAGACCACAGCACAGTTGGTGTGCTTCGCCAACTGGTCGTAAACCATTTCCTCCTCCAACGGCCCGAACCGGCACTCAGCAGCCAACTGCCTTAAGTCCGACACGAACCGCTGGATCAGTTTGCCTACCTGTTGGCGGTGCTGTCTGAACTTAATCTATCTGATGATGACATTGTCCGGCGCCCTAAAATGGTGGGCCATTAACTCAACCACTTGTTCATAATTGTCCGTGTCTCCAAACATGCCCAAAATTCTCTGTCCCTCCATTCCCAAGTTGTGCACTAACAACGCACGAGCCCTCAGCTTCTCCAGCCATCCCAGGTCCAACGCCACCATGTATGTCTGATAAGCCTCGTACCACCGAGGCCATGGTATGAGCAGTTCCCCCGGGAGCTCCAGGAATGGCCGAATTGGTGTTCCACACGCCTCCATGTATTTAATTCTCGTCGCCCCTCTTATGGCGGAACCGGAAGGTGGAGCCATCACCCTGTGCTACACAAATAAGAGCTCCAACAATAAACACTATGAACATTAAATAACTACATAATAGGCATCTCCTGTGCACAGCCCTCTTCAGATCACCCCACAGATGTTTGAATGGATTCAGGTCTGGACTCTGGCTGGGCCATTCCAAAACCTTAATCTTCTTCTGGTGATGCCATTTGTAGCACTTACTGTGTGTTGTAACACTATTTTAGGTGCAGTCTTGTACCCTTTTGGTAGTACTGGGTATGGCAGTGTAGTTACCTTTAACCTTACCACCTGGACTGAAGGGACAATTGGGCCAGGTCAGATAGATTCTAGGTTCATAGGAGCCTGGGAGGTGCAACAACAGATGACACACACACAGCAGTATGGGAACTTGCAAATATGTGTATTATTTACAGTGGTGTACACTTAAACAACCATTGAGCGCTTGTGAATACAATAATAAAACTAGAAAAGCACTCGGAGAGCGCAGACCTCCGCCAAGCGCCACAATTCCCCCCATACAGTGTTTGTGTGTACGTTTTCAGATTCCTTGAGCATGTAAACATATGACTAGCAATTGGATTCACAATGATTATTTGTTTATTTGACAGGGACAGTGCAATAAACACACAATTAATCAATGACAATCAATCTGATAGTGATAGGATTAGTGGTTCAGTAGTAAAAGCATTGCCTCCTTGGCGGAGGTAACAAACTAAAGTGTTGCGTCCATCTCCTCCACTGACGGATGCAAATTGGGTAGACAGGTTGCCGTGGGTTTTATATTATATTGTAACGTGCTGCTCGACATGGCGACGTCCCACCGGGAGGTTCGAACTCACACCTCCCGCTCCGGAGTCCCGCACTCTACCTGTGTCGCCAATAGGGTCAACCCACTTGGCAAGCCAAGTAGGGTGCTCATATTGAGTTCGCTACTATATTATTTTTTGGGGGGTTGCGCTCCGCAGCAAACGAGAATTTAGAAGCTTCGCCGGCAGAGAGCTTGTTTTTGTGCAGCGCCTATGGCTGGCCGGGGAATTTCTGCCAAAGAATCCGTCGGCGGACAGCTGCCCGTGTGAGGTTTTGCAGTTGCGCGCAAACACAGGCACGCTGGCGGGCCCAGGCCAGCAGTGTTTTCCGCGTCCTTTTGTGCCTAAAACGTTGAAGAACGCAGAGTTTGTGTTGCAGACACGACGACCAGCGCCCTCCATTGCGCCTGCGCACATGTTGAAAATGGCTGTATGTCACAGTGTTGAATGAAAAATGCTTTAAAAAATTCCTGTATCCAGACGGTGAACCGGATCACCCCCAAAATTTAATCAGTTCTTCCTTGTACCATTTCCAACAATGCCTGAAAGTTTCATGGAAATCCGTCCAAGATTTTTTGAGTTATCTTGCTAACCAACAGACAAACAGACAGACAGACAGACAAACAAACACACAGACAAACCCCGGCAAAAACATAACCTCCTCCTGGCCTTTTCGGCCTGGCGGAGGTTAAAATAAAATAAAATAAAATAAAATACCCCAAATATATTTACAGTGTGTTCAGTCCATTTGTATCCGTTCCTTGTGACCAGTTGGATCACCTCTACCAGTTACTAGGGTTCGGGCTTCGGCTCGCCATCCAGATCTGGAGAATCCACGTTCTTGTAATCCAGGTTAAAAAAGAAACCTGACCATGCATAGCAACATGTGTTTTAAAGGGGATTCCCGCGCTCACGTGAATTCACAGCCTTTGGATTCAAATCAATCTCAAGAGTTTTATCCAGGCAAAGGCTGCTACTAGCACATTAGCTCACCGTCTCATTAAGGAATCGTGCTCTCTCGGTCGATGCCTCTGCTGTGACTGAAAGCGTTCTGCAAGTTACACCGAGACCGAGCGAGAGTGCGTGACCCCATTGGCTGATGCTGCCAAACAAATGACGCAGCCATTGGTCGCTCAATATACCAAATAAAAACACCAGGAACCCATCAGAGCCCCTTAGAAATGTTTTTAATTAGTTATGGGTATATTTTATGAACTTATATTTATCTATACATTTATCTTCAAAATATTTATTCCCATTGTGAAATGAGTGTTTTTTAAAGCGGTATCGATATTTATAATTTTATTCACGTTTTTAACACTGGGTTACACATTCCTTTGTTGATTTGGATGTGTGCTTTGGGTCATTGTCATGCTGAAAGATGAAATTCCTCTTCATCTCTCCAGCAGAAGCCTGAAGGTTTTGTGCCAACACTGACTGGTATTTGGAACTGTTCATATTTCCATCCACCTTGACTAAGGCCCCAGTTCCAGTTGAAGAAAAACAGCCCCAAAGCATGATGCTGCCACTACCATGCTTCACTGTAGGTATGGTGTTCTTTTGGTGATGAGCAGTGTTGTGTTTGTGCCAAATATACCTTTTGGAATTATGGCCAAAAAGTTCAACCTTGGTTTCATTGGACCAAAACACATTTTCCCATGTGTTTGGGAGATTTCAAATGTGTTTTTGCAAAATGTAGCCGGGCTTGGATGTTTTTCTTTGTAAGATAAGGCTTCCATCTCTTGCGACCCTACCCCATAGCCCAGACATTTGAGGAAGATGGGAGATTGTTGTCACATGTACTAAACAGCCAGTACTTGCCAGAAATTCCTGCCACTCCTTCAATGATGCTGTCGGCCTCTTGGCAGCCTCCCTGCCCAGTTTTCTTCTCGTCTTTTCATCAATTTTGGAGGGACATCCAGTCCGTGGTAATGTCACTGTTGTGCCATATTTTCTCCACTTGATGATGACTGTCTTCACTGAGTTTATGGTATATTTAACGCCTTGGAAATTCTTTTGTACCCTTCTCCTGATACCTTTGAACAATGAGATCCCTCTGATGCTTTGGAAGCTTTCTGTGGACCATGGCTTGTGCTGTAAGATGTGACTACAAAAATGTCAAGAAGAGCCTACTAGAACAGCTGAACTTTATTTGGGGTTATCCAGAGGCACTTTAAATGGTGGCAGGTGTGTGCTGACTCCCATTAACATGAGTTTGAATGTGATTGGTTAATTCTGAACACAGCCACGTCCCCAGTTATAACAGGGTGTGCATATTTATGCAACCAGGTTATTGAAAGTTTATTTATTTATTTTCCCCCTCAAAAAATTTCAGCTTGTTTTTCAATTGGGCTGTACAGGTTATAGGTCACATTAATGGTGGAAAAAGTTTTGAAATGATTCATCTTGGTCTCATTTTTTTACATCCCAAAAACCTGGATTTGAACAGGAGTGTGTAGACTTTTTATATCCACTGTATTGTGAGCTCAGATATGATCATGATAACTGAAGATACAAGAGAGTTGTTCACAATCTTTATTCTCAAAAGACAAGTTACAAAAACAGATGACAATGTTTGGGGAAAATATGAGACAACGCTCTTAAAAAATTGGAAGCAATAATTTTATCCGGTCCCAAGCCCAGATAAAATGGGCAGGGTTGCATCAGGAAGGAGATCTGGCATAAAAACTCAAGCTTCAACTGTAAGGATATGGCAGATACGTCAGTGTCTGCAGTAACAACAACTTGTCTAACCCTCTAGTAGTGGAAAAAACGGACGTTAAAAGAATAACAAAAAAAAAAATAGTTTTGATTGTCACAATGTGACATGGCTGTTTTTACTTGCATCTTATTGAGAAATCATTATGTGAATTAAGCAGCAGCAGTTCTTAAACATTTTCACATCATCATATCTTTTCCAACCAGGGCTGTTCAAATTAGTTCACACCTGAGTTAAGATAAGGAATTAGGACAATAACACACACCAACTATCAGGGCCATTTCTAGCTTTTTGAAGGCCTTATTCAAGATGACATTTAGGATCATCTATTTTTATAAGGGGGAAGAGTTCAAACTCTTTAACATTCCGTCCTTACCAAAACATTAAAATGAGATAATAAACCTTGGTCATTATCTAAATAAACAGAAAAAATGTAACTATTCCTGACAAATTTAACCAGCATCCATATGAATATGGCAAACTCAGCAACATGGAGCGGACACCCTCCCTGTGAGCACTACCATTTTTAAGAAAAAAGGTGAAACTTTACAAACCACAATTTGCAAATTTGAAAAAATGTTAGGTTTTTTTTCTTCCAAAGTTAAACTGGAAAGTTTGTAAGAAAATATCTCAAATTCATGAGAGAAACCACACCAATTTATGAAAATAAAGTCTCACATTTGTTTTTAGAGATTGTACTTTTTCAGCTTACATGTTTAATTAATCTCTGATAACGCTTCATGGTTATATGCTTTACCAACATAAAAATTCTTAAAGATACTTTAATGATAATGTAAAACATTACAATGGTGATATACAGAAGAGATGTAAGGACACTAAATGGACTAGTCTTGCAAAAAAAGGAACATGAGCAATATTTGGCTCTTGCCAAACTGTTTACTATTTACACTGCACAACAGAATATGGCATATGTATTAATAAAACAAAGATTAAAATCTGTACTTGAGTATCTACAGACCTTAGTGGACTACAGTGCCTTCTGTGTGTGATGCAATATGGTTAGTCATTACATAATGCCAAGTAATACATTTTCCAGATTTCACAAAACTACAGTTTATCTTCATTGTGAACTCTCATGTGTCTTCTCAAATTATTACTTTGAGAGAAACATTTCCCACATCTTTCACAAGAATAAGGCTTATCACCAGTGTGAATTCTCATGTGTGACATCAAAGTACTACAATGTGTGAAACATTTCCCACATGTTTCACAAACATATGGCTTATCACCACTGTGAATTCTTGTGTGTTCAGTTAAATTACTGCTACAACTGAAATGTTTCCCACATGTTTCACAAATATAGGGCTTATCACCCGTGTGAATTCGCATGTGTGCGGTCAAATTACCACTATAAGTGAAATGTTTTCCACATGTTTCACAAGAATAAGGCTTGTCACCACTGTGAATTCTCATATGTCTACTGATAATACTACTACTAGTGAAACATTTCCCACACATCTCACAAAAATACGGCTTATCATTAGTGTGACTTCTCATGTGTACAATCAAATGACTGTTTCGAGTAAACTCTTTCCCACACGTTTCACAAGAAAATGACTTTGGACCCATTTTCTTTTGAATGTGTCGTTCAAGATGTGAAAGCTCTTTAAAATGTTTCTCACAACTGTTGCAGGTGTAAGGATTCTCACCTGTGTAAACTGTGTGATGTTTCTTCATCTGGGACTTATTCTTGAAGTCTTTTTCATTAACATCACCTTTTACTGACTTTCCACCTTTGTCTGGATTACAGTGACTCTCTGATTTGGGTGAGTTGTGTATATTCTTATTTTGACTTCTTTTTCTGTGAAGTCTCTTTTCTTGTTTTGGCTCTTCGTGTTTAGTTGATCCTGGGTTTATATTCTGACCTGCTCCCTCATTTTGGCTCTCAGTGTCAGTAGAGCTGTGAGAGAGGAGTTGGTCCCTGCTTGATCCACTTTCATTTGTGTCGCTGTCTACATAAGTGGCAGACACCATGAGGGTATCAGTTTCTTGTTTCAGTCCAAAGTGTTCTTCCTCCTGACTGATACAGGGTTCTTCCTCTTCCTCTTTAACCTGAGCAGGATCTTCTCCCCCCTGGTCCAGACTGGAGTCCATCTCCTGGTTACACAGCTGATGAATCTGGAAATTCTTCTCCTCCTTGTGGAGATGTGGAGCATCTGGAGAGACAAGACAATGTTACGGGGGAAAAAAATGTATACCATCATTGTCAAATCTAAGGTTTTGTGGATCAGAACACAATTTTTAAAAATTCATAAAACAAGCATAGATCCAAAACCAGTGTGCCTGTTTTCATTGGTATAGATTGTGTCAAAGGTTTATTCTCCTCTCTAAAAAGAGCGTGGCAGCACAACTGTGGATTGAAAATTGGCACCCAATGTCCTTTGGAAAAACAAGACCAAAGTGGAAATGTTTGACCATAAGTAGGGCTGGGTGATAAAACGATAATGGTAATTATAGCGAAATAACTTTTCCTCGATAGAGACATAATACATTTTCAACAGAACATTGATAGAAGTCATTCCTTCTGTGTTTTGACAGACAACATGAAAACCCAATGAAACTGAGAATACACCACACCAAACCAATCATGTGGCTGGAAGTGACATTGGATTGACGCACACAACAGTGTGTGTAGGCACATAGGACCAATAGTTGAGGCTTAGTATACCTGCTAATGTTTGGGTTAGCACAGCTGTGTTGAAGTTGGAGCGTGGTTAAAAAGAAAATGACAGAAAATTCATTGAATTAATGAAAAGTCAAGTGACAGCGTTACCAAAAAAGACACCAAAATGGATGCCACTCAGTGCTCAACAGACAAGGAGATTGTTGAAAAGAAGGGTCCAAGGAACTCAGTAGTGCAGACAGAATGTCGGATTTAAGTGGCTGATTAAAGTAATTGGCCCTCGTTACCAACTCCCTGGCCGTAAAGATTTCTCCCAGACGGCACTTCCCCAGCTGTACACAGAATGTAGAGAAACAGTTGAAAAGGAGCTGCAAAGTCTGCCATACTTCGCTACTACGCCAAATTTGTGGTCAAGTTGCACATCTGAACCATATATGAGCCTCACTGCCCACTTCACTGATTAAGATTGGAATTTGAAAAGCAAATGTCTTCAAACTTTCCTGAAGACCACACAGGTGAAGTCATTTAGGACTGACCGAAGCATTCTGGAGACTGAGTGAAGACAAACAAGTCTGCATCACAACAGACAGTGGGACAAAGGCTGCAGTGCTTTGGGCATGGTACTTCACTCAGCTATGGGTAAGCTGATGAGCAGAATATTATAAAATATTTATATTTTACATTTTATAATTATTTGAAATACAGTTGTATAATGTTCTACACTACATTCGTCAGGTTCAACTTCTGACAGAAAATAAATATTTAAAATGAATCTTGTTATAGCTTCACATCTCACTTAGGACTAAAAAGGAACCTTTAAGCTTGACAGAAATAGTGATTTGATTCATATCGCAATATACAGTATATATCGATCAATATGAAAAAATTTATCGTGACTGGAATTTTTTCATTTCCCCCAGCCCTAACCATAAGGTATTTTTTCTTCAAGTCTAAACTCCACACATATTTTAACCATTTCCCTGTAATTATTATGACTATGGTTCTTTGGTGTCAGAGTGTTTACCTTCATGGTGACTTCTTGTTCTCAGGTATCTCTTCTTCATCTTCAGCTCTTCACTCTCAGCTGATCCTGTCTCTACATGCTGGCTTCCTTCTTCATCTTGCTTCTCAGTTACAGCAGAGGTGAGACAAAGGAGCTGCTCACTGTTTGGTTCTGGTTCGCTGTGCTCCTTTTCCACAGAGATGGAAGTAACTGTGATGATATCAATCGACTGCTTTTGTATGAACTCTTCTACTTCCTCTTTGGTCCAGAATTCCTCCTGTTCCTCTTTAATCTGTGGAAATTCTGGTTCAACCTGTTCCTCTTTAATCTGTAGAGGTGCTAGTTCCCCTTGCTCCAGACTTGAGTTATACTTTTGGTCACAGAGCTGCTGGTCTGGGAAAATCTCATTGTCACAGATGTGTTGCTCTAGAGGGAGAAACGGAAACCAGAAATTGTAATGCAGTGAGACGGTAAGGACATAAATATCTAACTTGGTTAGACATCAAGGTTTTCCTCACTTCCAAACACCATTGGCTATCTCCAAAGGACTGAACATCTCAAAGGTTACGGTGATGGATGTTGCTCTGTCTGACCATTCTTGTATTTTCTTTGAGAGCGCTATGAATGTCAACAGAAATATCCAGACAGAGGTCATCAAAAATGGTACATCAGTGATAATACCAGTGAACTATTCCGCCAAGCCCCCCCCCCCTTCACTTTCAGTTAATGAGCTTGTGGAAAATGTCAGTGCGAAAACTATCAATATCATCGATGCCATTGCTCCCACCAAGGTGAAAGTGGTCGCTAGGGCTGTGAATCTTTAGAAGTCACACGATTCAATTCCATTCCGATTTTTGGGGTTGCAATTTGATTCCGAATCGATTTTCAATTCAAAACAATGTCCGGTTTGCATTTGGCTCTCAGTTCAGTACAAAAAAAACACTAATTTCAGAAAAAAGTCCAATGCACTGCAAAAAATGGTGAGGTAAGCTTGAAAGCAGAGTACAGCGTGTTGATGCTTTATTTTTTTTTTTTTTTAAATTACATCAACTGATTTGCAATAAAATACTGTTAAATGAAAAAAGTAGGGTGAGGTTAATAACTGCTTTTTATTCACTGAAAACTTGTGAGTTTCAAAAATGAAATGGGACAAGTAAAATAAATTTTGAAAGCTTTCCTTTTCAGTATCTCAATTCCTAACAGCTTTTACACAGTATGCAGGTTTGGTCGCCCTCCAGCATTCTAGAAATATAAGCTATTCATTTAAAAACAAAAGTAAATTCTATCACAAATACTTGGAACATCCATTTAAATAGTAGTGCTACCTGACTGTATGCAGTCAATGTACAGTTACCTATACAGTAACTTAATGCAATAAACAAATTCAATAAGAGCTGAATGCAATTGATGCATAATTAACATTAATTTTAAACCTGCACAAAAATAAACTTAAGTATCTAAATTCTTCAGAGACTTAAAAAAAACAAATTAAAGTTATAAAACAAAATAAAGTGCTGTGACAAGATTTCATGATTTTTTTTTTTGCCCGTTCAGAATTTTCTGGGAGTTTGCTAAAGTGGTACAGTGTGCGTTGTTCAGCAGGAGGACTTACAACTTTTTCCACTTATTTCACCTCTGGGTGATGACGGTTAATGTGAGCCTCGGCGTTTATGGTGTTGCCAAAGTACTTGACTTATTTTGCAAACTTTATATATTACATGTGTCATGTCTCGCGCTTTCTTTCCTGGAACGCTGCAGAAACAAAAATGCGTCCACACACTTGCCTTCATTGAAGATGGGACTGGCTGAATTTCTTGCTGCTCCATTTTTTTCTTTATTCTGAGCGTTTCATCTGGCTGCTAGCTAGTAAACTACTCTGCATGGTTCTCCTGTGTCGGCAGCCTCAGTGTGTAATTGTGTATCCCGAAGTGGCAATACGTGTCACGTGATGGAACCCCAGCACCACCGCAAAAAAAAAAAAAAAAAAAAATAGAAATAATTGAGAAAATTGATTCTTAATTTTTGTGAACCGATTCTGGATCTTGTAAAATGAGAATCTCGATTCTTATGTGAATCAATTTTTTCCAACACCCCTAGTGGTCACTGTTAAAAAGAACCCTCCATGGACAAAAACCACGCTGGGAAGAGCTGAAAAAAAGAGTGTCGAAAAGCTGAGCGCAGGTGGAGAAAAACTAAATTACAGGTTCACTATGAAATCTATAATGAGAGATTGAGCATTTATAATTTGGAGCTGAGAAATACAAAGGAAGCCTATTTTTCTGACATCATTGCTAAAAACAACAATAATACCTTGTTCACTTCTGTTGACAGCCCAACAAATCCCCCTGTGTCAGTAGCTCCTGAACTTCTATCCAACCGTGCCTGCAATGACTTTGTCTTTTTCTTTACTGACAAAATTCAGAAAATTTGACAGTCAGTGCTCCTATGCCAGGTGCTGGACTTGTGCTTCCTCTGTGTCCACGTAGAGAAGATGTAAACATGGCAGAATTTTTTCCCAATCAATCATAAAATCTTGATTGACATCATACACCCACCTGAAATCCACTACCTGCTGCCTTGATACCCTCCCAACGGTTTTTTTTTTTTTTTTTTAAAAAACGTTTCATATTGTATGGCTTCAGATCTACTACAGATCATAAATGTCTCTACATTCAGGTGTCTTCCCTCAGTGCTTATTTGAATTTATTTGAATTTATTTTATTTGAATGAATTGAATGAATGAATTTATTTCGGATTTCGGATAGTACATTACAGGTTAAAAGAAACTGTATAATATAACAACAAGGTCAAATTAGACAAAGACTCCTTCTACTATACAATTCCACGTGAGTTATCCGAAATGGGTGATGGCTGAAGCCGCAGCTTATATTGCCCACCCATATTCCATCCAAGAATTCAAAGGAGAAAAAAGAGAAAACAAGACAAGAGCGATTACAATTTAAAACAAGGCTAAGACAAAATATGACTGAGAGAAAAAGAAAACTGAGCTAGTCTAAGTTAAGCGGTTACTATTCAAAAACAAATCTAAGACATAGTGTCACAGAGAAAAAAGAAAAACTAAGCTATAACACAACACAGGCTGGAAATGTCAATCCTTATGTGAGTTTACATGTCGTCTTGTAAATATGTTTGGAGTATTTCTTCCTTTAGTTTTTGTTTAAATTGTCCAAGCTTTGTACATGATTTTAATTCAGGTCCAAAATCGTTCCATAATCTGACACCTTGCACTGAAATACAGTGTTGCTTGGTAGTTGTTCTCACTGTAGGCTTTTGAAATATACATGTTCCTCTGAAGTGATATCGTTTCTCCCTTGTTTGGAACAACTTTTGGATATTTGCGGGCAGTGATAGATTCTTCACTTTGAACATTATTATTGCGGTTTTAAAGTCGATCAGATCTTTCAACTTGAGAGTTTTTTGTTTAAGAAAAAGTGGGTTTGTTGGTTCCCTGTAAGCTGCTTTGTTGATTATTCTAATAGCTCTCTTTTGAAGCATAAAGAGTGGATATATGTTTGTTTTATATGTATTTCCCCATACTTCATTACAATATGTCATGTATGGGAGTATTAATGAATGATACAAGGTGTATAGTGTGGGTTGATTCAGCAAATTTTTCACTCTGTGTAATATTGCAATTGATTTGGATACTTTACCTTTTATATAATTAATATGTGGCTTCCAACACAGTTTGTTATCAATTATTACTCCAAGGAATTTAGTTTCGGATACCCTTTCAATCTCTACACCATTTACACTGAGTTTGGGTACTGGGTAGTTGTGATGGTTGTTAAAGACTATAAATTTTGTCTTGCTTAAATTGAGCGTTAATTTGTTTGAATCAAACCACAGTTTCAGCTTTCCTAATTCCTTTCCGAGTGTATCCAGAAGTTGTTCCAAGTTGTTTCCACTGCATAGCAGGTTAGTGTCATCAGCAAACAATATTAAGTCCATTTTTTCTGAAACTTTACATATATCATTTATATACATATTGAATAATAATGGTCCCAAAACTGAACCCTGTGGGACTCCACAGGTGACCTTCAGTAGCTCTGAGTTTTTGTTGTTAACACATACAAACTGATATCTATTCTTTAAGTAACTTCTTAACCAGGACAGTGCTACCCCTCTGATACCACAATTTTGTAGTTTCTTTAATAATAGATTGTGATCTACTGTATCAAATGCTTTTTTAAGATCCAGGAATACTCCAACTGAATACTCTTTATTTTCAATGGCTGTTGATATTTTTTCTGTAAATTCCATTAAGGCATATGCTGTTGTCCTTTTGTGTCTGAACCCATATTGCTGCTCACACAATAAATCATTCTTCAGTATGAAGTTGTCAATTCTCTCATAGAATATTTTTTCAAGTATCTTGGAAAATTGCAGTAATAGTGAAATTGGTCTGTAGTTGGAGAGTTCCCCTCTGTCGCCTGTCTTGTAAATTGGAATTACTTTAGCTATTTTCATTGCATTGGGAAATATACCTGATTGGAGAGACAGGTTACAGATATACGTCAGTGGTTTCACTATGCATTCGATAACAGTTTTGACTAGTAGCATATCAATACCATCGCAGTCAGTAGATGTTTTACTTTTGAACGATTTAACAATTTCAATGACCTCTCTTTCGTCTGTGTTCTTTATGAAGATGGTGTCTTTTACAGCAGTGTTATTGCATATTGAATCACCTGTTGGCACCGTAGTGGGTATTTCTCGGGCCAGTTTAGGTCCAATGTTAACAAAAAAATTATTAAATTCATCTGCAGGTGAAGCTATATTCACATTTGGAGTCGATTTATTATTTTTTGGAGTGTTAGTTGGGTAGCTGGTATTTCTGCTTTTATTTCCAAGGATACTGTTGATTATTGTCCATGTATTTTTAATATTGTCTTTGTTTTTTTCCAGTTCTTTACTGTAATAGTCTCTTTTACTACATCTTATTATATATGTTAACTTATTTTTGTATGTTTTATACTGCTGCTCTGCTTCTTTTGTCCTTTTCTTTATGAAAGCTTTATATAATAAATTTTTCTTTTTACACGCCTTTTGTAGTCCTTTGGTTAACCATGGTTTGTCAGTAAATTTGTGTTTAAGCTTTTTTTTAACTAATGGGCAGTTTTTTTCATAAAGAGTGGTTACAATGTTTGTAAATGTGTCATAGGCTTCATTTACATCTGATACATAGACTTCTGTCCAGTCTTGCTTCAGCAAGTCCTCTTTAAAAGAACTGATTGCATTTGGTGATTTGTGTCTGAACGATTTTGAGATTTTTTCTGGGTTGGGCCCCGTGTGGCCATGGATAAGTGCAAAGATTGGCAAGTGGTCGCTTATATCATTTATCAATAATCCACTTTCTATTTTCTTGTCGAGAACATTGACAAACAGGTTGTCAATAAGTGTAGCAGAGTGAGCTGTGATTCTACTGGGATGTGATATTGTGGGATATAGACTCATGCTGTACATAGAGTTCATGAACTCTGTAACTACATTTTGTTGATGTGGATTAAGTAGGTCAATATTGAAATCTCCACAAATTGCTACCATTTTCTTACTAGTAATATTATTGTACAGCTCGACTAATTTATCTCTGAATGTCTCAATGCAAGTTCCCGGCGTTCTGTATATGCAGCTTATGATTAGATTTTTTGTTTTGTCTAGGTCAATCTCAACAGTAACACATTCCAGAATCCCTGGTAGTGCTAAGGACATTTCATTTACAAGCTTACATCTATATAGGTCATCAATATACAGTGCAACACCACCACCCTTTTTTTGAGATCTGTTAATGTTAAACATCTGATATCCCTCTATTGCCATCAGGGGAGCCTGGTCTGCATTAAGCCAGGTTTCAGAGACTGCTATAGCTGTGAATTTTCTGTTTAGCTGTTTTAAATAGTCCTGAATCTGTGAGAAGTTTTTGTTAAGACTTCTGCTATTGAAGTGTATTATTGACAGTTTAAAAACAGCTTAAAAACAGCTGTTATCAAGCCACTTCTACAAAAGAGCAACCTAGACACCTCACTCATGAACAGCCATAGGCCCAGATCAAACCTCCTCTTTCTTAGTAAAATAACAGAAAAAGTTGTTTTTCAACAACTGTACAACTTCCTGACAATAGATAGCTGTTTTGATGTCTTCCAGTCAGGTTTTCGGCCCCATCACAGCACTGAGACAGCTCTAGTTAAGGTCCTAAATGACATCCACTCCAGTACAGATAATGGCAACATTTCAGTCTTGGTTCTACTGGACCTCAGTGCTGCATTTGACACCATCGACATTAACATCTTACTTGACCGGCTGAAAAACTGGGTGGGACTTTCTGGTACAGCACTAAGCTGGTTTGAGCAATATTTAAAAGACAGGGACTATTTAGTGTCTATAGGTAACTACCAGGGATGCAAGTTATCAATTAATTCATTAATTGATAACTGATCCATCTCACCAATCAATTAAAGACCAATTGATAAGCAGCATTTTTCCTGAGAATCTGAATTTCCCTCGGTACAATATGGTCTATCTTTAACATAATAAAAAGTTACTGTATTTTCATATACTGAATAAAAGATGATCATATTCCTAAATGATTTATTGTACCATTTGCATTTTTTTTTTTTTACTACAGACAATGGCATTTTTTGTAGTTTAACAAATTTTGACTGTATCGTGTGTACTATGTGGTGGTACATCTTGGTAAATTACAAATGTCATGATTTCTTATTTATTATAAAAACTGTCAACAATATCATAAAATTGATCTTTTTAGTTACAGTGGTGTGAAAAAGTGTTTGCCCCTTCCCGAGTTCTCATTTTTTGTATATTTGTCACACTTAAATATTTCAGATCATCAAACAAATTTAAATATTTGACAACGATAACACAAGTAAACACAAAATGTTTTTAAATCAAGGTATTTATTATTAAGGGTAAAAAAATTCAAACTTACATGGCCCTGTGTGATAAAGTGATTGCCCCCCCTCCCCCCATTAAAACATAAATTAACTATGGTTTATCACATCTTTGGAAAGCTGAGTCACGACTCATCCAAGAGATCACAAAAGACCCCACAACAACATCCAAACAAACGCAGACCTCACTTGCCTCAGTTACGGTCAGTGTTCATGACTCCACCATACGAAAGAGACTGGGCAAAAATGGCCTGCATGGCGAGTTCCAAGACGAAAACCACTGCTGAGCAAAAAGAACATAAAGGCTCATCTCAGTTTTGCCAGAAAACATCTTGATGATCCCCAAGACTTTTGGGAAAATACTCTGTGGACTGACGAAACAAAAGTTGAACTTTTTGGAAGGTGTGTCCCCCATTACATCTGGCGTAAAAGTAACACACACACACATTTCAGAAAAGGAACATCATACCAAGAGGAAACTATGGTGGTGGTAGCGTGATGGTCTGGGGCTGTTTTGCTGCTTCGGGGCCTGGAAGACTTGCTGTGGTAAATGGAACCATGAATTCTGCTGTCTACCAAAAAATCCTGAAGGAAAAAATCCGGCCATCTGTTCATGACCTCAAGCTGAAGCACATTTGGGTTCTGCAGCAGGACAATGACCCAGAACACACCAGCAAGTCCACCTCTGAATGGCTTAAGAGCAACAAAATGAAGACTTTGGAGAGGCCTAGTCAAAGTCCTGACCTGAATCTGATTGAGATGCTGTGGTATGACCTTAAAAAGGCAGTTCATGCTCAAAAACCCTCTGATGTGGCTGAATTACATCAATTCTACAAAGATGAGTGGGCCAAAATTCCTGCACAGCACTGTAAAAGACTCATTGCCAGTTATCGCAAATGCTTGATTGCAGTTGTTGCTGCTGAGGGTGGCCCAACCAGTTATTAGGTTTAGGGGGCAATCACTTTTTCACACAGGGCCATGTAGGTTTGGATTTTTTTTACCCTTAATAATACAGACCTTCATTGGAAAAACTGCATTTTGTGTTTACTTGTGTTACCTTTGTCTTATATTTAAATTTGTTTGATGATCTGAAACATTTTGACAAACATACAAAAAAATGAGAAAACAGGAAGGGGGCAAACACTTTTTCACACCACTGTATATATATATTTTTTTTTACTTTGTCTTGTAAATTTGCAAGTTTGTTTCTTGAAATGCAACTTTTTTCCGTACAAATTTGTGATTTTTTTCTCATACAAGTTCTCTCTCATAAATTTGCAACTTTTTCCATGACTTTTTTGTTGTAAATTTGCAACCTTTTTTTAATCATAACTTTGTGACATTTTTCTTGTAATTGCCAACTTTTTTCCTCATAAATTTTAAACTTCTTTCCTCATAAATTTTAAACTTCTGTCTTATAAATTTGTGAATTATCACCTTTTATCACACTTTTATTCTTACAAATGTGGACTTAATTTATGCTTGTTTACACCTTATGCCAGATTTATGGATACCACCATCCCTCTCACCTGCTGTCTAAAACTTTATCACCATCACCTGGTTGTTCAACAGTCTCTGCTAAATTTTAACCTCTTTCAACAACAAAAACATTGACTGTAACCATATATATATATATAAGGTATAACCAAATATTACCAAAACAAAGTGGATCATTCGTTTTGTTGCTTTCTTATTTAGATTACATGATTTACAACTGCCAATGTATTTTATATTGGTACTAATTTACTCTAATTTTGACATAATTGCTGTGATCACTTCCAGACAGACTTCATGACAAACATGGCAAGTCTGCCCTTCATGTATGTTTGTTCTGCACTGGTTACTTTTATTATTATCATTAGTTAGTTATTCTTGTTTTATTTATTCCGTTTATAAAATGTGAACCATTACGAGTCCTCATGTCCTCCATTACCAGTCTGCTCTCTGCTCAAAGCTAAAAGTCGAGCTCAAACGGCTGAAAACTCCCCCCGCCGTCTTACCGTCAAACTTCGGTGTTGTACCGGTTAACGGTGTCTCGGGTCCCTGCACGTTGCGAGGGTTGTCGGGTGTCCGGAGCCGTGCGTCCATCTCCGGCTGCTCTGTTTCCATCCTGACGCAGCGGTTAGCATCGGCTAGCTGCTAGCTGCCAGCGTCCATGTTAAACACTTCTGACACCAGAGTAACGTCTGGCTATTCGTAAGAGCACCAGACGGGTTAGCTCTTCACGGCAGGGATTGAGTTACTGTCCACAGCAAACATGGAGGTGTGCGGACTATTGCGGCAACAGTGACCCGCTGCAGCTTCATCGCAGAACACTTCCTCATCAGTGTTGCCAGATGGGAAATCAAGAAATATCGTACTGTCACTTTAAAATTATGGTATTTTGACCAGAACTATCGTATGCACTAAACTAGCTTGAAAGATCACAGGCTAGGACAGTGCATTTAAAAACAAATCTATTCTATGTGCATGGAAGTGCAGCAACCTAAGGAATAAACGCAGAGGCTGGGCCATTTGAATTAAACAACTGCTGTAAGCATCGTCACAACCACCCACCTGTTATGGCCTGCGCCAAGCAGTGTTGCCAGATGAGAAATGTTTAAGTATCATACCAACGGCTTAAAATTATCGTATTTTGAGAAAAAAAAAATATCGTACACACCCCGTTTTCATTCTGGCATGGTTCAGGACCATCTGCTTCAGTAACACATTATCACAGATCGTGCACATTACAGCCTATAACACAGTTTTACCTTTAAATAATCTCACAGATCGGAGAAAAAAAAAAGCATCTCTACCTGTGTGTACAGGATGAGCCTGTACTGAGCGGCCCAAAATACCAGTTGTACTTGTATCTTCTATATGCCTTCTGCTGAATCATCATACGTATATCAAGGTCAATCCATCCATCTATCCATCTTCTTCCGCTTAATCTTTTTCCAGTCGTGGGGGGGGGGGGGGGGGGGGGCTATCCCAGCATCTTTGGGTGAGAGGCGGGGTACACCCTGGACAGATCACCAGTCCATTGCAGGGCCAATACAGAGACAGTCAACCATTCACTCTCACTGTCATACCTAAGGACTTTTTTTTTTTTTAGAATCCCTAGTTTGATGCCAATTAACCTAATTTGCATGTTTTTGGCATGTGGGAGGAAACCGGAGAAATCCCGGAGTAAACCCACGCAGACACAGGGAGGACATGCAAACTCCACACAGATCACTGTTGGTCAGGGGCTGGGATCAAACCCAGGATCCCCCAACAAAGGGTGAGTTGCTGTGCTGCCGCAGTGCTAACCATTCAAGGTCTTGCTTTGTAAATATTTTGAGAAGTACTCTGTTTATACATTAGGAATAAACAATCAATCCACCTAAACTACTGCTCAAATGCCTCTGATAATTGAAGCAGAAACCGGTTTCAGTTTTATTGTGAACTACAATTCAGTGACATTTTTGCAGACACTTGCACGTTGCAGCAGTGACAGAAAGCTTTAGTACTAATGCCAACAACAGGTTTGAACCAGCCAGTAAAACTGGGGTCCGTCATCCCCCACGCCCGTTCGTTTCTCAACCTGCTCGTGATATTGCTTACTTGTTGAGTCTGCCGTCCCCGCATTAGTGCTGTCACATACACGAAAGATACTAGTTTTTATGGGTGAACGTACTGTACTGAATCACTCACTGTAGCTGTAGTGGAAGCCAGGGCTCAGCAGCTGAATCCCCCGCCTGAGCAGCAAATGAGCCCCGCCCGCTCAGTTCAGCCGACTCTCAGTTCGGTGAGTGGTAGACAGTTGGAGCTCCAGTACAGCACTGTGTGATTTGGTGCACGGCTATTTCTAACAGATCTTTTTAGCTTGACTCAGCATGTCCCAGTGAACTGTGGATCCCATCATTAACCTCCATCCGAGGCTGCCTCTCTCCTACTGCGACACGAGTCTTCCGTCTTCTTTTACACACGGCCCGCGGACGTGAGATGATGCATAAAAACAAATGTAGTATGGATGTACAGGATCCGTATTCTGACTGTGTTTGCTAATGTTAAGCATTTTAAAAAGCAACACTCACTATACTACAAAATATACTACAAAATGAATCTACTGGTCACCTAATTATCAAAAATTTTTCAAAACAGTCAGTTCTCTTAAAAAAAAAAACAAAAAACCACACAGCCTTTGTTTTCTCTCCCAGAAATATCAGAAACATTTTTGACTTTTCTTTGGAACTCTCTAATGTCATGAATCAAAAAAGCTAACCCACCACCATCCTTGAGACTAGCCTACTGCTCTATTATTGGCCCACCTTGCTGTCTGTCATGTACAGTGGTGTGAAAAAGTGTTTGCCCCCTTCCTGAGTTCTCATTTTTTGTATGTTTGTCACACTTAAATGTTTCAGATCATCAAATAAATTTAAATATTAGACGAAGATAACACAAGTAAACACAAAATGAATGTTTTTAAATGAAGGTGTTTATTATTAAGGGTAAAAAAATCCAAACCTACATGGCCCTGTGTAAAAAAGTGAGTGCCCCCCCCCCCCGTTAAAACATAAATGAACTGTGGTTTATCACATCTTTGGAAAGCTGACTTAATTTCTCTAGCCACACCCAAGCCAGATTACTGCCACACCTGTTCTCAATCAAAAAATCACTTAAATAGGACCTGCCTGGCAAAGTGAAGTAGACCAAAAGATCCTCAAAAGCTATACATCCTGCTGCGATCCAAAGAAATTCAGGAACAAATGAGAACCAAAGTAATTGAGATCTACCAGTCTGGAAAAGGTTATAAAGCCATTTCTAAAGCTTTGGGACTCTAGCGAACTACAGTGAGAGAAATTATCCACAAATGGCGAAAACATGGAACAGTGGTGAACCTTCCCAGGAGTGGCCGGCCAACAAAAATTACCCCAAGAGCGCAGCGATGACTCATCCAAGAGGTCACAAAAGACCCTACAACAACATCCAAAGAACTGCAAGCCTCACTTGCCTCAGTTAAGATCAGTGTTCATGACTCCACCATAAAAAAGAGACTGGGCAAAAATGGCCTGCATGGCGAGTTCCAAGACGAAAACCACTGCTGAGCAAAAAGAACATAAAGGCTTGTCTCAGTTTTGCCAGAAAACATCTTGATGATCCCCAAGACTTTTGGGAAAATACTCTGTGGACTGTCAAGACAAAAGTTGAACTTTTAGAAAGGTGTGTGTCCCATTACATCCGGCATAAAAGTAACACAGCATTTCAGAAAAGGAATATCATACCAACAGTAAAATGTGGTGGTGGTAGTGTGATGGTCTGGGGCTGTTTTGCTGCTTCAGAACCTGGAAGACTTGCTGTGGTAAATGGAATCATGAATTCTGCTGTCTACCAACAAATCCTGAAGGAGAATGTCCGGTCATCTGTTCGTGACCTCAAGCTGAAGTGCACTTGAGTTCTGTAGCAGGACAATGATCCAAAACACACCAGCAAGTCCACCTCTGAATGGCTTAAGAAAAACTAAATGAAGACTTTGGAGTGGCCTAGTCAAAGTCCTGACCTGAATCCGATTGAGATGCTACGGCATGACCTGAAAAAGGCGGTTCATGCTTGAAAACCCTTCGATGTGGCTGAATTACAACAATTCTGCAAAGATGAGTGGGCCAAAATTCCTCCACAGCACTGTAAAAGACTCACTGTCAGTTATCGCAAACACTTGACTGCAGTTGTTGATGCTAAGAGTGGCCCAACTAGTTATTAGATGTAGGGGGCAATCACTTTTTCACACATGGCCATGTAGGTTTGGATTTTATTCCCTTAATAATGAACACCTTCATTTATAATGAACACCTTCATTTGTGCTATCTTTGTGTAATATTTAAATTTGTTTGATGATCTGAAACATTTAAGTGTGACAAACATACAAAAAAATGAGAAATCAGGAAGGGGGCAAACACTTTTTCACACCACTGTAGAAGGAAGGGGTCCCAAAGGTAGCCTATTAGCCCCTGAGCTATTAACCCCCAAGCTAACACTGGTACCAGGAAGCTCAAACCAAGCACAGTTTATATTGTTATTTTCCTGAGATCTTAGTCACTCTAATAACCAACCCTGATAACCTGGTTCACCAGTCCACAATATGCCTCACGTTGCTCCGGCCCATCTTCCAGTGGTTCCACCATGATTCCACAGCTGGCGTGCCATTTGTGGCAACTACCTATGCCACGGCCCGGGGGCTACTCCCCCACCATCCCCTGGGGCTCCGTGCAACTCTGCTCGACTTTCAAGGGCAACATGGAGGAGCTGCTTTGTGACGGTGCATCTCCCGGCTGGCTGCGGGGGAGAAGCGAAGTCCTGCCGAGCAAGACACTGCACTTTGAGATCCCGTGGCTTGGCAGCTCAGCTCAGCCAACAGCCCCGGGTCGCGGTGACTGGTGGGTTTTCCAGTGCGCGGCACTAGCAATTTGCTGTGGCATCCCGGCGAGGTTGTTGGGAGATAGGCCAGAGTGACGTCACGCCAGATACAGAACCGACTGTGGATCAGTGAACCAGCACTACTCATCCAAGCTAGAAGGTAATGGCTAACTAACATAAGAGGGAGGGCAGAGTTGAACAGTTGAAGGATGTTTTTTCAAGTGACAGGTTTTAAATCAGAACATTTCAAGAAAGTCAGGAAAAATAAAAAACAAATTTGCTTCAATAATTAAAAATTAAAGAAAATGTGAACAAAATATGTCACAAACATTTCAATCAGACATTTGTAAGCTATTAAAATGTGGAAGTAGTACAATCAATGTACTACTTCCACCCCTTTAATTAAATTAACTGTATGATTACAATTGTCAGATTCCAGTTTTTCTTCTGTACAGAGGTCCGACACCAACTCTCCATTTAATTAACTAGTCCAATCCTCACCACTAAAGAGTACACCCTAACTGTAATTCTAAAGGACTCTTTAAGCTGGTGATGAGGAGACTCTCTTGGTTTCTAACTGCCTTCATCTGAATGCCTAGCTTGACTTGTGCTATTCCTTCTTCTCTGCCATGGATTGGCTCCCAAGCATGATGGACACCTTCAGAACAAGGCCCAAAGTCTGAGTATGATTCCACTCCTCTGTTGGGCAGAGTGTGACCAAAGGTCTTCATGTCCAAATGAATCTACAAGTGTATGGCCAGTCTGTGGTCTGGTTATCCTGTCGTTACAGACTCCTTTAAGAGCAGTTGCAGAATTGATGAGTCTCCTGTACATAGTCCGCAAGCAAACTACATACTGTATTACAAATTTGTTACTAAATAATTTGGTAATGCTCTTTTAAATAAAGTGGGATGTTCATATACAAATGGGAACAGATTTTAACCAATTATACACACCTTTATTGAACAACTCATAAAAATAATGGGAAAAAGTGATAGATGAACTTAATGATTACACTAAATAATACAATATTCATACTTTTAGGGCAATTCAGCATAGAGAAGATGTCCAAGATGACACATCACAGGAAAGAGAAAAAGTGTAAGGGTACTGACTGGATTAATCTAGTAAAAAAGCAAGATGAGCTAATTATTGTTTACATGAGCTGTATTCTGTTTACATTATACCAAGAATATTATATATTAATTTGCAAAGCAAAATACTAAAACCTGTACTTTAATATCTACAGATCACAGAGGACTACTGTGTCTCTTCTGTGTGACCAATAATGTGTTTATTCAATGTATGTCAAATGATAGATTAGATTAGATTAGATAGATACTTTATTTCGAACAAAAAAGTATAACAAATGAAACATAATTTAAATTTTTTAGACAGTTTCACAATACTATGACTTTTCACCAGTGTGAATTCTCTTGTGTGCAGTCAAACCATTACTTTGAGTAAAACGCTTCCCACACATTTCACAAAAATATGGCTTATCACCTGTGTGAATTCTCATGTGTGTAATGAAATTACTACTTTTGGCAAAACATTTCCCACACGTTTCACAAAAATAGGGCTTTTCACCAGTGTGAACCCTCATGTGTGTAGTCAAGCTACTACTTTGAGTAAACTGTTTCCCACATGTTTCACAAAAATAGGGCTTATCACCAGTGTGAATTCGCACATGTGTAGTCAAACCACTACTTTTAGTGAAACGTTTCCCACATGTTTCACAGAAATATGGCCTATCCCCACTATGGATTCTCATGTGTTCTGTTAAACTACTACTTTGAGTGAAACATTTTCCACATGTTTCACAAAAATAGGGCTTATTACCAGTGTGAACTCTCATGTGGGCATTCAAATTTTCTCTGTAACTGAAACAATTCCCACATAATTCACAACAATACAACTTTTGGCCTGTATGCCTTCTAATGTGCCGTTCAAGATCTGAGGGATATTTAAATTGTTTTTCACAGATATTGCAGGTGTAAGGCTTTTCACCTGTGTGACCTATGTGATTTTTCTTCATTTGGTACTTATCGTTAAAGGCCTTTTCATTAACCACACATTTTACTGACTTTGGACCTTTGTCAGTATTACACTGACTCGGATTCCCTGACTTAAGGGAGTCATCTTCAGTGTCACTGTGACTTGTGTTTCTGTGAAGTTTCTTCTCTGGGTTTGACTCTTCATGTTTAATTAATCCTGGTTTTGCATTCTCCACTGTTCCCTCATCTTGGCTCTGAGTGTCAGCAGAGCTGTTAGAGAGGAACTGGTCACTGTTTGAATCAGTTTCACTGTTGTCACTGTCTTCATATGAGGGAAGCACCAAGAAGGTATCAGTTTTCAGATTCACTACAAGGTGTTCTTGTTCTTGACTGATGAAGAGCTCTTCTTCTTCCTCTTTAACCTGTGCGAGATCTTCCTCCTGATCCCTCTCCCAGTTCCAGAGCTGCTGGATCGAGAGAGCCTCCTCTTCTTTGAAGTCATATTGCTCTGGAGAATCTGGAGAGGGAAAAGACATCTGCTAATAGAAAAAACCTCTACTTTTAATTTCAACATGGCTCAGTTGTATTAACACATTCAGTTTCAGATTCAGACTGACTTTACTGTCCTTCAGCTATACACCAGGCAAAGCACATTTGAACACTGCTGCAAAAGATCACAGTGATGATGGTAAAATAAGTATATGCAAATGCAAATACTGCACATAACAAAAGTTAGCATCTAGAATAGTGAAAATGGTAAAACATAAATATCAATGCAGATGTTGCTTGTGAAGAACTTAGCAGCTGAGGCAGTGTAATGTATACAGATATGTTGTGTGCAGAGTATTATTTGGAATCGAGTCTGATGACTAGGGGCAAGAAACTGTTGGATAATCTAGTTATTGGCTAGGGAAATGTACGGTCGATACTGGGAAAGTTAGATGAGCTAGCGGCTATCTCCCGTTATGATAGCACATACCGGGAGTGCTCTCTCCTTTTGTTTACTGAGACGTGGCTAACTGAACTAGCAGCAGATGCTAACATTGAGCTGGAGGGTTTTCACATGATACGAGCTGACCGAACACCAGACAGTGGCAAGGCTAGGGGCGGTGGAGTGATAATGTATGTTAACAACAACTGGTGCAGACCGGGACATATCACTGTTAAACAACGACACTGCAGCAAAGACATTGAGTTGCTAGCTGTTAGCATGAGGCCTACATATCTCCCGAGAGAACACTCACACGTGATCTGCATTGTTGTTTATGCAAATCCGACGGCGAACGCTGGGACAGCACGTGACGTCATCCATTCAGTAACCAGCAGGCTGCAGACAGAACACCCAGATGCTCTTCTCCTCATCTCAGGCGATTTCAACCATGTTTCACTGTCTCCCATTCTACCCACGTTCACCCAGTATGTCACATGCCACACTAGAGACAATAAAACACTGGATTTATTCTACGCAAACACTAAGGAGGCGTACACCTCATCACAACTCCCCCCACTCGGGAGATCGGATCACAACTTGGTTCATCTCCGGCCGGTGTACAAACCCCTAGTGCACAGACAACCTCCGGCCATGCACACTGTGGAGTTATGGTCTGAGGAGACAATGGACACCCTAAAGGGCTGTTTTGAAGCCACCGCCTGGAAGCAGCTCTGCGATCCACATGGTGAGGACATCGATGGCCTCATTCACACCTTCACGGGCTACCTCAGCTTCTGTGTGGACAAATCCGTTCCCACCAAGACCATACGGCGTCACTCAAACAACAAACCCTGGATCAACCCTGAGATAAAAACACTTCTGAGAGAGAAGAAGAGGATCTTCAGGTCAGGGAACAGGGAGATGCTGAAGTCCGTACAGAGGGAGCTGAGGAGAAAGATCAGAGAAGGCAAGGACAGCTTCAGGAAGAAGATGGAGGACAAGCTGCAACAGAGCGACATCAGCGGGGTCTGGAGAAACCTCAAAACCATCTCGGGGCTCCAGAATACCTCCCCCCAGGCCACAGGGGGCAGGGAGTGGGCGAACAACCTGAATCTGTTTTTCAATAGATTTGACCAACCGCCCTCCCCCCTGACTGCACAACAACCACTGCTGCCTCTAAAGAAATCAAGTCCTGCTGCCCACTCCCCACTCCACCAACACCCCCCCACTCCCAACACACAGCCCCCCATCCTGACCCTGACCAGGACCCAGGTGAGGACGGAGCTGAGGAAGATCAAGGCGAGGAAGGCGCCGGGACCGGACGGCATCAGCGCAAAGCTCCTCAAGTCCTGTGCAGACCAGCTGTGTGGGATTGTGACGTATATCTTCAACATGAGCCTGAAACTGGGGAGGGTACCACAGCTGTGGAAAACATCTTGTGTGGTACCTGTACCAAAAACTTCCCACCCCAAAGACCTGAACAGCTACAGACCGGTGGCCTTGACGTCCCACTTGATGAAGACCCTGGAGAGACTGCTCCTTGCTCACCTCCGCCCCCTGGTGGAACCAGCGATGGATCCACTCCAGTTCGCCTACCAGCATGGCATTGGGGTGGAGGATGCGGTGATCTTCCTCCTTCACCGTTCTCTGTCCCACCTGGAGAAGCCCGGGAATATGGTGAGGATCATGTTCTTTGACTTCTCCAGTGCTTTCAACACCATCCAACCGATGATCCTGAAGGACAAGCTGCTGCGCGCAGGGGTGGACCAGCACCTGTCATCATGGATCCTGGACTACCTCACGAACCGGCCTCAGTTTGTGAGAACCCGGGACTGTGTGTCCGACACGATCATCAGTAGCACGGGGGCCCCCCAGGGAACGGTGCTGGCTCCCTTCCTGTTCACTCTTTATACTGCGGACTTCTCACACAACACAACACACTGCCATCTACAGAAGTTCTCTGATGACTCTGCGATCGTTGGCCTCATCTCCAATGGAGATGAAGCTGAGTACAGAGGGCTTATCCAGGACTTCGTGGACTGGTGCCATCGGAACTGCCTCCAGATCAACGCGAGGAAAACTAAGGAGCTGGTGGTGGACTGCCGCAGGCATGGGCAGCCCCTCACAGTACCAGTAAATATACAGGGAACAGACATCGAGATGGTGACATCCTATAAGTACCTGGGTATTCATCTGAACAATAAACTAGACTGGTCACACAATACTGATGCACTCTACAAGAAGGGACAGCGCAGGCTGTTCCTGCTGAGGAGACTCAGGTCTTTTGGTGTACAAGGGGCGCTGCTGAAGTCATTCTATGACACGGTGGTGGCATCAGCCATCACTTTTGGAGTGGTCTGCTGGGGCAGTGGCATTACTGCAGCCGATAGGAAGAGACTGAACAAACTGATTAAGAAAGCTAGCTCTGTCCTGGGGCAGCGCCTTGATCCGATGGAGGAGATAGGAGAGAGAAGGACGGTGGCTAAACTGTCATCTCTGCTGGAGTCCGAGTTCCACCCTATGCAGGACATACTGAATGCACTGAGGAGCTCATTTAGCAGCAGACTACATCATCCCAGGTGCACAACCGAGAGGTTTCGTAGGTCCTTCCTACCAACGGCTGTCAGACTGTACAACCTAAGCAGGGCTGCTCGCAGAGATAGCAAAAAGACGTAACAAACTAATAGTTTTTTGAATGCAAAAGATGCAATAGACTTACACAATGGTCCCCTCCGGCATACAACTGGGAACATACCGGTCGCTATGGAGGGTGAGAATATGTATGGGCACATAATCATACCATGTAGGATAACTAAGTAGACGGTTATGCTGTTTCATTCCATCTAGCAACAATGCTCTGCACTGTGTGTGTTTATATATTTGCATATTTATTCCATCTAGCTACAATGCTCAGCACTGGGTGTGTTTATATATTTATATATCTACATATTATTCCATCTAGCTACATTGCTCCGCACTGTGTGTGTTTATATACTTGCATATTTATTCCACCTAGCTGCAATGCTCCGTACTGTGGGTGTTTATATATTTACATATTTATTCCATCTAGCTACAATGCTCTGCACTGTGTGTTCATATATTCATATATTTATTCCATCCAGCTACAATGCTCTGCACTGTGTGTCTGTGTGTGTGTGTATATATATATATTTTATAGTAATACGTACATATGTTTATTAGCTGCTCTTGCTTGCTTGTTTTTTTTCTTGCCTTCTGATTGTTGCTCTGAGTGTTGCTATCCCTGTGCTGTTGCAATCCTGGAATTTCCCCGTTGTGGGACTAATAAAGGCTTATCTTATCTTATCTTATCTTATTCTTCATCAGTTGCTGAGGAACATCTTCAAAGAGGGCAAATGATAAAACAGTCCATGGAGGAGATGGGAAGAGTCTTTGGTGCTTCATAGATAGCTGGGTCTAGCCATGTGTAGGAATCGGAGTCTACAGAGCAGTCTTACCTACAACCTATGAGTTACACAGATACACATCATCATCTGGCTGATTTAATCTAGTGTAAAGTGGATTTTACCTCAACAACTTTTAAATACTAATAATGGTGCTGACTATCATTACATTAGTTAGTTTAAACTAATTAGTTATAACTAGTTGTTTCAATCCATAAGGTGTTATTAGCCACTCCTACCAAAGGGAACAAGGAGTTAAGTATCTCCTGCCCCATGGTTTCTAACTTGAATTCTTCCGGCACATCTGTGCCCCAGATGGGATCCTGTGGTGAAAAGGAGACATTTCTCTTCACCCTGCCCACCTGTCCTGCCGACAATATGATGGTGTGGTCAGCCACAACTATGGGGGCACACACCCCTCCCCAATTCAAGGGCCCGATGGCCACACAGCCACCATCCCCCTGTCACCATATGCGTGCCATGCTTTTAAGAATCACAAATGGCAGCGCTACAGAGCTCCTGCAGGGTGACATCGCCTTCCAGACTTCTAGACTGACAAAAAGGATCTTCGGGACAACTCTTGCCCACCTCGTTGGTCCAGCAGATAGCAGTGCAGGGGTGAGATGCACTATGCACCGTTGCACACTTAGAAAGCAGTAAGTTGCCCAGAGAGACATTTCCACACCTTTTTAGACAAAGAGAAAAATTCCCTGGCGAGATTAACCTTGCCTTCACCGAGTAAGGGGTGCCATCGTATCTCCGGTCAGTGGAGTCATAAGCAATGTGACAGGTGTGATTCAAAGCAATGCTTGCTATACTATTTCTATACAGAGCCTCTTGCAAGAAACAAACAGCTTGTGATAGTTTCATTAGTTTAGCAGTGACAGATATTTGACCAGCTGATAGTGGGAGCAAGGAACACACATAGCAATTTGAACGATTAGCTGATTAGGCTGTGTAATTAGCACACTTCCCTCTCTCCCTCACTTTTTACCATCTTTATTAAACCATCAGCAGCAGCCATATGACAAAATGTTGATATCAGAGGTATCCAAACTGGAGAAAAAGAACACAAGGTAAGTCTTTATGCTAACGATGCATTGATTTTCTTTGAAAACTCACAAAGATCTCTTCTTCAGACAGTGGTGCTCACTGATCAGTTTTCATCATTATCAGACTACTCTATTAATAATAATAATAATAATGCATCAGATTTATATAGCGCTTTATCATAGACACTCAAAGACGCTTTACAAGTAGATACATTATTCATTCACTCCAGACAGACAATGGTAGTGGCAAGCTACTACTGTAGCCATAGCTGCCCTTGGGCAGGCTGACAGAAACGTGGCTGCCAATCCGCGCCAACGGCCTCTCCGGCCACCACCGAACATTTATACACATTCATACCCAGTGTTATGGGCACTGGAGGCAATGCGGGTGAAGTGTCTTGCCCAGGGACACAATGGCAGGATATCTGGGGATAGCAGGATTCGAACCGCCAACCATCGGGTTATTAGACGACCTGCTCTACTTCCTGAGCCACTGTTATAAAAACAATACAGGATGACCTTACACACTGGAGGACACAACCTATATCACTAATGAGAAGAGTTGCAACCGTTAAAATGATGGTCCTTCCAAAAATTAACTATTTGTTCTCAATGATTCCTACCCAACCATCTATGGCCTGGTTTAAGTCTCTAGACTCAAATATAAGTAATTTTTTATGGAAGGATAAACCATCACAGATTAGTTTAAAAACTCTTCAAAAAGCGAAAGGGTGTGGAGGCTTTGATCTACCAGTTTTTTAAATTACTTTTTAGCCAACAGACTGCAGTTTGTTTCTAAATGGACAAAATCAACCCCACTAGGAAACCCATGGTTAGATGCTGAACAGGCTCTCTGTGGGTCGCTAAATATCTCTGACTTACCTTTTATAAGTCCCTGTATTAAATGCCATGACTGTTTTAAAAGCATTAATATCAGCTCATCTCTGACGGCTTGGTGGAAATTTTTAAAAATAACGGGGTCTTCACTTGTCCACTGTAAACTCACGCCCATTTGGAATAATCCTGATATCTTGCAACAAAAGAGGACATTAAATTTTCCACTATGGCAAGAGAAGGGAATAAAAAACTTAAGGCATCTTATTCAAGGTGGAAATTTTATCCAATTTCAGGAACTAGTGTCACAGTATGACATCAGTGATAAAAAATATCTTGAATACCAACAGCTTAAATCCATAATAAAAGCAAGATTCCCCCCCCCCCCCGCTGGCTGGCCTCCTGGTGGGGGCTGGGTCTGACCCTGGGCCCCTGGTGCTGGGGGGGGGGGGCATGCGCCGGTGGTGCGGGTTGGGCCCCGGTGTGTCCTTGCGCAGCAGGGTCATGTCCTCCTAGGGGCCCTGGCAGCACCCTGGGGCAGGTGCCTGTGTCCTGGGTCACCCTCCCCGTCCACTGGGGTCTGCGGGTGTGGGTGTGCATGTGTGTGTGTGTGTGTATGTATGTGTGTGAGAGTGGGTGTGAGTGGGGGCTTGTGCATGAGCGGGTGCGGAAGTGGGTGTGTGTGTTGTGTGTGGGCAGGTAGGGCTGTGTGTGGGTGTAGGTGGGCATGTGTGATGGTGGGTGGGGGTATGTGTGTGTATGGGTGCAGTTACCTGTGGGTGGATGTCTGAGGGTAGAGGATGTGTGCATGGGTAGGAGAATTTTGTTGGGTGGCGGGGGTGAAGCAGTCTATCTAGTGGCATGGGGGTTGGCGATTCGGGGCCTGCTTGTCCCGGCTGCCCTGCTGTTGTGTCGTGGGGTGGGGCGCTTTGTTGCATTGCCCCTGGTGTCATTGGTGGCAGGGGTGGTTGGGGTGGCCGTTGGGGTGGGTTTGTGGCCGTGTTTCCATTGGGCTGCTCCGAGGTGGCTGCGGGGTGGCCTGCCGCTGTCAGTGTGTGTCTGGGGTGGGTGGTTGGTGGGCTTGTGTGGGCGCTCGGGGCTGTTGCTTGGCATGTGGGGCGCCGTGTGGGTCCGGTCCATCGTTCACTATTGTGACTATTGTTGTTGTCCATGTTTGTGTGTGCAAGATGAGTGGGAATGGGTGTGGCTGCTCCATCATGTTTGTGGTGCTGGGAGCACTGGGGCGCAATGCTGGTGGGTCCTGGACTGCTTACACTGGCGGCCCTCACCCTGGGTTGGGATTTGGGGGCAGTGGGAGGCCTCATGAACCAATTTGCAAGCTGGCTTCTGGGGGGGGGGGGGGGGCTTGCTTTTAGATCGCCTCCCTCCCAGTCTTATTTCCCGCCCTCCCCCTGACTCTGGGTGGACTATACATCTTCTTGGATACATTTAGGGCTTTGGGGTAGGGGTGTGCCACACTGTGTCAGCGAAGGGGATACCTTTGCTGTGCGGTGGGGCTGCCCTCACCTCAATTTTAATTGCATTTTAGATACTGAGGGCTTCGGGGGATGAGGGCCCCGCTGCCCATCGCAGTGGCTAGTGGTGCGCCAATCACGATCCCCCTAATTTTAACTGCATTATGGTAGTCCACACATTTACACACAATCACATCATAACGACATACACCCACCATGTTTTGTGCGGGGGGGGGGTGTCTTCCCCCACCCCTGTTATCCTCCTGCTGGGGGCTTGGGGGCCCGGTGGGGAGCCTGGGACCCGTCATGTTGTCAAAATCCCTGAGTGTTGCTTAATGTATAGACACAACCAAGGGAGTGAGAGCAGGACTGAATATGAGAGTAAGTGAGAGTGAGGGGGTGATGAATGGAGGTGGTGATGGTGGGTCGATTTTGTGCGGTGCTTTGCGTGTCAGGTGGCATCTCGGGGCGCCTGCAGTGGTCTGCTGATCTGTCGCTTGGGTGGTCGCTGGGGGTGGGGGTCTGCTTTTGTGGCTGCGGCTGCCCTGGGGTGGGTTGGCGGGGGGGCGGGGGCTGCGCCGGTGGGCTCCCCAGCCGCTGCCGGGTGCTGGTGTGCATTCAGGCTCGCTGCATCTGCTTCACAGCTGCCTTAAGAAACAAGGGTGAATGAGGGGTGAGATTGAACGGGTACAGGAGTGAGAGAGAATGGGTGGGTCCGGGTGAGTGAGAGTGAGGGAGTGCATGTGGGTGCACATGGCAGCATGTGTGTGTGAAGGTGTGGGGAGGGTGTGTCTGCGAGTCGGGAGGTGCTGGATTGAGGGGGGTAGTGCCTCTCGGCTATGAGGGCTCCCTTGGGTGGGGGGGACTTCTTTGGGCATGGGGGTCCCCGGGGTGTGCAGCGGTGGTGCTGGGGGGGGCACTGTGGGGGTGCCTGGTGAGGGGTTGTGCCAGGGGGTGGAGTCGCTGGCCTCCTGGCGCCTGGGGTGAGCACTGGCCCCACTGGGGGGGGGTGCTGGTGGGTCCGGGGGTGTGGGCCCACCGTGCAGGCCGCCTGGTCCCCCTCGATTGTTCCTCCGGGAGTGGATGCCTGACTTTCCTGGGGCTTGCTGACCTCGGATGTTTGTGCCCTGTGAGGGTTGGTGGCGCTGCCTTGCCTGCTCGGGGTTCCCAGGGGGAGAGCTGCTGCGACTGGCCCCCCGCTTCGTATGTTTCCTGACAAACCATTCACATGCACACACTTATTTTGCGCGCGCTCTCATATATACGCACACAGACGCACACGCACGTGTCTCTCCTTTAACAGGTGCGGAAACCAGACTCGTGTTGAGACATCTTCGGTGGAAGAAGCAGTTAGTCTTCTGTTTGTTTTAGTTGTTGGTTTGTTTGTCTTTTTGTCTGTTCCCTTCCCTTTTCTTTCCCCCTCCACACACTTCCTTTCCCTATTCCTCAGCCTATTGGGTCCTCCATGGGTAAAATAATTAAAATAAAGCATTAAAAGTTATCACAGGAGGAGTTTACAACAATCTACAGTACATAGTTTGGCACTGTATAAGCTCCTCTTGGCAAAGTAAATCTGTTTTGGCACAATAAGGGTGACAGATCTCTGTTCTGCTTACCTAGCTGCCTGACAGGACAAGGGGAAAAAAAAACAACATACTTCCACCACACATTACCGGCATAAACATGATCCTGATGACCTGGACGTTCCAGCCAGTCATGGTGTGTGTATGTAATGTATCTAGTCCTACGACAGATAGGTAGTGGTGTCCCTAAGAACAACCAAAATAAAAGTGTTACCACAAGGATGATGATGATGATGATGAAGAAAAAAACAGGTGTACCATTCACATCTTTCAGCTGCCAGCTCTCTCTCTCTCTCTGGCATTTTGTCTGTCCATGATAAATAAACAAACAAAAAGTTAAACAGTCACTTGTTGAGGATCCCCTTGTTTTTCTTTTTTTTTTTCAGAGTTTGCAATGGGGACTGAAATAGAAACAGTCTTGCTGAGGGAATGGGGATTACTTAGTTTGTTGTTGGGGGTTTTGTACGGATGTGGAGTTTTTACAGCTGAAATACTGTCCCTATTATCTACCGAGGGATTTCACTGCTGTGTTTTTGGCCGCTGTTTACATCTGCCCGCAAAGCAACTACACAGCAGCGCTACGCAAACTCCATGACGTCATCAGTGCAGTAGAGACGACCCATCCCGATGCTGTTTTTATTGTTGCTGGTGACTTTAACCAGTGCAACTTACGGACTGTACTTCCTAAATATTACCAGCATATGGACATTCCCACCCACAATAAGAACACACTGGATCATGTTAACACAAACATACATGGTGCATACAGAGCAGCACCCCGCCCCCACTTCGGACAGTCAGATCACATCTCCCTGTTTATGTACCCAGCCTACAGACAAAAGCTGAAACAAACAAACCCTGTTATCAAACAAATTAAACACTGAACTTCAGAGGCTGAGAGCACCCTGCAAGACTGTTTTGCCTGTACAGACTGGGATGTGTTTAAAGCTGCAGGCACCCGGCAGGACTCTTCTGTAAACATACAAGACTACGCTGAGTGGGTACACCAGCACATGTGTTGATACCATCGTACCCACCATAGAAGTCAGGAAGTTCCCCAACCAGAAGCCCTGGATCAACAGTCATGTATGACAGATGCTGCGTGCTCGCTAGCTTGTATTTAAATCAGGCAATGAGGTTGAGTCCAACCTGCAAAGTATGAACTAAGGAAGGCTATAACAACAGCCAAGAGGCAGTACAGGGAAAGGCTGGACAGCCTCTACTCCACTCCTGACCCGGGGCGTATGTGGCAAGGACTGCAACACATCAGACTACAAGAGGACCAACAGCAACACCACTAGCTCCACAGACAGCCTGCCGGATGAAATCAACATCTTTTACACTTGCTTTGAGACCTCCAGCTACAGTGCAGAGAGGAAACACACGCACCCTCACCCTCCACCAAACGTCTCATCAGGCCAGGTAAACAGAGCACTGAGGAATATAAACCTCCGCAAGGCAGCAGGACCTGACAACATCCCTGGACGGGCTCTCAGAACATGTGCTGCCGATCTGACTGACATTCTCGCATCCATCTTCAACCTCTCCCTCAACCAGAACATAGTCCCCTCCTGCTTCAAAACCACAACCATCATCCCCGCCAACCTGTCTGAATGAGTACAGGCCGGTAGCACTCACTCCAATCATCATGAAGTGCTTCGAGAGAGTGGTGCTGCCCCTCATTCAGGACAGCATACCGGATACCCGGGACCCCCCGCAGTACACCTACCAGCCTAACAGGTCCACCTCAGATGCCATTGCTGCAGTACTCCATTATTCGCTCTCCCACCTGGAAGATAAAGACTCCTACATCAGGATGCTCTTTGTCGACTACAGCTCCACCTTCAACACGGTCATCCCCCACAAACTCGCCAACAAACTGTCTTCACTTGGCCTGCACCCCACCCTCTGCGACTGGCTACTGGACTTTCTGACAGGCAGACCCCAGTCTGTCAGGATGGGTAACAGGACCTCAGCCAGGATCATCATGAACACAGCTGTCCCACAGGGTTGTGTTCTCAGCCCATCTTCTACATCCTCTTTACCCATGACTGTGTTGCCTCCCACAAGCACATCATCTTAAAGTTTGCGGATGACACAGCAGTGATAGGACACATCACTGGTGGTGATGAAGCATCCTACAGGAGGGAGGTGGCCAGCCTGGTGTCATGGTGTGAGGACAACAACCTCACCCTCAACACAGACAAGACAAAGGAGATGATAGTGGACATGAGGAAGGGGAGGAGGAGACCCCATCGGCTGCTGTTCATCTGGAAGCTTGAGGCGGAGAGGGTGAGTAGCTTTAAATACCTGGGCATCCACATCAGCGAGGACTTTACGTGGGCACTCAACACCACAGAGCTGGTTAAGAGAGCTCAACAGCGGCTGTACTTTCTGAGGTGGCTGAAGAAGTTTGGCATGTCTTCCAGGATCCTCAACAATTTCTACAGCTGCATCATCGAAAGCATCTTGACCAACAGCATCACTGCGTGGTACAGCAGCACAACTGCCCTGGACCACACACTCCTGCAGAGAGTGGTGAAGACAGTGGAGAAGATCGTCAGGACTCCACTCCCCTCTCTGCAGAGCATCTACCATCGCAGAGTCCAAAGGAGAGCTGCCACCATCCTCCAGGACCCCACCCACCCCCAGCACAGAATGTTCACACTTCTACCCTCAGGCCGGAGGTACAGAAGTGTGAAATGCAGGACATCCAGACTAAAAAACACCTTCTTTCCCACTGCCATCAGACTCCTGAATAAAGAACAAACTCCGGACACAGCTTTACAAACAGGAATTCACACACTGGTTGCTGAATTTGCACATTGCTCACTTGCACAATGTACATAGTCTCACCCTGTCTCATGTCCATATCATCTCTGCTGTTAAATTATCATTGTACAGTCTACTGGGTATTATCATTACAGAGAAATTCTCACACTGGGTGCTAATTTGTACATTGCTCATTTGCACACTGTACATAGGCTTATGCCATCTCAGGTTCATATCATCTCTAATATTAATATACCATTGTCCATTACAGTCATCCAGTGAATTTTCAATTTTTATTCTTCTTGTTTCCTCTAGTTTAACTGCTTTAAGTGCCTTAACTGTCCTAATTGCCTAATGTGTGTTATTTGTATTCATGAGTATTAGTACTTAGTATTAAGGTGTGTTTAAGGTGTCCTAATTGTCTAATGTGTGCTTTAGTGTGTGTTATTAGTATTCATTAGTATTAGGTGTGTTATTACCTCATCAGTATTGATGTGTATCTAATACCATGGCATTCATTCGAAGAGCAGAGTAAGAATTTCATTGCTCAGGAAATGTTGCATTTCTTAACTGTGCACATGATAATAAAGCCTTTGAATCTTGAATCTTCTGTCTTATTGCTGTTCAGGATGAAGAAGTTATTCTCCATCCACACTTGCACATCCCTTAGACAGTTCAAAAGTGTCTCGACAGAAGAATGACTTTTTATTGGAAGATATATTTGTAAGTCATCTGCAAAGCAATGAAATTAAATATTGTATTTTTCATAAATTGAGCTCAAGGGAAGCATATATAATGGAAAAAAAAAAACTGGTCCCAAAATGGAACCCTGGGGTACCCCACAATTAAGTGGGGACACAGTTGAGAAGTGTTCACCTAAATGGACAGAGAAACTTCTATCATCACTTAAGTAAGACCAAAACCAATTTAAAGCTGTGCCTTTAGTACCAACATACAAGTCAAGACGCGATAACAGAATATTATGGTTGACTGTGTCAAAGGCAGCAGGCAGATCTAGAAGCAACAGGACAACAGAATTACTAGCATTAACAGTTAAAAGCAAATCATTAAAAAATCTTAAAAGGGCTGTTTCTGTGCTGTGATGTTGTTTAAAACCAGACTGGAACTTCTCAGTAATGCCGTTTAATTCCAGGTACGACTGAAGCCGATTATAAACTTCCTTTTCTAAAATCTTTGATAGAAAAGGGAGCTTAGAAATGGGCCTAAAATTGGAAAGAACAGAAGAATCAAGATTGTTCTTCTTGATGAGTGGGTGCACTACAGCATATTTGAGGGCAGCAGGAACATAACCAGACATCAGAGAGGAATTAATTAGGTCCACAATACAAGGCCCAAGGGTTTTAAAAACATCCTTGAAAAGTTGAGAATGGATGCTATCTAAGGGGCAATAAAGCTGGATTCCTCCGCTGTCCACGTACGTGCAACCAGAAACCTCGTGTGATGAAATTTACGTCATCGTCTCTAGTCTGCTAGTGTACACAGGGCTCTACTGTGGACGACCGCGTGCAGCCCAGATTTTATGACCGCACAGCCTGCCCACGACCTGAACGCTTTGACAGCACATGCGCAAAACTGAACATCCCATTCACAAGGTGGCCAACACAGCATACAAAGACAAAGTAGATGAGGAAGATAACGAGGACACAGAAGACAAGATAGATAGATAGATAGATAGATAGATAGATAGATAGTTTATTTCGAACACAAAAAATATAACAAAAAACAAGCAAATAGCAAATGCAATAACGTTACAGTATACACTGTTCGAAAGGGAGAAGGAAGAAGTGAACACTTGTTAATTCCAACTCCTCTTTTCCATTGATACACCCATTTGAATTTTATACAAATTACCACCTTTAAGACCCCAAGTAAACAATTTACTGTATTTTTTACAGATCAACATTAACACCCGTCCATTCTAACATACAATGAAGTCCATATATCAAAACCAGTCTCAAACGACACAGATACACACAGTGCTGTCCCACCCACCATTCCATAGTGTCCCATAATGTCCCAGAGTGGACATAATGAATCGTACATATAAATTCTACCCTTCTAACATATATCCTTTCAACAAATGGTGCTTATATCTCTTTTTAAATTGATTTCTGTTTGTACATAGTTTCAGTTCCGGCTCCAGACTGTTCCACAAATCCACCCCACAGACAGATATGCACAGACTTTTCTTGGTTGTACGTATCTTGGGTTTTGTAAAGTTTAAGTCTCCTCTCAAATTATGATCGTTGTCTCTTTTTTTAAATATTTTTTGTACATTAGTTGGGAGTTGATTGTTAATCGCCCTGTACATTACTTGTGCTGTCTTAAATTTAACTAAATCAATGAACTTTATGACATGTGACTTCAAGAACAATGAATTGGTATGGTCTCTATATCCTGCATTGTTAATTATCCTTATAGCTCTTTTTTGTGATGTGCATATTGCTTGTAGGTTGGTCTTGTAGGTGTTTCCCCAGACTTCTACAAAGTGCAGGTGAAGACACAATGAAATTAACATGGCACAGGTTTAAAAGAGAATTAAAAGTGTTAAAAAGAAAATAAGGATTGTGGCTGTTACTTAAAACAAGGTTTGATAAAAAATGTTTTTTGCAGCTTTAACAGCTCTCTGATACTCTAATAAGCTATTTCTTAGGATGTCTAGGGAAACTCGGAGATGATCCTTCTTCCATTGTCTTTCAGCGTGTATACGTCTGAGAGCGTGAGTCGCATCGTTCAGCCACGACTCCATAGCTGGTTTAGGACATTTAATCATAAAAGGAGCCACCTTTTCCAGAAAATCAGTGCATGAAGAATTAAAAAGGTTTAAAAATTCATCAGGGCTGTAATCACAGTAATAATCCCATGTGTTTTGCACGGAGTTATTAAAAGCTGAAGAGAACAGAGATGTTGTTAAAATGTTAATTGTGCACACAAGGCGAGCCGGGGCGCACGGTTTCGCCTGAGAGCAAGGCAGTGAAACAGAAAATAAAACAGCAAAATGGTCAGAAATACCAGTATTACAAATCTCAGTGATACATGCATTAAAACCGAAGGATCGCACAAGGTCCAGTGTGTGTCCCTTTGTGTGTGTTGGGCCAGTTTGTGCCAAAGAGAGATTAAAAGACGTGACAAGATGCATAAATTCTTTAACCATGGGTCTGGAGTCACAACAGACATGGATATTAAATTCACCTACAATCAAAAAACTATTGTAGCTACGAGTCATTCCCACCATAAAGTCTGAAAAGTCTTGTAAAAAATTCTATGTTAAATTTTGTAGGATGATAAATCAAAGCGCACAAGACAGGGGAATTCAAGTTCAAAACAAATGTCTGTGCCTCAAAGCTGGAGAAAGAGTCCATCGGTGCTTGTTGACACTGGAATTGTGATTTAAAAACAGTCACTACCCCCCACCTCGGCCGGTTGTCTGAGGGGAGTTGAAGAAGAAACAGGCGGGAGGAAGAAGTTTAGAAAATGGAGTTAACTCACCCACTGAAAGCCAGGTCTCCAAGAGAAACATGAAATCCAAATTATACGTGATGAAGAAATCGTTCAGCACAAAAGTTTGGTTTGATATGGATCTGGCATTGATGAGAACCAGGTGAAGAGTTGTCTCCCAACGGCTCGGAGCAGAGGCATGGGTCAGTGGACGAAGATTCCCATAAATCACAGCGCTGGGTCGGATCCGGTTTTCCCTGGAAAGTGGGGCCTCCTCCAGCAGGTGGCGCAGGCCACCACCCGGATGAAGGGGGAACAAAGGCTGGATCCATCGGAGCCTCATTGGTCTCTGGGCTGGAGAAAATACACCTGAAAGTGGACAGGTCTGACAACTAAGCCTCCAGTAAGCCTTGATCCTCACCTGAACACTTCTGCGCTTTCCCTGTCTTTTGGAATGTTTCCTCCGTGACAGGTGGGCGGCAGGTGAACGACGCAGGGCGCGGAACAGACGCCAAAAACAGTGGGAGGGTTGAGGATTTACCACCCAGACCATGAATTATACAGGGTTCTTGTGATTATCTGATATCATAAAGTGCTTGGCGATCATACACAAGCAGAGCAGACACATCTTTACAAGAGACACAAAACAACACGACCATAAACAGTAATCCGAGAAGGACTGACAGACGGCTGACTGCAAACACAGGCGCCATTATTCCAGGTTTTTTGAGGGCCCCTCCCTGCTGTGGGTCCTGGGTAAACAGTACCCCCCCCCCCAGTCCGACAGCCCCGTTTACACTGTTAGCCTGCTAGCCCTTGTCAGCATATCCATTTATTTATTTAGCGAATGCAAAGTCCTTAAGCCAAGCAGTTGCCTCCTGGTTTGCTGTATGGAGGGTGTGTAATCCTCCTTCCAGTCTTTGGAGCGGGCAAGCCTCTATGATGTGTTCCATAGTTTGCTCCTCTCCACATGCGCACAGTGGGCTAGGGCTACTGCCCCATCTGTGAAGGCTGGCCAAGCAGGGGCCATGTCCAGTCCTGAAGCGATTGAGAGTAGACCACTGTCTCCTTGGGAGGTTGGTGCCCGGGACCTGTTGGTTGGGGTTTATCACCAGCTGTTTGTTTGGGACCTCCTTGGTCTCCCATTCCTCTTGCCAAGCTGTCTGGATGGTAAAGTCAGCTGGGGGAGGGTTTTTCCAAATCGGCCGTCTGGATGAAAGTCGGGCAGTGGGTGGGGTGTAGATATCTGCATGGATTGGTAAGTGAGGAAAATCTTTAACTTTTTGGAGCATCCTTTGAGTTAATGCTGCTCGCCGGATGTGTGGAGGGGCTATGTTTGACAGTACAGAGAGCCAGGGGAGTGGTGTTGAGCGGATTGTTCCAGTTATAGTTCTCATGGTTGAGTTGAGCTGGGTGTCTACATGGTGTGTGTAAGATGACCTGGACCAGACAGGGGCACAATATTCTGCTACAGAGTATGAAAGGGCCAGTGCTGAGGTGCGCAGGGTGGAGACTGCCGCCCCCCATTTTGCACCAGCGAGCTTGCAGAGCAGGTTGTTTCGTACTTTCACCTTAGCAGCCATCCCCTTTAGATGTTCCTTGAAGGATAAGGTCCTATCAAGGGTCACTCCAAGATAAGTTGGATTTGGGGCATGCTTAAGCTTGAGTCCGCTCAGGTGGATGTTTAGTTCTCTGGCAGCTTTTGCATTGTGGAGATGAAATACACTGGAGACGGTTTTTGCTGGGCTTGGTTTTAGGCGCCAGATTTTGCAGAACTGGTCCAGTTGAGCAAGATCTTCCGTGAGCACCCGTTCCAGTGGTTCCAGCATATCCATGGCAGGAGTCCATGGGTGGATAACTCCTGACACTCCAATTCAGCTGCAGAGTTCCCCAGTCCATCTGTCTGCAGGTGAGCAGCAGTCTCATTTTCAAACTACTTGACTCTCCAGTTTTGATACTTTAACTGCGGTGATGGCAGAATCTTAAGACTGATTAGTAGCTAGTGCTACCAAATTCCTCAGACACGCAAATGCCCAAATTTGCATGTTTTCCGCATGTTTATATTAACTTACATGTATTAGCATCAAACGTTCACGTTTGGTCTTAACGCACCTTTAGAAACATCCTTCACCTATTCAACTCTGCCCTCCCTCTTATGTCACTTAGCCATTAGCCACTAGCTTCTAGTGTTTAGCTTTTTTGGCTTGGATACAGCTTCAACCAAATACAAGTCCAGTCGGTCGCCAGGGTTGGCCCTGGGATCTCCAAGGACAGTGCCCTGCGGAATGTTGGGTGTTGGCTGGTACTTGCCTCGGGAGCAGCAACAGAGCCCTTCGGGTAGTGGCGCTTGCCACTCCGTGGGACATGGGAATAATGGTGCAAGTGGAGAATTTCAGTAAAACTTAAAAATTCTTTTCTCAATTACCAACAAATGTGAAGAATATTTTAAGAGATTCTCCGCTAGATGCACCTGTGGCCACAATGACCTGCCACCCCAGAGACGTGAACATTCCCCTCCAAGAGTGAATGAAACAAGGCATCACTGGTTAACAGGGGCTGATGGGACAGGACCGGTCCCTAAAGCACACAAGCACAAAAAACAAATGAGTGGCCAGACCGCAAACTCAAGTCAGCAGCCTGGGATCCCGGCCCAAGAAAATTAAACCTGAATTAAGCCAAAATAATGTTCAAGAATGAAACATATGGTCAAACGTTGCTAGATGAACAAGGACTCCAATGGGGGTGAACAGAATTTATAGAAAATAGCAATTGAAATCAGCCTGATCCGTGCTGGCTGTTCATCACCCAATTCCCGCATTTGCATACTGTGTCCCGGCTATGGTGACTGTCGCGGACCACCTAGCATGCTAGTGCTAACAGTTCATTGTAGAATCACAGCAAAATTATTAAAAACTGAGCCAGAATGACGCAAGATATATTACTTACTGTGGATTGGTGGACCAGGTAGAAGAGAAAGAGGAATTCTGGAGTAAGTTGGATGAAGGGGTAGAGAGTGTTCCTAGGGGGAAAGAGTGGTGATTAGAGTGGACTTTAATGGGCATGTAGGTGAAGGGAACAGAGGTGATGAGGAGGTTCTGGGTAGGTATGGTCTTAAGGAGAGAAATGTGGAAGGACAGATGATTGTGGATTTTGCTAAAAGGATGAAAATGGCTGTGGTGAACACATACTTAAAGAAGAGAGAGGTGTACCATCTTCTGCATAAGATGGTACATCTTATGCTGAAGGAGAAATCTGAAATAGATAGGAGACTGCAAGGTGGTGGCAAGGGAGAATGTAGCTAGACAGCATCAGATGGTAGTCTGTAGGATGACTTTGCAAAGCAAAAACAGGAAAACAGTGAAGGCAGAGCCAAAGATTAAATGGAGGAAGTTACAGAAGGAAGGTCACACAGAGTTCAAGAAGCTGTTGATACAGGCTCTGGGTGGTAAGGAAGAATTACCAGATGACTGGGAAAATGCAGCAAAAGTACTGAGGGAAACTGGTAGAAGGGTATGTAGTGTATCCAGTGGACAGAGAAGGGAAGACAAGGAGACTTGGTGGTGGAATGAGGAGGTACAGGAAAGTATTCAAAGTAAGAATTTGGCAAAAAAAAAGTGGGACAGTCAGGGAGATGAAGAAAGTAGACAGGAATATTTGGAATCTTGGCGCATGGCAAAGAGAGAGGTGGCAAAGGCAAAAGAAAAGGCATATAGTGAGATGTATGAGAAGCTAAACAAGGAAGGAGAAAAGGACTTGTATCGAATGGCTAGATAGAGAGATCGAGCTGAAAAGGATGTGCAGCAAGTTAGGTTGATTAAGGATAGAGATGGTAATGTACTAACAAATGATGAGAGTGTGTTAAGAAGGTGGAAAGAGTACTTTGAAGAGCTGATGAATAAAGAAAATGAGAGAGAGAGAGAGAGATTGATTTTTAAAAGATCTTTAATAAACACATTTGTCCATCAGTCAATACAATTTCTATGTCATGCTATATTACACAGAAAATTAATCCCCCAAAAAACGCCCCAAAAAAAGCTGTCCATCATGAACTGAACAGAGGACATTCTCCAGGGACCAGAGGGTCCTGAAACCTTCCACATCCCCATTCCCCATAAAAAACTGAAAGTCCAGCCTGATTCTGGCTTTAAGTAGCCTCACAAATAAAATTTTGACATCAACATCACTCTCAACATTCTCAAGTTTTCTTCTCCGGCTTACATAGATAGCCAACTTTGCCTGCCCTAAAACAAAGTTCAGTAGTTGACACTTCTGCTTAAAACGACGATTGTACATAAAACCACAAATGAAAACCTGCTTAGAGAAAACTTCCTTAAAAATATGAAAAAGTTCTGTGAGAAGTTCAAAGAGGCCACTCAGGCGCTGACATTCAATAAAACAATGAAAAACAGTCTCCCTAGAGGAACAAAAAACACACTGATCACTGACACTGCTGTTAATCACAGAAACAAAAGCATTGACTGCTATAATACCATGCAGGACCCTCCACTGTAAGTCTCCATGCCTCTTAGGGAGAGGGGCTTTATAAAGAGCCCTCCAGGCAGGCCGATGCCCTTTTCCTAGTTTAAAATAGGCTCTCCAAGGAGTGTCCACACAGGTGTTCAATCTGTCCTTGTTGAGTGCCATCACCACCAGTCTGTAGAGTGCCTTACCACTGGCTCCTCCAAAGTCCACACCAGTGGGAGCACAGAATGCCAGTAAGGAGCAAGGAGCGACGTCAAAGTCCATATAGAGCGTGAGAGAGGGAAAGGGGTCCGTGCTTTCCGGCTGCAGCGTGCCATTGCTAAAGTCCAAGAGTAGGGAGTGCTCAAGTCCATGAAGCTCCTGTTTCCAGTGTGCAAGAAGACCATCGATGAAACGATTCGACCTGACACCAAGATGAGCTGCTAAAGCTGAGGCATTGTTGAGGCCAGGACCAGCCAGTTCCACCACTTGCTTCAGAGTGAGAACGTTCCTGGAACACAGCCTATCAAGGAAGGTCCTTCCAACTCCCGGCAGGACACCAAGGCGACCACCAAAAACCAGCGGCTCCCTCAACAACCAGTAGAGGGAATCGCATGGCCCTCTTTGTTTTTTAAAAACAGTCCACACTGAAAAGAGACTGCGGTAAAAACTGGGTAAAGACAGTGCATTAGAGTTCTTAAAATCCATTAAAAACACAGGGAGGTCTAGCCCAAGCCCAAGGACTCTCTGTAAAATAACACAGGCCAAAGGCCTCCATACCAGGTCCTGGGGGCCCGTCAGCAGTCTCTGTATGAAAGTCAGTCTAAAAGCAGCACCTCTACTAGCTAAATGAATCACTCCTTGCCCCCCCTCCTCTTTGGGAAGAAATAACAGGGCTTGAGGAACCCAGTGGAGTCCACCCCCCCCCAAAAAAAGTCCACCAAAACAGACTGAATTTTGGACAACAAACCAGCAGGGGGGTCCATGCACATGAGGCGGTGCCACAGGGATGAGGAAACAAGATTATTTAAAATGAGCACTCTTCCTCTAAAAGATATTCTTGGCATTAGCCACTTCCACTTGTTTAGTCTCCCGTTAATTTTCTCTATGACCCCATCCCAATTTTTTTGCTCAAACTGCTGATTTCCAATAAAGACACCAAGATACTTAAAACCTCCTTTTTTCCAAATCAACCCACCAGGCAGCGTAAGCTGATTTTCTAGTTTCTCCCCCACCATCAGAGCCTCGCTTTTTCCCCAGTTTATTTTTGCAGAGGAAAGTTGGCCAAAAAGATTGACACTCCTAACCAGAACGTCAATGTCACTCTGCTTATTTAGCAGAATGACTACATCATCTGCATAGGCCGACAGCTTGAACGTGGTGTCACAGCCAGGAAAAGTAACTCCTGATAGATCCCTTCTCAGGCAGTGAAGCAAAGGCTCTAGGGCGAGGGAGTACAGCATCCCTGAGAGAGGGCAGCCCTGCCGAACCCCCCTCTGGACTTTTAAAGGGGCAGACAGGCCCCCATTTATCTTCAGCACACTCTCAATGTCACTGTACAAGACCCGTATCCTGGCTATGAAGCCTGGGCTGAACCCAAAAGCTGTTAAAACTGTCCATAAATATTGGTGTTCAACCCGATCAAACGCCTTTTCCTGGTCAATTGAAATCAAACCAGTTTCTACCGCCAATGAACCAGAGACCTCCAAAATATCCCGAATTAAAGTGACGTTGTCACTAATCAGCCTGCCAGGCACACAGTAAGTCTGGTCTACATGAATGAGCTCGCTCATCACCTTTCTCAGTCTTCGGGCCAGAGCTTTTGAGAGAATCTTATAGTCTGTGCAGAGCAGAGAGACTGGCCTCCAGTTCTTTAGGCTCTGGAGGTCCCCCTTTTTCGGCAACAGTGTGATGATGGCCCTCCTGCAGGTCGTAGGTAGGGTCCCCCTTTCCAAGCTATCTTGGAGAACCTCCAGCAGGTCTGGACCAAGCAGGGGCCAGAATTCCTTAAAAAAGTCCACAGAGAGACCATCTATGCCTGGTGATTTTCCATTCTGGAGGCTCATTAGCGCCGTATGCAGCTCAGACAGAGACAGTGGAGCATCCAAGCCGGCAACAAGGTCCTCTGAGAGCACTGGAAGACCATCAAGGAAGACCTGGCCCAGTGACGTGTCCTCCCTCCACTCTGCTTTAAACAATTCACTGTAAAAGCTAGCAGCGTGTTTCCTGATCTCTGCTGCTGTGGAGATTGTTCTCCCGTCATCGCCCAACAAGGAGTGAATGAGCTTTCTCTGTCCATTTTTCCCCTCCAGTCCAAAAAACTACTGGGAGGGCGAGTCCATCAGAGCTACATCCATGTAGCGTGAGCGGACCAGAGCACCCTGTGCGGTGACCCCTAGCAAGCTAGCCAAGGCTGACCTTTTTGACTTGAGAGCCTCTAAGTGCTCCTGTTTTCCTGTAGAACTGAGCAACTCCTCTAGTTCTACCACCTCAGTCTCCAGAACTTTCAAGGATTGGGTCAAGCTACGAGTGACATTTTGAGTGTACTGTTGGCAGAGTTGTTTTATCTGGGCCTTACCAAAATCCCACCACAATTGGAGAGAACTAAAAGAGGGTTTTTGTTCCCTGTGTGACTTCCAAACATCATGAAAAACCTCTTTAAAAAACACATCATTTAAAAGTGTATTGTTAAAATGCCAAAAAGCACTCTTACACTTTACATTTTCAATAAACACAGAACAAAAACAGCAGGCAGTGATCAGTGAAACCAACAGGACAGATACAACTATTTTTAAAAACACTCATTTGATGTTTAAAACCATAAAAACGGTCTAACCTAGCCATAGACAAAAGGTTATCTTTGACATAGCTCCAGGTGTACTGCCTCTGGTCCCCATGATGTGATCTCCACACATCGGCCATTTCATGTGTTTTCACCAGTTCTCTCAGCCTATTGGCAGAAGCAGGGTGAGGCTCCTGATGGTTCCTGTCTAGTCTGTGGTTTAATGTACAGTTAAAATCACCCCCCAGAAATAAAAAACTATTTGGATCACAGGACCTAACCGTATCCGAAAGCACGTCAAAGACCCTGATCCTCTCTGCTCTCTGTGTTGGCACATACACGTTTATAAAAACGAAGTTCACGTTTTCAAACTGTACCTTTAATAAGAGGAAATGACCTCTCACCACCTCTTCTACCTCATAAGAGACAGGCACACAACCCCTAGAGAAAAGTACAGCCACCCCCCCACTGCTACTGGATTTGTGGCTAAAAAAAATGCAGCCATCCCACTCTTTTCTCCAATGGCTCTCAATGTCCACAGTGCTGTGAGTCTCCTGGACCATCAGCACGTCAAGTTTCTTTAAATTAAAAAGCTTGTATAAAGAGGCCCTTTTTACATCATCCCTGGCCCCATTAATATTGAGAGTGCCAATTCTAAGGTGGGGCATTAAAAAGGATAAAAATAGGGTACAGTAAAAAAACACACACATAGCATAAAAGGGAAGAAACAAACTAAGAGTCAACATGACTGTTAGTAATTTGCGATTTCAGTTTAGCAACCAGTTTCTTTAAACGATAAATTTCCTGATAATAAATAAATAAATAAATAATAAATAAATAAATTTCCTCAAAAACTAATGGTATCTACAATATGAGCACCTCCTTTCTCAAAATGCACAGCAAAATATTAATCAAACCACTGACTCATCTCATTAATCTCTCCATTAGGTCTAGTACATTTCCATCTGGCTGGAAAAAAGCTGTCGTCATACCAGTTCATAAATCAGGCAGTAAAGACGATATATGCAATTACCGCCCAATCTCTATTTTACCAGTCCTATCTAAGGTTCTTGAAAAAGTTGTAGCTACACAGCTGATAGACTACTTACAAGACAGTCAACTTCTTCATCCACATCAATTTGGTTTTAGACCAGGATACTCAACAGAAACAGCAAGTTGTTGCCTTATTGAAAACGTCAAACAGTCCTTGGACAGGGGTAATGTGGTAGGAGCTGTTTTTCTAGATCTCAAAAAGGCTTTCGATACTGTAAACCACAGTTTGCTTTTATCCAAAATGGTATCTTTTAACTTCTCCCCAAATACATTAGAATGGTTTGCATCTTATCTCCAGAATAGAGAACAGTGTGTAAAAGTTCACCAGGATAAATCCTCATTTTTAAACAACCGCATGGGTATCCCACAAGGGTCCATTCTTGGTCCTTTACTTTTCAGCATTTTTATTAATGACTTGCCGTTACACTGCTCAGCTGCAACATGCCAACTTTATGCAGATGATGCAGTTATTTACACAGCTGCCAAGACTCCAGCACAGGCTGCAGATGTACTGTCTACAAGTATGGTTGATGTCCAAGAGTGGCTCCTCAAGAACCATCTATTGCTGAACCTTCAGAAAACAGTCTCAATGTGCTTTTCAATCAAAAAATGTAACCTGCAACATTTTAAAGTTAATATACATGATCATGACATCAGTTTAGCTACAGAATTCAAATACCTTGGCATTGTACTAGATCCTCAACTCAAATTTAATCTTCATATAAAGAAAATTTCAAAAACAGTAAAAAAAAATCTGAACTGCTTTAAATTAATTAGATATTACATACCTTACGAAGCAGCTGCACTGTATATGCATTCTATGGTTTTTTCTCATATATCATACTGTTTGACAGTCTGGGCTCAAGCAGCCCCTTCCACAATAAGACATATAGGTTCATTATATAATCAAACCCTAAAAATCTTGGACAAAAAGCCCATTAGGTGGCATCACTGTAATGTTTTAAAAAAATACAACCTATTGAGTTTTGAGAGCTTCATTGACCTCTGTCTTCTGAAATTAACGTTCAAATGTTTCCATAAATCAGCACCCGAGCCACTTGCTGGTTTCGTCCAAAGACAGGACAGCAGCAGAGCCACCAGGAGTTCTGTTAACAATAACTGTAAAATATTCCACCGCAGAACCACATTTGGACAAACAGCTTTCTCTATAAAGGGCAGTCACATCTGGAACACAATGCCAAATGAAATTAAAATAATAACGGACTTTAAAACATTCACTAAAAATGTTAAAAACTGGCTGAAAAATAAACAAGAATGTACTCATGTATGAATTAATTGTCTGCAAAGTGAGAGTGAATGAAGGGAAGGAATAAATGTGTTTGTTTATAGTGAGTGACGGAGGGAGGAAGGCCTGAAATAGGCAAATGTGAGTTATGTTATATGTGTTAAATGTGAGTCAGGCTGTTATATTTGTGTATTTATAATATTTATAATATTTATGTTAAATGTGAGTCAGGCTGTTATATTTGTGTATTTATAATATTTATAATATTTATAATTGTGTATTTATAATTTTTCTGCATTGATGTATGTGGTTATTGTGTATATTTTTTATCTTGATTCTTTTTTCTAAAGCCCATCCAGGGACAAGAGTTGCAAATTAGCTAATAGCTATACACTCTATGTGCAACACATCAGATTGATTGTCTTTGATTAATTGTCTATGTTTATTGCACTGTCCCTGTCAAATAAACTAATCTACTACTGATCAGTGAAAGTCTCATTCCCATCATTCAGTTTCATAAATTTGCGAGCTGATGCCACGAATAACTCCAGATCTGGAAAGTAATTTTCCACTTTCACAGCTCTGCTCCCCTTAGTCACCTGGAGAAATTGCCTAATTTTAGTAAAACAATAGGAGCTTTGCTCCTCCTGCGTCTGCGTCTGCATCAGTTCAGACTCATCTCCGCTTTCGTCAGAAGCGCTCTCATTCAGTAAATCTAAATTCCCAACCCTACTAGATTTAGCAGAGCTCTGCAAGTTTTCAGCACTTTTCCTTTTTTGTGCAGCTTTAAAAGGATCCTCTTCAACAAAACTACATTCCAGCATTTCTTCATGAACTGCAACGTTTGTCATGCAGTGTTTGCTCTGTGTGTCCGCTACAGCCTCAAACCGCTCCTCCCCCGCCTGCAAAGTCTGTTCATTCACGTTCCTTCGTTTAACTGCACTTTTACTTACACCCTCCACCTCTTTACCCCGGGCGACAGGCTCGTCACAATGATCAGAGCTGCCGCCAGACAGAAATTCCCCACCATCACTGTTTGGGGGGGCAACTACCGCGCCCGCCGCGGCCGCCCCAGCACAAGCGGACGCGGACGCGGACGCCCCCGCAGAAGTAGAAGCGGACGCGGCCGCGGTCGCGGACGCGGCCGCCCCAGCAGAAGCGGGCACCGCAGCGGCATTCGCCGCACCACATGTAGCGCTACCCTCTGGACCACCAGAAACAGCGGCGTCACCTTTCTTACCGCCAGTGCTCTTTGTGTTCGCCTTTTCAGGACATGACCTAATAAGATGGCCTTCTGCGCCACACGCAAAACACTTCAGGGTTTCAGATGTTGCAAACACCAAGTAGCTAAAGCCGTCAATCCTGAAATTAAAAGACGCGTTCAGTTCAGCAGAGCTGTCTTTCAACACCATGAAACACTGCCTCCTATGACATACAACATGCTTCAGCAGGGGTGATTTACTACCCAGAGAGACCATTCTGATAGGGGACACAACCTGGCCAAAACGGGACAACTCTCTAATCAGCTGATCATTTTTAACGAAAGGAGGAGCGTTTGAGATGGTGATCCTCCTAGACGGGTTCGCCAGCGGTAAAACGGGAGTAAAAGTGTCACCTATGACCACTCCCTGTGCCACCACCTGATCAGCTTTTTCAGTCGAATCCAGAAAGATCACAATTGCGCTGTTCATCCTCGATGCTGATTTTATGCTGCCATGCCCAACCACCTGTCCTACAGCGAGGCTGGCCTCCTCCACAGAACAGGGAACTGTCGGGAGGATTCTCACGCCATGACGCCGGGTTAAGCGCTCAAACTCCACACCACCATCAATCACCGGCATGATGCCGGCCGGGAAAAACCGGCAGCAGAAGCTACCGTTCCCCAACACACTCACTCCAACACTCACACCCCAGCACACACACACTCAACCCACTATATTAAACACACACACCTCAAACACACAAGATAGAGAAAAAGTTAGAAAATACAAAGTTTAAAGTACTCACTCGACACCACTCCACACCCCTGCTCCCACAAACGCTCACGCATGCGCACGAGAGAGAGAGAGAGAGAGAGAGAGAGAGAGAGAGAGAGAGAGAGGGACGGATGAAGGAAAGATGGCGAACAAGGAAGTCCTGAGGATGAGCAAGGCAGAAGTGAAGGCAGCTTTGAAGAAGATGAAAAATGGAAAGGCAGTTGGTCCAGATGAGATGAGATTGAGATGAGATTCAACTTTATTGTCATTACACATGTATGAATACAAGGTAACGAAACGTGACTTGGCATTTGGGCACGCTCTGCAGAGCGCATTCAAGGCCGGGGCAGCCGCTAGGCGCCAGTCATAAAGAAGAAAGGAAAAAAAAGAAAAAGAGAATGGGTATGACACAGTAGGCGAGAGAAAAAAACATGTTTTATCAGAATGACGCTCGGCAAGTGAGCGAAATTTTGATTGCAGGCAAAAAAACCCTCAATGCACATTTAGCAGACATTTAGCAGGAGATCACACACAAAAGTTGAGAGGCAGTGTATTGTATGCATGTAATGTTGTATGCATTGTGTAGTGTAAATGTAACAGTTGTTAGTGAGCAGCAGAGGGCGCCTCCTGGCAGTGGATAGATGTTATAATCATGTGACTTATAAACAAGTCCAGAGTCCAGAGTCTATCTCTCTTGCTCTCTCTCTTGCTTGCAGAAGGCACATGGGCATTGTCCTTGAGGGTCCAATCCGCTGATACGACAACAACTGATTGTCGATTGTTTGGGTAGACATAAGAGCCGGTCCTTCCGCTTATCTCAGTCAGGAGGAATGTAAACACGGGGCAAACAAGGTCAAATCAAATCAAAACAGCACAGTGCACTCAGAGAATAGAATTTGTCCTCACCCGTGTAATTCTGTGCTTCCATTATATGTGCAGGCTTAAACTGTTTTTCCATGGAGAGCACAGGGCTCCAGATTTATTCCTCCACTGAATCACTGTCATTCAGTTCACCGTTTGCCGCTACTCGTGCCCTCCCCAACTGGTCGAATTTGATGAAGGAGCTTGCCGGGTCTGCTTGATCAGCTCTCTCACCTTCCTTCAATTTCTGATACATCAGGGAACTCCACAGCCAAAAATAGAAGTCAGAATCAGAATCAGAATCAGAATCAGAATCAGAATCAGAATAAACTTTATTGCCAAGCATGTAAAAAAACACACGAGGAACTTGACTTGACATTGGTGCGCATGCGCGCGACACAACGACACGGCAGCCATAAAGGCGCCTCATCAAACAGAGATAGATAAGAAAGGGAGGGGAAGGGAGGGAACGACACAAGAGGGGAGGAGAAAAAAAACTTCGTTATCAAAATACAGCTTATTTTTAAGCAGATTGTGATTACAATGAAAAAAAATCTCTCAATAGCACAGAGCAACAACTCAGAATTCACGAGACACAAGAGAGCAGTGTACAGTATATCTTTAATCAGTTCATGAATCAATGTGTGTGCGGTGTTGAGCGGTGTTGAGCAGTGTTGATGATAATAAGAGAGACCCAAGGACCCTTGGCAGAAGATGTTTTGTCTGTCTGGCGCCCAGTCTTATCTGGCGCTGCAGCTGGCTGTCCAAGGCCTTGTGCTCATGATTTTGAAAAAAAAACACAGTCTGCAGACAGCCAGGAGGAATTTTCATGGGGAATAATAATGCCAAATAGGACTGATCACAGAGAAGACTTGTATTTCTTCTGTAGATTCAGTACATTAATCCTTCATTGCGCAGCTTTGAACTCGTCGTGGAAAGACCTGAGCGAACCCATGATGTAATCCACCTTACGAGACAGTTCTCCAGTAGTCGCTATCAGGGTCTTCTCCAGTTTCTCAATTTGTTGGATGCACCTCGCCTGGCCAGCATTTTGATAGGTTGAATCCATCTTCAGCAATTTGCGGTAAACCAAGACAATTCCCGTCCCAATCAGAATTATCCCAATCACCAAGATTACGAAGATAAACAAATCTTCAATATCTTCGATAGAGAGATTAGAGAGACACAGCATTTTCCAAATACCTGTGTCACGTAGATAGCCCACTGGAGCCGTTCCAGCGGGGCAAACAGCTTCCCCCGGAGCACTTTTCCTTGTTGAAAAAATAGTGTCAATTGTGTTCAAAGCCCAGCTTATTAACTCCATAATTTCTTTTCGGCGGTCGCAGTCAGACGCAGACAGACAACAGCAAGCTGGGATCCAGTAGGAGGGGAGGAAAAAATCAGCAGAAGAGAAGAAAAAAGCGTCTGCTCTCTTGGGAGGGCGGAAGTGGAATGCACTGAGATCATAACCAATAATATTTCCACAGACGCATGAATTCCAATGTCCATGAGTCTCCTCGTAGGTTCCAATTCTTGGGCTCCCCCTTGGCCCAATTCTTGTTGAAAAATAGTGACAATAGCACATTTAAGCTGCTTCCAAATCCATAATTTCCGTTTAGATTAAGATTCAGCAGAAGAAGAGCGACTAAACACAGACAAAAACGCAACATTGCAAAAGCTGGGAATAGATCAGGAAGGCAGGAGAGGAGGGAAGAAAAATGCGACTGCTCTCTCTCAAGGCAAGAAGGAAAATAACATACCTGTGGAGGTATGGAGATGTTTAGGAGAGATGGCAGTGGACTTTTTAACTAGATTGCTTAACACAATCTTGGAGAGTGAGAGGATGCCTGAGGAGTGGAGAAGAAGTGTTTTGATATCAATTTTCAAGAACAAAGGTGATACTCAGGAGTAACTACAGAGGCATAAAGTTGATCAGCCACACTATGAAGATATGGGAAAGAGTTGTTGAAGCCAGGTTAAGAGGAAAGGTGACAATCAGTGAGCAGCAGTACAGTTTCATGCCAAGAAAGAGTACTACAGATGCAATGTTCACTCTAAAAGTGCTGATGGAGAAGTATAGAGACGGTCAGAAGGAGTTGCACTGTGTCTTTGTGGAGCCAGAGAAAGCAGACGATAGGGTGCCAAGAGAGGAAGTATAGCACTGTATGAGAAAGTCAGGAGCGGCAGAGAAGTATGTGAGGGTGGTGCAGGACATGTATGAGGACAGCAAAATGGTGGTGAGGTGCATTGTAGGAGTGACGGGCGGGTTCAAGGTGGGGGTGGGGTTACATCAGAGATCGGCTCTAAGCCCATTCTTGTATGCCATGGTGATGGACAGGCTGACAGATGAGGTCAGGCAGAAGTCTCCATGGGTCATGATGTTGACAGATGACATTGTAATCTGTAGTGAGAGTAGGGAGCAGGTGGAAGAGAACCTGGAGAGGTGAAGGTATGCTCTGGAGATAAGAGGAATGAAAGTCAGCAGAAGCAAGACAGAATGAATACATGAATGTGAATGACAGGGAGGCAGGTGTAACAGTGAAGATGCAAAGAGTAGAGGTAGTAAAAGTAGATGAGTTTAAATACGGTCAAATGGGGTTAAATGGAGTCAACCATCCAAAGCAATGGAAAATGCACAAGAGAGGTGAAGAAGAGAGTGCAAGCAGGGTGGAGTGAGTGGAGACGAATGTCAGGGGTTATTTGTGACAGAAGGATAGCAGCTAGAGTGAAAGGGAAGATTTACAAGACGGTAGTGAGACCTGCTATGATGTATGGCTTGGAGACAGTGGCGCTGACAAAAACACAGGAGGTGGAGCTGAAGGTGGCAGAGTTGAAGATGCTAAGATTTTCATTGGGAGTGACTAGGAGGAGCAAGATTAGAAATGAGTTTATCAGAGGGACAGCTCAGGTTGCGCGGTTTGGAGACAAAGTAAGAGAGGCAAGGCTGACATGGTCTGGACAAGTGAAGAGGAGGGATAGTGGATATATTGGACAAATGATGTTGAAGATGGAGCTGCCAGGCAGCAGGAAAAGAGGAAGACCACAGAGAAGACTCATGGATGTAGTGAAGGAGGACATGGAAAGGGTTGGTGTTATAGAGGAAGATGAAGGGATAGGGCGAGATGGAGACAGATGATCTGCTGTGGTGACCCCTAAAGGAAGCAGCCGAAAGAAGAGGAAGGATTGGTGGACCACGTGGTAACATGGACGGCTATTAGGGTGCCGAAGATCTGAAGAAAATAACAGTATAAACTGTGCTTGTTATGAGCCTCCTAGTACCAGTGTTAGCTCGGGCTTAGCTGTTAGCTCTTTCTCCATCCACATGAGAGACAGCTAGGCAGGCCATTAACAGAGCACTGGGCAGGTATCAAGGCGAGTGACGTTTCCCAATTTGTGACATAGAGGAAAAACCCCGGAACAGTCAAAAACAGTTCTTGGAGAGAAAAACGAGATAAATGCTGTGTGTGTTTTTAAGAGAAGTGACTAGTTTGATATTTTTTTAATAATCACGTGACCAGTAGACACATTTCAAGACGGTTAAGGCTCCATGTCCACCAAACGCGTTTTTTCCCCTGTGGGCGACTATTTTTTTATTCATTTTCTATGTAGTTCAGCATCTATAGCGCTCTCGGCAGTGGCTGCTTTTTGTTGCGGCGCTCAGAGCACTTAAAGCTGAAAAAAATTTCAACTTTTCAGACTACAGCTGAGCTCGTCAATGTCAGACCTTTCTAAGGAGCCAATCAGAGTAAGGAAGGGAGGGACATAGGACGCCGGTACAGTCTGTACTCAGATTCTTGTTTTCTGTGTAATCATATTTTGCATCTAGAGCTGCTACCAATGCTAGAATACATTTCCTGTCCATTGTTATTTCGAGACTGCTATTAAAAAATAAGTAGAAAGTCTGACCATAGGAAAAGTGGAAGTGCTGAGCTGTGAGTGACAAGCTGTTGCTGGGATACAGGGCACAGACTTTTTTTTTCCAGAGCGCAGCACACAAAAAAAGACGTTCAGGGCCGTTGGGCGACAAAAAAGCATTTAGTGGACATGCAGCTGAAAACTTACAAACACGCCATTTTTCAGTCAATGACACTGTTAATTGCTGATTCTAAATTGGTTCTTGGTGTTTGTTTCTGTTCCATTTATAGAATAGAGGCTTTATTTAGTTACTAGTTAAGAGCTCTAACTGGACTTGGAGATTAGAAATAGCAATAAAAAAAATACAGGTCCTTATGCCTTCTGGAGAGAATTGTTGGAAAGAAGAAAAGACCAAACTCATCAGAGTGTTTACCTTCATGGTGACTTCCTGTTTTCCGACGTCTCTTCTTTGGCTTCAGCTCTTCACTCTCAGCTGATCCTGAGTCTACATCCTGGCTTCCTTCCTCATCTTGGTTCTCAGTCACAGCAGAGGTGAGACAGAGGAGCTGATCACTGTTTGGTTCTGGTTCTCTGTGCTCATTTTCTCCATAACTGGAAGTCACCATGACAACATCAATCTCCTGTTTCTGAATGAACTGTTCCATTTCATGTCTGGTCCAGAACTCTTCCTGTTCCTCTTTAATCTGTGGAGACCCTGGCAGTTCCTGTTCCACATTTGAGTTATTCTTTTGGTTATAGAGCTGCTGGTCGGGAACAAACTTGGTCTCAAAGACATGTTGCTCTGCAGGAAAAAAAATAGGAAAATGAGAGAACTGTTCCCCAATATCATCAAAAACTTTTCTATATCACGTTAAACACAGTGGGGAAAATAAGTATTGAACACATCAACATTTTTCTCATTAAACATATTTCTGATGGAGCCACTGACCTGAGATTTTCACCAGCTATCAGTAACAATCCAAGTAATCCATGCATACAAAGAAATGAAGGCAACTGTGTTCACAAAACAAATTATATTTAATAAAGTGGAATGGCACAGGGAATAAGTATTGAACACATGAAGAAAAAAAGGTGCAAAAAGGCATAGAAAGCCAAGAAACCCACTGAAATCCATCAGAATTTAGGAAGACATCCCATCTCCCATCAGTGCAAATTAATTTCAGCTGGTTAAGTCTTGAATGATAGCCTTTAAAAAGGTCTGTGAATATCAGATTGTCACACCACAAAAAAACTCATGATGGGTAGAAGCAAAGAGCTCTCTCCAGACCTTAGCAACCTTATTGCTACAAAACATAATGATAGCATTGGTTACAGGCACATTTCTAAACTGCTGAATGTTCCAGTGTGCACTGTTGGAGCCATCAACCAGAAGTGGAAAGAACATAATTTTACCATAAACCGGCCATGACCAGGAGCTCCTCACAAAATTTCTGACAAAGGAGTCAAAAGAATTATCAGAAGAGTTATCCAAGAGCCAAAGACCACTTGTGGAGCGCTCCAGAAAGGCCTGGAGTTAGCAAGTACTGCTGTTTCAGAAAAAAACAACAAGTACTGCAATCAATCGACATGGGCTCTATGCCTGCTCGTCTCATAAGACTCCATTTTTGAAGAAAAAGCATGTTGAAGCTTGTTTAAAGTTTGCTGCACAACATTTGGGCAAGCCAGTAAAATATTGGGAGAATATAGTCTGGTCAGATGAAGATGAGACCAAAATTTTTGGATGCCATAACACACAGCCTGTTTGGAGGAGAAATGGCACTGCACATCCCATCCTGGTGTGGGGGTGTTTTTCAGCACATGGTACAGGCAGACTTCATATAATTGAAGGAAAGATGAATGGACAAATGTATAGAGCCATCCTTGATAAGAACTTGTTGCCATCTGCCAAGATGCTGAAGATGAAATGAGGGTGGACATTTCAGCAAGACAATGATCCCAAACACACAGCCAAGGAAACTCTCAACTGGCTCCAGAGAAGGAAAATAAAACTGCTAGAATGGCCCAGTCAGTCACCTGACCTGAATCCAACTGAAAATCTATGGAAAGAACTGAAGATCAGAGTTCACAGAAGACACCCACAGAACCTTCAAGATTTGAAGACAGTTTGTGTGGAAGAATGGACTAAAATCACTACTGAGCAATGCCTGCGCCTAGTTTCTCCATACAGGAGGCATCTAGAAGCTGTTATTACCAACAAAGGCTTTTCTACAAAATATTAAATGAATTTCACCAAGCGTGTTCAACACATTCCCTGCGTCATTCCACTTAATTAAATATAAACTGTTTTGTGAACAAAGTTGCTGTGATTTCTTTGTATGTATGAATTACTTGGGTTGTTACTGATATCTGGTGAAAATCTCAGGTCAAAATCCCCATGTTTGAAAACAAGTGCCTAAAATTTTTTTAAGAATACCATACACTAAACATGTGACTAACAAGGAAATCAGGAAAATGTGCCAAGTGAATGACAAGGAATTACTGAGAACAACGAAACACAGGAAATTGAGATTTTTTGGTCACACAGCACGACACGACAGTCTACACTGAACGATTCTGCAAGGAGGAACAGTGGGTCACAGAGGACGAGGAAGACCAAGGCAACGGTGGAAGGATGGCATTCGCCAAACGATGGAAATGCCCCTCTATTGCTTGGGACAGCTGGCTAAAGACAGAGACAGATTCTGGACAGCCATCATGACTGCTACGTCCAAGTCTGGATGAGCACACACACAACAACAACAAAACCTTTATTTATACAGAGTAGTTCCATTGAGAGGCAATCTCTCTTTTGCAAGGACACCCTGTTCACACTCACACAGTTACACATTCACACCTGCAAGCTGCCCAGTACAACCACAGACTAACCTGTGGCCACTGAGCAGCTCCACTGGAGCAGTTGGGGTTAAGGGCCTTGCTCAAGGGCACAACAGTGGTGTTAGGGAAGGTGAGGCAAACACTTCTATGTTATCTGCCCCACCCAGATCTGATCCTGCCGGGCCTGGGATTGAATCGGCGACCGTCTGCTCACCAGTCCACATCCCTAACCATTAAGCCTTATTCATGCTGCATTTCTCCTCTGGTCCGCTTCGGTCCGCGTGTGCTTTGGACGGACCCGGCATACACGCAGCGTTGTACATGCTCACTTTTTTTCATCTACCAGGCCAAGCGGTTAATGCATGTGCACAACTGTTATTTATAGTTTTGCCCCAGCCCTACGGGTGGCGCAAATGTGCTAACATGCTAGTTTGTTCACCAGCTATAAACACATGAGAGATGCACATTTTTTTGGGAGCAACAACAATGGTGTTGTTTCAAGGAAAAGGAGGAATTACTGCTTTCCAGTGCTCTTTTCTGTTCAAGCTGCTGCAAAAGCATTCATGTATGTTTATTCTCGTCTTCCGTGTCCTCATTGTCTTCCTCATCTACTTTGTCTTTGTATGCTGTCTTGGTAGCGCCACCTCGTGAATGGGATGTTCAGTCTTGCGCATGCGTTGTCAACGTGTTCAGGTCGTGGGCAGGCCGCGTGGTCATAAAATTTGGGCTGCACGTGGTCGTCCACAGCAGAGCCCTGCGGATACTAGCGGACTGGAGATGAAGATGTAAATTTCGTCACACAAGGTGCCGGTTGCATGTACGCGGACAAGCGGAGGTGCAGCATGAATCCAGCTTTAGGCCACCACTGCCCATGTCACAGCAGTACACTGAGTACATTTTTTAACTTTAGATGTTAAAACCACACTGTTTACTTGAATGTAGTGATGTGTGGGTAAGAGCACACATCAGTGAAGAAGTGGTTTTGAACCTTTTAATATTTATTTATCTATGTTTTCTCAATTAATACAAGATGGGAGGATCATGTAGTATGTGACTACAGGGGGTTAACTAGCACCGGCGTGGTGACACAGCTATGGGGCTACTGCTAGGTTAAATAGATGATGATCCTTATGAGTCTATGGATCGTACTGACTACACAAATAAAGATTTTTTTTTTTTATTACTTATTTTGTACCCGTAGGTAGATTTGTTTTGCAGTCTGGTGACAAGCCACCAGCTGCCGGTCGCTGCATGCGCAAGCGCCCCGTATCCCTAACCTGCATGCATGTTTTTGGCATGTGGGAGGAAACCGGAGAAATCCAGGAGTAAACCCACGCAACACGGGGAGAACATGCAAACTCCACACAGGTCACTGTTGGTCGGGGGCAGGGATCGAACCCACGATCTCACGATCCCCGCGATCCCCCGGCCGAGGGTAAACTGTGCTGCCACAGTGCTAACCACTGCGCCACCCTGCAGCCCAGATGTCACATGTGATTGCCACTCAGTGCTGTGTTGCGATGGTAACTGCCAAGAATTATGTTCCAGTGCTTCCCTTCTATATTGCCACTCACTGTTTTCTGACTGCCATGAGTTCTGTTTGATGACATCATGCGCATACCCCCTTTCGTGGGAATAACAGTACAATACATTAGATAATGAAAATCCCAACCACTGATTGCTTGCTAATTTCCGTTTAACTTAATCAGTGTGTGAATGTGTGTGTGAATGGATGGACAGCAGGATCTGTGAAGCACTTTGGTCCTCTAGAGATGAGAAAAAAAGCGCTATAAGTGAATGCCATTTGCCATTTTAATGCACTACATACAGAATTTAGGTCATTCCAAGCTATCAAACAAACTCAAAACTGCTGAAAATTTCCCTCGCCGTCTTATCGTTAAACTTCGGTGTTTTTACCGGTTAACGGTGTCCCGGGTCCCTGGACGCTGACAGGGTTTTCGAGTGCTCGGGGTCCATCCATCTGTGGCTGCTCTGTTTTCATACTGACGCAGCGGTTAGCATAGGCTAGCTGTTAGCTCCCAGCGTCCATGCTAAACACTTCTGACACCAGTGTAACGTCTGGTTATTCATGAGAGCACCAGACGGGTTAGCTTTTCACGGGAGGGATTTAGTTATTACCCACAACAAACATGGAGGGAGGTGTACGAATGTTGGAGTGAAAATTTAATCCAAACTGTAAAAAGGGGGGGGATAAGTGACGTCATAGTGACCCTCGAGTCGGAGTGGCACCGGGAACGCTTAAGCATCAGCACTGTCCACCTTCTGCATCTATGCTTCTATTTCTTATCATACCGTTTTTCAGTTAATTTTTGAGTTTACTGTTTTGTTTTTTCCACAGGACTGTAACGTGACGTCATTTATGGTAAGCCAATGAGGCTTCACATTCGTGTCTCAGAAGTGCTGCTCCAGTGATGTAAGGAAGGAGCGGGTCACAGCAACGATAGCGCACGCCCCGTTAGCGGGTACAGAGCCGAGTGAAGCCACCGAGCCGCCATATTGGTACACCCAAAACACTCATCAATCAATCAATCAATCAATCAATCAATCAATCAAAGACTTTATTCCAGACTCAAGGTCCATCAAGAGAAAAATAAACAAGTAAAGTAAAAAAACAAGACAGTTGAAACAATCAAAAAGTTACAAGAAACACTAAGACATAACTGCTTAAAGAAGTACAAAGACAGTACAGACTTTAAAAAGACTTAAAAAGACTACTGTACCAGTGCCTTCTAAACTGTGACTAACAGCAAATAGAACTGAGCTTAATGCTAGACATGACTTGAATGATTTCATTTCTAGATACATCAAGCCGACAGATGAATTTATACATAAAATTCCTTATTACTGCATGCAGAGTATTTACACGTGATGAGACAAATAACTCGGAGGCACTGCACCATCGAGGCTTTTTAAGTAAAATTCTTAAGGCATCATTGTAGGCAACCTGTAATTTCTGCATACTTAGTTTCCTATAATTTATCCATAAATGAGCAGTGTATAAAGGTGTACAATAGGTTTTAAAAAGAACCAGTTTCACCTCATCTGAACAAAAACCAAATCTGCGTGCAAGAATATTTGCTTGCATGTAGATTTTGCAGCGTTGTCTGAAAATATCATCATCATCAGTCATTCTATCATTAATAACATGTCCCAGATATTTAATTTTATCCCTGACAATTAATTCCCTGCCTGCCAATTCAAAGACAGGGAATTTCATTAACAAATCTTCTTTAGTGCGGCAGATCAGCACACAACTCTTATTTGTATTATATTTTATGTCATTTTCCTCTCCATAAGCACTACACACTCTTAATAACTCCTGAAGACCAGCACTACTTGGACTGAGAATAACTAGATCATCAGCATACATAAAATGATTCACTAACTTATTCCCTATTAAACACCCAGTTTTACAGGCATTCAGTTGCTTTGACAACTCATCCATGTAAAGATTAAATAGAATAGGGGACAATATACTGCCCTGTCTGACACCACTGCTCACACCAAATGGTGATGAATGACTCTTCCCCCATTTCACCAGCATCTTCTGATGTGCGTACCAGTAAATCAGGATACGTACTAAGTACTTGGGCACCCCCCTGTCAATCATTTTTCTAAACAGTATCCTGTGATTAACATGATCAACGCCTTGGAGGCGTCAATAAAGCACAGAAAAACTGAAGAATTTTGATTTCTGTACTTATTTATAATTTCTTTTAAGGCATATATGCACAGATCTGTTCCATGATGGGGTTTGAATCCAAATTGATGATCAGTAGATTTGATGAATACATTTAATTTTTCAAACATGATTTTTTCCAGTACTTTAGATATTATATTGGCTAAAGCTATGGGTCTGTAATTATCCAGGCTACACAGCTTGCCAGCTTTAACTTTAATGACTGGTACCAACACAACAGACAATAATGATTCTGGTAACATCCCATGAATCATGAAGCTGGTGAAACAGATTGCAAGAAGAGGAGCAATTCTTGAGCTAGCGTATTTAAGATGCTCAGCAGAAATACAGTCTAAACCACTCGCTTTGTTATCTGATAGCTCTCTAATGGCTTTGATCACTGCATGAGTGTCAATCAGGAGCGAATCGTCCCTTTCTACTTTCATCGAGTCAATGGAGAATGAATGGGTTTAGTAGTAAACGGTGCCACTTTTACCTCAATAACTTCCCCAAAAAATAACAGATTTTGAACTTCTTGGTGTGGAGAGACAGCTAATCTTGCGCAACCAGTGAACTATAGAAATCGAGTTGACATTATGTTTAGCGTCTGTGGGACAGCTGCACAATCGGAAAAGTGAAACCAAGGAGAGTAGTTCTGTGAGTAATGCATGTAGTCATTGTGTTTAGGTGTGTCATCATAATAATAGTCCTAATGAAAGTCCTATATGAGTAAATTAAAATACCATACAGTGCTTTAATCTTGCTATTAAGTGCCTAAGCCTAATCTAATTAGCAAAATATGACCAGCATGCTGAATCAACTAATTTATTCATGATGCTGGTCATCAAACAGTGTAAATATCCGTGAACTCTTAATTTAAGATAAGATAAGCCTATGGCTGTGTTGTGAGACATGTATATGTTGGACACTGCATATGTGATTTAACCACGATGAAGGAGAGCCAGCCCCCTGCGGTGCGGAGCCACAGAGCCTGGACCCCCTGCGGAGGACAGGGGACAGAAGACTTCCTGACCACTGAGGCTCGGGAAGAGAGAAGGGGGAGTTATGTAAATAAAAGGCTAATGAATGTGAATAAAGAGACTTTGATATAGATGTGTGATTTCCCCCGCGAGGGAAATGGTTTGATGTGAGAAGGTTTAAATGAGAGAACTTTGTGGTGTTCACTCTCTTTGTTCGCTGCTCAAGAATAAGAGCAGACAGTGGAATGATTTCTTGAATAAACTGAAATGAAAGACAATTCGGTTTCGTTATTCAAGTCTCCCCACATTGGTGACTGACGACGTTGAGAATGAACGAAGAAATTCTCAGGGTCCCGGACTCACAGCGCTCAGAGCTGGCGAGCGCAGTGGCCGTTAAGCTGCCTGAATTCTGGCAGGATAACCCACGGTCGTGGTTTCTGCAAGCAGAGTCACAGTTCGCGCTCGCAGGAGTAACGGTGGATGACACTAAGTTCCACCATGTCATCGCTAAACTGGACAACAGCACAGCTCGGTGCGTGCAAAGCTTGGTGGAGCAGCCACCCGCGACCGACAGGTACGGCAAGCTGAAATCCACCCTCATCAAGTTTTTCACCCCCTCGGCTGAAGTGAGGGCGAGGAGGATCCTGTCTTTGCTAGACCAAGGTGGACACAGGCCGAGCGCCCTGATGGAGGAGATGATACAGCTGAGAGGGTTGGACAACGATGATTTCATTTTTCAGTTCATCTTCCTCTCCAACCTCCCGGCGCATGCGAGAAGCACGCTGGCCGGCAAAAAGTGTCACACCCTGGAGGAGTTCCGGGAGCTGGCCCAGGAGGCAGACGGGATCCTGGACGCCTGCGGCGGGCAAGCAACCACAGCAGCGACCCGAGACAGCGGGGAGCCAGAGGCGGCAGAACCAGACTGGCCGACGATGGCGGCAACACGGCCGCGACGAGGGGGAGCCAATAGCCCGGCGACAGAGGCGCGGGCACGACACAGCGGAGGAGAAGATCTCTGCTTTTACCATCGGAGGTTCGCAGAGAAGGCACGCAGGTGTGTGCCGCCCTGCATCTTCAGGAGTTCGGGAAACGGCAAGACCGGGGGTCGCTAGCAGCTTCGACCCTCGGAGAACGCAACAAGCTGCTCTACATCACGGATGCGCGCTCCGGACGAGTGTTCCTCATTGACACCGGAGTACAAGTGAGCTTCATCACCCCAACATACGCGGACCGGGTAGCTGGACCCCACGGTGACGGAGCTACAGCGGCAAATGGCTCGAGCATCAACACCTACGGGAGAAGGACCTTGCCTTTATGCTTACATGGCCGCACATATGAATGGACTTTTGTAGTAGCGGCGGTGAGTTTCAACATGTTGGGCGCGGATTTTTTGTGTTCACACAATCTGTTAGTTGATCTTGCTAATAGACGGCTGGTAAATGCACTCTCTTTTTACTCTCTCCCCTGTTCAGCTCGAGTGTCCCCGCCACCAGTACAGACCCACGTCGCTACAGCAGGTGGTAAGTTTCACACACTCCTCACCCAATTTCCAGCGCTCACTGTGCCCACTTTTTCAGCGACGGTCGCGAAGCACGGGGTGAAACACTTCATCCCCACTTCTGGTCCTCCCGTGTTTGCAAAAGCTCGGCGCTTGGATGCAGTTAAGCTCGCCATTGCGCGCGAGGAGTTCGCCAGCCTGGAGAGGCTGGGCATCGTTCGTAGGTCGAAGAGCCCGTGGGCTTCGCCGCTGCACATGGTACCGAAAGCCGATGGCTCCTGGAGACCGTGCGGGGATTACCGCAGGCTAAACAACGCTACGGCACACGATCGTTATCCCATCCCGCACATTCAGGATTTTTCGGTGCACCTGGCGGGGGCGCGCATTTTTTCAAAGATTGATCTAGTTCGCGGCTATCACCAAGTCCCGGTCCAACCGGAGGACATTCCTAAAACAGCGGTAATAACCCCGTTCGGACTTTTCGAATTTTTACGCATGCCGTTTGGTCTCAAAGGGGCGGCGCAAACATTTCAGCGGATGATGGATGCCGTGTTACGCGATCTCCCTTTCGTGTTTGTGTACCTCGACGACATTTTGGTCGCGAGTACTTCAGAGGACGAACACGAAATGCACCTCACAGCAGTTTTTAGGAGGCTGGGAGAGCACGGCTTAATAGTTAACCCAGCCAAGTGCCAGTTCGGCGTTGAGCGGATTGATTTTTTGGGTCACCGCGTCTCCCCGGAGGGAGCGGTTCCGTTACCAGAGAAAGTACGCGCGGTAGCGGATTTTCCCCGTCCACAAACGGTCAAATCACTACAGGAATTCTTGGGGATGGTGAATTTTTATAACCGGTTCCTGCCCCACGCAGCTCAAATCATGCAACCGTTATATGCCGCGCTCAAAAAACAAAAGCCGACCCAGGCGGTCGAATGGTCCCCGGAGCGGGAGCGCGCGTTCACAGAGGTTAAAAAAGCCTTGGCTGACGCTGCGCTCCTGGCCCACCCAGACCCTGCAGCACGTATCGCGCTGACGACAGACGCTTCAGATTTAGCCATAGGGGCCGTTATTGAGCAACAGGTAGCCGGAGTTTGGCAGCCTTTGGCTTTCTTTAGCAAATCTTTAAGCGCGGCTGAGCGAAAATACAGCGCGTTTGACAGAGAACTGTTGGCGCTGCATTTGGCTATTCGTCATTTCCAGTTCTGGCTGGAAGGACGGTGCTTCACCGCTTATGTGGACCACAAGCCGCTCACATACGCCATGGCCAAAATTTCAGATCCGTGGTCCGGCAGGCAGCAGAGGCAGCTGGCCGCAATCTCGGAATTTACCACTGACATTAGGCACGTCGCGGGCAAATTCAATGTAGTAGCGGATTGTCTCTCACGCGCGTTCACGACCCCGACACGCGCAGAGGCAGAACGGGCCACCGTGACCGCGCCGCAGGAGAGCGGCACGGTGGCGCGCGCAGCCCCGGTGCACGTGGGAATTAGTCTGTTCTTCATCGTTTGGGGGGGGGTTATATGGCTGTGTTGTGAGACATGTATATGTTGGACACTGCATATGTGATTTAACCACGATGAAGGAGAGCCAGCCCCCTGCGGTGCGGAGCCACAGAGCCTGGACCCCCTGCGGAGGACAGGGGACAGAAGACTTCCTGACCACTGAGGCTCGGGAAGAGAGAAGGGGGAGTTATGTAAATAAAAGGCTAATGAATGTGAATAAAGAGACTTTGATATAGATGTGTGATTTCCCCCGCGAGGGAAATGGTTTGATGTGAGAAGGTTTAAATGAGAGAACTTTGTGGTGTTCACTCTCTTTGTTCGCTGCTCAAGAATAAGAGCAGACAGTGGAATGATTTCTTGAATAAACTGAAATGAAAGACAATTCGGTTTCGTTATTCAAGTCTCCCCACAAGCCTTTGTTAGTCCCACAATGGGGAAGTTCCAGGATTGCAGCAGCACAGGGATAGCAGCACTCAGAGCAATAGTAAATAAGATAATAAGATAAGAATTGGTTAACCAAAGCAGTAAATAAATATACATACTGTATGTACACAGTTATATTCTGTACACAGTGCAGGAGCATTGCAGCTAGATGGTATCAACAGCATTACAGTTAGTTAAATTATCCGGCAACATATAAAATATTGACCCAGACAGTATATTTCACATTGAATGAACAGTGTTGTTGCCACCCTCGATAATAATTGTAATTGTCATAGTTGTGTATTGGAGGGGACGATCTCTACTGTGCAGAGTTGTGGTGTTTAATATGGCCTCTATGAGCAGTATTTAGATTATAAAGTCTGACACTGTAGGTAGGAAGGACCTGTGGAACCTCTCCTTCTTGCACCTAGGATGGCACAGCCTACTGCTAAATGAGCTTCTCAGTGCGTTCAACGTGTCCCGCATGGGGTGGGACTCGGACTTCAGCAGAGATGACAGCTTAGCCACCATCCTTCTCTCTCCTATCTCCTCCACTGGGTTGAGTCATTGCCCCACAACAGAGTTGGCTTTTTTGATCAGTCTGTTCAGCCTCTTCCTGTCGGCTGCCGTGATACCACTGCCCCAGCAGACCACTCCATACATAAAGGCTGATGCCCCCACAGAATCAAAAAAAGGTCTTCAGGAGCACCCTCCAAACTGAGCTCCAAAAGACCTGAGTCTCCTCAGGAGGAAAAGCCTGTGCTGCCCCTTCTTGTAAAGTGTGTTGGCGTTGTGTGACCAGTCCAGTTTATTACCTCCGCCAAGGAGGTAATGTTTTTGCCGGGGTTTGTCTGTCTGTTTGTTTGTTTGTCTGTTTGTCAGTCTGTTGGTTAGCAAGATAACTCAAAAAGTTTTGGATGGATTTCGATGAAACTTTCAGGCATTGTGGGAAATGGTACAAGGAAGAACTGATTAAATTTTGGTGGTGATCCCGATCACCGTCCAGAAGAAAACCGCCATTACGGAAAATGCCATTTTCGTGAATAACTACTGAACCACTAATCCTATCATTGTCAATCCAATTGCTAGTCATATGTTTTCATGGTCAAGGAATCTGAAAACGTACACACAAACACTGTATGGGGGGAACTGTGGCGGCCATTACGGAAAATGCCATTTTCCGGAGTAACTACTGAACCACTAATCCTATCATTGTCAATCCAATTGCTAGTCATATGTTTTCATGGTCAAGGAATCTGAAAACGTACACACAAACACTGTATGGAGGGAACTGTGGCCGCCATTACGGAAAATGCCATTTTCCTGAATAACTACTGAAACACTAATCCTATCATTGTCAATCCACTTGCTAGTCATATGTTTTCATGGTCAAGGAATCTGAAAACGTACACACAAACACTGTATGGGGGGAACTGTGGTCGCCATTACAGAAAATGCCATTTTCGTCAATAACTACTGAACCACTAATCCTATCATTGTCAATCCAATTGCTAGTCATATGTTTTCATGGTCAAGGAATCTGAAAACGTACACACAAACACTGTATGGGGGGAACTGTGGCCGCAATTTCGGAAAATGCCGTTTTCCTGAATAACTACTGAACCACTAATCCTATCATTGTCAATCCAATTGCTAGTCATATGTTTTCATGGTCAAGGAATCTGAAAATGTACACACAAACACTGTATGGGGGGAACTGTGGCGCTTGGCGGAGGTCTGCGCTCTCCGAGTGCTTTTCTAGTTGTTCAGGTGAACACCCAGGTACTTGTAAGATGTCACCATCTCAATGTCTGTTACCTGGATGTTTACGTGCTGTGGGGGGTTGTCCACACCTGCAGCAGTCCACCACCAGTTCTTTGGTTTTCCCCGCATTAATCTGGAGGCAGTTCTGCAAGCACCAGTCCACAAAGTCATGGATAAGTCCTCTGTACGCCACGTCATCCCCATCAGAGATGAGGTTGACGATTGCAGAGTCATCAGAGAACTCCTCTAGATGGCAGTGTGGTGTGTTGTGTGAAATGTCACCAGTGTAGAGGGTGAACAGGAAGGGAGCTAGGACAGTTCCCTGGGGGGGGGGGGGGGGGGCTCTGTACTGCAGATGATGGTATCAGACACACAGGCCTGGGTTCTCACAAACTGTGGTCGGTTTGTGAGGTAGTTCAGGATCCACGATGAGAGGTGCTGGTCCACCCCTGCACACAACAGCTTGCCCCTCAGGATCACTGTTTGGATGGTGTTGAAAGCACTGGAGAAATCAAAGAACATGATCCTCACAGTGCTCCCAGACTTCTCCAGGTGGGACAGGGAAGGATGTAAGAGGAAGATCACTGCATCTTTCACCCCGATGCCATGCTGGTAGGCAAACTAAAGTGGGTCCATCGCTCCCACCAGGGGGCCGAGGTGGGTGAGGGGCACCCTCTCCAGGGTCTTCATCAGGTGTGATGTGAGGGCCACTGGTCTGTACTTGTTCAGGTCCTTGGGGTGCAGAGTCTTCAGCACAGGTACCACGCAGGATGTTTTCTACAGCTGTGGTTCCCTCCCCAGCTTCAGGCTCAGATTGAAGATGTGCTCCACAATCCCGTACAGCTGGTCTGCACAGGACTTGAGGAGCCTTGAGCTGATGGCATCTGGACCTGCAGCCTTCCTCGCTTTGATCTTCTTCGGCTCAGCTCTCACCTGGGTCTTAGTGAGAGACAGACTGGGGTAAGGGGGCTGTGTGCTGGGAGAGGGGGTAACAGCAGGGGATGTGCACTGAGAGCTGGGGGATATAAGAGGGGGTGGAGAAAGACAGTGGGCAGGGGGACTAGATGGAGGTGTTGGCAGCAGGGGTTGGGTGGCAGGCAGAGAAGAGGGCGGTTGGTCAAACCTGTTAAGGAACAGGTTCAGGTCATTCACCTACTCCCTACCCCCCATGGCCTGGGAGGAGGTATTCTGGTGCCCAGAGATAGCTTTGAGGTCTCTTCGGACACCGCTGACGTCACTCTGCTGCAGCTTGTCCTTCATCTTCTTCCTGTAACTGACCTTCCCCTCTCTAATTTAATTTACTTGTGATGCTGGTCATCAGTGCATAATGGTCATGATGGTGGTACACATATGATGACTGAATTATTTATAATATACTTACCAGGAAGAGTGATCACCAAGGACACCAAAGGAGGACTTCTGATTCTTGATCATCTGACAGTGTTTATATCTGTGCTAAATTATTCCTGATGCTGGTTGTCAACTACTGATTACCAATCAACACTGGAACAATTCTACATGCCCATTTTTGTTGATTACTAATCACCTTTAACTGCACCATTGCCTGGTCCCAAGTCCAGGATGTGAAAGCAGAAGGGAAGGTGTCATGTTTTGGATCACAATTCCAAAATTGATGAAGATAATTATAGAAGAATTAGCATTAGGCCTTAACTTTTATTCCATTTGGGCCTATTCATCACAGTGTGACAAATTATTTCAATATATGGTTAGTCTATACTAGTTAATGTGGTACTGGGATATCACAAGGGGCTAACTAGCTTCAGCGTGATGACGCAGCCGTACGGTGACGTCATCACACCCAACCATCTTAAGGGGAGAGTCGGCCATCTTTCGCCCTCTTTCCCGGCTGGCTCAGCACAGTAACAGGCTCGTACTGTATATTATTTTGCTGTTGTAATAAAGTTCCTGTTCCAAGTCAACACCACTCTCTGTGAGTCTCTCCAGTTTCCAGACATAACATTTGGCGGCAAGAGTAAAACCATGGAAACGTGCGTGGGGTCACTTCAACCGTTTCTGGAAACCCCAGGTGAGCTGCCCGTCTCGTGGCACTGCTGGTTTGACATGTTTATGGATTATGTTGACACAGCTGGCCTGAATGGTGCTGATGACGAGAAGCTAAAAAGCGTACTGGTTCTTGGTCTAGGTGAGGAAGGACGGTGCGTGCTCTGTACTCTGGGTCAAGTGGACTTATTTGGCGAATGTGTGATTCTGATAGACAGACATTACTACGGCTGAGACTAACATTACTGCCCGAAAAGTGGCTTTCCTCAGGCACGAAAAAATGGTGGGTGAGTCAACTCAATGTTATGTCTTGGAGGTTCAAGTCTTAGTGAGCATGTGCACCTTCGGGCCCTTAGCAGACGAGCTAATCTTTGTCAAGCTAATGGGAGAATACAGCACAGAGAGTGACCACAACAGAGAGGGTGAACACGACACAGAGAACAAACACAACATGGAAGAAGAGCAGCGACCGGACTTACCTCAGTTCCTCGCTCAGCGTGAGCCTAAGGAAGCCACTGCAGAGCTGCAGGAGAGGGAGCCCGCGTCTATCGGGAACCCAGTACAGATTCTGACAACGACGATAGCGGCATATCACCACCACCAGACTTCCCGGGAGAAAGGGAGAACAAACTGGACTCGCCTTCTATTCTCGCCCTGTATGAGCGCCACACAGCCGCCGTGGAGCTGTAGGAGAGGGACTTGGTGGAGAAAGGGTGCCCCGGAGACCGAAGACAGCCCGTCGCATGTCCCATTACCGACAACAGCGACACATCACCCCGACCTCAACTAGCACCAGGTGAAAGAGAGAAGGAACCGGACTGCTTCTGAGTCCATGCACAGCACCAGCCTGCAAGAGCCACTGCCGAGCCGCTGGATGAAGAGTCTGCAATCATACAGAAAGCAGCAGAGACACCAGACGTCTTCTGAATCCATGATCGACACCGACCCCAGAAGCCGCTGCTGAGCTGCAGGATGAAGAGTCCGTGACCGAGCAGAATGCAATAGAACCACCGGACATCTTCGGAATCCATGACCAGCATCAGCCTTCAGGAGCCACCGCTGAGACGCAGGATGAAGAGTCTGTGACCCAACAGGATGCAGCACAACCACCACAGCCTGGTGGACGCCCCGCAGCAGATGTGAGAGTTATAACGTCACAACTACAATGCCAAACGCAGCCGAACAGAGCACTACTCACAGTGATGAACTGGGTTTGGGTCCGCAGAACCAAGCGACCGGGCTCACAGTCAGCCTAAAGCTGGGTTCATGCTGCACCTCCGCTGTCCATGTACGTGCAACCGGAAACCTCGGGTGACGAAATTTAGGTCATCGTCTCCACTCCGCAAGTACATGCGGGGCTCTACTGTGGACGACCACGTACAGCCCAAATTTTCTGACCATGCAGCCTGCCCACGCAACCTGCCCACGATCTGAATGTGGTGACAGAGCATGCGCAAGACTGAACGTCCCATTCACAAGATGGCGCTACCAACACAACATACAAAGACAAAGTAAACGAGGAAGATAATGAGGAGGCGAAAGACGAGAATAAACATACATGGATCCTTCTGCTGCAGCAGCAGTGGCTTGAGCGGAGAAGAGCACTAGAAAATGGTAATTCCTCCTTTTCCTTGAAACAATGCCATTGTTGTTGCTACAAAAAAAATGTGTGTCACTCTTGTGTTTTATAGCGGGTGAACAAACTGGCGTGTTAGCACATTTGCGCTACCCATAGGACTGTGGTGAAACTACAAATAACATTTGTGCGCATGCGTCAACCGCTTGGCCTGGTAGACAAAAACGTGAGCATGTACAACGCCGCGTGTGTGCTGGGCTTGTCCAAAGTGCATGGAGACCAAAGCGGACTAGAGGGGAAATGCAGCATGAATAAGGCTTTAACATCATCACCACCACCAACACATATGAAGATTGCCACGCAGCTGAGATCAGCCGGCATTCAGATGGCGGATGGCTCGAGATGGCAAGCCGGCCATCTGTGGCGGATGAGAGCAGCTGCTGTGGATCAAGGCGCAGCGTTGGAGCTAACCCAGCTGGTGTGGGATCCAGGCTGGGACATTGTTGACGAGTGTGCCGTGGCTCCAGAGGCATGGCACCCTGGCCTGCTGCAGCTGGCGCCTCCAGGGGTGTGTCCACCACAAGCTCGGCTCAGGGCCCCTCCGATTGAATGGCCCCCTCAAAAGAAGAAAGGACTGTTTAGCTAGGGGCGCGACTGCCAGCTGAGAGTGGCAGAATAACCCATTCAGCCACGGTGGGCTACGCGGTGGTCTACCCGCTAGCCCAAGCTAGTTCCATGTTTCATTATGTACCAAACTGGGGAACTCAGAACTCAGAACTCAGAAAAGATTTATTGCCAAGTACATTAACAGATACTGATAACAGATCACTGATAACATACGAGGGATTTGACTTGACACAGAAAATGAACCTGCATTTCCGGTGACACGGCTGCATCTGAAACGCGCCTGCCAACAGAAGGGTACAGGTAGCATAGGAATAATACAATAGGAAGGAGCAAAAAAATCATTGATTTCAGAATAGTGGTCATATATGATCAATATTATGATTACAAAGAAAAAAAAAAGCTCTCAATGCACAATCAGCAGACCAAAAAAGTTCACAGGACACAAAGAGAGCAGTGAGTGAGTCATCTTTATCATCAGTTTGTGGATCAGTATGAGTGTAATGTTGAAAGTAAGTGTTGTATCAGTTAAGAACAACAAGGACTCTTTGGCAGGAGATGTTTTGTCTGGCTACTGGCAATTGTCCTTGGCAATTGTCCATGCAGCTGCCTGTCCGAAGGCCATGAGCTCAGTGTTTTGAAAAACAAAGACTGCAGATGATCAGGAGGATTTTTGTGAGGGAGAGATTAAGTCAAATAGTACTGATCACAGAGTGGGAACTTTATATTCTCTTTCAGATTCAGTACTTAATCCTTCATTGCTGGGCGTTGAGACCATCGTGGATAGACCTAAGCGTAATCATGATGTAATCCACCTTCCGAGACAGTTCTCCATTTTTGAGTGGAGTGTTGATTTGAATTATGCATGCTGTTCTATTTTTCCAAGGGGGGAATGAATGTGGTATTGGGATCCCACAAGCACCACCAGCACTGGCGTGATGGCGCAGCTGTACGGTGACATCATCACGTCAAACCGTCTTAAGGGGAGAGTTGGCCAGCCTTTCCCGGCTGGCTCAACACAGTAACAGACCTGTACTGTATATTATTTATTTAGCTGTTGGAATAAAGTTTGTGTTCCAAGTCAACACCACTCTCTGTGAGTCTCTCCAGTTTCCAGACATAACAGTTAAGTAGGTGATGTATAGCAAGGCCTACATCTACTGTACATCATCACAGAAAATATGTGAGGCCTTTTTTTTCCTCAAATTCTTACCTCAATTTAAATAGAACCTTTGTGAAAAAGTTGTGATCCCATATTTTGTTAATTAGATTAGGCCTAGGCACTTAATAGCAAGATTAATGCATTGCATGATATTTTAATTTACTCATATAGGACTATCATTGGGACTATTATTGTGATGACGTGCCTAAACACTGCATGCATTACTCACAGAACTACTCTCCTTGGCTTCACTTTTCTGATTATCCAGCCATCCTACGGCCGCTAAACATAATAACATAATAATCAACTAGATTTCTATTGTTCACCAGTTGCGCAAGATTATAAGCTGTCTCTCCATACCAAGAAGTTCAAAATCTGTTAACTTTTTTGGGAAGTTATTGAGGTAAAAGTGGTACTGTTTCAGTGGCGTAGCCAGGAATTTGTGAAGGGGGGGCTGAACCCCAACTATCACCACCATTCTGAATGCCCGGGGCGTTCGCCCGGGGCAAAGCTTTAACTTCAGCCCCCTGTCAACTACAGATTTAACATTTTCAATGCAAACTACTCAAAATCTGCTCTTTATGTACATTTTTCTTTTCTTTTTTCTCCCTTTTTTTGGGCTGCACCTCCCCCCCCCGGCAACGCACCTGCCGTTTACTACTAAACCCATTCATTCTCCATTGATTCGATGAGTGTTTTGGGTGTACTAAAATGGCGGCCACAGAGTTTCCGGTGGCTTCACTTCTGCCAGTGGTCACACCCACCAGTCTGTAATCAGAGTCCGTATACCTCCATGTTTGTTGTGAACGGTAAAAAAAAAAATCCCTCATGTGAAGCGCTAACATGTCAGGTGCTCTCATGAATAACCAGACGTCACATTGGTGTCAGGAGTGTTTGACATGGACGCTGGCAGCTAACAGCTAGCCGATGCTACGGGAGAGAACACAACCGGGTCCGTTTACCGTCAGGATGGAAACAGAGCAGCCAGAGATGGATACACGGCCCCGAGCAACCGAAAACCCTATCAGCGTCCAGGCACCTGAGACACCGTTAACCAGTAAAACACCGAAGTTTAACGGTAAGACGGCGGGGGAAGTTTTCAGCAGTCTGAGCTCGATTTTTAGCTCTGAACAAAGAGTAGACGTGGAGGACATGAACGGTTCCGCTAAACAGCGAGCGGGACCCCAACCCCCATTAAACATCCAATTAATAGATGAAATCTTTTTTTATGGGACACCAAACGCCCCAAAAATCAATTAAATCATTTTTATTTTAATATTTAATGACAAATAGTAATTGTTGTAGTAACCATCCATCCATCCATCTTCTACCGCTTAATCCTTGTTTTGTTTTTCTTTTGAATTCTTGGATGGAATACGGGTGGGCAATATAAGCTGCGGCTTCGGCCATCACCCATTTCGGATAACTTATGTTGAACTGTATACTCAGAGGAGTTATTGTCTAATTTGACCTTGTTGGATTTTCTTTACCCATTGTTATTATTCTGTTGTGGAGAGTGTGGAAATGATGAGGCCAAGTTACGATCAGACGGAGTTTATTCACACTCAAACAACATCATACACAGAAAGCACTGAATAGCCAAACTAGGTTTCATCCCTTAAAACTCCACAGATCATCTCACATCTGCATGACATTTCACCTCCACCATCATTTTCCTTAAACCCCCAGCTCTCTCTTCCTGCCAACTCCCCATGAGGTCCCTGCCTATTGTTCTCTTGTGTTTAACCCCTGCCTCCTGACTGAGACGCTGTCTGCTGATACAACCACAATATACATTGCTCTATCACCAGTATGCATCGCCATAATCACCCCCCCCCCCCCCAGACAAAGTTTCAGTCGGCACATCTTTTGGGCTTCAGTCTCCTCCCATATCTGCTGTAATGGGGGTCTCTGTGCTGGCGGGGGGCTGCTGGACGTGTGTCTGACTGCGGGTGGGCCAAGGGGAGGGGGGGGGGACTTCACTCTGCCCGTGTGGCTGTCCTGGTGAATCGTTTGCCTGGGGAGCTCTCAGAGGGGGTCTTCCACGCCGAGGGGTCCGAGCCAGCAGCTCTTGCTCGTCCGCCACTGCAAAGGCAGGCTTAAGTCTGTCTATGCATATTTTCTCCCGACGCCCCCCAAGTCTAACAAAAAATGCTTGTCCCCTGTTTCCAGCACTCTGAACGAGCCATCATAGGGTGGGCGCAATGGCGGGCGGTGGGCGTCGTGTCTGACGAACACGAATGCCGCGTTCTTCAAAGTTTTTGGCACAAAAGCACGTGGAAAACAGTGGTGGGCCGGGCCGGGCAGCGTGCCCGTGTCTGCACTACGCTGCAAACGCTGAGACAGGCAGTTGTCCGGCGCGGGATTATCTGGCAAAAATTCCCCGAGCAGCCGCAGTGGCTGAGAAAAAACCAGCTCAGCCAGGGAAGCCTCCAAATCCTCTTTTGGTGTGGAATGCAACCCCAATAAAACCCACGGTAACCGGTCAACCCAATTTGCATCCGTCAACGAAGCCCTGAGCGCTGCCTTCAGTGACCTGTGAAAACGCTTGCATAACCCATTGGCGTGTGGGTTGTACGCAGTTGTACGATGAATTGCAACACCCAGGCTGCGGGCCATCGCGGACCAAAGTTCGGAAACAAACTGAGGGCCCCTATCGGACATGATGTCCAACGGGATTCCAAAATGCGCCACCCATGCTGTTAAAAAAGCGCGCGCCACGTCCGCGGACGTGGTTGCCGCCAGCGGGACTGCTTCTGGCCAGCGTGTGGTGCGGTCCACCACTGTCAGAAGGTGCGTGCACCCCTGCGACGGCGGGAGGGGGCCCACGAGGTCCACGTGAACATGGTCAAATCTTTTAGCCGGTATCCTAAACGGCTCCAAAGGAGCCTTGGTGTGTCTGTGTACTTTGGCTCGTTGGCACGATACGCAGGCTGCAGCCCACTCTTTCACTTGTTTGCACAGGCCTGGCCACACGAACTTCGCTCCCACCATTTTGACTGACGCGCGCACTCCTGGGTGCGCCAAAGCGGGAACTGACTCAAACACGCAGCGGCGCCACGTGACCGGGACCACCGGGCGCGGGCGTCCCGTGGAGACGTCGCAGATTGGGGGGGCTGCCGTCTTGCAGCACCCTGCTCTCCAGCCTTAACCCTGTTGATCCAGACTGGAGCGCGCGCACGTCCGTATCGCTAATCTGCTCTGCGGCCATGGCTGTATAATCTATCCCTACACAGACCGGGGCCACTACTGCGTGCGAGAGGCAGTCCGCCACCACATTCAGTTTACCCGACATATGTTGAATATCGGTCGTAAACTCCAAGATTGCGGCCAGCTGTCTCTGCTGCCGGCCCGACCATGGTTCCGAAACCTTGGCCATCGCGAACGTCAGCGGTTTGTGGTCCACGAACGCGGTGAAGCTGCGCCCTTCCAGCCAGAACTGGAAGTGGCGTATGGCCAGGTGGAGAGCCAGCAACTCTCTGTATGCGCTGTATTTACGCTCACTGTCACGCAAAGCCCTGCTGAAAAAAGCGAGTGGCTGCCAAGAACCAGCGACACGTTGCTCCACAACGGCCCCTATGGCCACGTCCGAGGCGTGGGTAGTGAGCGCTATCTGGGCCGCCAGGTCTGGGTGCGCCAAGAGTGCGGCGTTTGCCAGGGCTGCTTTCACCTCAGAGAACGCCTGCTCTCGCTCCGGAGTCCATTTGACTCCATCCGCGGGTTTCCGTCTCTTGAGCGTGGTGTATAGTGGCTGCATGAGCTGAGCTGCACGGGGCAGGAAATGGTTATAAAAGTTAACCATCCCCCAAAATTCCTGCAGCACCCTGACCGTCTGAGGCCGGGGGAAGTTTGCCACAGCGCGCACTTTGTCGGGCAAGGGTATCGCTCCCTCCGGTGAGACGCGGTGCCCCAAAAAATCAATCCCTGTCACGCCGAACTGGCACTTCGCCGGGTTGATTATTAACCTGTGTTCCTCCAACCTCTGGAAAACCGTCCTGAGGTGGGTTACGTGTTCGTCTTCAGACGCGCTGGCTACCAGGATGTCATCCAAGTAGACGAACACAAACGGGAGATCGTGCAGCACCGCGTTCATCATGCGCTGGAACGTCTGTGCCGCTCCTTTTAATCCGAAAGGCATGCACAGAAACTCGAACAAGCCGAACGGAGTTATTACCGCTGTTTTGGGTATGTCCTCCTTGCGCACTTTGACCTGGTGGTAACCGTGGACCAGGTCTATTTTAGAAAAAATGCACGCTCCGGCGAGGTGAACGGAAAAATCCTGAATGTGGGGAATCGGGTAGCGGTCGTGTGCTGTGGCGTTATTCAACCTGCGGAAATCGCCGCACGGTCGCCACGACCCCTCAGCCTTAGGGACCATGTGTAGCGGGGATGCCCATGGGCTGTTCGAACGCCTGATGATGCCCAACCTTTCCAGGTTGGCAAACTCCTCGCGCGCTATGGCCAGCTTAGCTGCATCCAAGCGCCGAGGTCGTGTGAAAACAGGCGGCCCGGTGGTGGTGATAAAGTGCTCCACCCCGTGTTTAGCGATGGCCGCTGAAAACGTCGGGACCGTGAGTGCTGGGAACTGAGTGAGCAGTGTGTGGAACTTACCACCTGGAGCTGTGACGTTGGCTTGTGTTACTGGCCCGGCCCCTCGAGCTGTACAGGGGAGAGAGTCAAAGGACAGTGCATTAACCAGGCGCCTGTTAGCAACATCAACCAGTAAACCATGCGCACACAGAAAATCAGCTCCCAGGATTGGGAAACTCAGTGCTGCTATGACAAAAGTCCACTTGTATGTGCGGCCGTGTAGAGATAAAGCCAGTGTTGTCTCACCAAAGGTCTTAATGTCCGAGCCGTTTACTGCTACCAGCCCGGGGCCACTGGGTCCTGCCAGCCGGTCAGCGTAGGTCGGCAGGATGATGCTCTTCTGGGCTCCGGTGTCTACAAGGAAACACCTCCCTGAGCGCGAGTCCGTCACGTAGCGCAGCAGGTTCTCTTCGTCGACGGTCACAGCTGCTTCCAACTGCCGGCTCTGGCATTTCCCGAGTGCATATCTGCGCGCGTTCTCTCCGAAGCGGCGGTGGTAAAAGCAGAGCATGTCTCTCTGGCGCTCCCTGGCCCCTGCTGCCACTACCGTCGGTGGCTCCTCGCCTCCTCTGGTCGTCTCGCTGGGCTCCGCCGCCACCGCGTTGACTGTGATCGCCCTGGTGGTGAGGATGATCCGGCCTGCCTCCTGGGCTAGTGCACGGTAGTCATGCGCGGCCAGCAGTGGCGAATTGGCCAGGACCGCTCTCGCCTCTGTTGGAAGGTTCTGGAGGAAAAGGTGGGCAAACAGAAAATGCCTGTCGTCCGTGCCCATTAACGCCAACATCTTCTCCATCAGATCGACGGCCGAGCCATCTCCTAACTCGGAACGCCTCAGGAGCCTCTCTGGTCTCTCACAGTCTGAGAGCGTGTAGCGCCAGGTCAGCGCAGCTTTGAGAGCCTCATATCTGCCGTGGGCTGGGGGCTGGTCGAGCAGGCTCGCCACCTGCTGAGCTGTGCGAGCGTCCAGCGCTGCAACCACATGGAAAAACTTGGTGTCGTCTGTCATTATTCCCCGGAGGGCGAACTGGGCCTCGGTGTGTTGGAACCAAGAGCGCGGGTTGTGCTGCCAAAAGTCCGGTAGCTTGACTGCAACAGCACACGCGTTGCTGGGGGTTCCTGTCCAGGCCGACTCCGGGGTTCTTGCCTCGTGTTCCATAATACGTCCAGGGTCACCAGTGTGGAGAGTGTGGAAATGATGAGGCCAAGTTACGATCAGACAAAGTTTATTCACACTCTCACAACATCATACACAGAAAGCACTGAATAGCCAAACCAGGTTTCATCCCTTAAAACTCCATCGATCATCTCACATCTGCATGACATTTCACCTCCACCATACATTTTCCTTAAACCCCCAGCTCTCTCTTCCTGCCAACTCCCCCATGAGGTCCCTGCCTATTGTTCTCTTGTGTCTAACCACTGCCTCCTGACTGAGACGCTGTCTGCTGACACCACCACAATATACATTGCTATATCATCAATATACATCGCCATACTGTTCCTTTTTTAATCTTTGCTTTTAATCTATCCGAAATAAAGATTCATTCATTCATTCATTCATTCATCCTTTTGGGTCACAGTGGGTGGTGGTAGTGGGAGCCTATCCCAGCGTCTCTGGGCGAGAGGCAGGGTCCACCCTGGACAGATCACCAATCCATCACAGGGCCAACACAGAGAGGCAGAAAACCATTCACTCTCACATTCACTGCTACACAAAATGCCCAAATAGCCCATTAAATTATATCTCATGGGACCAAGTGACATCAAGTCAACTAACGGACACATTTTCAGATATTCCAGACCTATTGTAATATATTTCTTGAAACTTAATTTAATAATTTCTGTGGTTTGTGCCCCGTTAAGACACATTTGTTGTTTATTCCAAACACTAACCGGTGTTGTTTGGCTGCAACCATCCTCCTCCACACTTCTACTGGAGAGACTGAGAGCTGTACTGTCAAGCTACATGTCCACCTTGGCATGTGTTTTCATGCTTCCCATTCATTGTGTACGTACCACAAGCCACATGCACTCTGGTAGCGTGGCGTCAAGAATGTCAAGCCTTCGCTTGGAGGTGCCCACTCCTCGTCCTCCTGAATCCTTACTCAGAAACATAATTTGCAAATGAGGAGCAGCCGCGTGGAGCCGATTCCTTCCGTGCTGAACTTTTAAAATAGTGGTTGTTAATAAAAAATTAATGCATATTTGGTGACTACACATTTATTTCTCGCTTTGACTGTTTTCAGACTAGAACAGCCCTCCCACCAGGTGTCACGGTGGCCAGTAATGTGCAAGCGGTTATGCCCATAATAGAGAACCAGTAATGAGGCTGGGGGTGCAGCAGAACACGACTTTATTATTGCACTCACTGTACAGTGCAGACGCTCCCGTCAGACAGAGGTGAGGTCAAAGAGACCGTACCTCTTCTGCACAGCCTTTTTTTAGTCCGGGTGGCGGTGGAGAAAGGTGGAGCCACCACCCGTGTCACACAATAATATGTCTTATGAACACTCTGAACAACACTACCCCCCTCTTCAAAAAGGTCCAAAACACACACACACACCATCCAGACCCTCCCAAATTTAGAGCCTGAAACACACACTAACAGTAAACAGAAACAATTGGAGCCTAACCATGCACACAAACAACTAAAGCTAGAGGGGGACAGGTGGACTACTGTCCCACCCCCACACAGCCAGGTGGATTATTCTGCCGTCTCTATTACTGTATAGTCCATTAAATGAAAAAAAAAAAACCAAACTGCTGTGTTCCTAATATAAGACATAAAACAATCCCATTTATAAGATGAGCATACATATATAAACAGGTCATACCTTCAATCATGAATACAATAAACAGCTTAATCAATGCTCACATCAACACCATGCCATGAACACCTTAGTATAATCACTATATAACCTGGACAATTCCCATAGCAACCTCATGCATTAAACACATTCATATAATCACTATGTAGCCTGGGCAATTCACATATTAACATCATAGCTTAAACACATTGCCCCCCCACTACCGTTCAGTCTAAGTGGAGAAACCACCCTCCAGGAACCCGTCTGGTGGGTCCTGCCCAGAGCTGCTTCTTCTCTCCGCGCCCAGAGATGAGCCACATCGAAGCCCCGACACCTCCTTCTCCTCCGTGGCACGCTGTAGGTCATTTGGGTGTCTGCATGAGCCATCAGACAGCTGAAGGTATCCGTCCTCCCGGACAGCCACCACCTGCAGCCGCCCTGGTCCTCCTGTCGTTTCCACTAGCCACGAACCCCTCTCAGCTGAGCCTTCTCTCTGGGTCAAACCATGTCAGTGACCCCCAGAGGAGCCCGACTCGGCTTCCAGTGTCCTTTGTGCCTCAACCAGGCCCCCTCTCCGGGTCGAACCACATCAGCGACCCCGCGATGAGTCTGACTCGGCCTCCAGTGCTCCTGAGTGGCACGTCAGTTTACTGTGCCAGCCGATCCTGCCCCGCTCGCTTTCATTTTCAACGCCGGCAAAGCCGTTGTAGCCTTCTGCTTCTCGGTACCTCCCAGCCAACCTCCGTAAACAAAGTGGACCATCCACTCGGCTCCATCCGCCGTCACGGGCGCCCCACCGCGCCGCCCAGTTCCCTCAGCTAGGGTATCTTGGACCTTGGCGCAGGCATCCTCCCGCGATGGCTCTGGATGGGGTTGGTCCTGTTCATCGTCCAGAATACTAGGCCAAGATTCGTCCCATACTGCATCGTCCACCACTCGTGGAACTGGCCGGTCCCACAAACCACGGCCTGACCACTCCTCTCCAACACCACTGGTGATCATGAAACCCAGTCCGTAAAAAAGGTAACAGCCCATAATATTCGCACTACTGGCGGTCACCACAAACTGCAGCCTGCATACCTCCGCTGACTTGTACCTTGCCATCAGTTCTAGCGATCCCACTATGGACAGTCTTGTTTCCTCCATATCCACAAAATGGCGTTAAAAGACCTCTTACTCGGTAGTACGGGGAAAAACTCCTTGCAGTAGGCCAATTCAACACGGACCTCACCACGCCCGTGTCAGTCAGCAACAGCACCTCCACACCATCCAGTTCCACCATACAGTACATACGGCTGTCTGTGCTCGGGGAGACAGTGTGAATAACCGTAGGAGTCGTGGTGGGGGAATCCACTTCATGTCGTTGTCCCCATCGCTCAAATTTCTTGCAGGCTGTGGCAAAAGGATGTAGGAGTCCACACTTGCCACAGCGTTTACCTCTTGCCGGACACTCTCTAGCCTTATACTGGTGCTTAGTGGACCCACAACCCACGGCCTGACCACTCCTCTCCAACACCACTGGTGATCATGAAACCCAGTCCGTAAAAAAGGTAACGGCCCATAATATTTGCACTACTGGTGGTCACCACAAACTGCAGACTGCATACCTCCGCTGACTTGTACCTTGCCATCAGTTTTAGCGATCCCACTATGGACAGTCTTGTTTCCTCCATATCCACAAAATGGCGTTAAAAGACCTCTTACTCGGTAGTACGGGAAAAAACTCCTTGCAGTAGGCCAATTCAACACGGACCTCACCACGCCCGTGTCAGTCAGCAACAGCACCTCCACACCATCCAGTTCCACCATACAGTACATACGGCTGTCTGTGCTCGGGGAGACAGTGTGAATAATCGTAGGAGTCGTGGTGGGGGAATCCACTTCATGTCGTTGTCCCCATCGCTCAAATTTCTTGCAGGCTGTGGCAAAAGGATGTAGGAGTCCACACTTGCCACAGTGTTTACCTCTTGCCGGACACTCTCTAGCCTTATACTGGTGCTTAGTGGACCCACAACCCACGGCCTGACCACTCCTCTCCGACACCACTGGTGATCATGAAACCCAGTCCGTAAAAAAGGTAACAGCCCATAATATTCGCACTACTGGTGGTCACCACAAACTGCAGACTGCATACCTCCGCTGACTTGTACCTTGCCATCAGTTCTAGCGATCCCACTATGGACAGTCTTGTTTCCTCCATATCCACAAAATGGCGTTAAAAGACCTCTTACTCGGTAGTACGGGAAAAAACTCCTTGCAGTAGGCCAATTCAACACGGACCTCACCACGCCCGTGTCAGTCAGCAACAGCACCTCCACACCATCCAGTTCCACCATACAGTACATACGGCTGTCTGTGCTCGGGGAGACAGTGTGAATAACCGTAGGAGTCGTGGTGGGGGAATCCACTTCATGTCGTTGTCCCCATCGCTCAAATTTCTTGCAGGCTGTGGCAAAAGGATGTAGGAGTCCACACTTGCCACAGTGTTTACCTCTTGCCGGACACTCTCTAGCCTTATACTGGTGCTTAGTGGACCCACAACCCAAACACCTGGGTGATCCCGGGGCGGACCTTATTTTTACAGCTGTGGCGTATTCCTCCTTATCTTCCACGCTACCGTCGCTGCCCGGGTCCACAGCCTGCGCTGCTGACTGTGATTCTAGTTGCCAGAGCATAGCTCTCTCACCGAGGTCCCGTGATAGTTTATCCGCTGCTTCATACAGCTGAGCTATGTCGACAGCCATGGCTAATGTCAATTCACCGGAGTGTGTGAGGAACCTTGATCGTGCTGCCGAACAAAGCGTGTGCTCCGCCAACTGATCGTGAACCATCTCTTCCTCCAGAGCCCCAAACTGGCAGTCCCCAGCCAGCTGACACAGATCCGCAACGTACCGTTGCACAAAGTCTCCTGGCCGCTGGCAGCGTTGCCGAAACTGGATCCTCCGGACGATGACGTTCTCCGGAGTGTGAAAATAATGCGCCATTAGCTCAACCACATCCTCAAAACTATCGCCATCGCCCAAGGTGCTGAGAATACGTTGTCTCTCCATGCCTAAATTATGGACTAACACTGCTCTTGCTCGCAGTTTTTCCAGTTCACCGAGATTCACTGGCACCAAATAATTCTGGAATGCAGTGAACCACCTCACTCATGGAACTGGTGGCTTGCCAGGAAGCTCCAAAACTGGCCGAATGCCAGAAACTCCTGTATCCATGTTTTTATCCTCGTTGCCAAATGTTATGTCCATAATAGAGAACCAATAATGAGGCTGGAGGTGCAGCAGAACACAACTTTATTATTGCACTCACTGTACAGTACAGACACTCTCATCAGGCAGAGGTGAGGTCCAAGAGACCGTCCCTCTTCCGCACAGCCCTCTTATATATAGTCTGGGTGGCGGCGGAACCAGAAAGGTGGAGCCACCACCCATGTCACACAATAATATGTTTTATGAACACTTTGAACAACACTACACAGGCTGTGCAGGTCGAGGAGAGCAGAGTGGGTTGGGGTAGACAGAAGAAGCTCATCAAACTGCGCTTTTGTAGCCGAAAATACTGCTTGATAACTGGCCGAAGTTCTCTGGCCAGACAGTGATAATCTCTGTGCAGTTTGTGGCTGCCGAATATTGGGCTCGTGGCGCTCACCTGGTTACACCCCCTCCACGCTCTCAAGGCGGAGGACGCAGGGGCCTGATGCTACATGTCCACTGGTCCAGATTTTTCGGAAAGGACTCCACAAACTGCAACTTCTGAGGCGCGGAAAAGGGGCATGTAGCGCAGTTCTCAGCTAGGCGGAGTCGAACAATGTGGGAGGAAATACTGGAGTAGTCATTATTAACCATGAGCAGATTGTTTTTAATAGTGCTGATATATCTGCGCTACAAAAGGCGACTTTGTCATCGTCGCCACTGGTTTTGGGCTCACCCAATCCTACAGACCCGCACAATGCATGTCAAATTTGACCGCCTGGTTCGTGAGCTTCGGCTGGATGAGCCCATGTTCCACTGCTCTCCACGCCTCATTCCTTATGTTGTTTCTATATGACGGCAAGGACTGGTCATATAGTGTCGGGTTGCCTGAAACAGTGGTTATTAATTTCTCCTTCAAGTCTTCACAGCAACAGGTAACATACAGATCTGCTTGTCTTCCCCCCGTCTTCTCCTCCACCTGGCTGGTTCACTAGATTGGTCGACGGGTCCGGCTGTAGACGGTCTTCAGCTCTCTGCTGCTACCGGACAATATGGCGTCCTTGGTCTCCATATCTTTAAAACAAACCAGCGAAAAGTGTTTCTAACATCATTTCGTGCGAGAAATATTAGGTTTATTTAATTAATCCATCATTATTTGACATCAAAAACTGCTGGTTTAAAAGTTCAGGACGAGAGTGCTGCCTCGGTTCATGACCGTACGGAAAAAATCTTTACAGAGGGAGATCTTTATGCAATGAGCTGTAGGGTCCCCACGGGCGACTCGGCACAAGTATGATTTTCGACTGCTCCACACCCAAATGCTTTCCGCTGCGTTTCCAATACAAAATGAATGGGAAGCGGAAAAACAATGGAACCGGTGGACACGTAGCTGCCAGGTGAAGGTAAACATTTCAGCAGCTGTGTCTGTACTCTGCAGATAAACTTTCTCCCATAGCAAACAAGCTTTCAAAATAAGAGCTCTAATCTGGTCTCATCTTCAAAATAAGGGTGAGTGGATTGTCAAATGAATAACAGATTGAACGTAGACATAAATAATAAAAATAAGCACCAAATTATACTTCTGCCACTTGTTATCACATCACCAAGTTCAATTACTTCTGTATATTGCCTTGTTTAAAAACCCACATCTCTCTTGTCTGATGCTGGATTACGGGTCATAATTGATTGTGGGTGCAGCAGTCATTCACTCCCGGCAAACTCAGACAGAGAGAGAGAGAGACAGAAAGAAAGAAAGAAAGAAAGAAAATAATAGGTAAGTAGCAGCTGTTACAGTACAGTTCTCATCCATGTGAAACTATAAGTGTCTCCAGTGCAAGTGTGGAGAAGGATGGCTGCAGCCAAACCGGTCCTTCTGCTGGGTCCTGTCAGGTATTTTGTCCTACAGTTGAGTGACTGTGATTTCAGAAATCTTTCAATTAATAAATTGTGCTAAATTGTAAAAGGAATGCTTTTTGAATGCTGTTCGGTACTACATTAATGCCAATTTGTCGTAAATATTTAAGTAATAATGATTTTATTCATTATTTGGGCTTTTTAAATGTCCAGTTAATATTTGGATTAAACAAAGAACATGTCCAAATGAGACACAAAATGCCGCAAATATTAAATTATATTTCAAGGACTATATTACAGTAGGTCTTGAATATTTGTAGATGTGTCCTGTTAGTTGACTTGATGTCACTTGGTCCCATTAGATATAATGCAATTCACAATTTGGGCATTTTGTGTAATATTAGTTATTACAAGAATGGCCATTTGTCATTAAATATTAAAGTAAAAATGATTTAATTGATTTTTGGGGCATTTGGTGTCCCATAAAAAATTATTTCATTTATTATTTGAATGTTTTCTGGGGGGTTGGTGTCCTGTTCAGTCCTGTGCAGTCCTGTTCGCTGTTTAGTGGAACCCAACCTGAGGGCTTATTATGGTTCATATTCTGTATTCACACAGCATTGATTATATAGCCCAGAGTTTTTCAACCAGGGTGCCCTGGTATGCAGCTTTTTGTGGGAAATTATATAATTCCACCTGCTAATTGGTCCAAAAAATGCACATAATTTGCCGTTGTTGTGCATATGTTCTGTAGACGCCCATGCACAACAACAGCAAATTATTTGATGTGTTTGATAGTTTTGATTGTGATTTGACTTCTTATAGTTGTGGTCACCACATTAGTTAACTATTTCTTGTTAACAATTTTTTTTTCTTTCTAGAACAACATGTCTGTGAGAATGAGATTTTTACTGACCAGCAGCTTTGTAAGCAAGAGAACAAGTCAAGTTTGGAACAGGAGGAACCAGAACTTCTACAGATTAAAGAGGAACAGGAGGAATTCTGGATCAGTCACGAGGTAGAACAATTCGTACAGAAGCGGGAGACTGATATTGTCATGGTGACTTCTATTTCTGTAGAAAATGAGCACAGAGAACCAGAACCACTCAGTGATCAGCTCCTCTGTCTCACCTCTGCTGTGACTGAGAACCAAGATGAGGAAAGAAGCTGGCATATAGACTCAGGATCAGCTGAGAGTGAAGAGCTGAAGATGAAGAAGAGATGTCTGAAAACAAGGAGTCACCGTGAAGGTAAACACTCTGACACCAAAGACTCAGGGTAATAATACAGTACATACAGGGAAAAGGTGAGTAACTTCATGTGTAACTACCTACATACACCATTAGCATAAATCAGCACCTCAACAACCCTCCATGGCTTTTTCAAATTTCAAGAAGATGCGGGTCTGATCACCCAGGTAATGTAGACCAGTTCTCTGGGGTGTCAAGTTTTATGTCCTCACATGAATGCATCAGTTAGCCTGGAAGCCAGTAATGCTGGCCGCTACTGATTAATTGAGTCACTGGCATTGTTACAGGTCTTAATTTTGTTGCAGACTTGGCGCTGATCAGGGGTTGATTGGAATACACCCATCCGTTGCTCCATGGTTGCTGCTCTTGTCCACCAGTTTGTAATTACAGCTGTTTGTTCATTGCTGAATCCAAATAATTTCTGTCAAAGGATCTTTATTGTTGAAAAAAGAGGAGCAGAAGTGCAAGTTAATGTGTGTGTGGGGGTGGGTGGGACTGGGAACCGGGATACACAAACGAGTACAGAGCAGAGCTGAACAGGGAGACTGCCCGTGCCGAACCATTGTCCCACTGTGTCGGAGCCATTGCAGACTCCACAGGAGTGTCTGAGTGTTCTCAGCCACTGTGATATTTGTGTAATTGTGGCACACAGTTGTCTGCCGGAGCTTCGCAATCAATATATCAGAATAATGACACAGCCTTCTGATTCATTTTTTTCCTCTCTGTCTCTGTGCTGTGACGTGGTGACTGTGACACCCACTTCACTGGGCATTTATCTGCATTGTCCTATTCAAATGTCTGCCGAGCTGAGGTAAACTAATGTGAGGTGGGCAACCACCCACGTTGCTTGCAGGGTTATTTAGCCCACATCAAGTAGCACGGGTAACCCTATTCAGACAACAGAGGAAACCCAGATCGTACTGGATTTGTCTGCATTTACTCCCCCCAAAACATGTTATGTTTGTTAATTTGTAATGTTACATTTATTATAATGTACTTACATGTGTATTGAACATTACATGTTGAGGATTTTTGTTCTTTCTCTCTAGATACTCCACATGTACAGAAGGAGGAGGAGGTTGTCCAGATCCAGCAGCTCTGTAACCAGGAGAGGTACTCCAGTCTGGACCAGGAGGAAAAAGATCCTGCTCAGGTTAAAGAGGAAGAGGAAGAACTCTTTATCAGTGAGGAGCAAGAACACTTTGGACTGAAACAAGAAACTGATACCTTCACGATGACTCCCACTTATGAAGACTATGACAACAATGAAACTGGATCAAACAGTGACCAACTCCTCTTTAACAGCTCTGCTGACACTGAGAGACAAATTGAGGGAACAAATAGAAATATTAACCCAGGATCAACTAAACATCAAGAGCCAAAACGAAAGAAGAGAAACAGAAGTCACAGTAAAAATGCAGACAACTCTTCCAAATCAGATTATCAGTATAATTTTGACAAAAGTGGAAAGTCAGCCAAATGTGATGTCATTGAAAAAGCCTTTAAGAGTAAGTCCCACATGAAGAAACATCACCCAGGTCACATCAGTGAGAAAACTTATGCCTCTGAGAAAAAAATTAAATGTCCCTCACTTCTTGAACAATATATTGGAAAACATACAGGTCAAAAGCCATTTTCTTGTGAAATATGTGGAAAGCATTTCAGCCAAAATCGTAATTTGACTGCACACATGAGAATTCACACATGTGATAAGCATTTTTTTTGTGAAATATGTGGGAAACATTTCACTCGGCATAATAATTTAAGTAGACATATGAAGACTCACAGTGGTGACAAGCCCTATTCTTGTGAAAAATGTGGGAAGTGTTTCACTAATCGTACTACTTTGACTGATCATATGAGAATTCACACTGGTGATAAGCCGTATTCTTGTGAAAGATGTGGTAAACATTTCAGTCGAAAAGGTACTTTGACTGCACATATGAGAATTCACACTGGTGATAAGCCATATTTCTGTGAAAGTTGTGGTAAACAATTCAGTTATTGTAGTCATTTGTATCGACACATGAGATGGCACACTGGTGAAAAGCCGTACTCTTGTGAAAGATGTGGTAAACATTTCAGTAAAAAAAGTGCTCTGACTGCACACATCAGAATTCACACTGGTGAAAAGCCATTTTCTTGTGAAAGATGTGGTAAACATTTCAGTAAAAAAAGTGCTTTGACGACACACATGAGAATTCACACTGGTGATAAGCCGTATTTTTGTGGGAAATGTGGTAAACATTTCAGTCAAAATAGTGCTTTGAATAGACACATTAAAATTCACACTGGTGACAAGCCCTATTCTTGTGAAACATGTGGGAAGCATTTCACTTATCGTACTACTTTGATTCAACACATGAGAATCCACACTGGTGATGAGCTGTATTCTTGTGAGATTTGGGAAACATTTCAACCAAAGTAGTCATTTGAATAGACGCATGTGACTAAAATGTTTTGAGGATAATTAAGGCTGTGAGTGAAATTTTTTAGTGAATCGTTGTTGTAAAACATTTGGAAACCTTTTCACCTAAAGCAGTCCTTTGATTACACACATCAGAACTCATGCAAGTGATGACCCTTTTTAAAAGAATGTGGAAATTCTTTAACTTTTTTCATTGATAACTTACCACAATTGGTCATGCAGAGGGGATACTGCAGTCCACTAAGATCTGTTAAGTGCAGGTTTTTGTTTTTGTTTTGTGAAATAATATGTAATAGCTGTATGTATTTTAAATAGCAAACAGCTTGGCAGAAACAAAAATTTGCTCATTTACCTTTTTTTTATTAGTAGTGCACTTGTGTACTTGGAAAAAAAAACTTTTTAAATGTAATGGCATTTTCAAACAAGCTGTTAAAAAAATTAAAATACTAGGAAAATATTAGCTGCCTTGGTGGAAGTTTTTCTCTGAATGCTTTCTAGTTGTTTTTCTTTCAGGATTTATGATTTATTCAATTAAAGTGTAAAAATAAGAACAAAATGAAACAGTTATATTATTTTGTGGTACCTTTTGGGCTATCCAGTCTGATCACAAGATAATCCTTTATTAGTCCCACAACAGGGAAATTCACATGTTACTGACCCAGCTCAAGCTATGGCCTTAGCCAGTCAGAAGCAGAGCAGGAAGTGTTGATCTTGTCATGAAAGAATTCCTAGACTGTGAGACTTGTGGAAATATAGCAAGAACATCAGAAACTGGAGAATGTTCAAATGAATGGAAGTTATGATGGTCTAATCTAACCAGGTGACCAAATTAAATAGAATAAAGAAGAGAATTATCAAAAGAATATCTCTGAATGTGGTCAGTATAGTAAAAAGCTTTGGAATATACTGAACAAAATAATAGGCAAAAATACGGTTTGTTCTATTTTTGTAGAATCCGATGGTGTATATCTTACAAAACCTTTTAATATTGCAATTATTTATTATTTATTGGGCATGTAGGTTAAAGGAATGGAGGTGGTGAGGAGGTTCAGTGTAGGTATGATTTTATGGAGAGAAATGTGGAAGGACAGATGGTTGTGGATTTTGCTTAAAGGATGGAAATGGCTGAAGTGAACACATTTCAAGAAGAGAGAGGAACATAGGGTGACTTAAGAGTGGAGAAAGGTGCACACAGGTGGACTACATCTTATGCAGAAGGAGCAATTTGAAAGTGATTGAAATGAAAGCGATCACTGCAAGGTGATGTCAGGGGATAATACAGTATAGCAGTATGAGGAAATCAGAAGTGGTAGAAAAGTGTGGTTCAAGACATGTATGAGGACAGTGGAAAGTGCAGGACATGTATGAGGACAGAGGAAACGGTGGTGAGATGTGCTGTAGGAGTGACAGATGTGTTCAAGGTGGGGGTGGGATTACATCAAGGATTGGCTCTGAGCCCCTTCTTGTTTGCCATGGTGATGGACAGGCTGACAGACGAGTTCAGGCAGGAGTCTCCATAGACGATGATGTTTGCAGACGGCGTTGTAATCTGTAGTGAGTAGGGAGCAGGTGGAGGAGAACCTGGAGAGATGGAGGTATACTCTGGAGAGAAGAGGAATGAAAGTCATTAGATGCAAGACAGAATACATGAGTGAATGAGAGGGAGGGAGGAATAATGGTGACAATGGAAGGAGTAGAGGTAGTGAAGGTACAGTAGATGAGTCAACCATCCAAAGCAATGGAAAATGCACAGAAGAGGAGAAGAAGAGAGTGCAGGCAGGGTGGAATGGGTGGAGACGACTGTCGGGTGATTTGTGACAGAAGGATAGCAGCTAGAGTGAAAAGGAAGATTTACAAGATGGTAATGAGACCTGCTATGATCGATGGTTTGGAGATGGTGGCACTGACAAAAAGACAGGAGGCAGACCTGCACATGGCAGGCTTGAAGATGCCAAGATTCTCATTGGGAGTAACTTGTAGGGACAGGATTAGAAACAAGTATATCAGAGGGACAACTCAGGTTGTGCGGTTTGGAGACAAAGTAATAGAGGTAAGGCTGAGATGGTTTGGACATGTGCAGAGGAGGGATAGTGGATATTTTGGACAAAGGATGTTGAAGATGGCACTGCCAGGCAGGAGGAAAAGAGGAAGACCACAGAGAAGATTCATGTATGTAGTGAAGGAGGACATGGAGATGGTTGGTGTTACAAAGGAAGATGAAGGGATAGAGTGAGATGGAGGCAGATGATCCACTGTGGGGACCCCTAAAGAGAGCAGCTGAAAGAAGAACACAAAGAAGAAATTACACATTAACTGTAATTGTGAGGACCTTAGATGTATTGTGTCATAGCATTGGTGAGAATATTTAGACAAACCATCTTAAAGCATCATTTGGTTTATTAATTCAAATAAAGACCCCACTGTTTAAAAATTAAACTTGTGAAAAGCATGAAAAGGATTTGTAGAGTCTGTAGAGGTGTCAATCTTCTCTGGAACTTAATGGCACTGGAGAGCTGGGGATTTTTTTTTTTTTTCCAAAAATCAATTAATGAGAAAAAATAGTTCCCAGTTATTTTTAAAAAAAAACAATTTATGAGAAAATCTTTCTGTTATTGAGACAAACTTTTGCCAATTAATGTTGAAAGCCAAGTCTGTCTATCAAACATGAATTTGAAACAGATGAGATAAGCTCTAAAAAGTGTGATCACACTTGACTTACAGAAAAATTGAGGTTAAAGAAGAAAATCATTGCTTGCTTGGTTTTAGAAAAGATAAAAATTGAAGATTACTTCCACTAGTAATGAATCCATAGAGGAGGTGAGAGAGAGGGAAGGGTATACTTTTCGTCAAACTTTTTGACAGGTGACCTTTTACCCACCCCACCCCTGACCCACCCCTGACTTGACCCATGTAATTAAATGGGGATTAGCTCTAATTAAATGGGATTAGCGTGGGGAAGGAATGTTAATTATATAATTATATATGGATTAAAAATGACCTTACCTGACCCGTTACTTGACTTGTCCAATGAATTCATTTTCTATGAGATTAGCGTGAGAATGGAATGTTGGTTGATTTAAATGTTAACAAAATAAAATGGTGATAGCGCTTTTTCCTGTCTCAAGCTGAACAAGTCAGGTTGAACAAGAAGGTTCTTAAACATACCCAAGCACACACACACACACACACACACACACACACACACATTCCGAGGAGTGCATCTTCCTCCTCCCTACGTGCTTTAAAAGCACAATCTCCATGGCAGACATCGACCACCATCGGTAAAACCATGAGCAATCCAAAGAGAAACTACACCATCAGATGTATCGTCCTTACCTCTGTGAAGTCAAGTCGGGATCCTTCAAAGTTTTGGGGTCCTCATTCCAAAATTAAAACCTTGGACGTCGAACTGGCGGAGAAACGGCTTGCTCCAGTCCAGCAACCTCAACAGCCCTTGCAGACCCCAGAGATCCTATAGTCCAAGCAGACCCTAGAGGCCCCAGGACCCGTGCAACATGCAGAGACAACGTGCGGAGACTCCAGAGCCCCCGCTGTCCGTGGAGATCCCGGAGAGCCAATACCTTCTACGATCCATAGATCTTCCAAACACACCGGCTCAGGACCCGGTCGGCACAGATAACTCCCTCTCTCAGGCTCTGGAACAGGACATTGATGATATCAACCGTCCTAAAACCCCAAGTTCCACAGACGTCGAGTGTGACTGTGGGGAGTGTCTGATCCCACACTCTTCACCTACATTACCAAACCCCATTTCACCAACAATGCTGGTAACATCGGCAGAAGACCAACCTGACGGATGGATGAGCGACGTGTTCTTCAGAGTTGTAAAATCAGCCGTGCTCCATCTGCTCAGCAAAACTCTGGAGGAGTACCACCATGAGAAATGTGTGGGGTGTCGAATTAATCACCCCAGTCAGAGGCAGCATCAATGCTTGGATGTGATCACCGAGGGTTTCTACCAGGAATACATTTACTGGTTGATGGGGAGACTCTACACACCAGGGCTTATTCCAGGCATCCAACACCTCTTACAACTCCACAACATTCAGGCTGACGACCAACAAATCAAAACTATGGCCCAGACTCTTCTGTTGGAGCTACAATCGACCAGAGTCATCTACGAGCCCATCCATGATATGTATGAGAAATTGGTTGGAAAAAATAAGATCAACCCGGTGCATCTCCAGAAAGCGACGGAGCTGTGGCTGAATCCTTTGTTTTGGGACATCTAAAAGAAAAATATGGAGAATGAGGAGTTTCATCGAGAAACTTTGGAACAAGTTTGAGAGCCATTTTAACTCTCTTTACTTAGCAAATCTCTTGTATCATGTTATTGATAGCAGAGTAAATAAAAATTTAGCAGGTGTAAGGGGCAATGTAGAGTTTGAGAGACTGGAGAACCTGCTAGAAAAAGTATTGACTCTATCCGTCGATACACCGTGGAAAAGATTAGTACAGGTCTGTGTGACTGAGTGCAACTCCAACTTCTCCCACAGTTTTAGAGAGATCATTAAAGGAATGGGAAACGACCCTCTCAGGCCTAGTCATCTATTTGCATTCTACGCTTTGTTTGTTGATGTTACCGCAGAACGTTTTCAAGCCAGACACCCTATCGACGTCTTTGGTGAACTCCTGAAAATACTTGGTCATTCATAATACTGTAGCTCATTCTGTACCAGCTCAAACTTTGTCTATTATAAAAGGTGGGTGCTAAGTTCCTGTTACATTTTGTAGTGCTAGAGTTAGATTTTTGTTTGTTTACTTTTCACACATTTTATCATGTGTAGATGTTAGTTTTAGGTTATTTTTAAGAAATTGTTTTTCCCGTCCTGGTTATTTTTTTTTAAATCTTTGATTGAAAGTGTTTTTCACACATCCATCGCTATGTTGTAACGCTGGTATAAAGACGTTTAAATAAAAGATGGTGAATAAAGAACCTCTGTCCTGTCTTTTTTTCTCATTCTGGTTTCATCATGTCAGAGACACGCTTCATGAAAATTGTGTATTACAATCCCACACACTCTGGTAGCTTTGGAGGTGTTGAACGACTCCGCAGGGGCATGCAAGATAAAACGGGGAAGAAGGTTGGGGTTGAAAGCATCAAAAAAGTTTTTATCTGAACAGGATGCTCACACTTTACACAAACCTGCCAGAGTACATTTCCCTGGAAACAAAGTTTTTGTCCCATGACCGTTAAACCTATTTCAAATCGATCTATGTGAAATGCAGGCTTTAGCCAAATGTAATGACAGATACAATTATTTAACGGTTATAGATGTATTTTCCAAGAAGGCGTATGTACAGGCTCTGAAGAGAAAGACGGCCGCTGAGGTGGTACAGGCCCTTGAATCCATTTTTGAAGAAAGCCCAACACCCGTCAAACTACGAACCGACACGGGGAAAGAATTTTTCAACAAAAGTTTTGAGGCTTTAATGGAAAAACATAGTGTAACACATTTTTCCACGGCCAGCAATCTCAAGGCCTCTGTGATCGAAAGGTTTAATCATAAATTAAAAGGCAGGATATGGAGGTATTTTACAGCCAACAACACACTGTGGTACCTCAACGTCTTACAAGACTTGGTGACGGTCTACAGTCGAGGTTATCACAGTAGTATTAAAATGGCACCTATGCAGGTGACCACGGAGAACACAAGCCAGGTGTTTCAAAACCTGTATGCACACCCCGAGCTGGATGGAGCTGTGTATTAAAGATGAATTTTAAAAAGGGAGACTCTGTCAGGATATCAAAGTTGAGGGGATGTTTGATAAGAAATATGAACAGAGTTTTATGTGTGAAGTGTTTATGGTGTCTGAATGCATCCCCCGCATCCCCCCTGTCTACAAACTGAAAGATTATGACGGAGAACCAATTCAAGGTTTTATGAGGCGGAGTTGCAAAAAATAACACTGGGTAACGACAGAGTCTACCATGTGGAGAAGATTCTAAAACAGCATACTGTCGAAGGTGAAAAGCAGGTGCTGGTCCGGTGGAAAAACTGGCCCGAGAAATTTAACAGTTGGGTCAAGGCCTCCGATTTGAAAAACATATAGACATTCGCACGCACCACCGATCGCAGATGCCTACTTTTATTGGAGAGCAAAAAAGCAAGAACCAGAAACAGAGACTAAAGTGCATTATCAAAGGATTACAGGCGGTTATTAAAACGTTATAAATCTGTTCAGGGCGGAGCTGGAGGGGTTCTTTAGAAAAATTAATTCTGATATTTTTATGGTCTACAGCAACACTCAGAAAAGAATGGGTTTCCAGAGCGGAGGTCAAACTCATGTATGCTTTGACGTGCCAGCAGCTTACATGCTGGGTATCGATGAGTGGATTTCTGCAAGTGTTATAATTTCAAAAAATGAGTAAAGTTTTATTTAACAATATTTTTATTAATTTAACAATATAGAAAAAAAGTTTTTTATACAGTTTTGAAGGTCAAATAATATCACCTCTCATCTTGCCTGCATCACGTTCCTTTGGGTGTGAAGATGGGTTTCAGAATTGATTCACTCATACTTATACACAGAGCAGACCCCGATAGGGGATTGAAAAAGGCTTTGGAATGTGAATGAACCACGGAGTAAAACAAATAGCTCTGGTCTTGGTAGAATCTCTGCTGTGAGATCCTGTCCTTCATGTGTGTGTGTGTGTGTGTGTGTGTGTGTGTGTGCATGCGTGTGTGTTGGTTAAGCCCGTGGTCATAGACCCCAGCTGACAGAGGGTTTGAAAAGAGGCTTATGGGGGTGAATGAACCTAAGATCTCAGAGTAAAATGATAGCTTTTGTTTGACCCCCACAGTCACACCCGACGTCTGTGGAACTTCAGGTTTTAGGATGGTTGAGATCATCGGTGTCTGGTTCCAGAGCCTGAGAGATGGGAAATATTCCTCTCTGTTTTGCAAAGGGAATGGTCTTTTCTTTTTGTCGGAAAGAGGCTTTCGGGAATGGCCTAAGATCCCAGAGTAAAACAATAGCTTTGGTTCGCGGTGCCGCTTGCAAGGATGGGTAAGAATCCCACGCCTCTTACCGATGTGTTTTTGCAACTTTTTTCTCACATATACAGTATATACTGCTCAAAAAAAAAATAAAGGGAACACTTTGAAAACACATCAAATTTTAATGGGAAAAATAAGCTGGATATCGAAATTGTGGCAGGATAGTCCAGCTTACTCAGATTAAAGGAGCACTTTTTAATCTGAGCAATTTCATATCACTGAAATTGCTCACAACTTCCTCCGCTTCAATGTACTCAGCCATGCTTGTTTACATCTTTGGCTCACCTCATTACATCACAAAATGGTGGCGGCGTTTGACCCAATTTCGACAAATGAACATCGCAATCGTCTGCATCACGATGTAATTTATGGTAGTATATGGAATCAAAATTTTATTGATTTTTTTTTTTTGTCTACATAGAATAAAAACACAGTAGTTCTTCTTTCTAATGATGTCTTGGTTGAATTATGTAACAGACTCTTTAAATCAACCAACATTCCATTCTCACGCTAATCCCATAGAAAATGAATTCATTAGAAGAGTCACGTAACGGGTCAGGTCAGGTCATTTTTAATCCATATATAATTGACATTCCATTCCCACACTAATCTCATAGGTCAAAGGTCATTTTTAATCCATATATAATTGACATTCCATTCCCACACTAATCTCATAGGTCAAAGGTCATTTTTAATCCATATATAATTAACATTCCATCCCCATGCGAATCCCATTTAATTAGAGCTAATCCCCATTTAATTACGTGGGTCAGGTCAGGGGCTGGTCAGGGGGTGGGTTGGGTCAAAGGTCACCTGTCAAAAAGTCTGACGAAAAGTGTACTCTTCCCTCTCTAAGGTGTCGAAGTTTTAAAGAAAAATCCAAGAAGTATCAAAGTTTAGGTAGTTAAAGAATGCTAGGACAAGGGAGAGCTTCAGTTTACCTTGGCTCATACAAAGAGTTGCATCAGAGGCCCAACTCTGGGCCAAATTCAGCACAGCAAAGGTGGATTTGTTTGCCACTTGTGACAATGCACAGTGCGATCTGTGATTTTCTCGAGTCTCCGAGACAACCCCCCTCTGGGAGTGGATGCATTTGTGCATCAGCCACAGCTCAGGATGCTTCTTTTTGTTTTTCGTCCAGTTCCCCTCATCCCCAGGCTGCTGAGGAGAGTACAGGAGGAGCAACTGTCAGTCCTCCTCATAGCCCCAGAACGCACAGGTGCGCCATGATTCCCTCATCTTCAGCAAATGCTGTTGGTGCAGCCATGGCAGCTCTCATGGTGTGGGGACGCTTTCTCCCAGGCGGGAATTGCAATCAAGAACTACCCAGTAATCACTCAATGTCTGTGGGTTTGATCGCTGAGTGGGAACGCTTGTAGACGTGAGGATTTCCTCAGGACGTGGTGTGTGGTATGTCTGTATATGGAACCAAGGACAAGGCCAGGTGTCAAACTGAACACACGCTTATTAGTGAAGCACTCTACAGTACAGTCACAACAGTCAGGCAGAAGAGGTGGCAAAGAGACCGCCCCTCCTGCCCACTGCCTTCTTATAGCCATGGGTGGTGGCGGAAACGGAAGGTGGAGCCACCACCCGTACCACACAAATAAGAGCCCAAACTCCAACACAACAGTGTGCACAATCCAGGGTGCAAGAGTCACTTCTACCACTGCCTCTAATTCAGTCAAGTGGACTGCCTTTCAGCGCTGGTATCTAGAAAAAGTGCGCAGACGCAGTCCCGTGTCTCGCCCTCTCACACCTCAGTGGGATTTAGCGCTCGTCTTGCATGTGCTTGTTAAATCACCATCTGAGCTGCTGCAGGAGGTCTCTCTGAAGTTTTTATCCCTAAAAACTGCTCTCCTGTTGGCCCTAACGTCTACAAAGAGAGTGGGTGATCTTTCTGCCCTCGCTGTGTCTCCGTCTTGTCTCAGAATTCAGGATGATTGCAGTTCGGCTGTACTGTGCCCTAATCCAGTCTTTATACCCAAATGCACCACTAGTTCTTTTAAATCGTGAATGATTACATTAAAGGGTTTTTTTTCCTCCTCCACATGATTCAGAGGAGGAAGCCACCTCTCATCTTCTTTGCCCAGTGCGCGCTCTGTCTTGTTATGTGACGCGCTCTGCTGATTTCCATTGTTGAGTGTCTTTTTGTTCATTCCAGAGGACAGTCATGGGGACAGCTTCTCTCTGCACAGCGTTTGTCTCATTGGCTGTGTGAGGCAATTCTCCAAGCTGATACTTCCTCCAACTTCGACCCCCCCAAAAGATTCAAAATTCAAGATTTCTTTATGACCATTTAGTATGTGCATGCACATAAAAAAGAAATTATGATCTCCCAGCATAACACAGTATCACAATATACATAGAGAATAAGTTTAAAAACAACAGCATAAAAAATAAAATACAACAATAAAATATCAGTTAAAACACTATGGTCAGACCAACCTAACAGAATACATATACAAGTTTAGCAGATTTGACGGGGAGGAAAAGCAATTTGCAGGGGAATAGGGCACAGTCCATTTATAATCCTGCCTGCATGTGCAAGAAAACTGTTCAACATTCTGGCTGTCCTGGCCTGAAGACACCTGTACCTCTTCCCTGAGGACAGAAGAGAAATCAAACTGTGGGAAGGATGGTAGCAGTCTTTAATGATGTTAACCCCTTGCACTCTGGTCAATTTCCCTAAAAACGCCTAAAAATAACGTACCCAAAGTAAATCAAAAGCTGTTCTTCAACCCTTTGCAGCATCTTCATGGGGTTGGTCTCATTTAAAAGAAAACACTTTGAATTTTTTGGCAAAACAGTGATAATCTCTCTAAGTGCTCCGACCACTGAGTAACAGTTATCTAAACATACTGAACTTGAAGAAAATAAATTTTGCCTGGGTGTTTTTTTTGGATACAAATGCTTGCAAATAACACACAGCTTCAGATCCGGGCTGGAAACTGAAACAGAAATGTAGAACCAAGTGTTATCCAGCTGAGGTCAAAATTTTGTAACAATACCACAAAAAATGAATATATTACACAGCTTTTTTCTTAGGTTGTTCCCAGGCGTTTTTGAACTGTGCCAAATGGCACAGTTTGGAAAAACATCTGTAACTTTTGAATGATTCAATATAGAAGCTTCATCTTGGGCTCTAATGAAAGGTGATACTCAGGGCTGTGTGTGTGTGTGGGGGGGGGGGTTGTTTATTCATTCATGAATGAATGAATGAACAAACAAGCCCCCACACACAAAGAAGCATGCCACGTAAAAAATGTGTGGCTTTTTTTTACAAGAAAAAATAACCTACAGTGCATTAAAAATTATACTAGAATATTTGTAATGTAGAAGATAACAACTCCCACCATCCCCCCACCCCCCGCTACAGAGGACGGACATCGCCCATCGCTACATGACGGAAAGCGGTGACAGTGCGCCGCAGTCTACTACGCACAGTTGGACTAAAATATCTGCAATAATATCTGCAATCCGCTACAGAACAGTAGCGGGGGGGAGGGGGGGCGTTCACGGTCCGGACGCGGCGCACGAACCGTGTCCAGTCCGTGCGCCGCGGTACACGCTCTGTGCGCCGCGGTCTAATACACACAGTTGCACTAAAATATCTGCAATAATATCTGCAATCCGCTACAGAAGAGTAGCGGGGGGGGGGGGGCATTCGCAACATGACGGACCCGGACGTCATGTTGCGATAACGCACAGTTGTAATTTACCGATCGGTCAAAACTCATTTGGATTACAATTTTCAGGGATAAAGAATAATTTAGCTTATAACACTTACCTGTCCACAACAGCAGCGTAGCTGGCGAACTTCTCTTCCTCATTGTCAGACGAACATGAAGCTGGTCCGCTTGTTACGGACTCGTGGTTCTGGTCATGCGACCCGGTCAAACCATAATTCCATTATTGCGGTTTTGCGCTTCCATGATTGTGGTTTTGGCAAATGATTTTTCAAAACAAATAAGAACAGTAATAAGAAAAAAAGACTGGCGAACACCTGTGTGTCACCCAGCCTTACACAAAACAGCTTTCGAACTTCTGTGCTTCAATTGGCTGGCTGTATTCGCAGCCGTTGGTAGGCAGGTCCTTCTTGCTAGGTTTTTAGTCATTGGTTCTTCAAGGTTTCAGAAACCCAATTCAAGGCTCTTATCAGTCGAATGAGAGGTCAATCACATCTAAACCAATCAAAGCACTCCTTTGGCTTTCTGTTTGCGGCTGTGTCTGTAGTGGAAGAATGGAAATGCAGCTTTTTTTTTTCTTCAGTGCGCCCTAGGACGCACAGTGTGCGTACTAGGGCACCCTCGTGCACTCTAGGACACAGAGACGTGCCCGCCTGCGGTACACCGAAGTGCAAGAGGTTAACAGCCCTGTTAGCACAACGTTTATTGTAAATCTCCTCCAAGGAAAGAAGGGGGACACCAATAATCTTACTAGCTGTTTTTACAACCCTATTCAGCTGGTGCTTCTCTAAAGCTGTGTAATTCCCAAGGCAGGTAGTCAAGCCATATGAAAGGACAGATTGCAGGGTGCCTCTGCAAAAAGTGGTGAGGAGCTATGTGGGAAGACCTGCCTTTTTAAGCTGCAGGAGAGGATAAAGTCACTGATGAGCCATTTTAATAATGGCTGTGGTGTTGTTGTTAAAGGTCATGTCATCTGCCAGGTAAATCCCCAGAAACTTAACATTGTTTACCCTCATCACAAAAGTGCCCCCAATAGACAGCGATGTGTGATGGTACTTGCTCACCTTCCTGCAGTCGATCACCATCTCCTTAGTCTTCTCCACATTAAGGTGAAGATTATGTAATCTGCACCATGTTGTTAGCTGGTCCACCTCCCTCCTGTATGCAGACTCATTGTTTTCATTAATCAGACCATCTACCGTCATATCATCAGCAAACTTAATGATGTGAATGATGCTGAATGTGGCAGAACAGTCATGAATGAGCAGGCTAAACAGCAGGGGGCTCAAGGCACAGCCCTGAGGGGATCCTGTACTCACAGTTCTGGTGTTTGAGATAGAACTGTCCGCCTTGACTTGGTGCTGCCTCTGCATCAGGAAGTTGAGAATCCAGCCACACGTGCCAAGGTCCGTCCCCAGCAACCATAGTTTTTCCAGCAACTGTCCTGGAATGATGATGATTTAATGCAGAGGAGAAGTCAATGAAGAGGAGCCTAACACAGGTATTCCTCTCCTCCAGCTGTGATAGGGTGAGGTGAAGTACAGAGGAGATGGCGTCTTCGGTTGAGCGATTAGCTCTATATGCAAACTGCAGGGGGTCCAACTCTGGAGGGAGCTGGGCCTTAATGTGCCGCAAAACAAGCCATTCAAAATATTTCATCACTACTGGTGTTAATGCCACAGGACAAAAGTCATTTAGGCAGACAGGGTTTGATTTCTTTGGCACGGGGATTATGATGGCACTCTTCAGGCAGGTGGGCACAGCACCCAGAGAGAGGGAGGTGTTAAAGATGTCTGCAAAGACATCTTTCAGCTGTTCAGCACACTCCCTCACCACACACCCAAGAATATTTTTTTTGGACTTATTTTGTACCCGTAGGTAGATTTGTTTTGCAGTCTGGTGACAAACCACCAGCTGCCGGTCGCTGCGTGCGCAAGCGCCCCTTAACTCCCTAACCTGCATGTTTTTGACATGTGGGAGGAAACCGGAGAAATCCCGGCGTAAACCCACGCAAACACGGGGAGAACATGCAAACTCCACACAGATCACTGTTGGCTGGGGGCAGGGATCGAACCCACGATCTCCGCGATCCCCCGGCCGAGGGTAAAACTGTGCTGCCACAGTGCCAACCACTGCGCCACCGTTCCTGCTGCTTTGCGTGAATTAACCCTGGCAAAGACTCTTCCAACCTGAGCGGCTGTCACCTGAAATGCCTGCTCAGTGGATGATGATGATGATAGAGGTGATAGAAGGGATGAAAGCTCATTCTATAAGGGGAATGGCAGCTTCTGCTGCTTTGCATGGAGGAACTTAGGTAGAAGACATTTGCACAGTTGCTTAGTCTTCTCCAAATGCTTTTATCTGTTTTTTCCTGCGTGAAGTTTCTGATGTGACTTTAGCTCACGCAGTGTTGAATTGTCTGTCTGACTAGTCTGTGGTGCTGTGGCTCTTCTCCACTGCAGTTCGGACCCACGGTGCTTGAAAAGAGTCATTCTGCAGCTAAGTTCATGGAGCGATTTACACTTCTCTCTGTGATTACTGTAAATGCTGTGTGATTATTTTTGTAAATAATCTCTGGAGTGTTATGTACAGGACATTTCTTAATAACAGATGTTTAATTCTGTGAATCAAGATCGCACTGCGGGAGCTGTCCACGGTTCTGAATTCCTGTGTTCTTTAAGCCTTCATACTACATTCCTGAGTTTGTTTCTCTCCCTGCAGATTCAGTGCTCGCCTTGGTGCTACATCCTTATAGGCTGCAACTGAAGACACGGGCGCTGTCCACGGTTCTAAATTCCTGTGTTTTCTAAGTTTCCATGTTACATTTCTTGCTGGAAATGCACCTGAGTTTATCTCACACTGCAGATTATCTAAGAGTAGTGAGATGGGCTACATGTATGGAAAGCCATTTGGTTCAGGATGCACCTACGCGTGTGTTTGTGTAGTTCATGTACAGATATGGAATATCTTTTCAGCTTTGTCTAGGTGACTCCCCAGCCTTGCTGCAGATGCACATAATGGTCTGAGGGTGGTTCATAGCTATGGTTGGAATGTTCTGAGTTTTCAGGTGTAGCTGGTGGTTCTACTATGGACCCACTGAGGCATTGAATACATCCTGCTTTGCCTTATCCTAATAGTGATAGCATAAAGAGCGAAGCCAATATGAAGTAGAACATTGGTTACATACTGTAACCCCAGATTCTACGAGTAGTGGTGCAGCTCTTTGAGCCCTGGGCTTCACTGGTTCCTAAAATGGCTGAAGAAAAGGCCATTTTATTAGAGAACTGTTACTCCGCGTGTGCGGGTGAGGGATAAACACAATAGTGATAGCTTAAAGAGCTGCGCCAATACTCGTAGAATCTGGGGTTACAATACGTAACCAACATTTTTCCTGGGGAAGGGGATAAATGTGGCATATTGAAATACCACCATGTACTGTACGTCACAGACATGGGGACATGCACATGATGTGATGTCATCACGCCGTGACTATATTAAGGGGCTAACAGCGGGAGATGCTCTCTTTGGCACTCCTCCTTCAGCTTGTAACCTGCGTGTACCACACCTCTCCTAGCTTGTTCCACGTGTTGTTAGCTAGTTCAATAAAGCTAACCCCCAACACAGAGAATGTGTTCACTGGTCTCTTCATCCAGACATTACACTTACAACCCATGGAAGTAAAAATGCTAAAAAGCTGTTTTGCTCTGTAAAGAAATGAGATGTATATAAAAGTGTTAGCCATGTACAAATATTTTTATGCACTTGGTTACTTTCGTCTTATTTTAGTGTTATTTCCTTTCATTAATATTATTTCCTTTCATTAATATATGCCTCTCCTTCTTTTAAGCACCAGTTCCTTGTAAGCAACGAATAGACGTTTGAGCCATGTAAAGCTCCTGTGCCTTTAAGGGGCACTGACTGACGAACGCGCTGATTGGCTGCTCACAGTCATGGGCGTGTCTGTACGTGCGGATGAGGAAGTGTTCTCTTGCTGCGGTGATGCTAGGAAGCTGGAGTTGACAGCCACTAGGTTAGTCTGTAATTACAGTCCGTACATCTCCATGTTTGTTGTGGACAGTAAATAAATCCCTCCAGTGAAGAACTAACTTGTCTGATGCTCTCATGAATATCCAGACGTTACACTGGTGTCTGAAGTGTTTAACATGGGCGCTGGGAGCTAACAGCTAGCTGATGCTAACCACTGCGAGAGAGAACACAACTCAACCGGGTCCGTCTACCGTCAAGATGGAAACAGAGCAGCCAGAGATGGATGCACGGCCCCGAACACCCGAAAACCCTATCAGCGTCCAGGGACCTGAGACACCGTTAACCAGTAAAACGCCGAAGTTTAACGGTAAGACTGCGGGGGAAGTTTTCAGCAGTTTGAGCTCGACTGTTAGCTTGGAACAAAGAGCTAACTGGTGATGGAGGATCTGAGGGATCATTACGGTTCATACTTTGTAACCAGATAGTAGGATATGTGATTACATTTCTAGTAACGAGTCTATTAGGGTGTCTACTAAAACCCGGAACGTCACAGTCTTTTGAAGTTTCTAAATTAAGGCAGTAATGCATTTCTAAACGGTCACATTAACAGGACAATGACATCTGACGTCATCATCCAACTCAGGTTGACTGAAGACTAGAATCTTCTCCTACAGAACGCTTTGTCAGTAAATAATTTGTTAATATATTAATCACGTGACATGATGTTTCAAAGAATAGCGGACACGAAGTGACGTCTGGCTGGCTGCTTACTTGCTGAGAAATGTAGATATTATGAGATAATGATCACCAAATGACGTTGCCCTACAATGCAACAAATTAAATCTTAGTAAGAAAAAAATCTTAAAGTGACATTCCAGCAAAAGTAATTTTTTTTCCTGTTGTTAACATGTCTGTAGCATATTTTGTATGACTTACAAGACATATCAAGAGTGAAATCACTCGACTGTCTCACGTGTTTTTTTTTTTTTTGTTTTTTTTTTTTTTTACTGTGAATGTCCAGTAAAGCCCCCTCCCCCCAAAAAAAACCGGGTGAGTTTGGACAGAGCGTATCTAGGTATGTAAGTATTTCTGCTTAGCCTGACTGGTGATAACATCAACCAATCAGGCTAAGCACTGGGCATGGCTACAGACCTGAGTTCACTCCCCCAGGGGAGAGAGAGCGGATGAGAGGCAGAGAGGAGGGAGTGAGGGGCGAGGGGGAACCCGGCTTGAATGGGGCCCTCAGTGAACCGGCGAGATAATGAGCTGAGAGGACTGGCTTAAACTGTCAATGAGGGTCCCGCGGTGAGAAACAACACCTTGGCCAATACTCCTCTACCTACCACTGACCACGCTGACAGTCAACGTTCCCTCCCGGGGTCGACACAAAACCGACTGCCAAATTATATTCATTTCAAAGCTGCAACAGACAACTGTGTGTACCACAAATATCACAGCGGCTAGCCTCAGCCGAAGGTCAGAAGCTCCTGCATCTCTGACTGTTCCCCGTCTGCTGTGGAGCAGATACAAGCCTATCCTGTTCCAGCAAGGGAAAATCTCTCTTTAGTTCTACTCTGTGCTCATTCATGCATCCCAGTTCACCTTGCATTAATTTATCCTCTGCTCATCATTTTTTGTCACAGCCCCATCCAAAGTAAAACGTACCCCACCTTCTGTGGCACTCGAAATATAACACGACACACAAACACACGTCCTCACCAAATAAAACTAACCTGCGCACACAAACACACACAAGCAAAAACAAACAGCCACTTCAGTAAATTTTGTCCTACTTTTGCTGTTTTGTCATTATAAATCATTGTCGAGAGGCAACACACAAGACCGTAGTTGGAGCGGTTTGTAGCCGGACATTGAATTCACAGGATCAGCCAGTTGGAGGTGGAATGATCGCTGATAGAACTCGTGCTGGTTCTGCTGAGTGGAGGATAAGCAAAGCTGGACTCTCTTCTGTCTTTAGTCAGCCTGCATATTTATTTAATTTGACAAATCTCAACAAATTCCTCTCTGCATTCTGTTTCCATAACACTGGTACAGGAGTGGTGTGGGTGGGGCTGCCACACCAAACTGCACTGCTGAAGGGATTCAAAGTTGGTCAGCCCTTGAAGCCCCACTACTGGCCTGGGGCTGTGGGCATTTGTCTGCAGGCACAGCACCTCTATTAGGAATTTTATTTTATTAATTTAAAAAAAATATAAGGGCTTGCAGCTGCACCCCCTACTACAGCAGGTGGCGCCCTAGGCAACTGTCTATATGACCTATGCCTTGGGCATAGGTGTTTATTGAAGTGACTGTTTTTGCTCTTGTGTGTTGGTGTGTACAGGCCAGAGTGTGTCTCCTCTGCACCAAGTCTGTCGCAGTTGTGGAAAGTGGAAACCAGACACTTACCCTCCTCAGTCTGAGATAAGGACAGGAAGGATAAATGAGATAAAAGTCCAGTTTGAGTGATACCAGCGTGCTGGCCTAGTTGATAGAGCGTCCGCCTCACAACCAGGAGGTTCAGGGTTCAAGTCCCGGCCGGGTCATACCAAAGACCATATAAAAATGATACTTCCCGCCTTCTAGCTTGGTGCTCAGCGTAATAGAATGGGGGAAGGAGAAGTTGTTTGTGGCGGCGCCTTGCATGGCAGCGACCCCTCTGATTCTACATGTGATTTACATTGTAGATAGGAGAAATGTAATTTAGTTCTACTGTACATGGTTGGCTGTATGGACTGAATGTCAATAGATATGGCTTCTTCTTCTTCTAAACGGGTCCTCTTTCACATAGGAGTGGGCGATATAGCCTAAAAATATCACATTATTTCTGTGAATATAAATGATATCACAAATACATTTTTTTCCCTTTTGATTGATAAAGGACAGTTTCACAGGCCGGCATCATTTACTTTAAAACATATTCAGTAAAAAAAGAAAAAACATTCTCCAGTTTATAAACAGTAGCTGAGAGTGAGTTTCAATTAAAAGAAACGGTATCAAATATTACAAGAAAATAATATAATCCGCCACATGTAAAAATCAGTTTACCTGCTTTAGAAGTCCCTGTTGCATCGACCTCTCCTGGGGCTTTTTGGCTCTCGTTGCACTGAATGTGTGTGTGTGCGTGTGTGTGTGCGCGCACGCGTGTGTGTGTGTGTGTGTGTGTGCGCAGTGTTTCCTCTGGCTTAAAGACCTTGGTGCGATGGCAACCTATTTTTCGGGGGGGGGGGGGGCGGGCAGAAAACACATGACACTGTTGTAATCACAAATGTCAATTTTACACTATTTCTTTCTTTTTTTAAATTTTGCACAGTAACTTTGCATATGGAACTTACCATTTGAAGTATTGTACAACCGAGGCTTTAATATTGGAATATTGGGCCAGTTGGGGTCCCACCCAGACGTCCTGTGTTTGGACTTTTTACTGGTGTCATCCTTCTCTTCTTCCTCTGCTCTCACCTCTCCTGGACCCTCTGCCTGAACACTTTCCTCTCCTTGGCTCCTCTCTTCTGTCTTGTCTAGCCCTCTCTGAGCTCTGTCTAATTCAGGTTCTGTCTCTGTCTGTGGTGGTATAGAAACAGGTGAGAAAACATCAAGTGTCATGTAAACTAAAAGTAGACAACCAAAATTTTCTAGTTAAGGGCACAAAGAGCACCCACTTAAAAACTTGAGTAATGACTTAAGTCTTGAAAGTTTAAGTTTTTTCTCCAAAATTTATAACAATTTTCTGATAGTTTTCTACTTTTCTCAGTAAATTTATCTAAATTTGAAACCATTTTCCTCAAATTTATAATTTCCTCTTGTAAAATTGACTTTTCTTGTACATTTGAGACTTTATTATAAATTTGTGGATTATTTTATGGGTAATTTTTGTCTATTTTTTTAAAATAAAATTACTGTTTTTTTTTTTAATAAATTTGAAACAGACTGGTAATTTTTTTTTACTTTTTCCTGATAACAATTTGCATTTTTGATCATAATTTTACAGAGCCAGAACAGAACAATAATTTAACTCTGATTTCAAAGAAAAAAAATATTAATAAAATTTTATTTAATGAAATAAATTAACTTAAATGGCCAAAGATGCAGTTATTTCTGTTATTCTATTTCTGTATGTTTTTTTGTTTTTTTTTAGAAATCTCCTCACCACCCGGACAACAGGAAAAACCTCCCCTATTTTGAAATCCAAATGCTGGCATTTTTAGTTTGTCTGAAGGTTGCTGATGGATTAAAGTCATTGACTTTGTGAATTTAGGTCATCTTAACTTGCCAGGTACATAATAATGAACATAAATTAGTTAATTAATATTAATTAAGGTAAAGGTAAAACATCTCCTTTTTATTCTTGTCTGAAATAAGAAAAACAAAAAAAACTAACCACATCTGTCAGCTAAGCGACTCTTCATTATTGCTCCCGTTACCAGCGGGTTAAAACCATGATAAATGCCTCCAGTGGTTACAAACCTCTTCTGATTTTTTCCATGTTTAAAGTACTTTAATAAGCTTATGTTTCTCTTGGACAGTGATGCTCGTAGCGAGACAATCTGCAGTGCTTGCTGACTGGAACACATAGGTGGGGCACTTCTGAACTCCAGATGATGGTCACACGTGTTGTTTATGTGCACTCTTGCAGACCGTCATTGCTTCATATATTTTTCTTAAATTTATATTTCCTGATAGAGTGGCGGAAATATTTCAGGGGTGGAAATGTTACCAGAGGTGTGTGTGTGTGTGTGTGTTGTTTTTTTTCCGGTGGTTGAATAACTTTAAGCCGAAACAGCCAAAACAGAATAAATATAGAACCCTGTACACCTCGAATTTCACACTGGCGTAGTGTTTTTGACATGTGGTGAAAAAATGCAGGCAGATTATCTGCATTGCTGCACCATTTTTAGCTCATTCCCGTGAAGCCAAAAGGAGCTAATGCAATGACATGGCGTCCATTGTCAAGATCAGAGGTCAGCAGATCTGGGGATTTATGATTTCACGAAAAACAATACTTCTCCAAGGCCATTGATCTTGACTTTAAGCACATCCTAGATGGGTCTGCATCTTGGCTGAACTTAAGGTCAATGATCAGGAGATCTAAATACTCCCAAGTACTCCCATCAGGCTGGAATGAGCTGCTCTCTCATAGATGGTCTGGTTAGCTCATTCCAACAAAACCAAATGAAACCTTATGGAAAGCCTCCCCAGAAGAGTTGAAGTCGTCATAGCTGCAAAAGGTGGCTTTGCAGCAGGTTTAGGAGGGTGTTTATGGGAGTTTTTGATCATTCGTTTAGAAGCGCATTTGTGAGATCAGGCATTGATGCTGGACCAGAAGGACTGGCTTACAGTCTCCGCTCTAATTCATCCCAAAGGCATTCTGTCAGGTTGAGGTCAGGGCTCTGTGCCAGCCAGTCAAGTTCCTCCACACCAAACTGGCTCATCCCTGTCTTTATGGTCGTTCCTTTGTCCTTTGGTCGACATTCATTTGAAGGGGTGTCCCAATACTTTTGGCAATATAGTGTATGCTGATTTTCATCTTCCACTTTGACAGTAAATTCTCACAGGTCTCCATTAGATTTAAAGTGACACTGTGCCAAAAATAGTTTTTTCTGTTGTTAACATGTCTGTAACATGTTTTTTGTGACTTACAAAGACATATCAAGAGCAAAATCAGTCTCAAATCCCAAATGTGTTTTTCTGCTTTGAATGTCCAGTTAAGCTCCACCTTCGCCCCAAAAGACGACTTTGGACAGAGCGTTTCTCGCTACGTAAGCGTTCATGCTTAATCTGATTGGTTATAACTAGGGATGGGCATTCGGTGAAATTTTCTTCACTGATCGTCGGGAGAATTAATGGTTAATAATCGGTTAATCATTAACATTTTTAGGTAGGTAACAAGGCAGGTAGACTACATTAGAACATCAGGTATCAACACGGAGAGCCGCACAACTCAAATCCACCTCTCTGTTCACTGTTCTCGTGTTGGCTCGGCTCGGGAATCTCACAAGCTGATTGGCCGAGACGTTTTCACCCCGCAAGCTGATTGGCCGAGACGTTTTACCCAGCTTCTCTCCCTGCCGAGTGGCCACCCAGCAAACGAAGACCTCATTCATTGCTCTTTTTCGCTCGTGTTGCTTAGTCTAGCCGCGTGGAACTTTTTGCTGTTCTCTTGTGCCATTTTGTGCGAAATAGTCTTCCCGTCGAGCCACTACGCCGCCTCCTGCAGCTTCCCTCGACGATCCTGCGCCTCTAGCACCTGAGGAGCAGTAAAGCTCTCATTAACCTGTGCAGTAAATCATCTTCATCTTGAGTTACGTATCTTGTTATAAGAATAAAAGAGTTCTAAAAACATATTTATGTACACTTTATTTACATCTACGTATGTATGTACACTTACACACACACACACGTATCATATGAGAGAGAGAGAGAGAGAATGAACGTACGTATTATTTATGGGTGACGCGATAAGTGAGGGATCACTGTACTCTTATGTATTGAGAATAATAAAAAAAATACAGAGTGTTTTTCTTCGAGGATGAATTTATTAACAAGACAAGTTTGCAGTAAAACGTGAACACATGCGCATTGCGCAAACGAGGGAGGCTTCAAGTTGCGAGCCAGACAATAACGGGAGACACATACAGGACACATAACGGAACATATATTTCTTTCTTTTACTTTTTTCTTTTGTATGCTGCATTGCAGTGATTGCAGTACACCTGGTCATTTTTTAAATTAAAATGGTCCCACGCAACACTTCGCCGCAACCTCTTCATGATTTGGCGATTGCCCTACGGAAGCTCGCATGTATCAACTGAGGCACGCCAGGGTACGACGATGGTGTAATGTTGCCCCCTGGTGCCCAAATTTTGCCAGTGGCACAGTTAAATGCATTGCATTGTTTGAGGACGGCCGTGCACTAGGCCTAATAACCTACATTCAGATTGTTTAAAAAAAAAACGGCTTGTCGACGAAAATGAACTTCCTCGGTGAAATTCTTTATGATCAATTATCGGTTAATCGGTTAATTATGCCCATCCCTAGTTATAACCAATCAGGGTAAGCACTGGGCATGGCTAAACACCTGAGTTCACTCTCCCAGGGGAAGAGGGAGGAGCTGACGTTTCTCAGCGGATGGAGGCTCATGATCTTCCTACCACTGACCACGCTGACAGTCATCGTCCCTTCCCGGGGATGGTGCGAAACTGACCGCAGCTGCCTGTAGTTTTCTACTGCTGAGGCAACTGTATTCCGGAAACCTGTAGCACACGTGGGGCGCAGTCAACTCGGAGACCGGAGTGCATGGTTGCATGTGCGGCATCCTGGAGATGCTCACGGAGGAATGGGAGGCACACGGTTGGAAGGGAGAACCAGAGAAAAACGGGGAGCTGAAGGTGCCAAGACTGCCACCCGTCCATTTTGCATTTGTTTGGTTCGGTGAAGGGGTTTTCGGGGGGGGGGGGCGGCACAAAACCCCCCTGGGCACTCCATTCTGTCCCCGGCAGGGAGGACAGAGGAGGAGACATTAAACCCCCTGCTCCATCCAGAGGAGGTACAATGGTGGTGGGCAGGCACATCAGACCGCTGGCCCCCAGCGAGCTGCCCGGTGGTCACCCATCAGCCCCCAGATGTGACCACTAAGATCCAGCTCGCTTTGGCAGGGGTTGGCGGCTTATACATGTACAGCTAAATCACTCCAATGATTTAACTAGCCATTGTTTGTCTTCAGTGTTCTCAGGTCAGAGGAGAGGGGAGGGCTGGCCTTACAGCATCTGCTACTGGTGGGCGGGAGTATGGGTGGAGCTAATTAGAATATTGATAGATCCATGCATACTTAAGTAGGTGGAAGATGTAAAAGCTCCTTCCAAGCAGTTCTAGGCAAGGAAAGTTTTTTGTGGCTAAAAAGCTGCAATATGCTATTTTGGGCAATAAATATTTGTTTCTGAGGTGATTTTAGAGCTGTTGGAGTGCATCTTTAAACCACCATTGCCTTGTGAGAGAGTTCCTGACAACAGTGGAAAGAAACTCCCTCTGAATGTAAACCAGAAATGAGTTGACTTCTGGACTGGTGCTTCTTCCAAAGTGAACACACCGAGTTTGATGTGTCTTCTTCTTGTGATTGTGATCACTACATTACTGAACTATTTCTTGTCTCCATTTTTTTTTTTTTTTTTTTTTTACCTCTAGAGCAACATGTCTGTGAGAATGAGATGATGACTGACCAGCAGCTCTGTAAGCAAGAGAGCAAGTCAAGTTTGGAACAACAGGAGCCGGAACCTCTACAGATTAAGGAGGAACAGGAGGAATTCAGGACCAGTCAGGAGGTAGAACAGTTCGTACAGAAGCAGGAGACTGATATCGTCATGGTGACTTCTGTTTCTCTAGAAAATGAGCACAGAGAACCAGAATCAAACAGTGATCAGCTCTTCTGTCTCACCTCTGCTGTAACTGAGAACCAAGATGAGGAAGGAAGCCGGCATGTAGACTCAGGATCAGCTGAGAGTGAAGAGCTGAAGATGAAGAAGAGACGTCTGAAAACAAGAAGTCACCATGAAGGTAAACACTCTGACACCAAAGACTCAGGGTAATAATACATGGAGGGGAAAGGTCAGTGTCTTCATGTGTAACTACCTACACACACTGGAATTAAAACTACAGCCATTTGTAATGGATTTCAAAGAGGTCAGGTTTGTTTGTATTTCGCTCCAAAGTTGAAAGTAGCCACAGTGACTGCTGTGAGCATCTGGGAACTGCACCTGTTCTTTTTTCTTTCCTTGGCATTTTTGTCAAAAAATCACATCAAAAGGAACAGTATAAAAAATTGTAGTGGTGTTGTGACAACTTGTACTCAAACGAGCACATATCTCTGGAAGTGGTCACACAGTGGCAATAGAAGTTTGTTTACCTCCATTTTTGTTGAATTGGTCTAAATAAAACGGTAAGTGTCTGACATCTTTGTTCATTTGTAATGCTACATTTATTATAATGTACTTACATGTGCAGTTAACATTAAATATAGGGGATTTCAGAGGAGTGTCTGTGGAAACTGGTAACTGTTTCATCTCTGGTCCAAACTAAAGAATCACTCACCCTCCTGCAGCTTAATGCTTTTTTTTTTTAACATTTGCAGACTCAAACTTGTATTTTAAGTCCTTTTGTGATAAATGTATTCTTGCAGAGCCCTGTTGAAATATACAGGACATTATATTTTCTGTTTATTATGATTTCTGTTACTACATTTTTGTTTTATCTCGCCAGATGCTCCACATTTACAGAGGAAGGAGGAGGGGCTTCTCCAGCTCCAGCAGCACTGTAACCAGGAAAGGAACTCCAGTCTGGACCAGGAAGAAAAATGTCCTGCTCAGGTTAAAGAGGAAGAGGGAGAACTCTGTATCAGTCAGGAGCAAGAACATTTTGGACTGAAACAAGAGACCGATACCTTCATGGTGACTCCCACTTATGAGGACAATGACAATGGTGAGACGAGATCAAACAGCAACCAACTCTTCTCTAACACCACTGAGAGACAAAATGAGGGAGCAGATAGGAATGTTAACCCAGAATCAGTTAAATATCAAGAGCCAGAACCAAAAAACAGAAATCAAAGTCACTGTAAAAATACAGACAACTCACCCACATCAGAGAATCCTGACAAAGGCAGAAAGTTGGTAAAATGTGATGTTAATGAAAAAGCCTATAAGTCCCACATGAAGAAACATCACACAGTTCACCTCAGTGAGACGTCTTATGCTTCTGAGAAAAAATATAAACATCCCTCACATGTTGAACAATATCTTGGAAAGAATACAAATGAAAAGACATTTTCTTGTGAAATATGTGGGAAGCAGTTCAGTCTTAATAGTAATTTGACTAGACACATGAGAATTCACACTGGTGATAAGCCATATTCTTGTGAAACATGTGGGAATCATTTCACTCAACATACTGCTTTGATTAGACATATGAGAATTCACACTGGTGACAAGCCATATTCTTGTGAAACATGTGGAAAACATTTCACTAGGCGTACTACTATGACTGAACACATAAGAAGTCATACTGGTGATAAGCCGTACTCTTGTGAGGGATGTGGTAAACATTTTGGGAAAAAAAGTGCTTTGACGGCGCACATGAAAATTCACACTGGTGATAAGCCCTATTCCTGTGAAAGATGTGGGAAACATTTCAGTCGAAAAGGTAATTTGTCCTTACACATGAGAGTTCACACTGGTGATAAGCCATATTTTTGTGAAAGTTGTAATAAACATTTTAGTCACAGTAGTCATTTGTATAGACACATGAGATTTCACACTGGTGATGGACCTTATTTTTGTGAAACATGTGGGAAACATTTCACTCAGCGTACTACTTTGACCCAACACATGAGAATTCATACTGGTGATAAGCCATATTCTTGTGACACATGTGGAAAACATTTCAGGCAGCGTTGTACGTTAACTGCACACATGACAGTTCACACTGGTGATAAGCTGTATTCTTGTGAAAGATGTGGTAAACATTTCAGTATAAAAGGTGCTTTGACTACACATATGAGAGTTCACACTGGTGATAAGCCATATTTTTGTGAGATATGCGCAAAGCATTTTAGTCAAAGTAGTGCTTTGACTACACACATGAGAATTCACACTGGTGATAAGCCCTATTCTTGTGAAATATGTGGGAAACTTTTCAATCAAAGTGGTGCTTTGAATAGACACATGAAAATTCACAGTGGTGCACATCTCACTTATCCTACTATTATAAGCAAACATGAGAATTCACACTAGTAATAAGACATATTTTTTATGAGAGATGTGAACTCTTTTCCAGGAAAAAAAAAGTTCTGTGAAAAATTGCTACTTTTCTTGTTTGTGCATTATGAGTTAAATAAATTATGGTTTTGTAATGTTTGACAATTGTGTTGTTAACCCCTTGAACTCTGTGAATTCCGCGGGCGGTCACGCCTCTGCATCTTAGTGCATCTCAGTGCGCACTGAAAAAAAAAAAAAAGCTGTATTTCTGGTCTTCCAGTACAGACGCAGCCTTGTTACAACCTGAGAAAAAAGCTGTGTAATATACCGTAAAACGGGGCTATAAGGGACAGCTGGGTAATAAGGGACACTTTTCTGGGAAATGTTTTAAATGTAATTCTGCTTTTTTTATTTTGAGCAGGACGCTGAGTTGTGTTGTTATTGTCAAATATCCATGAAAACTAATATCTATCTACAGGAAAGCAAAAAGAAATATGCAACATACCATGATTTGTGTAAGGATTCATGGATATTTGACAATAACAACACAACTCAGCGTCCTGCTCAAAATAAAAAAAGCAGAATTACATTTAAAACATTTCCCAGAAAAGTGTCCCTTATTACCCAGCCATCCCTTATAGCCCCGTTTTACGGTATTCATTTTTTGTGGAATTTTTACAAAATTTTGACCTGAGCTTGAAAACACTTGGTTCTACATTTCTGTTGTTTTTTCCAGCCAGTATCTGACAGCTGTATGTTATTTGCAAGCATTTGTGTCTAAAAAAAAACACCCAGGCGAACTTTCTTGTTACTCAGTGGCAGGAGCACTTAGAGAGATTATGACTGTTTTGACAAAAAATTCAGAGTGTTTTCTTTGAAATGAGACTAACCCCATGAAGATGCTGCAAAGGGTTGAAGAACAGCTTTTGATTTACTTTGGGCATGTTATTTTTAGGCGTTTTTAGGGAAGTTGAACAGAGTTCAACAGGTTAAACACTTGATTAAGTTGTCAAGTTCAAATTTCAAACTCATATTTGATGGGTTGATGATTTTATTTACCTGTGGGGTCCTTTTATAAAATGTTATATTAAAGGCAGAAACTGAGAACAAGGTGATATTCTGAGGTGCGCAGACTTAATCGGGTGAGGTAGAACATGCACTGGAGCCCCGAACAGGAGCCGTGCCAACAAGAAGCAGAGGTGGTGGACATGACAAATAATTGCAATTAGTCACCTAATTTAAAAAATAATTGTTACATTAGTTTACCACCAAAATAGTCATTAGTTGCAGCCACACTAACCACATGATAATGTATTATCATGTGGTCATGTGTAATTTCATGACTGAAATTACAAATGTGAGATTTTTTGTGTTGGACCTCAGGAAGAAGAGCGGCAGCCATAAGCTGCAGCTAATAGGGATCCTAATAGAGAGCCTAATGGTACATATCCACTGGGCTGAATTTTTCGGAAAGGAATCCCCATACTACAACCTATAAGGTGCAGAAAAGGGGTGTGTAGCATAGTTCTCGGCTCGGCGGAGTTGAGTAATGTGGGAGGAAATACTGGAATAGTCATTATTAACCATGAGCAGATTGTTTTTAATAGTGCTGGTATATTTGCACTACAAAAGTCGACTTTGTCGTCATCGTCGGCGGTTTTGGGTTCACCCAATCCTACATACCCACACAATGCATGGCAAATTTGACCGCCTGGTTTGTGAGCTTCGGCTGGATGAACACATATTCCACTGCTCTCAATGCCTTGTTCCTTTGTATGTTGTTTTTATATGACGGCAAAGACTGGTCATATAGTATGGGGTTGCCTGAAACAGCGGTTATTAATTTCTCCTTCAAGTCTTCACAACAACAAGTAACGTACAGAGGTCTGCTTGATACCCCCCCCCCCCCCCCCCCCCCCGATCTTCAGCTCTCGGCTGCTACTGGATAAGATGGCATCCTTGGTCTCCATATCTTTGAAACAAACTGGCTAAAAGTGTTTCGAACATCATTTTGTGCAAGAAATATTAGGCTCAGTTAATAAATTTTATTTGACATCAAAAAACCCTGGTTTAAAAGGTCAGTATAAGAGTGCTGCCTCCGGTTCATGACCGTTCGGAAAAAATCTTAACCGATGGAAATCATTATGCAAATTAGCTGCAGGGTGCCCACGGGCGACTCAGCACAACACAGTACGATTTTCGACTGCTCCACCCCCAAATGCTTTCCGCTGCATTTCCAGAACACAAAGAATGGGAAATGGAAAAACGACAGAACCAGTGGACATGTACTTTAAGTCACACCCCCTCTATTTCTGCATATGGGACCTTAAATCGAAAGAATTACCCATTGAAATGAATGGCGAGAGTGAAATTATCTTTTGATCCCGATCAAATTTTGCCACAAGTTACACAAATGGTTTTTGTATAAAGGATTAGTGAACAGCAACTCCCATCATCCCACATCACTAAACACAATCATGGTGGGGGATTAGTAAAACCTCACCTCCTGTTTCTTGACCTATAAAAGAAGGATCCAAAGAGGAGAAAAACAACACAAAGGTATTGTTTTATATTGTGAGAGCTGCAGCTGATCCAGAGGAGTGTTAGTAACTTCATCCTGGGTGTGCCTTGAAAAGATGATGTAAGCTCTGTTCATCTGTGTTTGTAGTTTTGTTAATTTGTGTATTTTCATAACCTTATACCTTAACAGTTAGACAACAACCTACACCATTATTTACTTGGGAAATTATTTTTTAAATTGACTTACATCATATGTGTAACTCGTGGCAAAATTTGATCGGAATCAAAAGATAATTTTGCTCTTGCCACTCATTTCAGTGGAGGATTTTTCTGATTGAAAGTCCCATATGTGGAAGTAGAGGGGGGTGTGACTTAGGCTCTCTATAAATAAGTGCTAAAAAGCTGTTCAGCTCTGTGAAGAAATGTGATTAATCGTGTTTGCCATGTAAAAACGTATTTAATTATTTATTTTTTATGTGCTTGCTTTCATCTCATTTATATATGTTTTTTCCTCCTTTTAAGCACCAGTTCCTTGTAAGCAATAAATAAAGGTTTGAGCCATGTTTGTGGCGGCATGAAATAATAAGCGGCGAACTGGGAGTTTTTGAGGGAGTTTATTAATCATACCGCCATCACGAGAACTCACTCCAGCGCCGTGCAGTGCGCCAGAGTGAGCCCAGAGGCACTCCAGCAGATAGGTAATGAGTGCAGTCAGATGAGCAGTGAGAGAGAGAATGAGTTACAGAGCATAAGCAGTTTTTATACCCCACTACAGACAATGCATTCACAGCAGTAGGTATGGACATTTGCATTTGAGAGTCACACATAACAATAGGAAGATTACTGGCCGGAATTCGCCTCTGCTCCGGAGCTGTAGGACAAAAGAGGTTACCAGGCACATCTACATATTGTTATCAGTCCATAGATCACACTGCTATGTTAATTGCTCCCGCTGAGCGCTCTGCTTGTCCGTGGCTGTTGTGGGGGTTACCCATACACTCCCCCCCCCCCCCCCCCAGAGGGCTCAGCGGGGAGCTGAGGCTTCGATAGTCCGGCTTTGGTAGCGAGCTTCGGGGAAAGCTCGCTGCAGGCGGCGGTGGAGGGAGGGGGGGGGGGTAGCAAGTGCCGGCCCGGGACGGCAAAATTGTCTGGGCCGCGCAAAAATTGCCTGTGGATCCGCGATGTTGAGGGGCTGTCCCGTGAAACGTGCGGAGGTCCACAGCAGCTGTAAGAAAAAATTTGTCTCTGACTCCTCTCGCGGCCATGAAGAAAAAAAGGAGCTGCAGCTGTGAGGGACTTGGCGTGTTGACTTTAGGTGCGCGTACAGTCCTAAAGTCCTTGGGGACAGCTGACGGCTGAATTCCCTTGTGCGCTGTGGCTGAGACCATTACAAAATCCTGTGAGCGAGCTGCGTGCGTGCTTCAGGTGTGTGAGCAGCCCTGAAGGTTCTGTGTGCAGCGGCGAAGGACGATGGCGGTCTGTGTGGAGCCGGTATTGTCCCGTGCGTGGTGCGCTGTCCTCATAACCCCCGGTGTGTGTGCGGGGTTCGGTGCATGGCAGGTCCGCTGTAGAGGCGAGTCAGGGTCAGGGAGCTTGCTGGAGATCAGCGTTGTCGGTGCCGATGGTCATCCCTGTTGTAGTTATTGCGTAGTTCGCTGTGTCAGGTTATGGTGCGTTCAGGTCCACGCGCTGCGTTCTCCGTCGGCCCTGGAGGTTGCCGTCGTGGAGAGAGGACGAGGTGCGTGCGCTCTCGTGTGGAGGAGCTGTGAGAGCGGCCGGTCCCAGCGTGGATGTGCAGATCTCAGGCGTGCAGATCTCACCATGAAGCTTTCTGCAGCTTTCCCGGTCGTGGGTGATCTCCGGAGAGTTTTGCCTGGTGGTGGCTCTGCGTCGAGGTCTCCCTGTAGCAGAAGGGAGGGCAGATCATTTGCGTCAGGCTGCTGCGTTTGCTTGTCGTCAGAGAATCACCGCCGGGTGCTGCGTTCATTGTCAGCGTGTTCTTTTCTGCGTTCAGGTCATGGTGCGTTGGAGTGGTGAGAGGGAGGAGACATTTTGTGTCCCTCGGCCGGTTCAGCGTGGATGTCCAGACCAGAAGGTTGCATTGCACAAAGCGTGTGCTTTCTCGGGGTCACCAATGTGGCAGCATGAAATAATAAGGGGCGAACTGAGAGTTTTTAAGGGTGTTTATTATCATTCATCCCGCCATCATAGAACTCACTCCAGCCCTGTGCAGGCGGGCTGGAGCGAGTCCTCAGGCTCTCGTCAGGAGACACGGAATGCGTGTAGTCAGAAGCAGTGGTCACAGAGAGAGAATGAGTTACAGAGCATATGCAGTTTTTATACCCCACTACAGACAATGCATTCACAGCAGTAGGTATGGACATTTGCATTTGAGAGTCACACATAACAATAGGAAGATTACTGGCCGGAATTTGCCTCTGCTCCGGAGCTGTAGGACAAAAGAGGTTACAAGGCACATCTACATATTGTTATCAGTCCATAGATCACACTGCTATGTTAATTGCTCCCACTGAGCGCTCTGCTTGTCCGTGGCTGTTGTGGGGGTTACCCATAATGTTGTTTATTTTCATTTTCATTAACAAAAAACTGCTCCTGTCCCTTTAAGATGTACTGAATGACGTACACTCTGATTGGCTAATCTGAGTGTCTACTCTGTACGTGACGATGAGGAAGTGTTCTGCTGGTACGGTGAAGCTAGGAAGCTGGCGCGGGTCGTAGCCACCAAAACAGTCTGTAATTAGAGTCCATACACCTCCATGTTTGTTGTGGACAGTAACAAAATCCCTCCTGTGAAGAGCCAACCCGTCTGGTGCTCTCCTGAATAACTCAGATGTAACACTGGTGTCAGTGTTTAACATGGACGCTGGCAGCTAACAGCTAGCCGACGCTAACCGCTGCGTCAAGATGGAAACAGAGCAGCCGGAGATGGAGGCACGGCCCCGAGCACCCGAAAACCCGATCAGCGTCCAGGGACCTGTGACACCGTTAACCGGTAAAACACTGAAGTTAAACGGTAAGACTGCGGGGGAAGTTTTCAGCAGTTTGAGCTCGACTTTTAGCTTGGAACAAAGAGCAAACGTGGTGAAGGACCTGAGGGAACATTCTGGTTCATAAACTATAATCAGATAGTAGGATTTGTGATGTCCTGCCTACTAAAACCTGTAACGTCACATAAACCTTTTCAGAGTTTATAAAATTTAGGCAGGAGTGCATTTCTATGCTGTCTTTTTAAAATTACTTTATTTAAAGAGAAAAGAGATTACAGACAAATCAACACACTAATCATAACGGTATGCCAGGGGGTATACAAAAGAGTTAATGAAACAAGATTAAAGGGTGAAACAGAATAAAGACCAATAAAATAAAAACGGCACCAGAGGCAGGTTACATAAAAAACATTATAAAGCTTTAGGAGATTATGACATTTTACAGCTGTAGAATGATGTCATCACGTCGTCACGTCACGTACGTGGCACACACGCACAGCCAGGACTACTGGCATGTACACCTGCTTTCTTCCTGCATCGCTGAATTAAAAACATTTGTGAAATAACGCCTTCGGTGCCGTTCTACATGGTGTCAGAAGTAAAGCAGCGGAAACTAATTTTCCTGCCGAACTCTACATAGACCCAGTAAGTCAACTAATTATTTAGTTAGACGTTAGAAGCGTATTCTGTGGTACACGTGTGCCTCCCCCAGCTAACGCTAGCATGGCTGATGGATTCCGCCATCCGGACCCGCTTGTGTTCAACGACAAAATTGCAGAAAACTGGCGAGTGTTCGAACAAGAATACGACATTTTCATCGCGGCTGCCCACAACGACAAGCCCGACCGAACCAAAGCCTACATACTCCTCAATTTGGCAGGTAGCGAGGCTATTGAAAGGGAACGCACGTTCACTTATGCACCAGCTCAACGGAATAACGAGGGGGAGGAGATCCGTCCGGCAGAGTCACGGGAGGATCCAGAATGCCTAAAAAGAAAGTTCAGATACCTCTGCAGTCCCCAGACAAACATCACAATGGAGAGACATGCATTCAACACAAGGAACCAAAAACCCGGTGAGACCATAGAGGCTTATGTAAGCGCACTCCGAAACAAGGCTAAAACGTGTGACTTTGGAGCATTGCATGACGACTTAATTCGTGACCGGCTGGTTGTTGGTATCAGCTCCGATAGCGTGAGGAAGATACTACTGAGAGAGAGCGATTTAACACTACTAAAGGCCATCAAAATATGCCAAATCAATGAACAAACAGAACAACATACTAAAACTCTAGCAACAACACCACGTAGTTCAACAAATGTGGATGCAATACGCCAAGACCGCAGAATGCAAAAAACAGTTCGCCACAAGCAGTACAAAGAACATTACAGTCCCAAATCAGACTACATAAGCTGTACCAACTGTGGACATGAACATCCAGCGAAGAAGGAACTCTGTCTGGCATATGGGAAGCAATGCAATTACTGCAAAAAGCCCAACCATTTCAAAAACTACTGCAGATCGGCAGCAAGAAACAAGCAGTACAAACCTGTCAACCAAATAGCCCAAGCAGACTCCGACAGTGACGGCGAGGACTCTGAATCATTCGACATCAACGGGCTGTCACCAGCCGCAAATAAGATAAACACACTGTCTACTGATGATGTGAAAGAAGAACTACACTGCAATGTAAAACTCAATGGCAAGACACTCAAACTGAAAGTAGACACTGGCGCAAAGTGTAACGTAATCTCCCTGGATGCATTCAGGTATGTGAGAAACACAGAAAAAATAAACAAAGACAACAAGGCCAGGCTCATCGCTTATGGAGGCACGGTGATAAACACTGAGGGGACTGTGTTGTTCAAGTGCCAGACCAGTGACCAAAGATCCTACAACCTGCGTTTCCATGTAGTAAACGGCAAAGTGCAACCACTGCTAGGGCTCCCGGACTGCATGAAGATGGACCTGATGACTCTGAAAGACCAGGTTTTCCAGGTGAACGTGACCGAACCGAGCTCCTCTCAAAAGTGGTTTAATAACTATGCTGAGCTTTTCAATGGCGAACTAGGTTCACTCCCAGTAACCTACCACATGAAACTGGACCAGAATGTGACACCCGTCATCCGGCCCCCTCGCCGCATTCCAGTTGCCATGATGGACAAAGTGAAAGCAGAACTGGAAAACATGGTGCAGCAAGGAGTCATCACACCCATTTCAGAACCCACTGAATGGGTATCCTCAATGGTAGCGACACACAAAAAGGACACTGACAAGATCCGTGTGTGCATCGACCCAAGAGACCTAAATGAAGCAATTATGCGCCCCCATCATCCCATGCGCACAGTCGAGGAAGTTGCTGCACAAATGGCAGGTGCAACCGTGTTTTCTGTGCTTGATGCCAAGAGCTCCTTTTGGCAGGTCAAACTGGACCAAACGTCATCATTCCTCACCACTTTCGCCACTCCATTTGGGCGATATCGATACCTGAGAATGCCATATGGTATCAATGCAGCGTCTGAGGTCTTCCAGAGATCCATGGAGCAAATATTTGCCGGCCTCCCTTGCGCAATAATTGTTGATGACATCATAATCGGTGGAAGAAATCTTAAAGAGCACAACGAGAACCTTCAAAAAGTGCTCAACAGGGCAAGGAACGTGAAATTGAGGCTGAACCCCCAAAAATGCAGATTCCAGCTAAAGGAAGTCAGCTACGTGGGCCATGTCTTCACTGAACAAGGGTTGAAACCCGATCCAGCAAAGATCCAAGCGATCACTGACATCCTGGCCCCTCAGGACAAAGCTGCTCTACAACGCTTCCTGGGTACGATAAATTACCTGGGCAAGTTCATTCCAAACCACAGCAACATTGCAGCACCTCTCCACCAGCTCCTGCATAAAGACACAGCATGGACTTGGACTGAACAACAACAAAATGCATTTGACACTCTGAAACAGTGTGTGACGTCACCTCCAGTACTCCGGTACTGACGTACAAACACCAGTCACTCTGACATGTGACGCCTCGCAGTATGGCCTTGGTGGTGCATGTCTCCAGAATGGCAGTCCTGTCGCATATGCCTCTCGCACTCTGACTGAAACAGAAAGAAAATATGCACAAATTGAAAAAGAGCTGCTTGCTGTCGTTTTCACCTGTTTCAAATTCTATGACTACATATACGGAAAACCAGTGATCGTGGAGACAGACCATCAGCCCCTGGTCTCCATCCTGAAGAAACCTCTCCACACAGCGCCTGCGCGTTTACAACGCATGATGCTGAAGCTGCACAAGTTCAACCTCACGCTAGTTTACAAGAAAGGAAAGGAATTGCACTTGGCAGACATGCTGTCCCGTGCACCGAGCAACGCCATAGCCTCACATGCCACTGAACGTGAGGACTTCGAGGTAATGACGGTGCAGCACATCTCATCCAGTCGTCAGGAAGAACTCCGCACACATACAGCGAAAGACACCGCCCTCCAGGCCCTGAGCAACATTATCAAGCATGGATGGCCAGATAGGTTGAGCAAAGTACCCGACACAGTGAAAGAATTCTTCCCGTTCCGTGATGAGCTCTGTGTGGAAGATGGAATAATCATGAAAGGTACAAGAGCAACAATTCCACAAACGCTGCACAAAGAATATCTCCTGCTGCTCCATAAAGGACACCCCGGTGCTGAAGCCACCAAGCGGCGAGCACGCAACATAGTCTATTGGACCACAATGACGAGAGACATTGACAATTTTGTACAGTCATGCAGCACTTGCAATGCCCTTAAACCACATCAGCAAAAGGAGCCAATGCAACCACACACAGTCCCAGAGCTCCCGTGGTCAACAGTGGCAACAGATCTGTTCGAATGGAACAGCCAGCACTACCTGGTCCTGGTAGACTCCTATTCAGGATGGTATGAACTGGATCCAGTCAAGAAAATCACATCACAATGTGTAATTAACAAGCTGAAACGTCACTTCTCAGTCCACGGAGTCCCCCACAAGCTGCTGTCAGACTGTGGAACACAATTCACTAGTCAGATGTTCCAAGACTTTGCGAAAAGCTGGGATTTCACTCATGTCACCAGCAGCCCCGAGTATCATCAAGCAAACGGGCTGGCAGAGAGAGCCGTACGGAGTGCAAAACGACTGTTGGAAACATCCAAAAGAGACGGTACTGACCTGTTCCTCAATCTTCTGAGCATCAGAAATGTCCCACGAGACGGCACGCTGGGCTCACCTGCACAAAGACTGATGTCCAGAGAGACACGCACAAATATTCCCATCAGCAGGCACCTGCTTAAGCCAATGTCCAAGAATCCAGAGTCGATCCACACCCACCTGTCAAAGAAGAGGCAAGCACAAAAAGGATTCTACAATCGTGGCAGCCGGCCACTTCCCCCGCTCCAAAGCTCCCAAGTAGTACGCCTGCAAACAGAGAAAGGACATGACAAAATTGGCATCATCAAAAGAATCGCAGCAGAGCCACGGTCTTACGTGGTGGAATCAGGAGGAAAAGAATACCGCCGGAACCGGCGACACCTGCTGCCAGTCACAGAACCACCACCAACAGAACCAGAACCAGATCCAGCCTCACCGGCAGACTCACCAACACAGAAGACCAGCAGTGAGACTGTGCCCAGTCTACCCGCATCTCCTCCCAGGCATGATGCCGTGCACACTTCCCCCAGGCAGGCCGCTGTGCACGCTCCTCCCAAGCTTCCTGCTGCGCACACTGACCACACGCCTGGCCTCCTCGGAGAGCCATCGCTCCCACAAGTCACCGAGACCCCCCTGGCCCGTTCCAGGTTTGGTAGACTCCTGAAGCCTAATCCCAAGTACAATACAGACTGATTGTGACATTTACTGAAGCTGATGTTTTTGTAGTCTCGTGTTGAAATATAGACATATTTACAAGCCAGGCATAAGTTCATTTTCAAATTAGATCAGTTATGTTGTGTCACGGGAATTTATTTTATTTGCAAGCCAGGCATTAGTTTATTTTCAAGATAGGTATGTTATGTGGTGCCATTGAAAGTTATTTTACTAGTTGTTTATTCGTCACAGTATACTCACTCTCACAGGAATGTGACATGTTTTCTCATACCAATCCAAGAGTCAATAGTGTTCTCTTTGTACCAAAGTTCTATACTAAAGAAGGGGGATGTAGAATGATGTCATCACGTCGTCACGTCACGTACGTGGCACACACGCACAGCCAGGACTACTGGCATGTACACCTGCTTTCTTCCTGCATCGCTGAATTAAAAACATTTGTGAAATAACGCCTTCGGTGCCGTTCTACAACAGCCTTTGCATTTGAGCTGTCAGCAATAGTGGAGAAGTAAAAGCGCTATATAAGTGCAGGTTAGTTAGTTAGTTAAAGTTTAAAATAAGCATCCATCCATCCATCTTCTACCGCTTTTCCGGAGGTCCGGGTCGCGGAGGTAGCAGTTCAAGCAGAGAAGCCCAGACTTCCCTCTCCCCAGCCACCTGCTCCAGCTCTTCAGAGAGGATACCAAGGCGTTCCCAGACCAGCTGGGAGATGTAGTGTCTCCAGCGAGTCCTGGGTCTCCCCCGGGGTCTCCTCCCAGAGGGATGTGCCCAAAACACCTCAAGTGGGAGGCATCCAGGAGGCATCCTGACAAGATGCCCAGACCACCTCAGCTGGCTCCTTTCAATGTGGAGGAGCAGCGGTTCTACTCTGAGCCTCTCCCGGATGACTGAGCTCCTCACCCTGTCTCTGAGGGTGAATCCAGCAATCCTACGAAGAAAGCTCATTTCAGCTGCTTCTATCTGTGATCTCGTTCTTTTGGTCATTACCCAAAGCTGATGACCATAGGTGAGGGTAGCAACGTAGATTGACCAGTAAATCAACAGCTTTGCCTTAGAGCTCAGCTCCCTCTTCACCACAACAGACCAGTACAACGTCCGCATCACTGCAGATGCTGCTCCGATCCATCTGTCCATCTCTCGCTCCATTCTCCCCTCACTTGTGAATAAGACCCCAAGATACATCAAGTCCTGCTGCCCACTCCCCACCCCACCAACTCCCCCCCACTCCCAACACACAGCCCCCCAACCTGACCCTCACTAAGACCCAGGTGAGGACGGAGCTGAGGAAGATCAAGGCGAGGAAGGCGTCGGGACCGGACGGCATCAGCACAAAGCTCCTCAAGTCCTGTGCAGACCAGCTGTGTGGGATTGTGGAGTACATCTTCAATCTGAGCCTGAAGCTGGGGAGGGTACCACAGCTGTGGAAAACATCTTGTGTGGTACCTGTACCAAAGACTTCCCACCCCAAAGATCTGAACAGCTACAGACCAGTGGCCTTGACGTCCCACATGATGAAGACCCTGGAGAGACTGCTCCTTGCTCACCTCCGCCCCCTGGTGGGTCCAGCGATGGATCCACTCTAGTTCGCCTACCAGCATGGCATTGGGGTGGAGGATGCGGTGATCTTCCTCCTTCACCGTTCTCTGTCCCACCTGGAGAAGCCCAGGAATGCGGTGAGGATCATGTTCTTTGACTTCTCCAGTGCTTTCAACACCATCCAACCGATAATCCTGAAGGACAAGCTGCTGTGCACAGGGGTGGACCAGCACCTGTCATCATGGATCCTGGACTACCTCACAAACCGGCCTCAGTTTGTGAGAACCCGGGACTATGTGTCCGACACGATCATCGGTAGCACGGGGGCGCCCCAGGGAACGGTTTTGGCTCCCTTCCTGTTCACCCTTTATACTGCAGACTTCTCACACAACACAACACACTGCCATCTACAGAAGTTCTCTGATGACTCTGCGATCGTTGGCCTCATCTCCAATGGAGATGAAGCTGAGTACAGAGGGCTTATCCAGGACTTCGTGGACTGGTGCCATCGGAACTGCCTCCAGGTCAACGCGAGGAAAACTAAGGAGCTGGTGGTGGACTGCCGCAAGCAAGGACAACCCCTCACAGCACCAGTAAATATACAGGGAACAGACATCGAGATGGTGACATCCTATAAGTACCTTGGTGTTCATCTGAACAATAAACTAGACTGGTCACACAATACTGACACACTCTACAAGAAGGGACAGCGCAGGCTGTTCCTACTGAGGAGACTCAGGTCTTTTGGTGTACAAGGGGCGCTGCTGAAGACATTCTATGACACGGTGGTGGCATCAGCCATCACTTTTGGAGTGGTCTGCTGGGGCAGTGGCATTACAGCAGCCGATAGGAAGAGACTGAACAAACTGATCAAGAAAGCTAGTTCTGTCCAGGGGCAGCGCCTTGACCCAGTGGAGGAGATAGGAGAGAGAAGGATGGTGGCTAAACTGTCATCTCTGCTGGAGTCCGAGTTCCACCCTATGCAGGACATACTGAATGCACTGAGGAGCTCATTTAGCAGCAGACTACATCATCCTAGGTGCACAGCCGAGAGGTTTCGCAGGTCCTTCCCACCAACGGCTGTCAGACTGTACAACCTAAGCAGGGCTGCTCGCAGAGATAGCAAAAAAACGTGACAACCTAATAGTTTTGAATGCAAAAGACACAATAGACTTACACAATGGTCCCCTCCGGCATACAACTAGGAAAATACCGGTCGCTATGGAGGGTGAGAATATGTATGGGTACATAATCATACTATGTAGGATAACTAAGTAGACAGTTGTGCTGTTTCATTCCATCTAGCTACAATGCTCCGCACTGTGTGTTTATATATTCATATATCTATTCCATCTAGCTACAATGCTCTGCACTGTGTTTATATATCTACATATTTATTCCATCTAGCTACAGTGCTCCGCACTGTGTGTTTATATATTCATATATCTATTCCATCTAGCTACAATGCTCCGCACTGTGTGTTTATATATTCATATATCTATTCCATCTAGCTACAATGCTCCGCACTGTGTTTATATATTTACATATTTATTCCATCTAGCTACAATGCTGTGCACTGTGTTTATATACTCATATATTTATTCCATCCAGCTACAATGCTCCACACTGTGTTTATATATTTATATATCTATCCCATCTAGCTACAATGCTCCGCACTGTGTGTCTATATATACATATATTTATATTTATATGTACATATGTATACTTGCTGCTCTTGTTTTTTCTCTTGCCTTCTGATTGTTGCTCTGAGTGTTGCTATCCCTGTGCTGTTGCAATCCTGGAATTTCCCCATTGTGGGACTAATAAAGGCTAATCTTATCTTATCTTATCAGAAGAGCCGGTTTGAGACAATCTCTGTAACATAGATAACAGCTCCACCTGGTGGGTACTTGGAAGAAATGTGTCTATTTTTTAAAGAAATGTCCATGTTCCAAGCATGGTTCCTAGTTTCTCCCTGTGGCTGCTGAGTTTTTAAGTGAAGAGAGTGACCAAAGTGTTAAGCTATTGCCAAAGAATGACCATATTTAAGCCACTTTACAAATACCTAAGGCCTAGTCAATTTCCTGGCCTTCAATGAAGGCCCGTGTTCCAACGTAGAATGCTGATTTCTCCTCACTTCGGACTTTCTTTATGGCCAGCCACAGCTTCAGCCTGGCCTCCCTGACAGAGTGGGGTAAATCTTCAGCAAAGCGTAGGTTGTTATCCTGCAGGAAATGGTAGTTTTTGGCTTTCTTCAAATCAAATCAAATCTTACTGTCATATTGCTGTACATACAACTGTAGTGCAGGCAAGATGAAATTGCGTTTCTCTCGGCATCCATATAAATAGAAGCAGCATGATATAAGACACACTCACACATATCTTCACTCCCCCCACCCCCACCCCCCATCCATTCACACATCCCTGAGACATACTTGGGAAAAACTAACTATAATATACAAATAATATACATAATGTCCGTGGTGCAGTAGTGTGTATGAGAGATTCCGGGTCAACTGTTCAGCATCCTGACAGCTTGTGGAAGGAAGCTGTTGATCAGTCTGGTGGTTCTGCCTCTAATGCTCCGGAATCGTTTACCAGATGGCAGAAGTTCAAAGTGTTTATGCAGAGGGTGAGAATGGTCCTTGACAGTTCAGTGCCCTGCTCCGACAACGGTTCTGAAAAAGTTCTTGGACAGAGGGGAGGGAGACTCCAATTACCCTCTCAGCTCCCTTGACTATCCTGTGCAGGGCTTTTTTGTCTGACATACTGCAGCTGGAGTACCATGTAGCAATGCAGTACGTCAGAACACTCTCCACCACACCTCTGTAGAAGGTCCTGAGGATGCAGATGGGGAGAGAGGCCTGTTTGAGTTTCCTCAAGAAGTGCAGGAAACTCAAACAGGCCTCTCTCCCCATCACGGTAGGACCTTTGGATAAACCGAATGATGATGGGTCTTGGTCTGTTGATGTTAGCATTTGGTTTGCCCAGGCGATGAACTCCATCAACAGAGGCTTCAGCTGGTCCATTACTGGAGTCGGGGAGAATCTTTTAGCAGAGCTCGATAACTTAGGCTTTCACATTTTTGTTTGTCTTCTCAGGAACATCATAGAGCTTGAGGTTCCACCGTCTTGAATAGGATTCCAACTCACAAACATGGATTTGAAGTTTAGCCACCTTTAGTTCTTCTTCTTTAAGACAAGAATCTCTAATTTGTATTCTCTTTTGTGTGTCCTTCATTTCACTGCAGGCAAAGTCAAGCGTTTTCTTTAAGCCTTCAATCTTAAATAAGTTTTCATCGATTTTCTTTGAGTTTTCAATCATCAGCACCTCAGTGGAATCAACGCGGTCATTTATTAACTTGGATATGGTGGAGATGATGAAATCAGCGTTGGGTTTTACTGAGCGATTTTCTCCAGGCTTGTAAAGAACTTTTTTAGCCACAGGAGATTTGCACGGAGTCACAGGTAGAGGAGGAAACTCCACCTCAGCCATCGCTACTTCTGCTGCTGCAGGCATGGAGCTAGCATAGTCGTAGCATGAGGTTGCTGTAGTGTTGTCATGGCGGACTTCTGGCAAGTTGTTTTTCCTCTTCTGTATTCTTTTTCTCTCGCGACTCGGCATGAGAATGGATTCAGTAGTTGTTAGGCCGAGTATTGCGTGGTCTTTGAGGAAGAGGACTCGTCCTCTTTGAGCCGAAAATAACAGATTTTGTGCAGGAGCTCCTTAAACATGGTGTTACTCGGTAACCATCTTGGACCGCCCTTTTCCATTTCTAAGCTGTAACAGTAAGACAATGACGCCGTCTGACGTCATCATCCAACTCTGGTTGACCAAATGAATTGACTTGATTCTTCTATTGCAGAAGGTTTTGTCAGTAAATAATTCACTGATAAATATTACCTTAATAAATCACGTGACATGACGTGGACCGCGAAGTGATGTCATAAACTAATAATTTTTTAACAGTCTGATTGCTTACTTGCACAGAAATTTGATTTAAACAGACAGCTAGTTTAAAAGATTCAAATACAGATAAAATGGTATTTTTCTTTCAACAAAGATGTTCTGTATGAGATAATGATTACCAGGCGTGACATTGCCCCATCAAATGTCCTATGGTAAATAATGAAGTAAGGATTATTTATGTAGCACTTTTTTATTCACCTGTGCACTGGATGTCTATTGTTGTTTTGGTATAAGGGGCAAGAGAGCACTCGGCTCATTTACAGCCTCTCTGTGCTTATCATATAGTCTCTTGAAGGCATTCACAGATTCAGCTTCCATGACATCACTAGGCAAGTTGTTCCATCCATGATCTTCTGTGAAAAGAAATTCTTTCTGCAGTCTATCTAGCCTTACTCTTTTCTTGTAAATTTTAAGTCGATGACCTCTGGTGTTCCTCCCCGAATTGATCATGCTGAAGAAAGTGTCTCTGTGCAGGTCTTCTTTTCCAGTGACTATCTTGTAGGTTTCTATCATGTCACCACAGACACATCATTCTTCCAGTGTTGTGAGGTTTGTTTACATTAGTTGATCCTTATAAGGCAGTTCTGACAAGCCGGGTATCATCTTGGTTACTCTCCTTTGGACCTTTTTCATCAATATAATGTCTTTCCTGTAATACGGGGACTATGCCTGGATGCAGTACTCCGAGTTAAGGACGTATCTTCCCTTTCCAGAGCACAATAATCATCTCCATGGATTTGTATTCAAAGTGCCTCTTGACCAATCCAACCAGTTTATTGGCTTTCTTCACTGCTTCCAACACATTCTTTGCTGGGCTTCAGCTTCGAGTCACTGATTATACAAAGGTCCCTCTCTTCAACTACAGTCTCTAGGATTTATCCATTCATAGAAGAGTCTTTTACGGGATTTCCAAACCCACTGTGCGTGACTCTACACTTGCTAGCGTTAAATGACATTTGCTATTCGCTAGACCAGGGGTCTCCAACCTGGGGCTCCTTGAACATTCAGGTTTCTGTGGGAAATTTTCTAATTTCACTTCTTAATTGGTCCAAAGATGTGCAAATATTTTGCTGTTGTTGTGCATGGGTGCAAAGGTGCCTACAGAACATATGCACAATAACAAATTATTTGCAAATCTTTGGACCAATTAAGAAGTGAAATTAAAAAATTTCCTACAGAAACCTGAACATTCCAGGAGCCCCAGGTTGGAGACTCCTGTGCTAGACCATTTTGCTAGGTTGTGTAGATCATTCTGGAGTTTGCTGACATCTTGTTGGGTACTGATGGCATGAAAAATTTGGTGTCATCAGCGAACTTGAGAACCATACTTTCCACTACATTGTCAATGCCATTTATAAACACCATAAACAGGATAGGACCCAGTACAGATCCTTGAGGGACCCCACTTATCACTGGTGTCCATGCAGATTTCTTTCCATTTAACACTACTCACTTTGATCTCTTTTCTAGCCAGTTTTCAATCCAGTGGAGAATGTTGCCTGTGATCCCATGAGCCCGTAACTTTTCTACAAGTCTTTTGTGAGGTACCTTGTTAAAAGCTTTCTAAAAATCGAGGTATGTTACATCTACCAATAGGCCCTGATCAACATAATTTGTGACATGTTCAAGGAAATGTAGCAAGTTTGTCAAATATGATCTTTTTCTGAGGAAACTGTGCTGGAACAAATTTAGTAGTTTGTGGGTAGTCAAATGCTCGACTATAGCATCTCTGATAAAGGTCTCAGATTAGTTTACAGATCTGTGATGTCAGGCTCACTGGTCTATAATTTGAAGCAGTGTCTCTTCTCCCTTTCTTAAATAGAGGCATGATATTTGCCGTTTTCTAGTCTTCAGACACTGTTCTTGATTGTGAGGCGCTGTTAAAAATTTGTGCCAAAGGGTTGCTTATCCATTGTGCTGTCTCTTGAGATTCTTGGGTGTAGGGAATCTGGTCCTGGAGCCTTAGATGGTTTCAATTTCGACAGACATTTTTCCACGTTTCCTGGTGAAAAGTCACTGTTGTTGAGTCTTTCTACATCAGTGCCTCAGAAGCGATATGTTGGTATTGCCATACAGTGGTGTGAAAAAGTGTTTGCCCCCATCCTGATTTCTCATTTTATTGTATGTTTGTCACACTTAAATGTTTCAGATCATTAAACAAATTTAAATATTAGACAAAGATAACACAAGTTAGCATAAAATGCAGCTTTTAAATGAAGGTGTTTATCATGAAGGGTAAAAATAAAATCCAAATCTACATGGACTGTGTGAAAAAGTGATTGCTCCCCCCGTTAAAACATAAACTAACTGTGGTTTATCACATCTTTGGAAAGCTGAGTTCAGTTTCTCTAGCCACACCAAGCCTGGTTACTGGCACACCTGTTCTCAATCAAGAAATCATTTAAATAGGACCTGCCTGACAAAGTGAAGTAGACCAAAAGATCATCAAAAGCTAGAATTCAGGGACTTCCGGTTATGGCGGCTACGTGAGAGGACATGTTTCACTCTGCTCTGCTTCTAGAGATAAAAATCAGCAAATAACTCTCTTATTTGGAACTGAACTTATCCCAGCGTTTGGGCGAGGATATGCCGGGGAAGCCTAAGGCTGGGAAATCAAGTGGAGGAAAAACAGAAACGCCGAAACAGTCCAAACTAACGGACTTTCACGTCCGTGACGCAGCAGATAAAGCTCCAGATATGGCAGAGGAAGCTAGCAGCGGTGCGGTAACTGCGGGCAACGGCACAGGTGCAGTGCTAGCTGCCATTAGTTCAATGAGAGCAGACTTTTCCGCTAAATTTGATGGGATTATGGCAGCGTTGGAAGGAATGAGAAAAGAATTGGGTGACTGTGTAGAGCGAATGGCGCAGGTGGAGCTTCGTGTTTCTAGTGCTGAGGATGACGTCACCGGCCTTCAATTAAAGGTGCGCACTTTGGAAAAAAAAAAAAAAATGTCTGGAAGATAATGTCCTGGATTTGGAGTCCCGGTCGAGACGGAACAACTTGAGGCTGGTGAGTCTACCGGAGGGAACCGAAGGTCGGGACCCATGTTCCTTTTTGGAAAAGTGGATTCCGGAGGCGCTGGGCAGCGCGGAGCTGCAATCATCAGTCGTTCTAGAAAGCGCACACCGAATCGGCCCACCGAGAGATAAGGGACCACCGAGGACGCTTATTATGAAGTTCCTCAGCAACAGAGACAGGATGAAGATCTCCATCGCTGCACGAGCCAAAGGAGAGATTAAACACCAGGACCAGCAGGTGCGGTTCTACCCAGATTTGGCCACAGGAATCCAACAATTGAGGAAGCAGTTTGATCCCATACGTAAAGCGCTGCGCAACCTTGGGATTCGTCATGGTGTAATTCATCCTGCGAGACTGTTGACCACGTATGGGGGCAGAACACACATCTTCAAGACCCCAGAGGAGGCGCAGGAGTTCATCAAGAAGATCCAAGAAGAGACTGTTGGGAGCTAAGCATGAACAAAATATAAGGTAGAATATTTAAGCATTTGCACAGGCATCTGACTGATTTGAAGCAAATAGCAAGTTTACAAAATATAGATTGTATTATATATTAAAAAAAAAAACAACAAAAAAAAACTCTATGATGTACAAAGTTGCTAAAAATTTTGGAGTTAAGTTGGAAAACTACAGAAGAGAGTTAATGTTATGTCATTAAAAGCAGTAGAGTTAGGGTGATTGGGAGGATGAAGAAGGAGTGGCTTTGGCTGGTCCTCGTGGGTGTGGAGCAGTCGATGGCTATATCGGGAGACGGAATTTTTCTTTTGATTTTGGGGGGATCACCACAAATGTGGGAAGGGGGAATTTGTTTGTGTGTAGTTTGTAGGATGAATGTTCAACCACTCATGTTTTTGCTTCTCTGTGTGAGCATGTTTACACTGCAAGGTAATCCCAAACTCCCTATTGATCATAAACCAAAGCGTTAATCTTAATTTAACTTCGTGGAATTGCAGAGGTCTACAAAATTTAAAAAAACTTAAACAAGTTTTGAATAAAATAAAAGACATGGGTTCAAAAATTGTGTTTTTACAAGAAACTCATCTAATAGAGGAGGATGTAAAAAGAATTAGGAGTAGATGGCAAGGAAGTGTTTTCACCTCATCATTTTCATCCCGAGCCAGGGGAGTTATGACTCTCATACATAAATCAGTTCCATTTCAAGTGAAAAATGTAATTGGAGACAAATTTGGAAGATATTTAATCATTCAAGGATCTTTGCTATTAGAAAATATAAATTTGGTGAACTTATATGGTCCCAATATAGATGATCAAAAGTTCTTTGCTAATTTGTTTCTTATCTTATCATCACTTACAGGGCAACATATAATAGCAGGGGATTTTAATTGTACATTGAATCCCGGTATAGATAGATCAACAGGACTGGACTGTACGCACAATGGATGTAGGATGACCATAAATCATTTTATGAAAGAATTGAGATTGTTAGATATATGGAGAGAAATGAAACCACAAGTTAAAGCCTACTCTTGTTATTCCAATACCTACAAGACATTCTCACGTATTGATTATTTTTTGATCTCCACAGAATTAAGGTCCAAGATTCAAAACTGCTTTTATGATAACATCGTGATCTCTGATCATGCACCCTGCTGTCTAATATATGTAGATAAGAAATTGACAAAGGAACCAGGTAGATGGCAATTTCAGCATAAATGGCTTCAGGATGAGGAATTTGTTAAGTACATAGAAAAACAGATAGATGAGTTCTTTGATATCAATACTACACAAACATCAGCATGTGTAAAGTGGGAGGCTTTCAAAGCTTTTATTAGGGGACGTATTATTAGTTATACAGGTTCAAAATCTAAGAGGACTCGAGAGGAGAGAGTCCAATTGGAACATAAAATAAAAATTCTTCAAGAAAAAGTGTATGCAGGAAGTGATCCAAGGTTGGAGAATGAATTACTGATTTTGAGAGCTGAATATGACAAAAAATCAGCGAATAGAGCTGCCTCGAGTCTTCTAAGATTGAAACAATCTTTTTATGAACAAGGTGAAAAATCAGGAAAATTATTGGCATGGCAGATTAAACAATTAGAATTTAAAACACCAATTACCAGTATTATAAGTAACGGACAGGTAGTTATAGATCCTTTAGAAATTAATAGAGCCTTTAGAGATTACTATGAAAAATTGTATGATACCAAAAATGAATCTGACTTAACAAAACTAAATGGGTTTTTGAATGGACTATCTATACCGTGTATTCCAAATGAAAACAGGGAGATACTGGAGTCTAAAATTAGTCAAGAAGAAGTTGGGCTAGCCATTGATAATATGAAATCAGGAAAAAGTGCAGGACCAGATGGTCTTCCAGTTGACCTTTATAAAAAATTTAAGAATAAATTAATAAAACCTTTTTTGGAAATGGTTTTAGAAGCATTTCAAAATAGTAATTTACCATCATACATGAATAATGCCTTAATTATACTGTTGCCAAAACCAGGTAAACCCTCTAATAAATGTGAAAATATGAGACCAATAAGCCTATTAAATGCCGACCTTAAGATAATCTGTAAAATTTTAGCAAGATGAATACAAGAAATTTTACCTAATATTATTAATCGAGATCAGAATGGCTTTATAAAGGGAAGACAAGGCTTCCATAATGTAAGAAGACTATTTAATATTATTTATTCTAATAAAGAAGCACCGGATACAGCTCTCCTATCATTGGACGCCGAAAAGGCCTTTGATAGAGTCGAATGGCCCTTTCTTTTTGAAGTCTTACAAAGGTTTGGACTTGGAAATAATTTCATAAAATGGGTTCAGATAATATACAATAATGCTACAGCAGAAATCCTAACAAATAGCAATATTTCAAAATCAATAAAAATCAATAGAGGATGTCGACAAGGCTGTCCACTTTCACCTTTACTGTTTACTATGGCAATTGAACCTTTAGCGATGGCGATACATTTACATTCACAAATATATGGAATTAAAGTTGGACCAACAGAACATAAAATCTCCCTGTATGCCGATGACATAATTTTGTTTATGTCGAATCTTAAAAAATCAATTCCGACCTTGTTGAATTTAATGAAGAATTTTGGGGAAATATCGGGATATAAAATAAATAAAACTAAATCTTCAATATTAATGCTAAATGAGACCCAGAGAAATCACCCAGCCCCTGAGGTAAATCAATTCAATGTTGTAAATCAGTTTAAATATTTAGGAATCCAAATTGTGCCTAAGCTAGAATCAGTCGCCAGTGTCAACTATGAAGCCTTAATGACAGACATTAATGAGTTACTTCAGAGATGGATGTCACTACCAATGTCAATGATCGGGAGAATCAATATACTTAAAAGTAATATCTTACCTAAAATACTTTATTTATTTCAATACATTCCCTTACCACCACCTTTAGATTTATTCTCAAGAATTAAAAAAAAGTTAGTGGAATTTATATGGAACAACAGGAGGGCTAGATTACGTCTGTCTTTATTATATTTACCATTTGATCGTGGAGGTCTGAAATGTCCAAACTTTATGTTGTATTATTGGTCGGCACAACTGAGGTCTATGACATATTATTTTTCATCAAATGATCTCCCTCACTGGACTGAAATGGAATCATACAATTTACCTTTACCTCTTCCTATATTCATATACTCAGATTCGGCAAAAAAATTACAAAAACAAGTTAAAAATCCATTTGTAAAGCATATGATCAAAATATGGTGTGAAACTAAAAACTATTTAAAAGAACCACACTTATTGTCACAATTTAGCCCAATATGGGGTAATCAATATTTTACACCAGGGAGAGCAGATGCTGTATTTAAAGTATGGAATTTAAAAGGGATTCAAAAGATTCAAGATTTATATCTGTCATGTGCAGATAACATAATGTCTTTTGAAGAGCTGAGGATCAAATTTAATCTTAATAGAACACATTTTTTTAAATATCTTCAACTTAGGAACTTTATTCGATCAAATCAAAATAAAGCTCTCACTCGACCTATTTACTCATCCTTGGAAAAAATGTTGATGAAAGATAGTAAAAGAAAGGGTATTATTTCAGAGTTTTATAACTCATTGACACTATCCTCAAGTGAAAACTCACAGAAAAGATTAAACTACTGGAAAGAAGATCTGCAAACTGAAATTTCAGAGAAACAATGGGAATTGGCTTGTACAGAAGCTCAAACCAAATCAATAAATGTACGTCTTAAATTGATACATTTTAAATGGTTAATGCGGATGTATGTTACACCAGTGGAGTTAAATAGATATAACAAAAACATACCAGATACGTGCACAAAATGCATGGAAAGTAAAGGAACCCTATTTCATTGTGTATGGGAATGTAGAATAATTAGAATGTTTTGGGAAGAGGTGAGGGTAACAATTGAAAAAATAATTTCAAAACAAATCATATTGAATCCTAAACTGTTTTTGTTGGGTTTGTACTCAGAAAAGCATAACTTTAATAAAAGTGAAAGAACATTCATAGACCTCAGTTTGCTTAATGCCAAAAAATGTATTGCACTACTGTGGAAAAAGATTCATAGACCAGATGTGACTCAGTGGTTAAGACAGATGTTAACAAACCTTCCATTAGAAAGAATAACATACATACTGAAATCAAAGGAAATTTTGTTTGAGAATATATGGAGACCTTTTATTGATTATGTAAAAAATTTAAACATAACTTTTGAAGAAGAAGGTGAATGATGTGTGTGGACCTTGTAAATTCCAAACTGGTGAACATGATATGTATACTATGTAATGGATTGCCTAGACTAAACAGAGGAGCAATGTTGAAGACTTGATTTTGTTGGTGGTTGTTGGTGTTTTTAGTGCATTTTTTTGTAGTACTTTAGTGTAAAAAAAAAAGGTTCAATAAAGATATTGTGGAAAAAAAAAAAAGCTAGAATTCAGGAACAAATGAGAAACAAAGTAATTGAGATCTGTCAGTCTGGAAAAGGTTATGAAGCCATTTCTAAAGTTTTAGGACTCCAGCAAACCACAGTGAGAGCCATTTCCACAAATGGCAAAAACAGGGAACAGTGGTGAACCTTCCCGGGAGTGGCTGGCCGACCAAAATTACCACAAGAGCGCAGCGACAACTCATCCAAGAGGTCACAAAAGACCCCACAACAACATCCAAAGAACTGCAGGCCTCACTTGCCTCAGTTAAGGTCAGTGTTCATGCCTCCACCATAAGAAAGAGACTGGGCAAAAATGGGCTGCATGGCAGAGTTCCAAGACAAAAACCACTGCTGAGCAAAAAGAACACAAAGGATCGTCTCAGTTTTGCCAGGAAACATCTTGACGATCCCCAAGACTTTTGGGAAAATACTGTGTGGACTAATGAGACAGAAGTTGAACTTTTTGGAAGGTGTGTCCCCCATTACATCCGGCATAAAAGTAACACAGCATTTCATAAATGGAACATCATACCAACAGTAAAATATGGTGGTAGTAGTGTGATGGTCTGGAGCTGTTTTGCTGCTTCAGGACCTGGAAGACTTGCTGTGGTAAATGGAACCATGAATTCTGCTGTCTACCAAAAAATCCTTAAGGAAAATGTCCGGCCATCTGTTCGTGACCTCAAGCTGAAGCACACTTGGGTTCTGCAGCAGGACAGTGATTCAGAACACACCAGCAAGTCCACCTCTGAATGGCTTAAGAAACACAAAATGAAGGCTTTGGAGTGGCCTAGTCAAAGTCCTGACCTGAATCCGATTGAGATGTTGTGGCATGACCTCAAAAAGGTGGTGCTTAAAAACCCTCCATTGTAGCTGAATTACAATAATTCTGCAAAGGTGAGTGGGCCAAAATTCCTCCACAGCTCTGTAAAAGAGTCATTGCCAGTTATTGCAAATGCTTGATTCCAGTTGTTGCTGCTCAGGGTGGCCCAATCAGTTATTAGTTTAAGGGGGCAATCACTTTTTTGCACAGGGCCATGCAGGTTTGGATTTTTTTTTCCCCTTAATAAACACCTTCATTTAAAAACTGCATTTTGTGTTTTCTTGTGTTATCATTGTCAAATATTTAAATTTGTTTGATGATCTGAAACATTTAAGTGTGACAAACATACAAAAAAAGAGAAATCAGGAAGGAGGCAAACACTTTTTCACACCACCGTATTTCACATATCTTTTTAGTGAACACTGATACAAAGTAGTCATTTAAGAGTTCTAACATCTCCTTGCTGTCCTCCACTAGTCTACCACCCCATCCTTCAATGGCCCCATAGCTTCCTTTAGTTTGCTGCTTCGAGCTAACAGTGGTGGAACGATTTTGTATCCAATTTTATGTTACTAGCTAGCTTCTCTTCAAGCTCATGTTGGGCCTTTTTGATTTCCTTGGCGGCATTCCTTTTCCTTTCCTTATATACTATGTAGTTGCGATTCTCACAAGACTATTTCTCCCACAGCTTGCACTTCTTTCTAACAACTCTTGACAGTTTTGTGAGTGAAGTACAGGGGCTTGCTTTTTTCCCTCCTCTTCTTCTTAGGCACATATCTGTTCAGTCTCCTCAAATTTGTCCCTGAATGACGGTCAGTTTTCTTCTGTAGTTTCTGGTGCTAGGATAAAGTCTCAGTTGATTTCTTGTAATTTGGAACCAGCTTGCAACTGTCCTCAATGTACTGTATGTTCTCACATGCAAGTCAAATTCCGTCACATTTACCACATATCTCAGGCAGGGTCACAAAGTGCTTTACAGGTTAATAACCCTATTCCATCATTTCCACCAAATAAGAACCAGTGCTAGTTCGGTTCTGGTGCGTGTGCCAGTGCTTAACCAGTTCAGCTGTTGTGCCTCATAAGAACCAGTTGGTTTTCCAGCGATATGGAGCTAGTCGGGGATTATGTCAGGGCTACGTCATTATGTAGTGTGAAGCGTCTTTATGCAACTCCACAGAACACCACAGAAGAAGTAAAAAGAGGAGAAGAAGAAGCGCTAACTTGTCAACATGGAGGAGTTTGTTGTCTCTTAAGGAGTGCTGCTTTTATTATTCCAAACCTGTATTACCATCCAAAAACAGTTTTATTCTTAATCACAGAGAACGGCGGCTGCGTTTAAGACCGATAATTATCAATATTTCAGTTATCAGCCGTTGTTAGCTCAAGCCTGTAGCTCAACTAGCTAGCACTGACTACACTTTTAAATGTTATATTTATATCAGTTCTGTAATAGGTGGTGTTACGGCACATTACGAGACGGAGATTGCTTGTTATGTCATGCCAAAAAGTGATCAGTTGCCAAAAAATGATCGCCAGGTGCCGTATTATTGTTATGGGGTTATATTAGCTGTTAAATATATTTTTCAACAAATAAATAGTACTTTGATAGGTATAATAAGATATATTTAACACTTATGATGCATTTTGAACCCGAAACAAACTTGATCTAAGATTAAAAGCAATTAAAATAATGCAGTCACATGGTTACATGGAAAAATGCAGATTTACTGGATATATATACAGTACATGTAGATACTGTGTAAATATACTGTATATTCTATGTACCTCCAAAACAATGAGGTTTTTGCACCTAAATATTGGAATCAGTTGCAATCTGATAAATTTTATATGTTGTTTCCCAAACTGCAGCACTTTGGCCAGCACTATAATTTTTCAGATGCGATAAAACCTCAAAACATTTAGACACATTGTAGGTGGACTGAGACCAGACAGTCCACCTTTAACAAGCGGGCGCTCCTGGTTCCTGTAGACGGTAATCACTTTTTTGGCACGACACTGGATTTCACCATCCTGCCGACCCCATGCAGAAGTGGCTGATGAAACCCTTTTCGGACACAGGCAGACTTACCTCTGAACAACGTAACTACAACTACCAGGTGAGCCGTGCACGTTCAATTGTGGAAATGGCTTTCGGCTGCTTGAAAGGACGATTGAGGTCCCTCCTGACAAAGAATGACTGCAAACTGGAGCTGAACAAGAAAATGGTGCTCACCTGCTACATACCTGATAATATTTGTGAGGAACATGGTGACAACTTTGGACTCCCAGACACACATGATCACAGTCAGCCTCCAGTTCAACCACTACCTGACCATGCCAATGTAGAGGGGGATAACATTAGGGCAGCTTTAATGGAGTACTTTCGCAGTGAGGAGCAATAACCTGTTGAGTGCCTGCCATATCATTTACAAAATATAACATATGTGAAGTAGTACAAAAGCATTAATGAATAAAAAAAAAATCAGCTGACAATTGATCCTCAGTGTACTCTGTTTTCAAGTATTTATGGTGGATGTATATATTTTATAGGCACATTTCCAGAGTTGTTAAAGGTATGCGCCTTCTGTGCTTGTATGTAATCAATTCTGGTTAAAGTACTGATTCAAGTTTTTATTCATGTAGGGGTAACAACAGACAGACTGTAAAGTGTACAAATTAAAAGTACTTTCCCCAGAAATTATCTTGTCCAGAGCTGATAGAATGTCATGTGGTACGTGGTCAAAAGAATATAAACTCATTATTTATCATTTTTGAAGCAGGCAACTTGGAACATTTTCCACAGAAAAAGTGCATAGATTTAAAGTTTTATGCTGCTCGTTCTTCAGAAAATGTGAAAAAAGTTGTCAAAAATGTGAGTAAAGTCCACAAATACCTGATATATTGTCCAATACCTGAAAAAAAATGAACTTAAGTGCAATAAGTGGTTTTTTTTTTTCTTGCCTTCTGATTGTTGCTCTGAGTGTTGCTATCCCTGTGCCGTTGCAATCCTGGAATTTCCCCGTTGTGGGACTAATAAAGGCTTATCTTATCTTATCTTATCTTATAATTCAGTACTTGAACTTTCACTTCCCACCACTATAATGTTATAGTGATTTGCATTGTTAATCCTAAATAGCTTTGCATTTCATGCATATGTTTGGTGTGAGGATAACAATTACTTTATGTGGAAGCAGAAAAACACTTAGGGAAAGAAAGCTTTTATTTAGAAAATGTGCAAAAACTTAAGACTGCTACATATGAAATATTATGTACACACAGCCAAAAATATCAATGCCGTGATAGTTACTTTTTTTACAGTCCCGCGTCCCATCAGTCCAACAAGGGTATTGGTACAGTCCTTCATCTTCTGGATGCTTTGCAGCAAAGCGGAGGTCAGCTGCTCCTCCCTCCTGCTCTGCTCCTGCTGGCGCTCCTCTGACCTCTCCAGGTAGTCAAGAAGGAGGTCCATGTTTGTGCCCCACTTCTGTTTCCCTGTTTTAAAGTACAAAAATAAGAAGCAATAAAAAATAGCCACATACTGAAAAACGCAGGAATCGTCAATCCAAGATTGAATGTGTCTATTCAACATCCATTTACTGTTAGTGGCATCACAACATTTAAATGTATAATTGGTTTAATTCACTCCCTCCTTTGTGTGAATGGGTCATGATCTGAACATATATTACCTAATTTGGTCTGATGAGAGGAGGAAGAAGAGCAGGAGGAGGACAAGCTTGGTGCTGGTGAAGGTGAGCTGGACATTACAGGTCTGGCTGGTTCTCCCTCATCATCCAGGTGGGATAAATCTGTAAATACAAAAAAAAGTGTTTTAGTTTGTGCAGTGTGCAACTTAAGCCTTCCATTAAATATGCAGATATAGAGGCAATTTTTGTTCAATATCAATATTACCAAAGCTTACATGTCTGATTATGGAATAGAAGAATAGGAATAGAATAGGCTTTATTGTCATTGTGCAGTTGTTCAGTACAGGGAAATTGTAGGTGCTCCACCAGGCTACTGCACAATAAAGTAAGAGAAAGATTAGATAACGCACAGTTACAGAACACACGATTAAACACGAGTGAAAAAAATGGCCCATGATTATGGAAATATTACCAAAATAGTAAAAAGGATGACGTTACCAGCGTCTTTGGGAGAAAAATCTCCCATATACACAACGCAAGGCATCCATTCATACACAGTACTGATACCACAAAAACAGCATGTTTTGCACTGGATATCTTTATAAAAAAGTATTCTGTAAGATGCTAAGATTTTTGTTCTAGTTTTCTCAAACAAGCATTTCAAGATTTATGGCGACGTCGTGTCATTTTGGAAGGTAAAGACAGCTTCAGGAAGAAGATGGAGGACAAGTTGCAACAGAGCAACATCGGTGGGGTCTGGAGAAGCTTCAAAACCATCTCTGGGCTCCAGAATACCTCCTCCCAGGTCATGGGGGGCAGGGAGTGGGTGAACAATCTGAACCTGTTTTTTAATAGGTTTGACCAACCGCCCTCCCCTCCACCTGCACACCAGCCACTGCTGCCTCTACCGTCATCGAGACCTGCTGTCCACCCCCACCCCCACTCCCAGCACACACACCCCCAGCCCCAACCTGACCCTCACTAAGACCCAGGTGAGGGCGGAGCTGAGGAAGATCAAGGCAAGGAAGGCCTCGGGTCCGGACTGCATCAGCGCAAAGCTCCTCAAGTCCTGTGCAGAGCAGCTGTGTGGGATTGTGGAGCACATCTTCAACCTGAGCCTGAAGCTGGGGAGGGTACCACAGTTGTGGAAAACACCTTGTGTGGTACCTGTACCAAAGACTTCCCACCTCAAAGACCTGAACAGCTACAGACCAGTGGCCCTGATGTCTCACCTGATGAAGACCCTGGAGAGACTGCTCTTTGCTCACCTTCGCCTCCTGGTGGGACCAGCGATGGATCCACTCCAGTTCGCCTACCTGCATGGCATCGGGGTGGAGGATGCAGTGATCTTCCTCCTTCACCGTTCCCTGTTCCACCTGGAGAAGCCTGGGAATACAGTGAGGATCATGTTCTTTGACTTCTCCAGTGCTTTCAACACCATCCAACCAGTGATCCTGAGGGACAAGCTGCTGTGTGCAGGGGTGGACCAGCACCTGTCATCATGGATCCTGGACTACCTCACAAACCAGCCACAGTTTGTGAGAACCCAGGATTGTTTGTCCGACATGATCATCAGCAGTATGGGGGCCCCCCAGGGAATGGTTTTGGCTCCCTTCCTGTTCACCCTTTATACTGCAGACTTCTCACACAACACAACACACTGCCATCTACAGAAGTTCTCTGACGACTCTGCGATTGTTGGCCTCATCTCCAACGGAGATGAAGCTGAGTACAGAGGACTTATCCAGGACTTCGTGGACTGGTGCTATCGGAACTGCCTCCAGATCAACGCAAGAAAAACTAAGGAGCTGGTGGTGGACTGCCGCAAGCAAGGACAACTGCTCACAGCACCAGTAAACATCCAGGGAACAAACAATTGAGATGGTGACATCCTACAAGTACCTGGGTGTTCATTTGAACAATAAACTAGACTGGTCACACAATACCGATGCACTCTACAAGAAGGGACAGCGTAGGCTGTTCCTACTGAGGAGGCTCAGGTCTTTTGGTGTACAAGGGGTGCTGCTGAAGACATTCTACGATTCGGTGGTGGCATCAGCCATCACTTTTGGAGTGGTCTGCTGGGGCAGCAGCATCACAGCAGCCGACAGGAAGAGACTGAACAAACTGATCAAGAAGGCTAGCTCTGTCCTGGGGCAGCGCCTTGACCCAGTGGAGGAGATAGGAGAGAGAAGGACGGTGGCTAAGCTGTCATCTACCCTATGCAGGACACACTGAACACACTGAGGAGCTCATTTAGCAGTAGGCTACATCATCCTAGGTGCGTGACCGAGAGGTTTCGCAGGTCCTTCCTACCTACGGCTGTCAGACTTTATAATCTAAGCAGGGCTGCTCGCAGAGATTGTAAAAAAACGTTACGACCTAATAGTATTGAATGCAAAAGACGCAACAAACTTACACAAAATGGTCCCCCTCCAGTATACAACTAGGACAATATCAGTCGCTACGGAGGGTGCAATTTTTTTCCACTAGTAAATTTGACTTTTTATCCTAAACTCACTTCTTTATCCCTAAAGATTCACAAAAAACTACACTCTACTTCTTGTAAATTTAGAATTTTTTAAAATAAATTTGCTACCTTTTCTTGTAAACCTTTTTCAGCTGTGAATGTTTGACCTTTTAATTAGAATTTTGATAACTACATTTACAGAATTGATTTTATTTGAGTCTGATTTTTTTATTCCCAAACCACCAGAGCCTGATATCTGCTGTCAGAATGAAGAAGGTTAAAATAAATGCCTAACAAAATCCAGCAACATTATAGGGAGTATGATCATAATAAAATACAATAAAGGAGGGTAAATAAAATGGTAGGAAAAAAACTATAAAAGGCATGACTTAATAAAAAGATAAATGTATAAGATAAATCAACAACAGGGTTAATCCAATGCCCGTCTAAATAGATGAGTCTTTAGCTGCTGTTTAAAAACGTCACCAGAAGGTTCAGTTCTCAACTCATGAGGTAATGTGTTCCAGAATCAAGGTACTACTGTTTCAAAGGCTGATAATTGATGCAAATCACCCAATATAAGCAGGTGTCTCCTCCCCATGATTGCCTTTGCAAGTCAAAACCAGAATTTTGAATTGGGTCCTGAAATTAACAGGGAGCCAGTGTAAGGAGGTCTGGAACAGAGTGACGTGGCGTGACTTACTGGACCTAGTCAGCAGCATTCTGAGATGGAAACCCATGAACAGGTCAAGGAGTCATCCCATGATCAATGATAACTCCCAAGATTTCTCAGGTTGGAAAGCACATTTGAACAGTCACAAGGAATATTATAGTTGTCAGGGTTTTGGTTTGCCTCATGAGTACTCCCCAGAATGTGCTAAGACATGTGAGCATCATGAGCACATCATGAAAACATTATAGATCTGGAACTGGAAACATGAAGATTTAAACAGCTGAGAAGGACTAGTATCCAATCCATATCTGTGTGTGGCCAGGTTGTTGGAGTTACATGTTTTTATGAGGAGATTGCAGAACTTTTAGGTTGCCATGGAAACAATTTTAAGCATGCTGCAACTGTCTAGGTTGGAGTGAAGGAGATTTGTTATAGCTATTGACTACCTTCATCCGAATGCCTGTCCTGCTCAGTCTGATACAGCGTGTTTAGTTCGGGGATCAGCTGAGTGATCCCCGAACTAAACACCTGTTAACGGGAGCTTTCCGACCACTGCATAGACTCAAGTTACAATTGCTAGTTTAAATTTTAGTGGCTCCTTCTCTTCCAGTATTCTTATTTCTTCTTTATGGTTTTTCCAAGAGTGTTTGAAATCTCTCACTTACTTCTCCTTATCTTTGTCCTTTCCCGGGTAAATGACACTAGACTCTGTATGGCACGCGTTTTTCAAGCTAAACTATCTTGCTCCTCCTTATCTCTCTCAACCTGCCCATAGACATGCCCCTAACATCTGCTTTGGACTTAACATACGAGGGGGGGCTGAAAAGTTCATAGTGGTCAAATTTGACCAGATGTGGTTTATTTTTCAACATGGTCTCCCCTTCGGTCCACACACTTCTTCCATTGGTGTTGCAGTGCTTGGATCCCTGTGGTTGAAAAATAAACTCTGCTTGGTCAAATTTGACCACTATGAACTTTTCAGCCCCCCCCCCATACTTATTTGTCTAACCATGATTCTTATCATTCCAGTCAAGTTTTAACACTATTTTTTACCTCCAACATTTAATACCACAGTATTAGTAGAGATTTTAAACAGATTACATTTCAGCAGGAATACATCTGAATTCACAGCAGGATTTTAAGCAAATATAACAGATTTAAGAATAGATTAAGATTTTTTTTAATGCTGTACTGTGTTTTAACACATAATAATTGAGTCCTTATTACAGCACTCTCCTCCTGTAGCTATTCACTGGCTCAATTTATTTCGACAGTATAGATCATCATCAGTGAAAATGCCACTTGGATTGAAAATTGCAGCTGTTCTGGGGGGTGTAGGTCATGACTCCAGTAATGTTTTTGCATGCCTGGACATGATAAACATATGTGCCGATTTTCATCTTCCCACATGACAGTAAATTCTCAGAGGTCTCCGTTAGATTTAGATTTAAACCACCATTGCCTTGTGAGAATGGTGAGTTCATGGCAACAGTGGAGACAAAATCACTGAATGTGAACTGGAAATGAGTAGAACCTCTGGATTGCCGTCACTGCTTCTTTGATGTGTCTTCTTCTTGTGGTTGTGGTCACCACATTAGTGAACTATTTCTTGTTTCCATTTTTTTCTCTCTAGAGCAACATGTCTGTGAGAATGAGATTATTACTGACCAGCAGCTCTGTAAGCAAGAGAATAACTCAAGTTTGGAACAAAAGGAGCCAGAACCTCTAGAGATGAAAGAGGAACCAGAACCTCAAGAGATTAAAGAGGAGCAGGAGGAATTCTGGACCAGTCACGAGGTGGAACAGTTCATACTGAAGCAGGAGATTGATATCATCACAATGACTTCTATTTCTGAAGAAAATGAGCACAGAGAACCAGAACCAAATAGTTATCAGCTCCTTTGTCTCACCACTGCTGTTACTGATAACCAAGGTGAGGAAGGAAGCCGGCATGTAGACTCAGGATCAGCTGAGAGTGAAGAGCTGAAGATGAAGAAGATACATCTGAAAACAGGAAGTCACCATGGAGGTAAACACTCTGACACCAGAGACTCAGGGTAATAATACATACAGGGGAAAGGTCAGTAACTTCATGTGTAACTACCTACACACAGTGGAATTAAAACTCCAGCCATTTGTAATGGATTTCGTCTGAGCTGAATTTATTCTTTAAATTAAGAATGGGCGTGTGACGTCACCCGATGGAAAAACCACAAGGAATTGTGGGAAAAGTGTTCTGCCTGTGTTTAGTAATGAGCAACAGCCGTGGTTAAGCTAAAGTTTGTGAGAGGGTTGCTTCAGTTTATTTTTTTTCCACAATATTTTTTATTGAACCTTTTTTTAACAAACATGACACAAACAATCAAACACTAACACTAAAGTAATTAAAAAAAATGTACTACAAACACCAACAACCACTAACAAAAGCAAGTCATCAACAGTGCTCCTCTGTTTAGCCTAGGCAATCCATTTCATAAGTATACATATTATACATTCACCAATTTGGAATTTACAAGGTCCACACACATCATCCACCTTCTTCTTCAGAAGTTATGTTTAATTTCTTTACATAATCAATGAAAGGTCTCCATATATTCTCAAACACATTTTCCTTTGATTTCAGTATATATGTTATTCTTTCTAGTGGAAGGTTTGATAACATCTGTCTTAACCACTGAGTCACATCTGGTCTATGAGTATTTTTCCACAGTAGTGCAATACATTTTTTGGCATTAAGCAAACTGAGGTCTATGAATGCTCTTTCACTCTTGTTAAAGTTATGCTTTTCTGGATACAGACCCAACAAAAACAGTTTAGAGTTCAATATGAATTGTTTTGAAATTATTTTTTCAATTGTTACCCTCACCTCTTCCCAAAACATTCTAATTTTTCTACATTCCCATAAACAGTGAAATAGGGTTCCTTTACTTTCCATACATTTTGTGCACGTATCTGGTATGTTTTTGTTATATCTATTTAACTCCACCGGTGTAACATACATCCGCATTAACCATTTAAAATGTATCAATTTAAGACGTACATTTATTGATTTGGTTTGAGCTTCTGTACAAGCCAATTCCCATTGTTCCTCTGAAATTTCAGTTTGCAGGTCTTCTTTCCAATAATTCAGTCTTTTCTGTGAGTTTTCACTTGAGGATAGTGTCAATGAGTTATAAAACTCTGAAATAATACCCTTTCTCTTACTATCTTTCGTCAAAATTTTTTCCAAGGATGAATAAATAGGTCGGGTGAGAGCTTTATTTTGATTTAATTGAATAAAATTCCTAAGCTGAAGATATTTAAAAAAATGTGTTCTATTAAGATTAAATTTGATCCTCAGTTCTTCAAAAGACATTATGTTATCTGAACGTGACAAATATAAGTCTTGAATCGTTTGAATCCCTTTTAAATTCCATACTTTAAATACAGCATCCGCTCTCCCTGGTGTAAAATATTGATTACCCCATATTGGGCTAAATTGTGACAATAAGTGTGGTTCTTTTAAATATTTTTTGGTTTCACACCATATTTTGATCATATGCTTTTCAATTGGATTTTTAACTTGTTTCTGTAATTTTTTAGCCGAGTCTGAGTATATGAATAAGGGAAGAGATAAAGGTAAATTGTATGATTCCATTTCAGTCCAGTGAGGGAGATCATTTGATGAAAAATAATATGTCATAGACCTCAGTTGTGCTGACCAGTAATACAACATAAAGTTTGGACATTTCAGACCTCCACGATCAATTGGTAAATATAGTAAGGACAGACGTAATCTAGCCTTCCTATTGTTCCATATAAATTCCACTAACTTTTTTTTAATTCTTGAGAATAGATCTGAAGGTGGTGGTAAGGGAATGTATTGAAATAAATAAAGTATTTTAGGTAAGCTATTACTTTTAAGTATATTAATTCTCCCGATCATCGACATTGGTAGTGACATCCATCTCTGAAGCAACACATTAATATCTGTCATTAAGGCTTCATAGTTGGCACTGGCGGCTGATTCTAGCTTAGGCACAATTTGAATTCCTAAATATTTAAACTGATTTACAACATTAAATTGATTTACCTCAGGGGCTGGGTGATTTCTCTGGGTCTCATTCAGCATTAATATTGAAGATTTAGTTTTATTTATTTTATATCCTGATATTTCCCCAAAGTTCTTTATTAAATTTAACAAGGTCGGAATTGATTTTTTAAGATTCGACATAAACAAAATTATGTCATCGGCATACAGGGAGATTTTATTTTCTGTTGGTCCAACTTTAATTCCATATATTTGTGGATGTAAACGTACTGCCATCGCTAAAGGTTCAATTGCCATAGTAAACAGTAAAGGTGAAAGTGGACAGCCTTGTCGACATCCTCTATTGATTTTTATTGATTTTGAGATATTGCTGTTTGTTAGAATTTCTGCTGTAGCATTATTGTATATTATCTGAACCCATTTTATGAAATTATTTCCAAGTCCAAACCTTTGTAGGACTTCAAAAAGAAAGGGCCATTCGACTCTATCAAAGGCCTTTTCAGCATCCAATGATAGGAGAGCTGTATCCGGTGCTTCTTTATTAGAATAAATAATATTAAATAGTCTTCTTACATTATGGAAGCCTTGTCTTCCCTTTATAAAGCCATTCTGATCTCGGTTAAGAATATTTGGTAATATTTCTTGTAGTCGTCTTGCTAAAATTTTACAGATTATCTTAACCACTTGCACTCCGGGCAATTTTCCTAAAAATGCCAAAAAATAACGTGCCCAAAGTAAATCGAAAGCTGTTATTCAACCCTTTGCAGCATCTTCATGGGGTTGGTCTCATTTAAAAGAAAACACTTTGAATTTTTTGGCAAAAAAAACATAATCTCTCTACGTGCTCCGGCCACTGAGTTACAGTCATCTAAACATACTGAACTTGAAGAAAAAAAAATTGGACACAGTGTTTTTTTGGATACAAATGCTTGTAAATAACACACAGCTGTCCGATCCGGCTGGAAAATGCAACAGAAATGTAGAACCAAGTGTTATCCAGCTGAGATCCAAATTTGGTAACAATACCACAAAAAATGAATATTTTACACAGCTTTGTTCTCAGGCTGTTCCCAGGCGTTTTGGAACTGTGCCAAATTGTGCCAAATGGCACAGTTTGGAAAAACGTCTGTAACTTTTGAATAATTCAATGTAGAATCTTCATTTTAGGCTCTAATGAAAGGTCACACTCAGGGCTGTGTCTGTGTGTGTGTGTGGGCGGGGGGTCGTTCCCCCCCCCCCCCCCCGCTACCAAGGACCAAATTCGGCCCTCGCTACATGACGGATTACACTCCTTGCATGCTTTCACAGCGGCCCCCCCCCCCTCGCTACTGTGTGTGTGTGTGTGTGTGGGGGAACCGTGAACGGACCGTGAACGCCCCCCCCCCCCCTCGCTACAGAAGAGGGCCATCACTACATGATGGAATAGACTGATATGCTTCCCCCCGTGGACCGGGGGGCGTTCGGACCGTGCCCCCCCCCCCCCGCTCCTCTTCTGCAGCGGGAGGGGGGGCCTTCACGGTCCGAACACGGCAAATGAACCGTTTATTGCGGCGCACGCACTTCGTACTTCGTGCGCAGTACAGTTGTAATTTACCGATCGGTCAAAAGTCATTTTTGGATTACAGTTTTCAGGGATAAATAATAATTTAGCTTATAACACCTTACCTCTTCAAAGCAGCAGAGTCGCAGCGAACATCTCTTTCCTCATTGTCAGACGAACGCAACGCTACTCCGCTCGTGGATCCCGATCAACATAATTCCATTATTGCCGTTTTGGCGAATGATTTACGACTTTTGTCGTCGGCCTCCGTCTATTCTGCTGGAATGAGTGCAGGTCCCACTTGTGGGTGTTCTCCATGCTGCTGGGTGAGCCTGGGTCTGTAGTAGATTCGTCCAGCGTCCTTTGTTTTCATCTGTTGCAACAGTAAATCTCTCTTCACCCAGCCAGAATTTCTGTGCTTCAATTGGCTCCTGCGTTCACAGTAGGCGGGTCCTCCTTCCTAGATTTTCATTCATTGGTTCTTCAAGGTTTCAGAAACCCAATTCAAGGCTCTTATTAGTCGAATGAGAGGTCAATCAGATGAACTAATCTGTTCGCGGCTGTCTCTGCAGTTTTTTTTTCAGTGGCGCTTGGACGCCACTACATCACCATCACCACCATCATGCGTCATGCATCCAAGCGCGCACGAGGGCGCTCTCGTGCGCCCTCGTGCGTCATAGGACGCAGAGACTTGCCCGCCCGCGGAACAACGGAGTGCAAGTGGTTAAGGTCAGCATTTAATAGGCTTATTGGTCTCATGTTTTCACATTTATTAGAGGGTTTACCTGGTTTTGGCAACAGTATAGTTAAGGCATTATTCATGTATGGTGGTAAATTACTATTTTGAAATGCTTCTAAAACCATTTCCAAAAATGGTTTTATTAATTTATTCTTAAAGTTTTTATAGAGGTCAACTGGAAGACCATCTGGTCCTGCACTTTTTCCTGATTTCATATTATCAATGGCTAGCCCAACTTCTTCTTGACTAATTTTAGACTCCAGTATCTCCCTATTTTCATTTGGAATACATGGTATAGATAATCCGTCCAAAAACCCATTTAGTTTTGTTAAGTCAGTTTCATTTTTTATATCATATAGTTTTTCATAGTAATCTCTAAAGGCACTATTAATTTCTAAAGGATCTATAACTGCCTGTCCGTTACTTATAATACTGGTAATTGGTGTTTTAAATTCTAATTGTTTAATCTGCCATGCCAATAATTTCCCTGATTTTTCACCTTGTTCATAAAAAGTTTGCTTCAATCTTAGAAGACTCGAGGCAGCTCTATTCGCTGATTTTTTGTCATATTCAGCTCTCAGAATCAGTAATTCATTCTCGAACTTTGGATTACTTCCTGCATACACTTTTTCTTGAAGAATTTTTATTTTACATTCCAATTGGACTCTCTCCTCTCAAGTCTTCCTAGATTTTGAACCTGTATAACTAATAATATGCCCCCTAATAAAAGCGTTGAAAGCCTCCCACTTTATACATGCTGATGTTTGTGTAGTATTGATATCAAAGAACTCATCTATCTGTTTTTCTATGTACTTAACAAATTCCTCATCCTGAAGCCATTTATGCTGAAATTGCCACCTACCAGGAACCTTTGTCAATTTCTTATCTACATATATTAGACAGCAGGGTGCATGATCAGAGATCATGATGTTATCATAGAAACAGTTTTGAATCTTGGACCTTAATTCTGTGGAGATCAAAAAATAGTCAGTACGTGAGAATGTCTTGTAGGTATTAGAATAACAAGAATAGACTTTGACTTGTGGTTTCATTTCTCTCCATATATCTAGCAATCTCAGTTCTTTCATAAAATGATTAATGGTCATCCTGCATCCATTGTGCGTACAGTCCAGTCCTGTTGATCTGTCTATACTGGGATTCAATGTACAATTAAAATCCCCTGCTATTATATGTTTCCCAGTGAGTGATGCTAAAGTAAGAAATAAATTAACAAAGAAGTTTTGATCATCTATATTGGGACCGTATAAGTTCACCAGATTTATATTTTCTAATAACAAAGATCCTTGGATGATTAGATATCTTCCCAATTTATCTCCAATTACATTTTTCACTTGAAATGGGACTGTTTTATGTATGAGAATCATAACTCCCCTGGCTCGGGATGAAAATGATGAGGTGAACACACTTCCCTGCCATCTTCTCCTAATTCTTTTTACATCCTCCTCTATTAGATGAGTTTCTTGTAAAAACACAATTTTTGAACCTATATCTTTTATTTTATTCATAACTTGTTTAAGTTTTTTTAGATTTTGTAGACCTCTGCAATTCCATGAAGTTAAATTAAGATTAACGCTTTGATCTATGATCAATAAAGAGTTTGAGATTACCTTGCAAAATAAACATGCTCATACAGAGAAGCAAAAACATGGATGGTTGAACATTCATCCCACAAACTACACAAAAACAAATTCCCCCTCCCCACATTCGTGGTAATCCCCCCAAAATCAAAAAAAAAAATTCCGTCTCCCGCTATAGCCAGTGACTGCTCCACACCCGCGAGGATCAGTCAAACCACTCACTCTTTTCTCCTCTCAATCACCCTGACTCTACTACTTTTAATGACATGACATTAACTCTCTTCTGTAGTTTTTCCCAACTTAACTCCAGAATTTTATAGCAACTTTGTACATCATAGCTTTTTTTTTTTTTTTAATATACACTACCGTTCAAAAGTTTGGGGTCACCCAGACAATTATTTTGTGTTTTCCATGAAAAGTCACACTTATTTACCACCATGAGTTATAAAATGAATAGAAAATATAGTCAAGACATTGACAAGGTTAGAAATAATGATTTGTATTTGAAATAATAATTTTTTCGTTCAAACTTTGCTTTCGTCAAAGAATCCTCCATTTGCAGCAATTACAGCATTGCAGACCTAACATGATTGCACAACGGTTTTCTAATCATCCATTAGCCTTCTGACGCAATGAGCAAACACATTGTACCATTAGAACACTGGAGTGATAGTTGCTGGAAATGGGCCTCTATACACCTATTTAGATATTGCACCAAAAAACAGACATTTGCAGCTAGAATAGTCATTTACCACATTAGCAATGTATAGAGTGTATTTCTGATTAGTTTAAAGTTATCTTCATTGAAAAAAAGTGCTTTTCTTTCAAAAATAAGGAAATTTCTAAGTGACCCCAAACTTTTGAACGGTAGTGTATATAATACAATCTGTATTTTGTAGACATGCTATATGTTTCAGATCAGTCAGATACTTGTACAAATGCTTAAATATTCTACCTTTATATCTTATTATAGCTTCATGCTTGGCTCCCACCAGTCTCTTCTTGGATCTGCTTGATAAGCTTCTGCGCCTCCTGAGGGGTCTTGAAGATATGGGTTCTCCCTTTATATGTGACCAGCAGTCTTGCCGGATGAATCACTCCGTGACGAATCCCGAGGTTGCGCAGCTCTTTACGGGCGGGGTCAAACTGTTTCCTTAATTGTTGAATTCCTGTGGCCAAATCTGGGTAGAACCGCACCTGTTGATCCTGGTATTTAATTTCTCCTTTAGCTTGCGCTGCATTGGTGACCGTCATCTTGTCTCTGTAGCTGAGGAACTTCATAATCAGCGTCCTCGGCGGCGTCTTATTATCTCTCGGTGGGCCGATTCGGTGAGCGCTCTCTAAGACAACCGATGACTGCAGATCCGCGTTGTTCAGCGCTTCTGGAATCCACTTTTCCAAAAAGGAACATGTATCCCATCCCTCCGTTCCCTCCGGGAGGCCCACCAACCTTAAATTATTTCGTCGTGACCGGGATTCTAAGTCCAAGACGTTATCTTCCAGACGTTTATTTTTTAATTCCAATGTTTGGACCTTTAATTGTAGGCTGGTGACGTCATCTTCAGTGCTGGAAATTCGGAGCTCCGCCTGCGATACTCGTTCCATACAGTCGCTTATTTCTTTTCTCATTCCTTCTATCGCTGCTATAATCCCATCAAATTTAGACAAAAAGTCCGCTCTCATTGAGCTGATGGCAGCAAGCACCGCATTTGTGCCCTCCTCGGCGGTCACCCCTCCACTGCTAGCTCTCTCATCCGCCATTGTCCCTGGAGATTTTTCTGCTTCGTCACGAACGTGGAAGTCTGTTAGCTTGGACTGTTTCGACGAATCAGTATTTCCTACGCCTGATTTCCCAGCCTTGGTTTTTGCCATATCCGCGCCTAAACGCTAGGATAGGTTTTTGTTCAAATTGAGAGAGTTTTAGCTTACTTTTTATTTTTAGGAGCAGAGCAGAGTGAAACACGTCTTCCTACGTGACCGCCATAACCGGAAGTCGCTTCAGTTTATTTATTTTTTGATTTACATATTTCGATAAAAATGACACTGAATATGGTATACAAACATAGAAAATATAAATATACATATAAAATCCAGGATGACATATGAAAGTGAAAACACTTATTTCCAATGTGGTCCTTGTAATTATTATTCCTCCAAATACCATACAACGTTAGAATGGGAAATTTTTACTGCGTTATCAAATAGAACAACTGCTCTCACGATTGGCGTGGAAAAAGATTGATAACGGCATATGCTTAACTTCCTGACTTGGAAGAAAAGTGGAGAGAATTGGGTCTCCGAGCTAAGAAAGAGGCGTCGGACGGAAGGAACTGTAGCGGTCAGAAGGAAAGACATCAGCTCTGACAATATTCCTGCACACGTTGGTGTGTTCATGCCATTTTCACCAAGGTAAGTTGTGATTTAAAAAATAATAAAGATGATACGCACATCACACAGTCCACGTGGTTGGGTGCCGGAATCCAAAAAACGTATCAGAAAAAAAAATCAAAGACGATCTACACACCGAAAAGCTCCCATTAAGTATTTATTATTTATCAGTAATGTTTCAGGCCACTTGCCCTTCCTCAGACCGGTTGGACAAAACAGCGAACAGGACCCCAACCCCCGAGAAAACATCCAAATAAATCATAAATCATTTTTAATGGGACACCAAAAGCTCACCAAACATCCCCAAAAATCAATTAAATCATTTTTTAAAATATTTAACAAGTGGCCATTCTTGGAGTAACTAACGTTACACAAAATGCCCACATAATTCAGTTCAATTCAGCTTTATTTATATAGCGCCATTTCACAACAACAGTCATCTCATAGCAATTTCAACTGTAGGGGAAACCCCCACAATTGCAGAAAGACCCCAGCAATCAGGCGATCCCCTGTGAGCAAGCGCTTGGCGACGGTGGAGAGGAAAAACTCCCTTTTAACAGGAAGAAACCTCCAGCAGAACCAGGCTCAGGGAGGGGCAGTCATCTGCTGTTACTGGCTGGGGGGTGAGGGGATAGAGAAGATGAAAAGAACAGACATGTAGAGCGCAAACAGCACGATGGGGACTCAGTCTATGGGAGAGAACAAACAGATGTTAATGACCAGCAAAAAAAAATATTTCATTGAGACTGAAGAAAGGAGTGAAGCCCAGTGCAATTGGTGGAGGTCCTCCGGCTGTCTAAACCTAATAGCAGCATAACTAAAGGAGGGTTCAGAAACACATGATCCCTCCCTAATTGTAGGCTATATCAAAAAGGAAGGTTTTAACCCTATTCTTCAAAACAGAGATTGAGTCTGACTCCCGAATCCCGATTGGCAGCTGGTTCCACAAGAGAGGAGCTTGATAACTGAAGGCTCTGCCCCCCATTGTACTTTTGGAGATTCTAGGTATTACAAGTAATCCAGCATTTTGGGAGCGTAGTGCTCTGTTAGGATAATAGGGTAATATCAGTTCTTTTAAATAAAAAGGGGCCTGATTGTTTAGAGCTTTGAAAGTGAGAAGAGGGATTTTAAACTTAATTCTAAACTCTATGGGAAGCCAATGAAGGGAGGCCAGAACCGGAGGGATATTATCTCTCTTTCTAGTACCTGTTAAAACTCTTGCTGCAGCATTTTGGATCAACATAGCACATTAAATTATATCTAATGGGACCAAGTGACATCAAGTCAACTAATGGGACTTGTTTACAAATATTCGAGACCCACTGTAATATATTTCTTGAAATTTAATTTGATAATTTTGGCGTTTTGTGTCCCATTCAGACACGATCATTGTTTAATCCAAATACTAACCGGCCATTTAAAAAGCCATCATTACATCTCGGTCATGAAGTAAAAAAAAAAAAATATGCACACTGAGCAGTCAGAGACGATTGAAGCTGCACCACCAGTTGTTGCAGAGCAGAGATCACAGATGCATAAAGCAGTGCTGCATAAAACTATCTACTATTTTATCATGCTGATAAAACTATCACAAACAAAAAAACCTGGACTCAAACCGCTACATGCAGCAGTGCTGGGGTTCCCTTTCTATGCCCACTGGAAGGGTGCACGTTGCCGTCATTACGCATGGATTTAATATCAGCTGGGGACTGAAGTCCATGGAATGTTTGGTAGTGTTAAATTAAGCAGATTCTCTTCTGTCAGGGGACTATAAAAATGTCACTGTCCTGATTTAGTATGTTTTTATAGCAGCTAATTATACCGGTAATTTTTTTTTTTTTTTTTTTTTTTGCTGCTCCAGCACAAGCATCGGGTTTATCACATTGCTGGACCAGTATTTCATGTCCTGTTGGTAATAATATGTACAGTTTATACTTATCAAGCATCGTATGACTAATTTGAACAGAAATCCAACATTTCACCGCTGGGACTTAGAAATGGGCAGCTCGGTGGCGCAATGGTTAGCACTGTAGCTGCACAGTAAGAAGGTCACAGGATCGATTCCACCCCTAACCATTGTGAGTTTGATCCCACCCCCTGACCACTGGTGACCCTTCTGTGTGGAGTTTGCATGTTCTGCCCATGTCTGTGTGGATTTACCCCGGATACTCTGGTTTCCTCCCACAGGCTAAAAACATGCAGGTTAGGTTAATAGGAGACTCTAAAGCTGCCCTAGGTGTGAATGCGTGTGTGAATGGTGAAGGGATTGGTGCCGCACCGTGGCGGCCTCAACCATCTAGGTGGATGATCTGAATTTCCCTCTGGGATTAATAAAGTATACAAAATACAAAAATACGAAAAAATGCCTGTCATTACTGAGACACAGGCTGCAGAAAACTGTGTAGAAACAATCACTGCTTACCTTTGTGCAAATGACGGTTTTCTGGTCCTTCACCCAGAATATTTGAGGAAGCTGGACCCATCCATTGGTTAATTGAACATGAGCCTCTAATGATTTACATTTTTTAAATTGCTCATAGGTTTATGCGCTCACCCCACAAACCAGGTAGGCAAACACATCTGACAGTGTGACTCCAGGCAGTTGGTCGTGATCCCTGGTCCATTTCTTGTGCTCATATCGATTGATCCTGTTTATTTCTTAAATTTTTTGGAGGTAGTGCTCCTTTGCTTCCTTATTCAGCTTCTCTGAGTAAGGAATTTTAATTTTCTGTTTGCTCTGTTCCATTGCACCGATGTCTGTTCCTGTTAGCAGTTGCCTAGACTACAGGTAAACAAAGAAGCCAGACCATAACAATGGCAACAACAGCCCAGAATGCAGCGCGGCATGACGTCAAAGCCCATTCTCTCTTGGTGACTAATGACTTGGATAGGCACTAAGGAGGTAATCATGTAATGAGTTCCAGTCTCTTAAAAAGAGCTGTTAATGGTTGAAGCTGAGTGAGAAAGATTTTTATAAGGACAAGAGAAACAATAGTAGGGGTGGGAATTGCAAGGGACCTTGCGATACGATGTGTGTCAAGATAATTGGGCTACAATGCAATACTATCACAGTGCTACAATTCCTTAAGTATTGTGATAATATATACAGTATATTGTATCACAATACTTAAGGATATATATATAAGGATATCTATATATATTATAGACAAAGATAACACAAAATGCAATTTTTAAATGAAGGTGTTTATTATTAAGGGGAAAACCTACATGGCCCTGTGTGAAAAAGTGATTGTCCTCTCCTGTTAAAACATAAATTAACAGTGGTTTATCACATCATTGGAAAGCTGAGTTCAATTTCTCTAGTTACACCCAGGCCTGATTACTGCCACACCTGTTCTCAATCAAGAAATCACTTACATAGGACCTGCCTGACAAAGTGAAGTAGACCAAAAGGTCCTCAAAAGCTAAACGTCATGCTGTGATCCAAAGAAATTCAGGAACAAATGCGAAACAAAGTAATTAAGATCTATCAGTCTGGAAAGGGTTACAAAGCCATTTCTAAAGCTTTGGGACTCCAACAAACCACAGTGAGAGCCATTTCCACAAATGGCAAAAACATGGAACAGTGGTGAACCTTTCCAGGAGTGGCCGGCAGGAGAGCGCAGCAACGACTCATCCAAGAGGTCACAAAAGACCCCACAACAACATCCAGAGAACTGCAGGCCTCACTTGCCTCAGTTAAGGTCAGTGTTCATGACTCCACCATAAGAAAGAGACTGGGCAAAAATGGGCTGCATGGCAAAGTTCCAAGACGAAAACCACTGCTGATCAAAAAGAACATAAAGACTCATCTCAGTTTTGGCAGAAAACATCTTGATGATCCCCAAGACTTTGGGGAAAATACTCTGTGGACTAACGAGACAAAAGTTGAACTTTTTGGAAGGTGTGTGTCCCATTACATTGGGTGTAAATGTAATACAGCATTTCATAAAAGAAACATCATACCAACAGTAAAATATGGTGGTGGTAGTGTGATGGTCTGGGGCTGTTTTGCTGCTTCAGGACCTGCAAGACTTGCTGTGGTAAATGGAACCATGAATTCTGCTATCTACCAAAAAAAATCCTAAAGGAGAATGTCCGTCCATCTGTTCGTGACCTCAAGCTGAAGCACATTTAGGTTCTGCAGCAGGACAATGATCCAAAACATGCCAGGTTTTTGTGATGTAAAAAAATGAGACCAAGATAAATCATTTCAAAACTTTTTCCCTCGTTAATGTGACTTATAACCTGTACAACCCAACTGAAAAACAAACTGAAATCTTTTGAGGGGAAAAATAAAAAAACTTAGAAATCCTGGTTGCATAAATATGCACACCCTTAAACTAATAAATGGTAAATGGTTTATAATAGTATAATAGTTTGTTGCAGCACCTTTGGCTTTGATTACAGCACTCAGCCTTTTTGGGTAGGAGTCGATCAGCATGGCACATCTTGCTGTGACAATATTTGCCCACTTTTCTGTGCAAAAATGCTCCAAATCTGTCAGATTGCGAGGGCATCTCCTGTGCACAGCCCTCTGTTTGATGGGATTCAGGTCTGGACTCTGGCTGGGCCACTCCAAAATGTTAATGTTCTTCTGGTGAAGCCATTCTTTTGTTGATTTGGATGTGTGCTTTGGGTTATTGTTGTGCTGAAAGATGAAGTTCCTCTTCATCTTCATCTTTCTAGCAGAAGCCTGAAGGTTTTGTGCCAACACTGGCTGGTATATGGAACTGATCATAATTCCTTCCATCTTGACTAAGGCACCAGTTCCAGTTGAAGAAAAACAGCCCCAAAGCATGACGCTGCCACCACCATGCTTCACTGTAGGGATGGTGCTCTTTTGGTGATGAGCAGTGTTGTGTTTGCTCCAAATATACCTTTTGGAATTATGGCTAAAAAGTTCAACCTTGGTTTCATCAGACTATGACACATTTTCCTACATGTGTTTGGGAGATTTCAAATGTGCTTTTGCAAAATGAAGCTGGGCTTGGATGCTTTTGTTTGTAAGATAAGGCTTCCATCTTGCCACCCTACCTCATAGCCCAGACATATGAAGAAGACGGGAGATTGTTGTCACATGTACTAAACAGCCAGTACTTGCCAGAAATTCCTGCAGCTCCTTCAGTGTTGTTGGCCTCTTGGCAGCCTCCCTGACCAGTTTTCTTCTTGTCTTTTCATCAATTTTGGAGGGATGTCCAGTTCTTGGTAATTTCACTGTTGTGCCATATTTTCTCCACTTGATGATGACTGTCTTCACTGTGTTCCATGGTATATTTAATGCCTTGGAAATTCTTTTGTACCCTTCTCCTGACTGATACCTTTGAACAATGAGATCCCTCTGATGCTTTGGAAGCTCTCTGCAGACCATGGCTTGTGCTGTAAGATGTGATTACAAAAATGTCAGGAAAAGCCCACTAGAACAGCTGAACTTTATTTGGGGTTAATCAGAGGCACTTTTAATGGTGGCAGGTGTGTGCTGACTCCCATTTAACATGAGTTTGAATGTGATTGGTTCATTCTGAACACAGCCACATCCCCAGTTATGAGGGTGTGCATATTTATGCAACCAGGTTATTGTAAGTTTTTTATTTTTCCCCTTAAAAGATTTCAGTTTGTTTTTCAATTGAGTTGTACAGGTTATAGGTCACATTAAGGCTGCGTGTCCACTAAACACGTTTTTTTGTCACCCAACTGCCCTGAATGTCTTTTTTTCAGCATTTGTGCACTGCACTCTGGAAAAAAAAAAGTCTGTTCCTTGTATCCCAGCAACAGCTTGTCACTGTCAGCGCAGCAGTTCCCCGTTTCCTATGGTCAGACTTTCTACTTATTTTTTAATAGCAGTCTCTAAATAAGAATGGACAGGAAACGTATTCTAGCATTGGTAGCAGCTCTGGATGCAAAATATGATTACATGGAAAACAGGAGTCTGAGTACAGACTGCACCGGCATCCTATGTCCCTCCCTTCCTTATTCTGATTGGCTGCTTAGAAAGATCTGACATTGACGAGCTCAGCTGCAGTCTGAAAAGTTGAAATTTTTCAACTCTGAGCGCTGCGACAAAAAGCGGCCACCACTGAGAGCGTTCCCTCAGCGCTGTAGACGCTGAACTACATAGAAAATGAATAGAAAATAGTTGCTCACAGCGGAAAAAAAAAACGCATTTGGTGGACACGCAGCATAATGGTGGAAAAAGTTTTGAAATAATTTATTAGTCTTATTTTTTACATCATAAAGACCTGGCTTTTGAACAGGGGTGTCTAGACTTTATATATCCACTGTATTTAAGATTGGTATGTACATTTAGGGATCGTGCATTATCGCGAGTGTCAAGTATTGTGATACTACGCTGAATCAATCTTTTGCACCACCACTAGTACCATCTATTGGGCTGATAAGTCACATGGTTTTTATTACTCTGGTACCTGCATAGGTAGGTTGGTATTTGTCACGTTTATTAATAATTTTTAATAAAGTATGAGGATACTGTGTCTTTGAATCCTAATAGGATCACCATAACAAATTATCACAATATTACAATGGCTCAATTACCCCTCCACCCCACCCCAAAACAATAGCCTGGCCAGTGCCATGTTTCTTCCCTACCAAGGTTTGGTTTATGAGTCATATGACCAGCTGCATACACACAAGGTTCTTAGCCTTGTCTGCTTACATTCCTCAGTTATCAGGGAGAGCCTAGCATTTTTCCAGTGCCATATGTTGGTTCATAGTTTCATCAATTCATCTCTGGTCCAAACTAAAGAATCACTCACATTTTTGCATCTAACTGTTTTTTTTTAAATTTTGTTTTGTTTTTAACATTTGCAGTTCCAAGTTTGTATTTTAAGTCCATATATGACAGATATGTTCACCCAGCAGAGCCCTGTTGAAATGTAAATTACTATATATTTGCTGTTGTTGCTGTTACTATATTTTTGTTTGGTTTCTCCAGATACTCCACATGTCCAGAAGGAGGAGGAGGTTCTCCAGATCCAGCAGCTCTGTAACCAGGAGAGGAACTCCAGTCTGGACCAAGTGGAAAAATATCTTGCTCAGGTTAAAGAGGAAGATGAAGAGTTCTGTGTTAGTCAACAGCAAGAACACGTTGGAGTGAAACAAGAGGCTGATACCTTCATGGTGACTCCCCCTTATGAGGACAGTGATAATGGTGAAATGGGATCAAACAGTGACCAACTCCTCTCTAACAGCTCTATTGACACGGAGAGACAAGTTGAGGGAGTAGTTAGGAATGTTATCCCAGAATCGACTAAATATGAAGACCCAAAACCAGAGAAGAGAGACAGAAGTCACAGTAAATATGTAGAAAACTCCCCCAAATCAGAGAATCAGTGTAATCCCGACAGAGATGGAAAGTCGATAAAATATGATGTTAATGAAAAAGCCTTGAAGAATAAGTCCTACATGAAGAAACATCACACGGTTTACACAGGTGAGAAGCCTTTTGCCTCTGAGAAAAAATGTAATGGAACCTCACAACTTGAACAATATACTGGAAAGCATACAGGTCAAAGGCCATTTTGTTGTGAAATATGTGGGAAACATTTCAGTGAGCGAACTAATTTGACTCATCACATAAGAACTCACACTGGTGATAAGCCATATTCTTGTGAAACATGTGGAAAACATTTTAGTCAACGTACTAATTTGACTCAACACATTAGAGTTCACACTGGTATTAAGCCATATTCATGTGAAACATGTGGAAAACATTTCACTCAGCATAGTACATTGACACAACACATGAAAATTCACACTGGTGATAAGCCATATTCTTGTGAAACATGTGGAAAACATTTCAGTCAGCGCAAGACTTTGACTCAACACATAAGAATTCACACTGGTGATAAGCCGTATGCTTGTGAAAGGTGTGATAAACATTTCAGTCAAAAAAGTGCTTTGAATACACACATGAGAATTCACACTGGTGATAAGCCACATGCTTGTGAAGGGTGTGGTAAACATTTCAGTCGTCGTACTTCATTAACTACACACATGAGAATTCACACTGGTGATAAGTCCTATTTTCAGAAAATGTGGAAAGCATTTCACTCAGTATAGTACTTTGAATAAACACATGAGAATTCATCTCACTTGTGAGAGATTTAAACATTTCAAAGTAGTCATTTGAATAGAAGCAAGCTAATGAAGTGTTTTTAGGATAATTAAGACTGTTAGTGAAAGGTTTTAATGAATAGAGTTCACACTGGTGGTGTGGCATATATTGTGAAGTGTTGGAAGCTTTTCACCCAAAGCAGTTGCTTGATTACACACGGCAGTTCATATAATTGATTTGCATTACTCTTCAGAAATGTGGAAATTTTTTTAACTTAGCTTTTTCCATTGACTGCCCACTAAGATTTGTAAATATACAGGTTTTGGTCTTCGTTTTGTTAAATAATATGTAATAATTTTATGCATTCTAAATAGCAAACAGTTTGGCAGGAACAATTTTGTCATTTAAGTTTTTATTTTTAAAATTAGTCCACTTATGTATATGGGAAAAACCCCTTTTTTAATGTAATGGCATTCTCACACATGCTGTCAAATAAATTAAAATATGAGGGAGCAAGCCTTGGAGGAGGTTTTAACCGTTTGATTGCCTGTGGTGCTCCGTCGTGCCATCAGCCCCTAGTGGTCAAGGTTTTTTTCAAGAAAATATTCAGTTCAGATGTCAGAGATTTCCAAAGCTATAACTTGAAAGTGGTAAGAGGTAATGGCTTGCTGTCAAATAGAAAGATGTAGAATATGATCCAAAGTTTGAGATAGGAGTAAATTTATGCATCTAATTTGCATAATGCCATGGCAGCCATATCGAAATACATAACTTTAAGTCAAAAGTGGACTTTGAACATATTTACACAAAGGATGGTTTTGTTTTTTGTTACCGTTTGTTGTTTTGGGCATTTTGTTATCTTTAAAATATATGAACCAGAAAATCAGTTACAATGTAAACAAACAAACAAATTCATCACTTACCACTGGCCAGGCGGCATGCTTCGTCCATTTCGTCCATCCTGGTCGTTATTTTGTCTTCTGTCGGTCATTTTCGCTTTCTCTCCCACATCCAGAAACTGTTATGATTATTCCACCGCAATTTCACTTTTATTCCATTGCAGTTTATCTCATATGATGACCAGGAACCGGTGCAATTGTTCTGTCCAGTCACATGGCACTGGGGGTCGATGGCAGGTGCAAATCAACCAGCTTCGCCCACCCTCTGTTTTAAGAAAATGTAGATATTTACCTTCATAAGGTAAATAATCTCTTTTTAGAATCATAGTTGGCAAATTTGGGAGCAAATGCCTCCTCCATCTTGCGATTGATCAACATTTGTTTACAAACTCTTCTTCTCTGGTGTCCAGAAAGGGGGGGGGTGTTATATGGGGGCCATCAGTCCTCCAAGGCAAGAGCAGTAAATTATACATGTCTGCCACCTTGTGAGGTGCAATACTTAGTACAACTGGAAATTTATTATGGTCTAAGACCACGTCACAGCAGTCGCAGAACTGTGACACAGACACTCCACAGCGCTACCTGTGCATGAACAAAGGCAGTCAAAAGGTTAACTCTGAATGTTTCCTAGTTATTTATTTCCATGATTCAGTTAAGGTGAAAAAGTGATAAAAAAAGAACAGCCTTAAAACAGTTATACTTTTTTGTGGTGCCTTTGGGGCTATCCAGTATGATCATGTTCATGTATTATGATCATGTTCATGTATTAAACTGACGCCATAGCATTATCCAATCGAAAGCAGAGCAGGAAGGGTTGGTCTTGCATTAAACAATTCAAATAGTATGGCTTGAAATACTTCACTTAATGGGTGACAAGTAGAGGACGTATTCCATTGTGAATAAATACTTTTTAGGAATATTCAAAATTTTTGAGCCCCACCTGCCAATTTAGATTAAATTGGAGGAAATAATGAATTACACATTGAATAATTAATTGTGGAGAACTTGCATGTATTACTGTCATAGCATTAATGGGAAAATTTAGACAAAATCATCTTTAAGATTTTTCCATTTTTGATGTTTATGTCCATCTTGGTTGGTTAGTAGATGTCAACTTTCTCAGGAACTTCACTGCACTGGGAATCTGAGGATTAAATTGAAACATAGCCAGTTAATATAAAAAAAAAAAACTAATTTGTGACATTTTATTAAGAGAAATAACTTTGCCAGTCACTAATGTAGAAGGGCAAGTCTATTCATATAATTCAGTTGTTTTAACTTCATTTTTAGGCTCACACTTTTCTCAAAAGGACATTACTTTCCGGTTTTATTCTGGGCAGTAGTAAAGATGACTTTCTGGTGAATAACCTTTTCTTTTTTAGCCATTTTTCTGTTCATAAATCAAAATACTTGAGCAGGAAACCTAGAGTTTACGTGTAGGAGCCATTTAACCCATGGGGTAATTACCCCCAGGTGTGGCTAATGACTAGGTGTTGAGATTTATTCATTTGCATCCTTACTCATTATTATTATTGTTGCTATGACAATAGTATGTCATTGCATGATGTATTCATGTTACCGGGCTCCCAGCCCCAAGTGAGTCTGTGTCAGTGTGAACAGCACCTTCAGCCTGTGAACGGAGAGGAGCTGCAGTCATATGCTGTATTTACTCGTCATTTAAATGATTCAATAAATGTTCATGAGGACTAGAAGAGAGTCCAGCTTTGCTTATTCCTCTACACATCAGACTACTGTGACAACTCAGCTTTTAACGGGTTATGGCATCTAGAATAAGTTGAACACATCAGCTCTCCTGAGAAAGCAGTCTAAAAACAAAGAATATCATGTGCAGCACTTTTAGCAGCAACAGCAATGCAGCAGCTTGTATTGACTGGATGTGAATATAAGTATGAGCTGTGGGAGACAAGATTCCTAGGCTGCTAAAATACTCTGAAGCTCAAAGAGACTATTTTATATGAATCAAATGGGGATGAGCAGCTAGCTGAAGATCATATAAGCTATGTATATAGAACATGACTAGCCTGACAGCTAGCCATGTCCTACCTAGTGTTTATATACAACAGAGAAAATAAGTATTGAACACATCAACATTTTTCTCATTAAGCATATTTCTGATGGAGCCACTGACCTGAGATTTTCACCAGATATAATTTACAACCCAAGTAATGCATACATACAAAGAAATCAAGGCAACTGTATTCACAAAACAAGGTAAATTTAATAAAGTGGAGTCACACAGGGAATAAATATTGCACATGCTTGGTGAAATTAATTATTTATTAGAAAAGCCTTTGTTGGCAATAACTGCTTCCAGATGCCTCCTGTATGGAGAAACTCTCTAGCAGCTTTATTTTCCTTCTCTGGAGCCAGTTGAGTGTTTCCTTGGCTGTGTGTTTGGGATCATTTTCTTGCTGAAATGTCCTCCCTCATTTCATTTTCAGCATCTTGGCAGATGGCAACAAGTTCTTATCAAGGATGTCTCTGTACATTTGTCCATTCATCTTTCCTTCAATTACAGTGGGGCAAAAAAGTATTTAGTCAGCCACCAATTGTGCAAGTTCTCCCACTTAAAAGATGAGAGAGGTCTCCAATTTTCATCATAGGTATACCTCAATTATGAGAGACAAAATGAGGGGGAAAAAATCCAGAAAATCACATTGTCTGATTTTTAAAGAATTTATTTGCAAATTATGGTGGAAAATAAGTATTTGGTCACCTACAAACAAGCAAGATTTCTGGCTCTCACAGACCTGTAACTTCTTCTTTAAGAGGCTCCTCTGTCCTCCACTCGTTACCTGTATTAATGGCACCTGTTTGAACTCTATCAGTATAAAAGACACCTGCCCACAACCTCAAACAGTCAGACTCCAAACTCCACTATGGCCAAGACCAAAGAGCTGTCAAAGGACACCAGAAACAAAATTGTAGACCTGCACCAGGCTGGGAAGACTGAATCTGCAATAGGTAAGCAGCTTGGTGTGAAAAAATCAACTGTGCGAGCAATTATTAGAAAATGGAAGACATACAAGACCATTGATAATCTCCCTCGATCTGGGGCTCCACGCAAGATCTCACCCCGTGGGGTCAAAATGATCACGAGAACGGTGAGCAAAAATCCCAGAACCACACAGGGGGACCTAGTGAATGACCTGCAGAGAGCTGGGACCAAAGTAACAAAGGCTACCATCAGTAACACACTACGCTGCCAGGGACTCAAATCCTGCAGTGCCAGACTTGTCCCCCTGCTTAAGCCAGTACATGTCCAGGCCCGTCTGAAGTTTGCTAGAGAGCATTTGGATGATCCAGAAGAGGATTGGGAGAATGTCATATGGTCAGATGAAAACAAAATAGAACTTTTTGGTAAAAACTCAACTTGTCGTGTTTGGAGGAGAAAGAACACCATACCTACTGTGAAGCATGGGGGTGGAAACATCGTGCTTTGGGGCTGTTTTTCTGCAAAGGGACCAGGACGACTGATCCGTGTAAAGGAAAGAATGAATGGGGCCATGTATCGTGAGATTTTGAGTGAAAACCTCCTTCCATCAGCAAGGACATTGAAGATGAAACGTGGCTGGGTCTTTCAGCATGACAATGATCCCAAACATACCGCCCGGGCAACGAAGGAGTGGCTTCGTAAGAAGCATTTCAAGGTCCTGGAGTGGCCTAGCCAGTCTCCAGATCTCAACCCCATAGAAAATCTTTGGAGGGAGTTTAAAGTCCGTGTTGCCCAGCGACAGCCCCAAAACATCATTGCTCTAGAGGAGATCTGCATGGAGGAATGGGCCAAAATACCAGCAACAGTGTGTGAAAACCTTGTGAAGACTTAAAGAAAACGTTTGACCTCTGTCATTGCCAACAAAGGGTATATAACAAAGTATTGAGGTGAACTTTTGTTATTGACCAAATACTTATTTTTCACCATAATTTGCAAATAAATTCTTTAAAAATCAGACAGTGATTTTCTGGATTTTTTTTTTCTCATTTTGTCTCTCATAGTTGAGGTATACCTATGATGAAAATTGGAGACCTCTCTCATCTTTTAAGTGGGAGAACTTGCACAATTGGTGGCTGACTAAATACTTTTTTGCCCCACTGTATATGAAGTCTGCCTGTACCATGTGCTGAAAAACACCCCCACACATGGCGGAATGTGCAGTGCCATTTCTCCTCCAAACATGCTGTGTGTTGTGGCATCCAAAAAGTTCAGTTTTGGTGTCATCTGACCAGACTATATTCTCCCAGTATTTTACTGCTTTACCCAAATGCTGTGCAGCAAACTTTAAATGAGCTTTAACATGCTTTTTCTTCAGCAATGGAGTCTTGGAGGTGAGCAGGCATAGAGCCCATGATGATTGAGTGCATTACTTATTGTTTTCTTTGAAACAGCAGTACCTGCTAACTCCAGGTCTTTCTGGAGCTCTCCACGAATAGTCTTTGGCTGTTGGATAACTCTTCTGATAATTCTTGTGACTCTTCTGTCAGAAAACTTGCAAGGAGCTCCTGGTCATGACCGGTTTATGGTAAAATGTTCTTTTCACTTCCGAATGATGGCACCAAAAGTGCTCCAATTCATTTCAACCTTGGTTTCATCGGACCATAGCACATTTTCCCACGTGTTTAGGAGATTTCAAATGGCTTGGATGTTTTTCTTCATAAGATGAGGCTTCCATCTTGCCACCCTACCCTATTGCCCAGACATATGAAGAAGACGGGAGATTGTTGTCACATGTACTAAACAGCCAGTACTTGCCAGAAATTCCTGCAGCTCCTTCAGTGTTGCTGTTGGCCTCTTAGCAGCCTCCCTGATCAGTTTTCTTCTCGTCTTTTCATCAATTTTGGAGGGACATCCAGTTCTTGGTAATGTCACTGTTGTGCCATATTTTCTTCACTTAATGAGGACTGTCTTCACTGTGTTCCATGGTATATTTAATGCCTTTGAAATTCTTTTGTACCCTTCTCCTGACTGATACCTTTGAACAATGAGATCCCTCTTATGCTTTGGAAGCTCTCTGCGGACAATGGCTTGTGCTGTAAGATGTGACTACAAAATGTCAGGAAAAGCCCACTAGAACAGCTGAACTTTATTTGGGGTTAATCAGAGGCACTTTAAATGGTGGCAGGTGTGTGCTGACTCCCATTTAACATGAGTTTGAATGTGATTGGTTCATTCTGAACTCAGTCACATCCCCAGTTATATGAGGGTGTGCATATTTATGCAACCAGGTTATTGTAAGTTTTTAATTTTTCCCCTTAAAAGATTTCAGTTTGTTTTTCAATTGAGCTGTACAGGTTATAGGTCACATTAATGGTGGAAAAAGTTTTGAAATGATTTAACTTGCCCTCATTTTTTTACATCATAGAGACCTGCCTTTTGAACAGGGGGTGTGTAGACTTTTTATACCCACTGTATATCTGTTCACACTCCCAACAGGCAGCGAAAAGTAAGCTAGGAGCAGGAAGACAAAAGAAGAGGAAAACAGCAGCCTTGTATGGAATGTTCACATTCTGTTGGACAGAACAACATCACAGCACCCAGAAAGACAGACTGCGCTTGTGGCCCTGAAAATGAACAGGTACAATGTAGACATAGCTGCACTTAGTGAAACAAGATTGCCTGGATATGACAGCTTGGAAGACCATGGGTACATCTTCTTTTGGAGTGGGAAATCTACTCAAGAAAGGAGAGAAGCAGGAGTGGGCTTTGCAGTTAGAAAGGAGATAGCAGCAATGCTTGATGAGGAACTGGTGCCAGTCAACAACAGGATAATGACTATGACACTCCCACTACAGCGGAAGATGTATGCCACATTCATCAGTGTATATGCCCCAACAATGACCAACACAGAGGAGGTGAAGGAAAAGTTCTACAGTGATTTACGTGAGACAATCAGGCGTGTACCGACCGATGACAGGCTGATACTCATTGGAGATTTCAATGCCAGAGTTGGTTCGGACACTGAGAAATGGAAAGGAGTGCTAGGCAGTCATGGAGTAGGCAAGTGCAATGCTAATGGAGAACTTCTACTTGCACTATGTTCAGAGTACAACCTTGCGATAACCAACACTCTATTTAAGCACAAGGACACACACAAGAAGACATGGATGCACCCAAGATCCAAGCACTGGCACTTGTTAGATTACATCATAGTAAGGCAGAGAGATATAAGGGATTGGACACCAGAGCAATGAGAGGTGCAGCGTGTGGTACTGGTCATGTTATGCTGAGATCTAGATTAAGGATTTGCAGATGAAAACAGCACTGCAGGACATATGCAAAGGCACCACGGAAGCTAAACACTAGTGTACTGAAAGACCAAAAGAAGAAGGAAGAACTTACACAGGAAATGGATGGAAACTTGACAGACTGGGACAGCAGCAACTCAGAGAATGACTTAGAAGAGAAATGGGCAACACTGAAGGATACGGTGTATCAGACTGCGAGTGATGTATTAGGCCACCCTGAGAGGAAACATCAAGATTGGTTTGATGAGCATGATGAACATCTGAAGAAACTACTAGAAGCGAGGAATTCAGCTAGGCAGGAAAACCTACAGCATAACACAAGGTCGAAGAAGAAGAAATACTCAAAGGCTCAGAGTGAGCTACAGAAGTACACCAGAGAGATGAAGTCCAGGTGGTGGGATAAAAAAGTGGAGGAACTTCAAACTGCAGCAGACAGGAAGGAAAGGAAAACATTCTTCACAGGTTTGAGAGAAATCTATGGCCCTAAACCAAGAGGATTGATCCAACTAAAGGCTATGGATGGTAAAACGGTTTTGCAGGAGAAAGACAAGATCCTGGACAGATTTGCAGACCACTTTGACCAACTACTAAACAACCCTGGAGATCTCACTGAAGAGGCTAAAGAAGCTCTAGTGCAGCATCCAGTTGTATCAAGTCTGGATGAACCACCAAATGTTGATGAACTAATGGCAGCTATCAGGACAAAACAGGATGGTAAAGCTCCAAGAAAGGATGGAATTCCAGCAGAAGAGTGGAAATTTGGTGGTGTTTAGCTGACCAAACTGCCTGCAAGGCTCATCCAAGAGATATGGGATGCTCAGAAAGTACCTCAAGACTGGAAGGATGCAAGTATTGTGCCTTTGTTTAAGAAAGGTGACAGGAAAGATTGTGGAAATTACCGAGGTATATCACTGCTAGTCACTGTTGGTAAGATTCTCTCACGTGTACTACTGAACAGACTCAATGAACACATCTCACAGAATGTACTACCGGAAACCCAGTGCGGCTTTAGAAGTGGAAGAAGCACAATGGACATGATTTTCTGCTTGAAACAGGTTCAAGAAAAGTGTATTGAACAGAACATGCCGCTTTATGTAATCTTCATTGACTTCAGTCATGCCTTCGATACTGTTTCGCGACAAGGACTTTGGCAGGTACTCAAGAAATATGGCTGTACAGAGAAGTTTGTCAGCCTGATCGAGGCACTCCATACAGGTATGCAAGCAAACGTGGCAATGAGTGGTTCAGTATCTAAAGACTTTTCAGTAAGCAACGGAGCGAAACAAGGGTGTGTGCTGGCGCTTACACTCTTCTCGCTATACTGTATCTGGCAGCCATGCTTGAGGTGGCCTTCAAAGACACTTCAGAAGGAGTATACATTCAAACAAGGAAAGAAGCAGACTTTTTCAATGTGGCACAATTTAAAGCCAAGAGTAAGACATCGATAAAGGTAGAAAGAGAAATGCTCTTTGCCGACGACAGTGCTCTAGTTGCACACAGTGTGGAAGATTTGCGATCTTTAGTGGAGAAATTTGCAAGAGCAGCTAGCCAATTCAGTCTCAAAATCAACATCAAGAAATAGAGTGCCTTTATCAACCACCAAAGTTCCAATTATCAACATCCCTACCAGAAGAGATCAGCATTGGTACAGAGCCACTAGCCAAGTGCAAGACTTTCAAGTATCTAGGGAGTACTGTTTCAGAGAATGCTAGGCTGGAGGATGAACTATCTCTCAGAATGGGAAGAGCGAGCGCTGTGTTTGGAAACTTGAGGGAGAGACTGTGGAACAATTGACATGTGTCTATCCTTGTGAAATGCAAAGTGTACAGAGCGGCAATACTGGCTACTCTGTTGTACAGCGCTGAAACTTGGGACTGTCTACAGAGTGCAGGTAAAGAAACTCCACGCATTCAGTACATGATGAGACACCTTCGAGCCATAATGAACATCTCATGGAAAGACAAGATAACCAACATAGAAGTGTTGAAACGAGCTGGTCTACCATCAATGGAGGACATGCTAATACAGATGAACCTGAGATGGCTCGGACATGTTGAGAGGATGGACCACCAGCGTCTCCCTCGGCAGTTACTCTACTCACAGTTATGCGAGGGCAAACACAATCAAGGTAGACCAAGGCTCAGATTTAAAGACACTGTAAAAAGAAACTTGAAGAAGTTGGACATTGACAGGAGTTCCTGGCAGCGGAAGGCTAAGGACAGAGCTGCGTGGAGGAATCTGATCAGACCTAAATGAAACAGTCATTGTCGCCCATGACAGACTGCTATGATGATGATGATGTATAGTATAAGATGGTATGTACTGTACATTTAGGGATTGTGCATTATCGCGAGTGTCAAGTATTGTGATACTACGCTGAATCAATCATTTGCCCCACCCCTAGCACCATCTAATGAACTGAAAAGGCACATGGTTTTTATTACTCTGATACCTGCATAGATGAGTTGGTATTTGTCACATTTATTAATAATTTTAATAAAGTATGAGGATACTGTGTCTGTGGATATTAATAGGATCTCCATAACAAATTATCACGATATTACAATGGCTCAATTACCCCTCCACCCCCACCAGAAAACAATAGCCTGACCAATGTCATGTTTGCATACACACAAGACTCTTAGCCTTGTCTGCTTACATTCCTCGGTTATCAGGGAGAGCCTAGCATTCTTCCAGTGCCATATGTTGATTCATAGTTTCATCAGTCTGAAATTAATTTGCTCTGATGGGGGATGGGATGGCTTCCTAAATTCTGATGGATTTCAGCTGGTTTCTTGGCTTTCTCTTCCTTTTTGCACCTCTTTCTTCATGTGTTCAATATTTATTCCCTGTGTCATTCCACTTTATTAAATATAACTTGTTTTGTAAACACAGTTGCCTTGATTTCTTTGTATGTATGGATTACTTGGGTTGTTACTGATATCTGGTGAAAATCTCAGGTCAATGACCATCAGAAATATGTTTAAGATAAGATAAGCCTTTATTAGTCCCACAATGGGGAAATTCCAGGATTGCAGCAGCACAGGGATAGCAACACTCAGAGCAACAATCAGAAGGCAAGAAAAAACAAGAGCAGCTAGTATACATATGTACATATTACTATAAATATATATATATATATATAAATATATATATATATATATATATATATATATAGACACACAGTGCGGCGCATTGTGGTTGGTGGATGTGCAGCAGAAAGTCTAAGCTTTCTCTCCGCGGATGCGGCGGGCCAGCTGGATGTCTTTGGGCATGATGGTGACCCTCTTGGCGTGGATGGCGCACAGGTTGGTGTCCTTGAAGAGACCCACCAGGTAGGCCTCGCTGGCCTCCTGCAGAGCGATGACGGCGGAGCTCTGGAAGCGCAGGTCGGTCTTGAAGTCCTGAGCGATCTCCCTCACCAGGCGCTGAGAAAAAAGTTGACGTGTTCAATATTTATTTTCTCCGTCATATCTATGGCAGTAAGGATGTCACAACTGGTCACAGGCAATAGCATAACTGTGTTGATGTCACATGTCTCTACCAAGGAGTTGGAGCAAGAGTAAGTGCAACTGGCCAGGAGGTCAGAATGTTGTCTCTATCACTTTTAAGCTAATAATTTTAAATTAATAATTAATAACAAAGAGTTATCTGCAACCCTTGGAGAGTACACCAGTCCATATTAGCTAGCTGGGCAGTGTTTAAAAACATGTTTGCTGTATGATAAGCTAGGTAGCTTGCTAATTATTTTGCTGTTGTCATTAGGAACAAAATCCTTCCTGTTAATAGTCCTGACACACTTCTTTCGGGCATCTTTGTCCACTAAACGCTCAGGGAATCTGTGTATGGCATCCCAGGAGTGGTGGTCAAAGTATGTGCTGACCAGCTGGCAGAGATCCTCACCAAGCTGTTCAACCTCTCCCTGACACATACCACCATCATCCCCATCCCCAAAAAGTCCGCAATTAACAGCCTGAATGACTACAGACCCATAGCACTCACGTCTGTAGTCATGAAGTGTTTTGAGTGACTGGTGTCCCAGCACATCAGGGACTGTCTTACCCCTTGCTTCGACCCCCACCAGTTCACCTACAAGGAGAACCAGCCCATGGAAGACACCATCGCCACCACACTCCACAAAGTGCTAGGCCACCTGGAGAACCCAAGGAGCTACGTGAGGATGCTCTTTGTGGACTACAGCTCAGCTTTCAACACCATCATCCCGGACATCCCGGTCAACAAACTGCACCTCCCCCAGATCCTCCTCCCCCACCTGCTCCTAGATTAAAAAAAACTTTGTCACCAACCACCCCCACCACTCCTCCACACTGTCTCTCAGCACTGGCTTCCCCCAGGGCTGCATGTTAAGCCCTCTACTCTACTCCCTGTATACCTTTGACTGCATTCCAAGTCACCCAACCACTGTCATCATGAAGTACGCGGACAGTACCACCTTGGTTGGGCTCATCACCAATGACGATGAGAAGGCATACAGGACGGCCAGCTCTAGGAAGAGTCCTGATGGTTCCAAACTTCTTCCATATACAGATGATGGAGGCCACTGTGCTCACTGGGACCTTCAAAGCAGCAGAAATTTTTCTGTACCCTTCCCCAGATTTGTGCCTCAAGACAATCCTGTCTCGGAGGTCTACAGACAATTCCTTTGACTTCATGCTTGTGTAACCCTTGCCTTATGTTAATTAGGTAAGGGAAATAATTAAGTGTAGACCAGTTGCTAGGTTCGTAAGGGTTACAGTAGGGAATTAGAGTGAGTGTGGAATGAAATAGCTGGAGGCAAGAAATGAGCAATAATGGTTATTATTTACAGTGATAAAGTGAGCAAAATATACAGATAATTTACAACTGTACAAATATAACAACGGCCGGCATGAAATAAAACCCCAAAGATGTCCCACTGAGCTCAGTGTTTGATTGCCCGTTCGGGTTAGTCGTTTGACCAGTCAAGATGTCTTGTAACTCCAGACTCAGGTTTGTTTTTCTCTTTTAAAGCGGCGACTTGGGTTGTTACCACTTTAAATCCTGGGCACTGGAGAGAGGAGGGATGTCCTTCAATTGAGACCTTGGTCAGACCTCTGTTCAATCTTGGTTCAATCTCGGGTCAGGCTCGCCATCTCCATTCGGAGAAAATCCAGGATCCAGAAGGCAAAGGTCGGCAACCAAAACAACCTAGCCTGCACGACAATAATGGTATTATTGTTTACAGCTAGAGTAATTCGTCTTCCAATCCCTTCTTATATAACACCATAGCTTAGTGTTTAAATTCTTCTCTCATATTACTATTATCACAATCCAGCAATATAGTAATATTTTACATCTCACATCTTGCATCTCACATGCATGTGTTCTTTTTTTTCTTTTCTCACAATCTCTCTGGTAGCACATGAAATACCCTTTTTTTCATGTAACCAGTTAAATGAAATCCTCTTCCTATCTCTACATCATTTAACCATGAAATTATGATTAATCCTCTCTAACCTTGTCTCTGTAAATCATGAAATGAAATACAATTAATTTATCACATAACCAGGGAATATACTGTCCCATCACATCCAATATTCCCTTTTAAAATCAGTAAACCCTGTCTGGGCTAACACCATGTGCTTTTAGCATCAAACTACACATTACATTCGACAGAAATGGTGCATAAGAGCTAAAAGTACTTTAGCATACTGTTGGGAACTGAAATCACATTTAGGGAAACCATACAGACATAAAGACAGCCTTTTCCATTGCTTTTAACAGGAAAAAATCCACTCGTGACTAGCATTAGCATAGCGCTAATGTTAGCATAACATTAGCATGTAGCGGACTCACCAAAGATGAGGTTCAGGGTGAACACAGCAGAAGTCACCACTTCACGGCCTCTCAAGCTCGTGCTCCCATCAACTTAGGATAATAAAGGTTGCAAATTAGCGTTTGGAGAGTGTTTAGATCCATTTATAGTATTCTATCTGAATTAGCTTACCAAGGAGAGGTGTCAACGTGAGGACAGATCGTCCTCCAGTTCCTTTCCCCCCCTCGCAGATCGTGAAAGAACGATTTCCAGCATAGCGCCTCAGCTCCTTGCTTGGAAGGCGGGGCTAATATTACTCTTTAACGAATAGAAAGACCCAGATCACCCAACGTGACCATGAACCGGAAATTCAAAAGTTGGATGACGAGGATTGCACTTCCTCTTCCCCAAGAGAATCGGTTTTCAAAATAAAATCACACAATTGTATTAATACAATTTACATCTGAGAAAAAGGGTCATTTTCTCAGCTGGGTTACACTTGGTTTGTGCTCTGGCATGCACTGTCAACTGTTTGACCTTATATAGATAGGTATGTGCCTTTCCAAATCATGTCCAATCAACAGAATTTACCATAGGTGGGCTCCAACTAAGCTGTAGAAACATCTCAAGGATGATCAGTGGAAACAGGATGAAGCTGAGCTCAATTTTGAGCTTCATGGCAAAGACTGTGAATACTTATGTACATGTGATTTCTTCATTTTTTATTTTTAATAAATTTGCAAAAATTAAAAAAAAAAAAACTTTTTTCACGTTGTCATTGTGGGGTATTGTGTGTAGAATTTTGAGGAAAAAAATGAATTTAATCCCTTTTGGAATAAGGCTGTAACATAACAAAATGTGGAAAAAGTGAAGTGCTGTGAATACTTTCCGGATGCACTGTAAGCCCATACTGTACATTGTGTTGATAAATTATTCCGTCATACTATGTTGTTTTGAATTCATAAGATCTATATTTAAATCCCCACAGATGAACATAACTTTATGAGTACGTTTTGCATACATTTTTTTTTCCATCCAGTCCTTATACAAGTCGATGTTTGATCCAGGTGTTCTATATACACAGCTCACTCTTATTTTTTTCATATTGTCCAAACAGATTTATATTGTAATACATTCAAATAAATCATCCACAGTCACTGTCAAATTTTCAACAACCTTGTATTGCAAGTACTTGTCAATATAAATTGCAACTCCTCCTCCTTTTTCACTTTTCTATTCATATAATTTAATTTGTAGCCATCCATTGTAAAGTCCACGTTTGCTGCTTTCAGTTTCCTACCTTGTTTTAGCAGCATAGTCTTATGCTTTCTGTTGACAAACCTTATAATGACAGCTGGTTTGTTGCTGTTGTTTTTCCTGGGCAGAGGGTGGCAGGCCTCAATGGTGTTATAGTCCAGCTGTATTCCTTTGGACTGCAGGAAAGCCGCCACCTGTTGCTCAGTGGATTTGGCTTCCAGCTCACTGAGTCCCCCTCCGCTATCCGCAGCCACCGCCCGAGCATATGATCGGAGTTTAATGTGGAGCCCTGTTATGATCATGTCGTTCACTCGGGTGTATTGTTCCAGGTCTGCCACTCTGCTCTCCAGATATGCCAGCCTCTTGTCCTTCTCGGCATTCTGGATCCGCAGCACTTTTACCTCCTTGACCAGGTCCAGAATATTTTTTTGCTGCAGCCTAACAGCAGAAACCTCTTCAGGTCAGAAGTCGAGCAACTTTTTAATATTGTCCACCACCTCAGCCTGCTGAGCTTTCTTAGGACCCATGATCCCAGACAATTTATGTTGACTAAACAGCTAACCGAACAGCTGTTTAGCAAGCTGAGTGGCAGGCCACTCAGCTCCGCTCACGTTTTCCCAATGCTCTTGCACTGTGTGTGTGTGTGTGTGTGTGTGTGTGTGTGTGTATAGTGTATATATGTATATTTACTGTTTGTCTACCTAATCTTTGCTTGCTCTGGGACTTGCTCATCCTGCATGTGAAAACTGCTTTGGCAGACCAGGCGGATGAAATCCACTAGGATTCACCAGCTGAAAAGGCACTTACAGCAAGGCACTGTGGAGTATGAAGGGCACATCGGAGCACAAAAGAAGACCTGGCCATCTACTGCAACCAAAGAAGTCCCCAAATGTAACGCTTTTTTCGTGCCACTGGACCTGGACTTCCGAGGCCGAGAGAGTTGGATTGTCCATGTGCAACGGCTTTTCCACTATATCTCTCATGCCAGGCTACGTTATGCACTTTCATCTTTCATCTTCAACCTAGTCCAAGTCCTGCGGCAATGGGGAAAAGGCGAAAGAACAGGTGGAGGTGACCACTAGCAGTTGCATTCATGATCCTGCATGTAGGTGGCCCTCGGACCAGAGGTTGTTCTTTTCTGTACCCTGGGCAGCAGAGGAGTCCAGCAGCGGGTAACTAAGCAGCCCTATTTAGGGATAGCACTGCTCACCCTAGTATGGGAGGGGCCTAGAAGAGGTGGCCTAAACATTGTCTGCCCTACAGCATCTGGCCAGTTTACCGCAGCTGGCAGATCACCTACTCCTGCGGTCAAAAACAACAGAAGAACAGAAAAAGAAAGCTTCTCTTAGGAACATGGAATGTCCATACCCTCATGGACAGAAACGATACAGTAAGACCCCAAAGGCGAACAACCTTGGTTGCCAAAGAGTTATCACGCTACAACATCAATATTGTAGCCCTAAGTGAGACTCAACTTGCAGAGGAAGGCTCCATCAGAGAACCCACCAATGACTACATGTTCTTTTGGAAAGGCAAGGCACAGACTGAGGATAGGATCCATGGAGTTGGCCTGGCTGTCAAAACCAGTCTGATGAAACAACTTCCAGACTTACCCATCGGAATCAATGAGAGGCTTATAAAGCTACGCTTACCACTCAGCCACAAGCATCATGCAACCATTATCAGCACGTATGTGCCAACCCTAACAAGCTCAGAAGAGACAATTGAGCAGTTCTACACTGACCTCAGTTCCTTATTGAACTCCATTTCTGCCAACGACAAGCTCATCTTGCTCAGAGACTTTAATGCCCGAGTTGGCAGCGATCATGCTCACTGGGAAGGGATACTTGGCAGACACAGTGGTGGCAAGATGAACAACATTAGCCTTCTACTGTTGAGCAAGTGTGCAGAGTAGGACCTCGTCATCACAAACAGTGTTCAGAATGGCCGACAAATACAAGACTACCTGGATGCATCCCAGATCCCAACAGTCTTCTTCTTCTCTTAGATTTGATTGGCAGTTGGCAACCAGTCCACAGGTGCATTACCACCACGTACTCTATGTATGTCTGTCTGTCTGTGAAAGAATCACTCTATATATTGGTGAATGGCAACTTCTTCTTCTTCTTCTTCTTTTAGATTTGATTGGCGGTTGGCAACCAGCCCATAGGTGCACCACTGACTTGATTATCATCACTCTACATCTTTGTACAAGGAGTTCCTATAAGGAGTTCCGAACAACCCCCTATGTGTGAAAAAATTATCTGTCTTGGCCGTAGCCAGACCTTCCAATGATGGTCCTTATAAGCGCTGGCAAGAAAGAGGTGGCTGGTGTGTCCAGTCCCACAGGTGAGCTGATTGCCTGTGGAGCTGGGGAAAAGTTGAACAGGACGGGAGGGGTGAGCGCTCACCTGCATATGACAGGTGGTTGGCAACCAGCCTACAGGTGCATCACCGCCATGTACTTCACTCTATCAGATCCCAACAGTGGCATCTGATAGATTATGTTATTGTCCGTCATTGTGACATTCAGGATGTCCTCATCACCAGAGCCATGTGAGGAGCAGAATGCTGGACAGATCACAGGATTGTAGGCTCCACCCTGAAGTTGCACATACGTAGCCCCACACCATCCCAGACGGCCAAAACTTATTCATACTGCCTTCAACACAGCCAGACTCCAACAACCCCACTACCTCCACAAGTTCCAGACAAATATAGATGAGAAGCTGTCTGGCAATGAACCACTGACTGGACCTCCAACACAGAAATGGAACCAGTTCAGAGAAGTGGTGACTGAGACAGCAAAGTCAGTGCTTGGCCTAAAGAGCAGGAAACATCAAGACTGGTTTGATGAGAACAACAGCGCCATCACAGACCTGCTTTCATGGAATGGCATAATGATCCAGGCTCCCTTCCCAAGAAGGAAAGATTCAAGCCATACCAGGCCATGGCTCAAAGAGAGATAGGAAACATGCATGGCCAATGGTGGGAAAAGAAAGCTGATAAGATCCAAGGCTTCACTGATACCAACAACTTGAAGCAGTTTTTAAGCTCCATCAAGACAGTATTTGGTCCCTCAAAATCTGGCTCTGCCCCCTTGCTGTCTGCAGACAGAGCCACACTCATCAAGGATAGAGGTGCCATCAAGAACAGATGGCGGGAACACTTCAGCCAACTTCTGAACTGCCCATCCACTGTCGACCAGGCTGCACTGGACCAAGTTCAACAACAGACAGCCATTGAAGAGCTTGATGACCCTCCATCCCTGGATGAAGTCAGGAAAGCCATCAAACAGATGAGCTGTAGCAAGGTACCTGGCAAGGATGGTAACCCTGCATATCTGATCGCAGCACTGTTGACATGGTTCTTGTGGTGAGACAGGTTCAAGAGAAATGCCTTGAGCAGAACATGAACTTCTTTGCAGTCTTCATTTATCTAACAAAAGTGTTGCACACAGTCAACAGAAACGCACTGTGGATCATCCTGCGCAAACTCAGATTCCCAGCGAAGTTCACCTCGCTCATCAGGCTGTTTCATGATGGCATTACTGGTGAAGTACTGTTCGATGGTAAACCTTCTGAGAGATTTGACATCTTGAATGGTGGCTGTGAGTATGCGATCTTATTTTATGCCACAAGAAATAAAGTGTACCTTAGTAATTATCATCTATGTCCCTCCATCAGCTGATGCAGCAGTGGTCTGTGACGTCATCAGCTCCACTATGGCCACATTACTGGAGAAGCACCCGGACGCATTTATGACCATCATGAGTGATTTTAATCATGTCTCAATGGGAAAAACATTACCAAACTTCCACCAGTTTGTTGACTGTCCCACCAGAGAAAATAAAACACTGGATTTTCTGTATGCCAATGTCAGAGATGCATATAGTGCCACAGCTCTACCACCCTTTGGCAAATCGGATCACTGCATGGTCAAGTTAACACCCAAGTACATTCCCCTTGTGCAAAGGCAGCCTGTTTATACTCGGGCTGTGAAGAGGTGGACACAGGAGGCTGCTGATGCACTGCAGGACTGCTTCGAGATGACAGACTGGGGCGTACTCTGTGAACCATATGAGGCGAAAATAGACAATATGACCGACTGCATCACAGAATACATCAGATCCTATGACGACATGACCATGCCAGCTCAGACTGTACACTGCTTCTCTAACAACAGACCATGGGTCACGAGTGACCTGAAAGCACTTCTGAACAAAAAGAAGAGAACTTTTAGGTCCCGAGACAAGGAGAAGCTGAGGGGAGTGCAGCATGAGTTGAAAGAGATGCTGAGGAGGTGCAAGGACAATTATAGGAGGAAGTTGGAGAATAAACTCAGGCAAAACAACGCTAAAGATGTGTTGGTGGGAATGAAACAAATAACTGGGTGCAAGGGGAGAGTCAAGCAGACACTGGGAGCCAGGAGACAGCTGATGAACTGAATCTGTTTTTTAATAGGTTCAGCTCACAGTCTGTCACCCCAACAACACAGTCAGACCCCCACACACCCCTCCCCCCTCTTGTGCAGCACCTCTCTCCATCTCCCCCCCCCCCTCCTCGGGGGACACCAGGCCCCTCCCTCACATCACTGTGACTACAGACCAGGTTAAGAAACAGCTGGAAAGACTCTGTCAGCAGAAGACGGTGGGCCCTGATGGCATCTCCGCCAGGATCCTGAGGATCTGTGCCAGCCAGCTAGCTCCAGTACTGAAACACCTGTACAACCTGAGCCTGAGTCTGGAGAGAGTACCGGTGCTGTGGAAGACATCCTGTCTGGTTCCTGTCCCTAAGAAGTCATCTCAATTGGACCTGAATGACTATCGACCAGTTGCCCTCACATCTCATGTGATGAAGGTCCTGGAGAGTCTGGTCTGAGCCCACCTGAGGCCGCAGGTGAAGATGTGGCTGGACCCTCTGCAGTTTGCATATCAGCCCCATTTTGGAGTTGAAGACGTTGTCATCTATCTGCTGCAATGAGCCCATCTGCACCTGGATGGCAGAGGAGACACTGTGAGAATCATATTTTTTGATTTCTCCAGTGCCTTCAACACCATCCAGCCACTGCTGCTGGGTAAGAAGCTGTGGATGATGGGGGTCGACAGCTCTGTGATCTCCTGGATTACTGACTACCTGACAGGCAGGCCACGATTTGTCTGGCTGGGTAGTGTTTTGTCTGACGTGGTGGTTAGTGATACGGGAGCTCCACAGGGGACTGTGCTCTCTCCTTTTCTCTTCACCTTATACACCACTGACTTTCAGTATAACACTGAGTTATGCCACCTGCAGAAATTCTCTGACGACTCAGGTGTTGTGGGGTGTATAAGAGGGGGAGAGGAGGGGGAGTACAGGGCACTGGTAGACAGATTTGTGGAGTGGACAGAGCAGAATTACCTGAGGCTAAATGTCAGCAAGACCAGAGAGATGGTGATTGACTTCAGGAAGAAGAGGACACCTTCTCAGCCATTGCAGATTGGGGGGAGGATGAGGGGGTGGTTTAGGACTACAAATATGTGGGTGTCAGGGTCAGTAACGGGTTGGACTGGAGAGCCAACACCGATGCTGCACACAAGAAGGGGATGAGCAGACTCTACTTCCTGAGGAAGCTGAGATCCTTCAATGTGTGCAGCAGGATGCTGGAGCTTTTCTACCAGACCATTGTCGCCAGTGCCATCTACTTTGCTGCTGTCTGTTGGGGTAGCAGTATCAGGGCCAGCGGCACCAACAAACTTGACAAGATTATCAAAGGGCTGGCTCTGTAATTGGTCTAAGGCCGGAGACCTTTGAGACAGTGGTGGAGAGGAGAACACTAAATAAACTGTGATCCATCATGGACAATCCGTATCACCCCCTCCACCACACACTGGACAGACAGTGGAGCACTTTCTCCGGTAGACTACTACAGCTTTGCTGTCAAACGGTCATGTACAGGAAATCTTTCCTGCCACATGCCATTTCACTGTACAATAACTCACTATGATGTTGTATTCTACTATGCTGTCATACTGCACCTTACAGTTTAACTGGTACCTCACATTTCACTCTGCTCCTGATAGTCCTGAATTGTGCAGCTGGTATGATTCATGTGTTTAAACGGGTCACCATATATTCAGCTATGCGTACATAGGTTTTTATACATGCACGTCCACCGATGACGGCACAATGCATCGTCTTCCTTGGCTCCCGAGAGACAACCATGATGATGATGATGATGATGATGACCCAATCTCTGTCTTATTCAATGTCTTAGTTATTGCTCTGAGTGCTGCTATCTCTCTGTTGCTGCAAGCCTGTAATTTTCCCATTGTGGGACTAGTAAAGGCTTATCTTATCTTCTTCACCTCTCTTGTGCATTTTCCATTATTTTGGGTGGCTGACCCCAGGTATTTAAACTCATCTACTTTCACCACCTCTACTCCTTCCATCTTCACTATTACACCTGCCTCCCTCTCATTCACACTGATGTATTCTGTCTTGCTTCTACTGACAGTCATTCCTCTTCTATCCAGAGCATACCTCCACCTCTCCAGGTTCTCTTCCACCTGCTCCCAACTCTCACTACAGAGCACAACATCGTCTGCAAACATCATGGTCCATGGAGACTCCTGTCTGACCTCACCTGTCAGCATGTCCATCACCATGGCAAACAAGAAGGGACTCAGAGCTGATCCCTGATGTAAACCCACCCCCACCTTGAATCCATCTGTCGCTCCTACAGCACACTTCACCACCATTTTGCTGTCCTCATACATGTCCTGCACCACCCTCACATGCTTCTCTCCCACTCCTGACTTCCTCATACAGTACCACACTTCCTTTCTTGGCACCCTATCATATGCTTTCTGTAGATCCACAAAGACACAGTGCAACTCCTTCTGACCTTCTCTGTACTTTTCTTTTCTTCTGTTAACACTCTTTGAGCAAACATTGCATCTGTTGTACTCTTTCTTGGCATGAAACCGTACTTCTGCTCACTGAATATCACCTCTCCTCTTAACCTGGCTTCAACAACTATGTCCCATATCTTCATAGTGTGGGTGATCAACTTTTTGCCTCTGTAGTTACTTCAGCTCTGAGCATCACCCTTGTTCTTGAATATTGGTAACAAAACACTTCTCCACTTCTGAGACATCCTCTCACTCTCCAAGATTGTGTTAAACAATCTGGTTAAAAGGTCCACTGCCATCTCTCCTAAATAGCTCCATACCTCCAAAGGTATGTCATCTGGACCAACCGCCTTTCCATTCTTCACCCTCTTCAAAGCTGCCCTCACTTCAGCCTTGCTAATCCTTGGGACTTCCTTGTTTGCCATCTTTCCTTCATCCATTCTCCTCTATCTCATTTTCTTAAGGTGCAAGGTTTCTCATTTCTTTTCTTAAGGTGTAGTCCACCTGTGTGCACCTTCATCCACTCTTATAAGTCACCCTACGTTCCTCTCTCTTCTTGAAATATGTATTCACCACAGCCATTTCGATTCTTTGAGCAAAATCCACAACCATCTGTCCTTCCACATTTCTCTCATTAAGACCATACATACCCAGGACCTCCTCATCATCTCTGTTCCCTTCACCTACATGTCAATTAAAGTCTGCTCCAATCGCCACTCTCTCCCCCTTGGGAACACTCTCTACCACTTCATCCAGTTTACTCCAGACTTTCTCTTTGTCTTCTACTTGACACCCAATTTGTGTGGCCTATGCACTGACAACATTCAACATCACACCTTTAACTTCTAGCTTCAAACTCCTGATTCTGTCTGACTCCCTCTTTACCTCCTAAACACTTCACAAAATCTTCCTTCAAGATTACTCCTACTCCATTTCTCTTCCTATCTACACCATGGTAGAATAGTTTAAATCCACCTCCAATGCTCCTAGCCTTGCTTCCCTTCCGTCTGGTTTCTTGAACACACAGTATATCTTCCTTTTTTCTCTCCATTATATCAACCAACTCTCTGCCTTTACCAGTCATGATCCCTACATTTAACGTCCCTGCTCTCACCTCTCCACTTCTCCCTTTCCCTTTCTCTCTCTCCCTCCTAACACACCTTCCCCCTATTCTCCTCCTCGATCTTCGACCAACAGTAGCCCAATTTCCATTGGCACCCTGTCCATTAACAGCACTGGTGGAGGTCGTTGTTAACCTGGGCCTCGACCGATCTGGTATGAAAGTCTCACTTGTCATAATCCGCATGTTTGATTTGGCAAAGGTTTTGCGTCGGATGCCCTTCCTGACACAGTCCTCCCCATTTACCTGGGCTTGGGACTGGCACTAGAAGTACATTGGCTTGTGCACCTCCTGTGGCTAGGATCCTGACCTTCAGCTATGGGGTGTATACTTTGTTGTATATTTGTGGATGATGAGCTTATCATAATTTGGTTCTGCCACAGTAATTCTATTGAAAATTTGAAAACCGCTCTCCGTCAGCAAGTATTGGGATCTTCAAAGAAAACGGAGGTGGGGGATATTGCACTTGCCTCAGAGTGCTCTTGTTCTGGCCAAATGTCCTCACAAGGAAAAAATGTCCTCACGTAAAGGTAGTTTGTCAAGGGGTGGTCCATACAAGAATAGAAAGACAGGAACACACACACACACACACACACATTCATACATACTGGCTTTCATGCTTGATGGGGACCAGTTTTCTGATCAAGACTTATGGGAACTACCCTTTCTACACAGATTCTTTGCATTTAGATAGAATATTAACTTGACACTCTATGGGGGTGGGGGGTTGTTGGGGGGACAACACCCCCCCCCCCCCCCCCGGATATAATGGTAGGTGAAACACTGGAAAGGGCTAGTTCTCTTTATCCAAATGGCGATCTCTGGGTCCTGTGATGGGGATGAATCTTGTACAGAGTTAACCCCTTGCACTCTGGTCAATTTCCCTAAAAATGCCTAAAAATAACGTACCCAAAGTAAATCAAAAGCTGTTCTTCAACCCTTTGCAGCATCTTCATGGGGTTGGTCTCATTTAAAAGAAAACACTTTGATTTTTTTGTCAAAACAGTGATAATCTCTCTAAGTGCTCCTGCCACTGAGTAACAGTCATCTAAACATACTGAACTTGAAGAAAATAAATTTTGCCTGGGTGTTTTTTTGGATACAAATGCTTACAAATCCAGCTGTCAGATCCAGGCTGGAAAATGCAACAGAAATGTAGAACCACGTGTTATCCAGCTGAGGTCAAAATTTTGTAACAATACCACTGAAAATGAATATATTACACAGCTTTTTTGTCAGGTTGTTCTCAGGCATTTTTGAACTGTGCCAAATTGTGCCAAATGGCACAGTTTGGAAAAACGTCTAACTTTTGAATGATTCAATATAGAAGCTTCATCTTGGGCTCTAAATGACAGGTGACACTCAGGGCTGTGTGTGTGTGTGTGGGGGGGGGTTGTTTATTCATTCATGAATGAATGAATGAACAAACAAGCCCCCACACACAAAGAAGCATACCACGTAAAAAATGTGTGTATGGCTGTGTAGTTGTGCATGCACATGTTGGACATTGATTTAACCTCACGATGAAGGAGAGCCGGACCCCCTGTGGTGGACAGAAGATTTCCTGACCTCTGAAGGAGAGCCGGACCCCCTGTGGGGGACAGAAGACTTCCTGACCTCTGAGGTTCAAATATGGGTGTGAACAGATGGCTTCCTGACCTCTAAGGCTCGAGAGGAGAGAGGGGGGAAGTTATGTAAATAAAAGGTTGATGTAGGGGAATAAATTGATGTAGGGGGATAAAGAGAGATTCTTTGATGTGAGATGCTTTGATGTGAGATTGTTTAAAGGTGAGGCCTGAGGTGTGTGTCTCCCTCTTGTTTCTCTGCTCAGGGATGAGAGCAGACTGTGGGAATGTAGCTTGAAATAAACTTGAATTAAATGCAACTCAGTTTCGTTATTCAAGGCTCCCCACATTGGTGACTAACGACGTTGAGAATGACCGGAGAAGGTCTCAGGGTCCCGGACTCACCAAGTCCAGAGCTGGCGAACGCTGTGGCCGTCAAGCTGCCGGATTTCTGGCAGGATAACCCACGGTCGTGGTTCCTACAAGCGGAGTCGCAGTTCGCTCTCGCAGGAGTAACGGTGGATGACACTAAATTCCACCATGTCATCGCTAAACTGGATAACAGCACAGCTTGGTGTGTGCAGAGTTTGGTGGAGCAGCCACCAGCGACCGGCAGGTACGACAAGCTGAAATCCACCCTCATTAAGTTTTTCACCCCCTTGGCCGAAGTGAGGGCGAGGAGGATCCTGTCTTTGCTAGACCAGGGAGGACACAGGCCGAGCGCCCTGATGGAGGAGATGATACAGCTGAGAGGGTTGGACAAGGATGATTTCCTTTTCCAGTTCATCTTCCTCTCCACCCTCCCGACGCATGCGAGAAGCACGCTGGCTGGCAAGAAATGTCACACCCCGGAGGAGTTCCGGGAGCTGGCCCAGGAAGCAGATGGGATTCTGGATGCCTGCGGTGGGCAAGCGACCACAGCGGCGACCCACGACAGCGGGGAGCCAGAGGCGGCAGACCCAGGCTGGCCGACGACGGCGGCAGCACGGTCGCGACGAGGTGGAGCCATTGGGCCGGCGGCAGAGGCGCGGCCCCGACGCAGCGGAGGAGAGGATCTCTGCTTTTACCATCGGAGGTTCGCTGAGAGGGCACGCAGGTGTGTGCCACCCTGCAACTTCAGGAGTTCGGGAAACGGCAAGACCGAGAGTCGTTAGCAGCTTCGACTCTCGGGGAAGACAACAAGCTGCTCTACATCGCGGATGCGCGCTCCGGACGAGAGTTCCTCATTGACACCGGAGCCCAAGTGAGCTTCATCACCCCAACATACGCGGACCGGGTGGCTGGACCCCACGGTAGCGGAGCTACGGCGGCAAATGGCTCGAGCATCAACACCTACGGGAGAAGGACCTTGCCTTTATGCTTACATGGCCGCACATATGAATGGACTTTTGTAATATCGGCGGTGAGTTTCAACATGTTGGGCGCGGATTTTTTGTGTTCACACAATCTGTTAGTTGATCTTGCTAATAGACGGCTGGTAAATGCACTCTCTTTTTACTCTCTCCCCTGTTCAGCTCGAGTGTCCCCGCCACCAGCACAGACCCACGTCGCTACAGCAGGTGGTAAGTTTCACACACTCCTCACCCAATTTCCAGCGCTCACTGTGCCCACTTTTTCAGCGGCAGTCGCGAAACACGGAGTGAAACATTTTATACCTACATCTGGTCCTCCCGTGTTTGCAAAAGCTCGGCGCTTGGATGCAGTTAAGCTTGCCATTGCGCGCGAGGAGTTTGCCAGCCTAGAGAGGCTGGGCATCGTTCGTAGGTCAAAAAGCCCGTGGGCTTCGCCGCTGCACATGGTACCGAAAGCTGATGGCTCCTGGAGACCGTGCGGTGATTACCGCAGGCTAAACAATGCTACGGCGCACGATCGTTATCCCATCCCGCACATTCAGGATTTTTCGGTGCACCTAGCGGGCGCGCGCGTTTTTTCAAAGATTGATCTGGTTCGCGGCTATCATCAAGTCCCAGTCCAGCCGGAGGACATTCCTAAAACAGCAGTGATAACCCCGTTCAGACTTTTCGAGTTTTTACGCATGCCGTTTGGTCTCAAAGGGGCGGCGCAAACGTTTCAGCGGATGATGGATGCCGTGTTACGCGATCTCCCTTTCGTGTTTGTGTACCTCGATGACATTTTGGTCGCGAGTACTTCAGAGGACGAACACGAAAAGCACCTCACAGCAGTTTTTAGGAGGCTGGGAGAGCACGGCTTAATAGTTAACCCAACAAAGTGCCAGTTCGGCGTCGAGCAGATCGATTTTTTGGGTCACCGCGTATCCCCAGAGGGAGCGGTTCCGTTACCAGATAAAGTACGCGCGGTAGCGGATTTTCCCCGGCCACAAACGGTCAAATCACTACAGGAATTCTTGGGGATGGTGAATTTTTACAATCGATTCCTGCCCCACGCAGCTCAAATCATGCAACCGTTATATGCCGCGCTCAAAAAACAAAAACCAACCCAGGCGGTTGAATGGTCCCCGGAGCGGGAGCGCGCGTTCACAGAGGCTAAAAAAGCCTTGGCTGACGCTGCGCTCCTGGCCCACCCAGACCCGGCAGCACGTATCGCGCTGACGACAGACGCTTCAGATGTAGCCATAGGGGCCGTTATTGAGCAACAGGTCGCCGGAGTTTGGCAGCCTTTGGCTTTCTTTAGCAAATCCTTAAGCGCGGCTGAGCGAAAATACAGCACGTTCGACAGAGAACTGTTGGCGCTGCATTTGGCTGTTCATCATTTCCAGTTCTGGCTGGAAGGACGGTGCTTCACCGCTTATGTAGACCACAAGCCGCTCACATACGCCATGGCTAAAATTTCAGAACCGTGGTCCAGCAGGCAGCAGAGGCAGCTGGCCGCGATCTCGGAATTTACCACTGACATTAGGCACGTTGCGGGCAAATTCAATGTTGTAGCAGACTGTCTCTCGCGCGCGTTCACGACGCCACCACGCGCAGAGGCAGAACGGGCCACTGTGACCGCGCCGCAGGAGAGCGGCACGGTGGCGCGCGCAGCCCCGGTGCACGTGGGTATGGATTATGCAGCCATGGCAGCGGACCAGGGGGCAGATGCAGACGTGTGCGCGTTCCAGTCTGGACCAACAGGGTTAAGGCTGGAGAGCAAGTGTTTACAAACCGGTATGCCCCCCCGATCTGCGACGTGTCGACGGGGCGCCCGCGTCCGGTGGTTCCGGCCACGTGGCGCCGCCGTGTTTTTGACCTGGTCCACTCGCTGGCGCACCCGGGGGTGCGCGCGTCGGTGAAAATGGTGGCAGAAAAGTTTGTTTGGCCGGGCCTGCGCAAGCACGTGAAGGAATGGGCGAAAGCCTGCATTTCCTGTCAATGGGCCAAAATTCACAAGCACACAAGGGCCCCGTTAGAACCGTTTCGCATTCCAGCCAGAAGGTTCGACCATGTACACGTCGACCTTGTGGGCCCCCTACCGGCATCGCAGGGGTTCACGCATCTTTTGACAATGGTGGACCGGACCACACGTTGGCCGGAAGTGGTCCCGCTTGCGACGACCACGGCCGCGGAGGTGGCTCGCGTTTTTTTAACGGCTTGGGTGGCGCGCTTCGGGGTTCCGTCGGACATTACGTCCGATAGAGGACCTCAATTCATCTCTGAGCTGTGGTCAGCGATGGCCAACGGCTTAGGAGCCAAAATTCACCGCACTACGGCTTACCACCCTCAGGCTAATGGTTTATGCGAGCGTTTTCATAGGTCTTTGAAGGCAGCACTCAGAGCGTCGCTCACGGATGCAGATTGGGTAAATAAACTGCCATGGGTTTTATTAGGGTTGCGTTCTGCGCCCAAAGAGGACTTAGACGCCTCCCCAGCGGAGCTGGTATTCGCACAAACTCTTAGGCTGCCAGGCGAGTTTTTACCAGAGCACCCGGAGCCGCCACCTCTCCCTGCTCTAGGACCGTTAGTTCGCACGGGAGCAGACACGCTTCCGGGTCCGGTTCATCACGCTTTTCCACGAGTTTTCGTCCCCAGGGCTTTGAAAAATGCCGATTTCGTTTTTGTCAGGCGCGAAGCCCTAAAAGCAACGCTCAAACCTCCTTACGAAGGGCCATTTCGAGTGCTGGAGGCAGGTGAGAAGCAATTTGTGCTAGATTTGGGAGACAGAAAAGAGACAGTCAGTATTGACAGACTAAAACCTGCTTTTGTCATGAAGGACGGATCTGTGCCGGTCGCAGTGGCGCCTCGACGAGGCAGGCCCCCGCAAGGGGCACATAACCACTCTCTCCCTCAGTCAGCAGAGCCGAAGCAGGACGGCGCCGCAGGCAAGGCGGGGCCAACTCACAGCAGATTCGGCAGACGGTTGAAGCCCAAGCGGCGCACAGACTGAATGTTTGTATTGATTATACAGTAGCCAGTAATATGTTATTGAATTTTAGGGAATAGTCCTTTCTTCATTGTTTGGGGGGGGGGGTTATATGGCTGTGTAGTTGTGCATGCACACGTTGGACATTGATTTAACCTCACGATGAAGGAGAGCCGGACCCCCTGTGGTGGACAGAAGATTTCCTGACCTCTGAAGGAGAGCCGGACCCCCTGTGGGGGACAGAAGACTTCCTGACCTCTGAGGTTCAAATATGGGTGTGAACAGATGGCTTCCTGACCTCTAAGGCTCGAGAGGAGAGAGGGGGGAAGTTATGTAAATAAAAGGTTGATGTAGGGGAATAAATTGATGTAGGGGGATAAAGGGAGATTCTTTGATGTGAAATGCTTTGATGTGAGATTGTTTAAAGGTGAGGCCTGAGGTGTGTGTCTCCCTCTTGTTTCTCTGCTCAGGGATGAGAGCAGACTGTGGGAATGTAGCTTGAAATAAACTTGAATTAAATGCAACTCAGTTTCGTTATTCAAGGCTCCCCACAGTGTGGCTTTTTTTTTACAAGAAAAAAATAACCTACAGTGCACTAAAAATTATACTAAAATATCTGTAATGTAGAAGATAACAACTCCCACCCACCCCACCCCCCACCCCCCCGCTACAGAGGACGGACTTCGCCCATCGCTACATGACGGACCGCGGTGACGGTGCGCCGCGGTCTACTACGCACAGTTGTACTATAATATCTGCAATCCGCTACAGAAGAGTAGCGAGGGGGGGGGGGGGGGGCGTTCACGGTCCGGACGTGGCGCACGGACCGGTCCGTCAACGGTCCGTCATGTGGCGATGACGCACAGTTGTAATTTACCGATCGGTTCAGGGATAAAGAATAATTTAGCTTATAACACTTACCTGTCCACAACAGCAGTGTCACTGGCGAACTTCTCTTCCTCATTGTCAGACGAACATGACGCTGGTCCGCTTGTTACGACTGGTGGTTCTGGTCATGCGACCCGGTCAAATCATGATTCCATTATTGCGGTTTTGCGCTTCCATGATTGCGGTTTTGGCGAACGATTTTTCAAAACAAATAAGAACAATAGTAAGAAAAAAAGACTGGTGAACGCATGTGTGTCACCCAGCGGCTTACACAAAACAGATTTTACGCACGGGACGTACGCTTTCAATTGTCAAACTTCTCTGCTTCAATTGGCTTGCTGCATTCGCAGCAGTTGGTAGGCGGGTCCTTCTTGCTAGGTTTTCAGTCATTGGTTCGTCAAGATTTCAGAAACCCAATTCAAGGCTCTTATTAGTCAAATGAGAGGTCAATCAAATCTAAACCAATCAAAGCACTCCTTTGGCTTTCTGTTCGCGGCTGTGTCTGTAGTGGAAGAACGGAAATGCAGCTTTTTTTTTTCAGTGCACCCTAGGACGCAGAGACGTGACCGCCTGCGGTATCCTGGAGTGCAAGAGGTTAAACAGTCTTAATGAAAGTTCCTGGAGGAAAGGAATTTAAAGTTCAATCTGGCTTGTATCCACTACATAAACATATGTGCTGATTTTCATCTTTCTTCATGACAGTCACTGCTTCTTTCAAACCTGAAAACATTAAGTATGATGTGTCTTCTTCTTGTGGTTGTGGTCACCACATTAGTAAACTATTTCCCGTTTCCATTTTTTTTTTCTCTCTAGAGCAACATGTCTGTGAGAATGAGATTTTTTCTGACCAGCAGATCCATAACCAAGAGAATAACACAAGTTTGGAACAAGAGAAACCAGAACCCCTACAGATTAAAGAGGAACAGCAGGAACAAGAACCTCTGCAGGTTAAACAAAAAGAAGAGGAAGCAGAACTTGTACAGGTTAAACCAGAAGGAGAGTATGCAGAACCTCTAAAGGTTGAAGACGAACAAGAGGAACCAGAACTTCTACAGGTTAAAGAGGAACAGGTGAAATTCTGGACCAGTCAGGAGGTAGAACAGTTTGTACAGAAGCAGGAGACTGATATTGTCATGGTGACTTCCTTTTCTGTCGAAAATGAGTTTAGCGAACCAGAACCAAATGGTGATCAGCTCCTCTGTCTCACCTCTGCTGTAACTGAGAACCAAGATGAGGAAGGAAGTTGGCATGTAGACTCGGGATCAGCTGAGAGTGAAGAGCTGAAGATGAAGAAGAGACATCTGAAAACAAGAAGTCACCATGAAGGTAAATACTCTTGACACCAAAGCCTCAGGGTAATAATACATACAGGGAAAAGGTCAGTATCTTCTTGTGTAACTACCTACACACAGTGGAATTAAAACTCCAGCCATTTGTAATGGATTTCATCAAAGCTGAATTTATTCTTTAAATTGGTGACTAATGACTTGTATAGTCACTAAGGTAGTAATCATGTAATGAGTTCCATTTTGTTCAAGGTATAATATGCAATATTTTCTACTTTCAGATATTTCAGAATTATCTATAAATGTAATTGGAGTGTAAGGAAACATGTCTTTTGCTATCATGCCAAATATGATAACTTGTGATACTGCAGAGCTATGAATTCAGTTATGGTTTTTGCTGGGCTGATTTGGTGATAAATACCACATTACACCAGCAGGGTGAGTATACAGCCAGTTTTCATCTCAAAGTCAATGTCAGTGTTATAACTTCATCCATCTTCCGCTTAATCCTTTTCAGGTTGCGGGAGGGGTGGGGGGGTGGGGGGGCTGGAGCCTATCCCAGCATCTTTGGACGAGAGGCAGGCTACACCCTGGACAGATTGCCAGTCCATTGCAGGGCCAACACAGAGTGGTTAGCACTGCGGCAGCACAGCAACTCACCCTTGGCCGGGGGATCCTGGGTTCGATCGCAGCCCCTGACCAACAGTGATCTGTGTGGCGTTTGCATGTTCTCAACATGTCTGCATGGGTTTACTCCGGGATTTCTCCAGTTTCCTCCCACATGCCAAAAACATGCAAGTTAGATTAATTGGCATCAAACTGGGGATTCTAAATTGTCCTTAGGTGTGACTGTGAGAGTGTTGTAACTTAATTACATTAATTTCTAGAGTAGGGGAGAACATGCAATGAAAACAGTTAATTGTTGGTTCACTTGGAGTAGACCAACTCGAAGAAGTCATCATAGGTCATCAGTGAAAAAAACAAATTCACTTCAGCCTAGTGGATGAAGGTTCATTACTGCCACCTGATGTTGGGAGTATTCACCTGCATTTTCTACATACTGTAGTCCACCTTTAAGAAGAGCCATTAACAGTTATCTGTGTTTCTACAGAGTTTCAAAGAATGATGGAAAACCTTCATCAACACGGACTGATTGATGTCACCTGGAAACCTGTAATAAAGTTACACAGAACAGAACAGAAAAAATAGAATAGGCTTTATTGTCATTGTACAATTGTACAGTACAGTGGAATTGTGGGTGTTCCACCAGGGTACTGCACAATTTAGTATGAGAGGATTAGATAAAACACAGTTACAGAAGACACAACTAAACACACGACTGAAATAAAAATAGCCCAGGATAATGGAAATATACAGAGGTATGGTTGTGGCTTCATGGATGGATCAATGTACATGAAATGGGCAGCTTGGTGGTGCAATGGTTAGCACAGTGGCAGCACAGTAAGAAGGTCATGGGATTGATTCCACCCCTGACCATCGTGGGTTCGATTTCACTCCCTGACCATCGGTGACCCTTCTGTGTGGAGTTTGCATGTTGTCTACATGGGTTTACCCCGGGTACTCCGGTTTCCTCCCACGGGCCACAAGCATGCAAGTTAGGTTAATTGGAGACTCTAAAGTGTCCCTAGGTGTGAATGTGTGTGTGAATGGAGAAGGGATTGGCGCCATACCATGGTTGCCTCATCCATCCAAGTGGATGCCCTGAATTTCCCTCTGGGGATTAATAAAGTGCACAACATACAAAAATACAAAAAAAAAAAAAAAAATGAAAGTGTGGAGTGCAAAGACAGGTGTGATTATTATGATAATTGAAAAGGTACTCAGTTCTGTGCATGTGAGCATTCAGAGGGAGGGGGTGGGACCTCTGACTGTTTGCAGTTCGGATGGCCCAGGGGACGAAACTGTTTGTCTGTCTGGAGGTGTGGGACCTGATTGATCTGAACTGTCGTCCAGAGGGAAGGAAGTCAGATGGTGGGCGGGATGTGAGGGGTCTCCTGTGATGGCCTTGATCTTTTTGAGACAGGAAGATGTGGAGATGTCCTTCAGGGAGGGCAGAGGGCCGCCAATGATTTTTGGGGCGGTGTTGATGACCCTCTGCACAGCCTTCCTGTTTTCAACCATGGAGGTGGCGTACCACACATTCAAACAGTAGATGAGTACGCTCTCCACTGCAGCACCTTCTGATCCAAGTTGTTCTTCCTCAGGACACGGAGGAAGTGCAGCCACTGCTGGGCTTTCTTCACCAGGGACTTGGTATTGACAGACCAGGAGAGGTCAGACGAGATTTGGGTGCCCCGGAACCCTTAAGGTGGGGAAGGTTTCCACACGGTCGCCATTTATGAAAAGGGGGTGTGGTCCTGTTTGTTCTTTCTGAAATCTAGTATGAGTTCTTTGGGTTTTTTGGACATTCAGTTTCAGGTTCTTAGCTTGAGACCACAGCAGCAGATTCTCTACCTCCACCCTGTATGCCTTCTCATCGTCATTGATGATGAGCCCAACAAAAGTGGTATCATCCGTGTGCTTCACGATGACGGTGGTTGGATGAGTTGGAATGCAGTCAAAGGTGTACAGGGAGTACAGTAGAGGGGTTAGCGCGCAGCCCTGGAGGGAGCCAGTGCTGAGAGACAGTGTGGAGGAGTGGTGGGGGTGGTTGTGAGAAAGTTTTTTTTATTCAGGAGGAGGTGGGGGTAGAATCTGGAGGAGGTGCAGTTTGTTGATCAGGATGTCCTGGATAATGGTGTTGAAAGCTGAGCTGTAGTCCACAAAAAGCATCCTCACTTAGCTCCTTGGGTTTTCCAAGTGGTGATGGCATCTTTCGTAGACCGGTTCTCCCTCTAGGCAAACTGGTGGGGGTCAAAGGAGGGGGTAAGACAGTCCCTGATCTGCTGGGACACCAATCACTCAAAACACTCCATGACTACAGACGTGAGCGCTATGGGTCTGTAGTCATTCAGGCTGTCAATTGCAGATTTTGGGGGATGGGAATGATGGTGGAAGCCTTGAGGCAAGAGGAGACGGTGGCGTGCGTCAGGGAGAGGTTGAATAGCTTGGTGAGGATCTCTGCCAGCTGGTCTGCACATGCTTTGACCACCACTCCTGGGATGCCATCAGGGCCAACAGTTCTGCAGGGATTCACTTCTTTCAGTTTCCTCCTCATCTCATGCATCTGTAGAGGAAGAGGGGAAGGGAGGGAGGGGGGATGAGTTGGAGGGGAGGTGTGCTCAAACCAGGCAAAGAAACTGTTCAGCTCCTCTGCCAGAGTGAGGCTGCTGTCCAGTGTTGGTGGGCACTGGCCCTGTAGTTGGTGAGGGCCTGGATGCCTCTCCACATCTGTCTGGGGTTGTTGTCTGTGAGGAAGCCCTCCACTTTCCTCCTGTAGGTATTCTTAGCATGTTGTATACCTTTTCTCAGGTTGGCCCGAGCAGTGCTGTACAGAGAGCTGTCCCTCTGTCTGAAGGCTGAGTTGTGAGTTCTGATCAGAGCCTGGACTTCACTGGTTAGTCAAGGTTTCCGGTTTGGAAAGACCCGGATGTATTTGGTGACTGTCACATTTTCTGCACAGCATTTAATGTAGAAAAAGACAGACTCGGTGTAGGAGTCCAGGTCCTGCTGTTCAAAGACGTTCCAGTCTGTGCAGTGAATGGAATTTCCCCATTGTGGGACTAATAAGATAAACCTTCATCTTATCTTATCTTAAAACAGTCCTGGAGCTGGAAAAGAGCTTTTCAGGCCAGGTTTTAATTATTTGTTTGGTTGGCTGGCGGGGAGGGGGGGGGGGTTTGCTTCCCGAGGGGGATGTAGGCAGGTATTAGGACCAGGGAGAGACGGTCTGATTGTCCAAGGTGAGGGAGGGGCGTGGCTCTGCAGTCGTGCTTGATGTTACTGTAAGCATGATCCAGTGTTCTTTCCCCTCTTGTGGGACACTTAACATGTTAGTGGAATTTGAGGAGTACAGTCTTTAAACATACTTTGTTAAAATACCCTGCAATAATGTGGACTGTGTTGGGGTGATCTCTCTGCTGCCTACTAATGATGTGCTGGAGGTGGCTGAATGCTAAGCTAATGCTAGCATCAGGAGGAATGTAAACAGCTGTTACGACTACTGCTGTTAGCTCATGGGGGTGGTGGTGGAAGGGTCTACACATAAAGGACATGGTCTCTTGGTCCGGTGAACAGTGGTTGTGAATTATTCTGCTGTGATTACACCAAGACTGGAGCACATAAGAACAGAGCCCACCACCTCTTCCCTTACCAGAATTGGCATTGCAGTCATAATGGTGTGTAGTTCAAATAGGTCCAGACCAATCTGATGACTGATTTGTGTGCTGTGTGTGATCTTGTCATTACATGTCATTACTGAGGAGACCAATTTCATCAGGCTATGTGTCAGCTATGTGTTTATATATCTATGGCTGGCAGTGTTGGGCAAGTTACTAAAAAATAGTAACTAGTTACTTTTGAGGTACTGCATGATTAAAGTAACTAGTTACTTGGAAAAGTAACTTTCACGTTACTTTTAAATGCATACTTAAATCATCTTGCACACACAGCAAGATCAAGGGCCCCTTGTTCTCATCAGAAAAAAGAAGAAAAAGAAAACTGATGAGAAAAAAGTCTCATCTTACAGAGGAAAAAATGTCTCAGATTTACATAAACTATTGTAATCAGTAGAAAGCTAGAAATTTACTAGAAATAAAGCTGTAAATTCACAGAGAAAATCTTGGACCCCCTGGTGGGCCGTTTTTGGGCCACGAGCACCATGTTTGACACCCCTGGACCACCCCATTAAAAATAAATATTTAGAGGATTTACTTCCATGAAATAGTTGCATATCACAACAACATGTAACTGAATGAGATAAAATAAAACAGAAAGCACAGATAAATGAAAGTTCACAGCTTACAAGAAGCTGTTCTTTACTGCAACAAACCGAGTCACTTTTTCTCTGTGCGTAAGAAAACTTACAATTACTTACACAACTTACACATTTATGCAACTGCGGACAAATGCGAGCTTCTTGCTCAAAAAATACCTATGTTTAACCACAGAAGTAGGAGCTGTTGGGGGCTACTCACCGCTCGGACAACAGGTGATCAGGGCTCGATATGAGAAGTCGCCACGACATTTCTTCCCACCACGGGACAGGAAACCAACCCGCAGGGGAGGAGACTGACAGCTGCGCCAGCTATGGTAGGGTCAGTTTATTTGTGCTAAAATATCTCTCCATATTAATAAATCATGTAACGCAAGTAATACATCTGATCAAATTTCAGTAACTGTAACACATTACTGAATTTTTAAAAAGTTATTTCATTACAGAGCACGTTACTGCAAAAGTAGTGGCATCACAGTAACACGTTACTTTGTAACTCCCAACACTGATGGCCGGTAAAGATGTCACAGTTGGTCACAGGCAATGGCATAAATTGGTTGATGTGACGTCCCTCTACCAAGCAGTTGGAGCAAGAGTAAGTGCAACACCTACTGGCCAGGAGGTCAGAATGTTGTCCATCCATCCATCCATCCATCCATCCATCTTCTACCACTTTTCCGGAGGTCCGGGTCACGGAGGCAGCAGTTCAAGCAGAGAAGCCCAGACTTCCCTCTCCCCAGCCACCTGCTCCAGCTCTTCAGAGAGAATACCAAGGCGTTCCAAGACCAGCTGGGAGACATAGTCTTTCCACCGAGTCCTGGGTCTGCCCCGGAGTCTCCTCCCAGTGGGACGTGTCCGAAACACCTCAAGGGGGAGGCATCCAGGAGGCATCCTAATCAGATGCCCATACCACCTCAACTGACTCCTTTCAATGTGGAGGAGCAGCAGTTCTACTCTGAGCCTCTCCCGGCTGACTGAGCTCCTCACCCTATCTCTGAGGGTGAGTCCAGCAATCCTACGGAGAAAGCTCATTTCAGCTGCTTGTATCCGCGATCTCATTCTTTCGGTCATTACCCAAAGCTCGTGACCATAGGTGAGAGTAGGAACGTAGATTGAGTGGTAAATCGACAGCTTTGCCTTAGAACTAAGCTCCCTCTTCACCACAACAGACCGGTACAACGTCTGCATCACTGCAGATGCTGCTCCAATCCATCTGTCAATCTCTCGCTCCATTTTCCCCTCACTCGTGAACAAGACCCCAAGATACTTAAACTCCTCCACTTGGGGCAGGAGCCTATCCCCAACCCAGAGAGGACAATCCACCTTTTACCGGCTGAGGACCATGGACTCGGACTTGGAGGTGCTGATTCTCATCCCAGCCGCTTCACACTCAGCGGCAAACTGTCCCAGCAAGAGCTGTAGGTCATTGCTGGATGAAGCCAACAGGACAACATCATCTGCAAACAACAGAGATGAGATCCTGTGGTCACCAAGCACGACACCCTCCATTCCCTGGCTGCGCCTAGAAATCCTGTCCATAAACCTTATGAATAGGATCGGTGACAAAGGGCAGCCCTGGCGGAGTCCAACTCTCACTGGGAATGACTCCGACCGAGTGTTGGCAATACGAACCAAACTCTCACAACGGTCGTACAGAGACTGAATAGCTCGTAGCAACAAGCCCGATACCCCATACTCCCGAAGCACCCCCGACAAAAAGCCACGAGGGACACGGTCAAATGCCCTCTCCAAGTCCACAAATCACATGTAAACTGGTTGGGCAAACTCCCACGAACCCTCGAGAATTCTCGAGAGGGTAAAGAGCTGGTCCGATGTGCCATGGCCAGGACGAAAACCACATTGCTCCTCCTGAATCCGAGGTTCGACCAACGGCCGGACTCTCCTCTTGAGCCCAAGAATGTTGTCTCTGTCATTTTTAAACCATTTCATATGGCTAAATTTCACAATAACTAAGAGTTATCTGCGACCACTGGAGTTCCTGGAGAGTATGCTAGTCCATGTTAGCTAGCTGGACAGTGTTTAAAAACATTACTGCTGCATGGTAACCTAGGTAGCTGTGTGCTAATCATTTTGCTGTTGTTATGGGGAAGATAATCCTTTCTGTTAATAGTTTTGACACACTTCTGTCTGTCACCACTCGCCGCTCTCAGGCATCCACCTCAGCTGCGCACACACCTGCACCTCGTTAGCGCAGAGCTATTTATTCCACCTGGCCCTGAGCATCGGTCTGGAGCCGTCTGTTCTACAGCGTGCTCAATCCCTCAGCAGGATCATCTCTTCAGTCCTGCCACTCATCGCTGCCTCACGTAAGCTGTCTTATCACTTAGCTGCTTTCTCAGCCTTCCCCTGTGCACAGGTGGATTCCCTGGCGGCGGATACCCTCACCTTCGCCATCTTCACCTCCCGCAGCTCCACACTCATCTTGTGCGCAGCAGGGCGCTGTCTCCTAGGCCTGAAATCCTCGCCAACGCCAACCACCACTCTCCCTGCAAGTAAGCATAACTCAGCATCTCTTTCCCGTGTGGTTTTGCCCAGCACACTCCCTCTTTGTGTTTCTCCCATAGGGTTGCCTGGCCGCATGGCGTGCTGCTCTGTTCCTGCTCTCATCTTCCACCCACAATCCACTACCATATCACATACACGCATCCAAACACACTTTCCTGGTTGAATAAAGCTTTCAAATCTACCTGAGCCTGCGTGCGTGTTTCCTGGGTCAAGAATTATGTCAGTACGGCTCCAGCAAAGCGACCCAGCGGACAGCGGGCTCGCACGCCGTTTTTTCACCCTCGAGGCTCGGGTGGATATGATAGCTCATCAACAACAGGTAATTTTCAACCAGTTGACTATAATAACTCACCGGTTAGACCGTCTTGACCCCCAGCAGGCGTTCCCCCCGGCTCATCAAGGCGGCTCGGCTTTGGCTGCTTCCACAGCTGGCCAGCCTAGCTCGGAAGTGCCGACCCGGCTCACGCTGATTCCAACCCCCGCTCGCTTCAACGGGAAGCTCGGTGAGGCACGGGGGTTTATCTTACGGTGTGAGTCGATGTTCCTGCGCGTTCCCGGGGATTTTCCCTCAGACCACAGCCGAATTGGCTACATGGCAAACCTCTTTGAGGGGTGAGCGTTAGCTTGGGCTTACGCCGTCATGTCGAAGCCCAGCTACGCGAACCTCTCCTATGGCCAGTTCGTGCAGAACTTTCTCGAGGTGTTCGATCACTCGCGTTGTGACAGCGTCATCGCCAACCGGCTCCTTAGCCTTCAACAAGGAAGCCGGTCAGTGGCGGATCACGCTGTTGACTTCCGGGTGGCAGCGGAGGAGGTTGGCTGGGGAGCGGCATCTCTCTGCAGCATTTTCCTCCGTAGCCTCAGTTCAGGTCTGCGGGACGAACTGGCCAGCCGGGATCTCCCTGGGCGGCTGTCCGAGCTAATCTCCTTAACAATTAGTTTGGACAACAGGCTGCGGGAGCGGACCGCAGAGCGGAAGTCGGTCAGCCGCTCGTGCGGATTCTCCGCCCGCATTCCTCAGTTTCGCCCCCTGGCGTTACCCGTTCTGGAGTCCGCCGATGAGCCAGAGCCTATGTTGATCGGGCGCACCAGGCTCCCTCTAGCGGAGAAACAATGCTGACGGGAGCTGGGCCTCTGCATGTATTGCGGAGGCAACCGGCATACCATGGAGCAGTGCCCGGTCAAACCCAAACGTGGGGGCCCGCGAGTCACTGTAGGGGGCCTCGCGGACTCTAATCGGTCAAATTCCCTCTCTAGTTGCACACTGCCCATCAGATTTTGCCATAACTCCATCGGGCACCTCACTCATGCACTGGTGAACTCGGGGGCAGAGCAAAATTTCATTTCCAAGAGCCTGGCAACCCGTTTGGGCATACCCTGTCAGCCATTGTCAACCCCTCTTAATCTGGTCACCCTCTCTTGCTCTCCCCTGGGGGTAGTGACGCATCGCACCAAGCCGGTGCCTATAATTATCTCTGGCAACCACCGTGAGGACCTAACCTTATACGTCTTGTCTTCCTCTTTGGACCATGTCATTCTGGGTTACCCATGAATGCGCCTGCACAACCCCGTCCTCCATTGGAGGTCTGGTAATGTCCTTTCGTGGAGCTCCTTCTGCCTGAGCACCTGTCTCCAGTCTACGGCTTGTGCTCCATCCTCTCCTCCGCCCGCGCTGGTCTCCGATCCTCCGGACCTCACCCTGGTGCCCCAGGAGTTTCACGACTTGGGGATGGCGTTCAGCAAGTCCAAAGCCATGTCTCTTCCCCCTCACCGGCCGTATGACTGCGCCATTAACCTCCGCCTGGGGGCACCCTTACCATCCGGCTGTCTTTACAGCCTTTCAGCTCCTGAACGCGAGGCAATGGATTCATACATCAGGGAGTCGCTCAATGCTGGGATCATCCGTCCCTCCTCTTCCCCGCTCGGTGCTGGCTTCTTCTTTGTCTCCAAGAAGGATGGGACCCTTCACCCCTGCATTGACTTCAGGGCTCTTAATGACATCACGGTTAAAGACCGCTACACCCTGCCTCTGATGGACACTGCCTTCCACTCCCTCCAGGGGGCTACCTGGTTCATGAAGTTAGATCTCCGCAGCGCCTACCACCTCGTTCGGATCCGGGAGGACGATGAGTGGAAGACGGCCTTTAGGACGCCCAGCAGCCACTTCGAGTACTTAGTGATGCCGTTTGGGCTCACCAACGCTCCTGCCCTCTTTCAGCGACTCATTAATGACGTCCTACGAGATTTCCTGGGGGTCTTTGTCTTCGTCTACCTGGATGACATACTCATCTTCTCCAGGTCACGGGAGGAGCACCAGGCTCATGTGAGGCGGGTCCTGCAGCGGTTGTTGGAGAACAGGCTCTACATCAAGGTGGAGAAATGCGAGTTCTACGCCAAGACCACCTCTTCCCTGGGATTTGTCATCTCTCACAACCAGATCCTCCCCGACCCCGCTAAGGTTAAAGCGGTGGTCGAGTGGCCCACGCCTACCTCCAGGAAACAGGTGCAACAGTTCATCGGCTTCGCCAATTTCTACCGTCGCTTTGTCCCCAACTTCGGTGCCATTGTTACTCCCCTGACTCGCCTCACTTCTTCCAAGGTGCCCTTCCAGTGGTCTGAGGAGGCGGCAACTGCATTCAAGACCCTCAAGACGGAGTTCTCATCCTCCCGGGTCCTAACCCAGGTTGACCCCGCGCTGCAGTGCCTGGTGGAGGTTGATGCATCTGACACGGGGGTGGGGGCGGTGCTCTCCCAGCATTCACCAGTGGATGGAGTCAAGCGGCCCTGCGCCTTCTTCTCTTGACGGTTGTCAGCAGCCGAGTGAAATTATGACGTCGACGACAGGGAATTTCTTGCTGTCAAGCTCGCGCTACAGGAGTGGCGTCACTGACTGGAGGGGGCAGCTCAGCCTTTTGTGGTTTGGACGGACCACAAGAATCTCGAGTATTTGAGGTCAGCGCGGCGTCTGAATGCCCGCCAGGTGCGCTGGTCTCTATTCTTCGCTCGATTCCAATTTACCATCACCTACCATCCAGGCTCAAAGAATGGGTTGCCCGACGCCTTGTCAAGACAGTTTGCTCCTGAGGCTCCAGAGGAGTCACACCACACCATCCTTCCCAGCTCGTGCGTCGTGGGGGCGGTCTCCTGGTCCATCAGGGACAAGATCCGTAAGGCGCAGGAGGCGGAACCAGACCCTGGCGGTGGTCCAGAGGGCAGGCTCCTCGTTCCTTCAGCTGTTCGGGGGGAGGTTATTCACTGGGCCCACACGTCCAAGCTCGCCTGTCAGCCTGGCGTCTCTTGACTGGTGGACCTCCTTCAACGCTCTTTCTGGTGGCCGGGTCTCCAAAGGGATGTCGCCAGCTACGTCCGGGCTTGCCCCCAGTGTGCCACTGGCAAGTCTCAGAACTCTCCACCTGCGGGTCTACTCCAGCCCCTGCCGGTCCCAGGCAGGCCCTGGTCGCACATTGCTCTCGACTTCGTCACTGGTCTCCCTGTCTCTAACACCTACGACACGGTTTTGACGATTGTGGATTGGTTTGTGCCACTTTGGGGTCTTCCTTCAGCATGAGAAACGGCTGATCTCCTCGTCCAACATGTGGTCAGACTGCACGGGATTCCTTTGGACGTCGTATCGGATCGAGGGCCTCAGTTTGTATCACAAGTGTGGAGGTGCTTCTGTAACGCCCTGGGGGCCACGGTGAGTCTTTCCTCTGGTCATCATCCCCAGTCCAACAGACAGCGTGAACGTACCAATCAGGAGCTGGAGGCTGCCCTGCGCTGCGTGACCTCCTCCAACCCATCTTCCTGGAGCTCCTACTTGGCCTGGGTAGAGTACACCCACAACACGGCACGGTCATCGGCCACTGGTATGTCCCCCTTCAAGGCATCGTTGGGGTACGATCCCCCCTTGTTCCCCGAACAGGAGGGTGAGTTGGCTGTTCCCTCCATTCAGGCACATGTGAGACGCTGCCGGAGTTTGTGGATCAGGGAGAGAGAGGCACTTTTACGCACGGCAGCGCACAACAGCACCACTGCCAATCGCCACAGGAGGCCGGCTCCTAGTTACCAGGTGGGTCAATGGATCTGGCTTTCTTCGCAGGACATCAATCTCAAGGCCGAGAAGAGGAAGTTGGCTCCACGGTTTCTCGGGCCCTTCGTTATTTCCAAGATTGTCAACCCGGTGGCTGTGCGTTTGTCCCTCCCCTCCTCCCTCCGTGTGTGTCCCACTTTCCATGTTTCCAAGGTCAAGCCTGTTGTCTCCGACCCACTCTGTCCTCCTCCTCCTAGGGTGCCGCCCGCTCCCATGATAATCGACAGTCACCTGGCGTGGGGAGTTGCTTCCATCCTGGACTCCCTGCGCCGAGGTCATGGTCTGCAGTACTTGGTGGATTGGGAGGGATATGGCCCAGAGTGGAGATCCTGGGTGCGCTCTTCTTTTGTGCTGGACCAAGATCTCATCACGGAGTTCCACCGGGCGCACTCGGATAAACCAGCGCCAGGAGGCGCTGCTGGGGGGGGAGTACTGTCACCACTCACCGCTCTCAGGCATCCACCTCAGCTGCGCGCACACCTGTGCCTCGTTAGCGCAGAGCTATTTATTCCACCTCGCCCTGAGCATCGGTCTGGAGCCGTCTGTTCTACAACGTGCTCAATCCCTCAGCAGGATCATCTCTTCAGTCCTGCCACTCATCGCTGCTTCACATAAGCTGTCTTATCACTTACCTGCTTTCTCAGCCTTCCCCTGTGCACAGGTGGATTCCCTGGCGGCGGATACCCTCACCTTCGCCATCTTCACCTCCCGCAGCCCCACACTCGTCTTGTGCGCAGCAGGGCGCTGTCTCCCAGGCCTGAAATTCTCGCCAACCCCAGCCACCACTCTCCCTGCAAGTAAGCATAACTCAGCATCTCTTTCCCGTGTGGTTTTGCCCAGCTCACTCCCTGTTTGTGTTTCTCCCATAGGGTTGCCTGGCTGCACGGCGTGCTGCTCTGTTCCTGCTCTCATCTTCCACCCACAATCCACTACCATATCACATACACGCATCCAAACACACTTTCCTGGTTGAATAAAGCTTTCAAATCTACCTGAGCCTGCGTGCGTGTTTCCTGGGTCGAGAATTATGTCACTGTCGGGTATCTTTGTCCACTGAACACATGGGGAATCTGTGTAAACTGAAGTCTCAGGGGACAAGCAGTAGAATTTTGGGTTGAAATACACAAACCTTTACTTTTTCCAAAGTTGAAGTTTGCCACTGCTTTTGGAACATCAGAGAACTGCACTCGTGTTTTCTTTCCTTGGCATTTTTGCCAAAAATCACATTAAAAGGAAAAATATAAATAAATTGTAGTGGTGGAGGGACAACTTGTACTCATACAGGCAGATATCTCTAGAAATGGTTATAGTGGTAATAGAAGTTTGTTTACCTCCATTTTTTTGTTGAATTGGTTGAAATAAAACTGCAATGGTCTAACTAAACAAATAGATTAATGTTTCATCATTTGAAATGTTTCATTTATTATAATGTACTTATATGTGTATTTAACATATTGGGGATTTAAGAGGGGTGTCTGTGGAAACTAGTAACTGTTTCATCTTTGGTCCAAACTCAAGAATCACTTGCATTCCTGCAGCTGAATGCTTTTTTTTTTTTTACATTTCCAGTCTCAAGTTTGTATTTCAAGTCCTAATGTGACAGATATGTTTACACAGCAAAGCCATGTTGTAAAGTACAATATATTTACTGTTTCTATTAATACATTTTTGTTTAATCTCTCCAGATACTCCACATGTACAGAAGGAGGAGGAGGTTCTCCAGCTCCAGCAGCTCTGTTACCAGGAGAGGAACTCCAGTCTGGACCAGGAGGAAAAAGGTCCTACTCATGTTAAAGAGGAAGAGGAAGAACTCTGTTTCAGTCAGAAGCAAGAACACTTTGGACTGAAACAAGATACTGATACCTTCATGGTGACGCCACTTTATGTTGACAGCAGTGAAACTGGATCAAACAGTGACCAATTCCTCTCTAACAGCTCTGCTGATACTGAGATACAAAATGAGGGAGCAGATAGGAATGTTAACCCAGAATCACCTAAACATGAAGAGTCAAAACCAAAGAAGAGAAACAACAATGACGGTCAAAATGAAGACAACTCCCTTAAATCAAAGAATCAGTGTAATCCTAACAAAGGTGGAAAGTCAATAAAAAGTGATGTTCATGAAAAAGCCTGTAAGACTAAGTCCCACGTGAAGAAACACCACACAGTTCACATCAGTGAGAAGCCTGATGCTTCTATGAAAAAATATAAATATCCCTCACATCTTGAACAATATATTGGAAAGCAGACGGGTGAAAAGCCATTTTCTTGTGAAATATGTAGGAAACATTTCAGTCTCAACAGTACTTTGACAAGACACAGGAGAATTCACACTGGCGATAAGCCATATTCCTGTGAAACATGTGGGAAACATTTCACTCAGCATGCTAGTTTGATTAGACACATGAGTATTCACAGTGGTAATAAGCCATATTCTTGTGAAACATGTGGAAAACAATTCACTCGGCATACTACTATGACTGAACACATGAGAATTCACACTGGTAATGGGCGTTATGTTTGTGAAACATGTGGAAAGCATTTCACACGGCATGCTAGTTTGATTGAACACATGAGAATTCACACTGGTGACGGGCGTTATTTTTGTGAAACATGTGGGAAATATTTCACTCAGCATAGTAATTTGACAAGACATGCAAAAATTCACAGTGGTGATAAGCCCTATTCCTGTGAAATGTGTGGTAAATATTTCACTTATTATGCTACTTTGACACAACACATGACAATTCACACTGGTGATAAGCCATATTCTTGTGAAAGATGTGGGAAACATTTTGGTCGAAGAGGTAGTTTGACTGCACACATGAGAATTCACACTGGTGTTAAGCCGTATTTTTGTCAAAGTTGTGGTAAACACTTTAGTCATAGTAGTCATTTGTATAAACATATGAGATTTCACACTGGAGATGGGCCTTATGTTTGTGAAACATGTGGGAAACATTTCACTCAGTATAGTACTTTGACTCGACACATACAAATTCACACTGGTGATAAGCCATATTCCTGTGAAACATGTGGAAAACATTTCAGTCAGCGTGGTACACTGACTGCGCACACGAGAATTCACACTGGGGATAAACCATATTCTTGTGAAAGCTGTGGTAAACATTTCAGTAAGAAAAGTGTTTTGGCTGCACACATGAGAATTCATACTGGTGATAAGCCATATTTTTGTGAGAGATGTGGTAAAGAATTCAATCAAAGTAGCCATTTGAAGAGACACATGAAAATTCACAGTGGTGATAAACCCTATTCTTGTGAAACGTGTGGAAAACATTTCACTTATCGTTCTACTTTGACTCAGCACATGAGAATTCACACTGGTGATAAGCCATATTCTTGTGAAAGATGTGGCAGACATTTTAGTCAAAAAAGTGCTTTGACTGGCCACATGAGAATTCACACTGGTGATAAGCCATATTTTTGTGAAAGATGTGGTAAACATTTCAGTCAAAGTAGCCATTTGAATAGGCACATGAGAATCAAATGTTTTAAGGAAAATGAAGGTTTGTGAAATATTTTAATGAATAGAGAGTTTGGAAAAGCTTTTCATGGAAAGCAGCCATTTGATTACATACATGAGAAGTCATAAAGGTATTCTTGAGGAATGTGAGAATTCTTTAATTTTGCTTTGCCATCGATTAACCATATGATTGGTCATGCAGAGGAGGCACTGAAGTCCACTAAGATCTGTAATTATTTAAGTACAGATTTTGGTGTTTTGTTTTTGACATAATGTGTAATAACAAGTTTTCAACATTAAACAGCTTGGTATGAACAATAATTTGGTCTCTTTGCTTTTTTTCAGGATCAGTCCACTTTTGTACTTGGGGGGGGGGGGAATTTTTTCTAATGTAATGACATTCTCAAACAGGCTGTCAAATAAGTTGGAATATGAGGGTGAAAATCAGCTTCCTTGGTGGAGGTTTTGCTCCAAATGCTTTCTAGTTATTTTTTTTCCCCATAATTTATTAGATTTATTCAAATAAGGTGGGAAATTAAGAAAAAAAAGTAAAACAATTATAGAATGAAAAAACACTTGCCTGTCTTCCTGGGGTTTGATGGTGACTGTTGCAGCAGGCTCATTTCCTCTCTCTCCCGTTGTACTGGTGATGGTGGGCCCCTCAGGAAGACAAGGTAGAGCCGCTCCAGGAGGATCGAAGATTGAAACAGCCAGAGAAGAAATCACAGGGCTCACAGCAGCTTGACTGTGAGGGAGGGAGGAGCAGCCAAGGCAGTCCAGGGTAAGGGAGCTGGCGAAACAGCTGAAAAAAGAGATCCGGAGGCTGAAGCTGCTGTCCTCACTCTCTGCCATAGCGAAGAAAAAACAGCTGGCTGAGAGACAAAGGAATTTTTCTGGCTGCCCGTAGCTGGATCCGAACGGGAGCCTTGCTGCATGTTGACCCAGTGATTCTCCTCCTTCTGCTTCGAGACAGCCATGTCGCAGGGAGGAGAAGGGTTCTGTGTCAGGTGGCGGTGTCTCAGGGCTGGAGGCGAACTGATCGACAAATCAGGAAAACGTCACTGCTGCGCTGAGGCGGTGGCTAACAGGACGGTGAATTCTGGATAATTATTTAGATCGGGATGTGCCTCCACAATCCTAACAGCTGCCACCACGCTCTTTAGAACCCTACCTGGGCTGCAGGAAGAGAGCACTTCAGCCATATGGCCCCTGATGAATTCAGCTGCCCACTGTTCATCTTCACTGGGAGCCTCAGCTGCCCTCCTCCTATGACACGTTGGAAGATGGCTCTTTGGCGAAGGGGACACCGAAGCTGGAGCCATAGCAGGAACCTCATGGCCAACTGAAGGATAGGAGTGCTTCGCCGTAGGCCCCGGTTTAGGCTTCCTGGTTAAGTTCTTCTCCAACTCACGGTTCTTTTCGCTGCAGCACCAATAACAGGGAAATCCTCTCCCTACCCTCAGCGAGCTATGGTGAGAAGATCATCTATTTCCATAAGAGCCTGGCAAAGCTCAAATCCCAGACTCACAGGATACCTTTTGCCATATGACGCCATATCAACCCCCCCCCCCAAAAAAAACAAAACATAACAAAAACAAAAAAACAAAACAAAAACGCAGGCACCTGAAAGAGAGAAGAAAAAAAATCGAGCCACAAACTCACTACCACTGGCACCTATCTGGCTGTGACCTACAGTTATGTCTGCCCCTTGCAGGGCATAAATGAGGCACCAATCGCCAGTAGTGAGTTTGCTTATTTATTAAATAATAAAGAACAAAGGAATGTGCCACGAGAGGAAAAATACAACTATAATACACCCTCAAGGGGGAACAACGTAAAACATACAAGTGCCAAAAAACCATGAAAGGTAACTTACGAATGGCAAGAGAGTCCAAAAGTAGAAAGTAGACTGGGATCAGGGGCAGGGGATTCCAGCCTGAGTAGGGCGAGATCACAGTGAGGAATGGCCCTTGCTGATGACCTTAAATAGTACACAGCAAATAACAAACCGGTGTGGAGAGAAAGTAAGTACAGAAGCACAATCAGCTGTGACAGGCCAGGCACAGACTGACAGGCGGAAGTCCTGCCACGGCGCTGTCAAAATAAAAGCACAATCATAAAGACAGATAAACATGACTTAATGCATACACAGATGAAGGATAATAAACAGGAGACCCGAGCACAGTACAGAACCGCACTCGGGATCATGACAGGTAGTGTCCTCCAGTGTGTAAGGTCATCTTGTATTGTTTTTAATAACTCTGAGAGCCTGGGGGAAATATCTATTCCTAAATATTTAATATTACCTGATTGTATTGGAATAGTAGATGTATTTGAGAAATTACAATTTATAGGTAGGACTATTGATTTACCCCAGTTAAGGGCGGCATGGTGGTGGAGTGGTTAGCACTGCGGCAGCACAGCAACTCACCCTTGACCGGGGGATCCTGGGTTCAATCCCAGCCCCTGAACAACAGTGATCTGTGTGGAGTTTGCTTGTTCTCCCCGTGTTTGCGAGGGTTTACTCCGGGATTTCTCCGGTTTCCTCCCACATCCCAAAAACATGCAAGTTAGGTTAATTGGCATCAAAATGGGGATTCTAAATTGTCCTTAGGTATGACTGTGAGAGTGAATGATTGTCTGTCTCTCTGTGTTGGCCCTGTGATGGACTGGCGATCTGCCCAGGGTGTACCCTGCCTCTCGCCCAAAGACGCTGGGATAGGCTCCAGCCCCCCCGTGACCTGAAAAGGATTAAGCGGAAGAAGATGAATGAATGAATGAATGAATGAATGAATAATAGAGTATTCTGATAATGATGAAAATTTATCAATGAACGCCACTGTCTGAAGATGAGATCTTTGTGAGTTTTCAAGAAAAATCAATACATCATCAGCATAAAGACTTATCTTGTGTTCCTTTTCTCCAGTTTGGATACCTCTGATATCAACATTTTGTCGTATGGCTGCTGCTGATGGTTCAGTAAAGATGGTAAAAACTGAGGGAAAACTGAGGGAGGGAGTGGACAACCCTGCCTAGTACCTCTCTGGAGATTAAAGCTTCGGGAAGTCTGATCATTTGTTCAGACAGACACAGCTGGGCAGCTATATAGTGTTTGAACCCAGTTTATGAAAGATGAACCAAACCTGAACTTGTTTAACACCATAAAAAGAAATTTCCAGTTAACACGGTCAAAGGCTCCCTCTGCATCCAGGGACAAAATTGTTGTTTCTAAGTTATTAATCTTGCAGTAGTCTATTAAATTAAATAGACTGCGTGTATTATTAGCCAAGTGCCTACCCTTGATGAAACCTGTTTGATCTTAGTGTATAATAAACGGAATTATCCTTTCCAGTCTTTTGGTAAGAGCTTTGCAAATTATTTTAAGATCGACATTCATAAGTGAGATGGGATGGTAGCTGGATGGAAGCATAGGTTCTTTTCCAGGTTTAAGGAGCAGGATAATACTAGCCAAATTCATATTTGGAGGGATTACATTATCTTCTTTAATTTGATTCACGATTTTAAAGAAAGTAGGTGCCATCACAAGTGAGAATTCTTTATAAAATTCTACTGGAAAACCATCTGGTCCCAGAGCTTTGTTGTTTGGGATGTGCTTAAGTGCATCCTGGAGTTCAGACACCAGAAGAGGTGCATCCAGAGCTGCAATCTGTTCATTATTTAATTGTAGTAAGTTAACATAATCCAAAAATCTATTTATCTCTGAGTCAGATGGGTTAATTTGAGATAAGTAGAGGTTTCATAAAACATAAAGTTTCATAAAACTTTCTGAAGGAGTTATTTATTTCTTCAGGCTCATGGGTGATATTTCCAGTCATATAATAGAGTGGATAGTTGTTTTTTCTTTATTCAATCTAAGCTGGTTTGCAAGATATTGCCCCAATTTATTACTGTGTTCAAACTTCTCAAGACGCAGTCTTTGTAATATAAACTGTTCTCTTTTGTTTGTAATTTCTTTTAATTCCAGCTTTAATTTTCTCAGATCTTTAAGTGTCTGTTCCTGTGGAGAAACAGCACAGGTCATATTCAGTGATATAATTTTCTGTTCTATCTCCAGTACCAGTGCTTTTTCTTTTTTATTCTTATATGAACAGTAAGAGATAATTTTACCTTGCATGACCACCTTTGCTGCTTTCCAAAGAACACATGGGGATATTCCTGGCACATCTTTATATTCCAGATATGATTCCCATGCTTTATTAAAGTAGTTCATAAAGTCTTTGTCTTTTGGTACTGATATATTAAATTTCCAGCTCCTAGTTTCCCTTGTAGCTTTCCTATTTCCTCGTGTAAGAGATACTGGATGGTGATCAATAATCACTTGATCTGAACATTTTTCAGTTTCTGTGATGTCCCTCGCAATAGAGTTACTGGCTAAAAAGAAATCTAGATGTGAATGTGAACTATGAACTGATGAAAAAAAGTGTATTCCTGAAGAGTTGGGTGAAGAGAACACCATTCATTGCAAAGACCAAAATCATTCATGTATTGTTTGAGAGTGTCAGTTGCCTGCCATTTTCGGTAATTCCCTGATGCACTGAGCCTGTCGATTGCAGGGTTTAATACCAGGTTGAAGTCTCCTCCTATTATGAATGTAGTGTCCAAGTGCTCAGAAAAAGAAGTGAAAAAAGTGTGAAAATAGAATGGGTCATCAACATTTGGGCCATAAACGCTTGCAATACATAGATCCAAATTTTGAACTGAGATTTTTAGTATTACAAAATCTACCTTCTGGATCTGTTAAGGTATTATTCACAACAAAGCATATTCTTCTGTTTACCAATATAGCTACACCCCCCCCCCCCCCCGTTTAGAATTAAAGACAGCTGAGTACATGTGGGGGAATTCCAGGGAGGTGAGTGCATCTACAGACGACTTAGAAACATGTGTTTCCTGTAATAAGACAAAGTCTGCCTGTAGATCCTTCAGTTGATTAAAAACTTTTAGTCTCTTCTCCCTGGAGCCAATTCCATGTATGTTCCACATGACAAACTTAAATGTGGACATGTTTTCATTAACTGGTTATGTGCTAAAGGCTAACTAAATGTGCCTATGTGATTATATGTCCGTAATGTATGCATATGTGTGTATATACTGTATATGTTGTGTGTAAAATATACACCTACACATGTATGACTGGGCGTGTGCGTGTGATGCCTCTGTTCCATTTGCCTGCAATTGCAAGAAAAAGGGGTGTATGTACTTAAAGTTATTTCCTATAAACCAGAAGTATGAGAGAAAACAGACATAAAGGTTAGTAAGTGGTGAAAAAATGCAGATAACATACAACAACAACCTAACAACTTCAATAAAATTAACTACAACAGACAAGCAAACAAACAACAACCTCAGCAACAAAGAAAAAAACATTGATCTTTTATGACTTATATTCATAAGTGTTGTATCTTGCACTTTGGGGAATGGGAGTTGTTCAGTCATCGTAATTGTTTTAGTTTATATGTGTAGTTTATAGTATATCGTCAATAAACTCATGCAGTACTATAACAGGACACATTTACAAATATCTCGTGCATACTTTTATATTTTAGGAATATTATAAGTACAGAAACACCAAACATTATCATACACAGCAGAATGACCTGTTTGACAGCAACTGTTGCATCAGTGTTGCCCATTTGTCAATAAATATTTAAATAACAATTATTGATTTCGTTGTTTGGGTGTTTTTGTGTCCAGTTTGGTGACGGTCATTGTTTAGTCAAACTGTGCATGTGGCCGCATATGATATGCAGCTGATCTGGGCATTCTGCTCCACAATCATGGTGGTATTATTATTATTAACTTTTAGATAGCCAAGCGAGCACACCAAGAGGAGCGCCATTGGCGACAGTGAGTCATGGTCCTGCAAAGGGACCCCTGTCTACCGCTGACTGGATGGGCTGGGCTTGCTTCCCTGCGAAGGACTGCGTTCTGCCTGCTGCTTCTCCAACACCAGTGTTCTTTAGGCAGACCCCGGGTCCCCGCTGGCATTCCATGAATTATCCTTTAGACGTACACAATCACAGCAACATTATAGTATAATTTTTTAAGCATTACATCTTCTCTATTCTCGCTTTCTTGTCAAATTTGTCACTTTTCACTTCCTTTTGTTGCTTGAGAAGTGCTGTGGTGACTGACAGGTTGTGATGCTGCATATTATCCAATCAGCACGGAGTCAATCCAAAACCCCACCCACACTTCCTGAAGCCAGGGCATGAAGAAACAACACAGTGGCTAGCTAAACTTTTATTGATAAAAAATTACATATTTTGACTGAGCGACTCCATATTTGGGGATGCACACCTTCGTAACCTCAACGAAGTACTTATAAAATCTGAGGTCAGTCTGATGAACGGTTTGGGAGATATCTGAGGAACAGACAGACACACAAAGATATGCTGCATTTATAGATAGATGCTTTTATTTCATAATGTACAGCCCTTTGGGCAGTGCTTGTTGTTGTAAATGTGCTATATAAATAAACGCAACCTTGACCTTCTGTAACTTCCCCCACTTAATCTTTGACTCTGCCTTCACTCTCTTCCTCTTTCTTTTCAAAGTCATCATACAGACTACCACCCGATGCTGTCTAGTTACATTCTCCCCTGCCACCACCTTGCAGTCTCCAGTCTCTTTCAGATTTCTCCTTCTGCATAAAATGTAGTCTCAAGTTTGCATTTTAAGTCCATATAAGACAGATGTGTTAATGCAGTAGAGTCCATGTTACAGTGTAAAACACAATGTATTTGCTGTTGTTTCTACTGTTGCATTTTTTTCATCTCTCCAGATACTCCACATGTACAGAAGATAGAGGAGGTTCTCCAGATCCAGCAGCTTTGTAACCAGGAGGGGAACTCCAGTCTTGACCAGGAGGAAAAAGATCCTGCTCAGGTTAAAGGGGAAAAGGAAGGACTCTCTATAAGCCAGGAGCAATAACACTTTGGACTGAAACAAGAGACGGATACCTTTGTGGTGACTCCCACTTATGTGGACAATGACAGCAGTGAAACTGGATCAAACAGTGACCAACTCCTCTCAAACAGCTCTGCTGTCACTGAGCGACAAAATGAGGGAACAAATAGGAATGTTGACCCTGAATCAATTGAATATGAAGAGCCAAAACCAGAGAAACAGAAGTCACAGTAAAAATGTAGACAGTGCCTCAAAATCAGAGAACCAGTGTAATCCTGACAAAGCTGGAAAATCAGTAAAATGTGATGTTAATCGAAAAGGCCTGAAGAATAAGTTCCACATGAACAAACATCATACAGTTCATATCAGTGTGAAGCCTAATGCCTCTAAGAAAAAATCTCAAGGTCCCTCCTACTTTGAACCATATGTTGGAAAGCATACAGCTCAAAAGCCATTTTCTTGTGAAACGTGGAAAATTTTTCAGGCAGAATAGAACTTTGACTAGACACATGAGAATTCATACTGGTGATAAGTGTTATTTTTGTGAAACCTGTGGGAAATATTTCAGCCATAATAGTAATTTGATGGCACACATGAGAATTCACACTGGTGATAAGTAGATAAATATCTACAGGCAATCCCTGGCTGCCTTAGCATCTGTGAAATACAGATCTCAGTAATCACAGGAACAATCTCCATCTTGAAGAGAGCCCTCAGATACAAAGCTTTTTGACTTAAAGTGTAACCATAGACCCCTGGTTGGGGCCCATTGCACTTGTAATGAAATGAGATGCAAATAAATAAAACAGCGATAAGCCTTATTTTTGTCAAACATGTGGAAAACATTTCAAACAAAAAGGTGCTTTGACTACACATGAGAATTCACACTGGCGATAAGTGTTATTTCTGTGAAACGTGGAAAGCACTTCACTCAGCATATTTCTTTGACTCGACACATATTAATTTACACCAGTGACAAGCCGTATTTTTGTCAAACGTGTGGAAAGCATTTCAGTCAAAAAAGTGCTTTGACTACACATGTGAGAATTCACACTGGTGATAAGAACTATTTTTGTGAATGTGGTAAACATTTCAATCAAAAAGGTGCTTTTACTACACACATGAGAATTCACACGGGTTTATAAGCGTTATTTTTGTGAAACGTGACCCAGGTTGGATTTTCTCTGCTTGTTGTAAAAAAAAAAAAAAAAAAAAAAGCTGTTGTGAGTTAAGCTGCTGTGACCTGATAATGTTTTGAGCTTTTATTTGGGGGGGGGGGGGGAAATGTTACATATGCCCCTGTATATAACAGGCAGCATGGACGTGAGGACCCAGGCACGGGTGATGTCATCACGCCGTGGCTATATTAGAAGACTGTTGGCAGGAGCCATGTGTTGTGTATGAGAATGTATGTGTATGTGAAGCCGTGCTCACCTTCAGGGTGATGTCAGGCGGGCACAGCCCACTGTGTATAAATGCCCAAGTTGGCTATAATAAAGGAGAGTTCTATGCTGCATGAAGACTGACTCCGACTCCATTGTTTATAGACATTATAATGGCGACAAGGAGAACAATGGGAGTGTGCCAAAACCTGACTGCGGGTGGCAAGCAGGACAACGGGGACAGTATGAACATTGTGTGCCCCAAAGGTTGGTCAGGACTGCACCGTGTGGTGAAGCTGGACGGCATAAGTGTGCCCATGATGATAGCCACTGCTGTCACATGGTCCATTGTGAGTGAGGCCATGGTTCGGAGGCTCACCCCGCTGACGCCCGGAAGCAGTAGAACTACTGGACGATGGGAGCTCCGGTGCCCGTGGGAGCATCACATTGGCAGTGCAGTATGGCGCAAAAGTAATCCTGGCATTCTGGTTCCAGATGGCATGTCGAGATGAAAATGTCATGGGGTGGGACTTGTTCACTGCGCTGGGTTCCACTCTCGAAATTGGTGGACAGACAGTCGGCAACCCGGAACCAGTTCGCACAGGCTTTGCAGACGTGGGTTCAGCCGGAGAGAGCAGTGTGGACAGTGAGAGTGATACAGAGGGTGAATGGGACACCGAGAGTGAGTGGGACCTGGATAGTGACAACAAAAAGGTGGAAGAACAAGAACAGGGATTGCCCCCACCCCTCGAGCAGCCAGAACCGGAGCGGGAGTCAGCCAGCGGGGAGCCAGACCATGCAGGCAGAGGGCCCCGGGCAACAGCAACAGCTGCAGGATGCAGAGGCGACGCAGTGGGACACCTGCATCGAGGGTGCCGAGAGCAGTGACGAGATGCCCGGGTCGGAGGATAGAGCCGACGGGAGTGCCACCAAGAGCCCCGAGGGACAGCAGCCGCAGCCAGGTACGGTGATGACGCAGCAAGGCGCCTGGTACGTGAGTGCTGGAAGCAGCGGCGAGGTGCCTGAGTCGGAGAACAACATTGGCGAGGGCATCGTGGTGAACACCGGAGGTGAGCAGCAGCAGCTAGATGCAGAGGCAGTGCAGCAGAGCACCCTGGAGGAGGGTGCTGGGTGCGATGACAAAGTGCCCGAGGCAGTGGACGACGCAGAAGAGCAGGCTTCAGTTCTTCCCGAAGCGCGGCCACTGGGGGCCGGAGTGTCTGGGGCCATGATGGCCGTGAAGACGTTGGTCAGGAACAGTTCTGCGGGCACAAACAGACAGCGTACGGGAAACCAGCAAGGCGAGCCAAGAGGGAAGAAGCACCTTATGGCGGGAAAAGACATTTTCGCCAGGAAGAGGGGCTTCAACCCAGGGGGTGGACAGCGGCCAGGTATGCGGATGCTGTGGGGCTGCTCTGGGCCTCCATGGCGGTGTGAAAAATGGTGGCTGCTCAGAGACATTGGTGTTACCTAAAATAATTTTTTGTGTAAATATCTGTATATATATATATATATATATATATATATATATATATATATATATATATAGTATATATTGATTGCTGGTGTGCAAGTGGGTGAGAATGTGAGTAATATGGGATTATTTTATACATTTTAAAGAGACATGGTCCATTTTAGTTGTTCTTTGTGTAAATGTGATAGGTTGTTTTTGTACAATATATTATTCCCCATGTTCTTAGTGCATGATTCGGGTTCCAAATTTGGGAGGCTTTCAATGGTGTGTGTGGTTTTGCATTTTTCTAAAGGGGGGGAGAATGTGTGTGTATGTGAAGCCGTGCCTACCCTAAGGGCGACGTCAGGTGGGCACGGCCCACTGTGTATAAATACCCAAGTTCACTATAAGCGGTTGGAGCCGACAGCCACAGGTGGAACTTCAAGAGATTTTTGGAAGGAGACACTTTGAACTGGAGTTCCACAGCCGGGTTGTCAGTGGACAGGAGATGGCAGAGCTGGTAGCAGAAGGGGGTACAGCAGGGTGAGATCTAGGAAGAATGGAAGTAGGATGCATGAAAGAGGATGTTTGGAATTCGGTGAAGTCTAAAGGAGGCAAACGTAGACGAAAGGAAATGCAATCAAGCGTGTTATCAAGTGCTGATGAATCAGAAGATGATCAATCCCGGAATAATCAGAAGGAGTGTAAAGTATTCATTAAACTTAGGAAGGGGCATCATTTCGTGAGTGGAACCCAATTAAGCTCACAAATGCAATTAATAAGTTACTTGGAGAAGTTTTAAAATGCAAGGGTTCTTCATAGTGGTTCGTTAGTAGTTACATGTAAAGATAGTGTTCAGCAAGGAAAAGCAGTCAGAGTCATTAAGATGGAGGGGAAAAATGTGCAGTGTTCAGTATTGGAAGGAAATAAGGCAATTAGAGGAGTGATATTGGGAATTTCAACGGCTGTCTCAACTGATGAAATAAAGAAAAACATATCTGGAGCAAAAGTGACAGGTGTTGACACTATCTTCAAGTGAAAATTCACTGAAAAGATTAAACTACTGGAAAGAAGATCTGCAAACTGAAATTTCAGAGGAACAATGGGAATTGGCTTGTACAGAAGCTCAAACCAAATCAATAAATGTACGCCTTAAATTGATACATTTCAAATGGTTAATGCGGATGTATGTTACACCGGAGGAGTTAAATAAATATAACAAAAATATACCAGATACATGCACAAAATGCATGGAAAGTAAAGGAACTCTATTTCATTGTGTATGGGAATGTAGATTAATAAGAATGTTTTGGGAAGAGGTGAGGGTAACAATTGAAAAAATAATCTCAAAACAAATCATATTGAATCCTAAATTGTTTTTGTTGGGTCTGTACCCAGAAAAGCATAATTTTAATAAAAGTGAAAGAACATTCATAGACCTCAGTTTGCTTAATGCCAAAAAATGTATTGCACTATTATGGAAAAAGACTCATAGACCAGATGTGACTCAGTGGTTAAGACAGATGTTAACAAACCTTCCATTAGAAAGAATAACATATATACTGAAATCAAAGGAAATTGTGTTTGAGAATATATGGAGACCTTTTATTGATTATGTAAAAAATTTAAACATAACTTTTGAAGAAGAAGGTGAATGATGTGTGTGGACCTTGTAAATTCCAAACTGGTGAACATAATATGTATACTTATGTATTGGATTGTCTAGACTAAACAGAGGAGCATTATTGAAGATTTGATTTTGCTGGTGGTTGTTGGTGTTTTTAGTGCATCCTTTTTTTTTTTTTTTTTTTTTTGTAGTACTTTAGTGTTAGTGTTTGATTGTTTGTATCATGTTTGTTAAAAAAAAAAAAGGTTCAATAAAGATATTGTGGAAAAAAAAAAGTGACAGGTGCAAAGGTTGAAAACAAATAGAAATGGTGAAAAATGTGATAGTTTGTCGGTAATGATAACATTTGATGAAACAAGGCTGCCAAGTAAGGTGTATATTGGCTACATGAGCTATGAAGTCAGACTTTACGTTCCGCCTCCACTCAGATGTTTCCCAGATGTTCCGGCAACCATGAATATGGCAAGTGTGAAAGCGGAGCCAAATTAAAGTGCCTGTAACTGTGGAGGGAAACATAGCGCTGCATATCGAGGTTGTGAAGCCAGCAAAAGAGCGGCAGAAATTCAGCAGGTAAAAGTCTCCCAGGGATTAACATATGCAGAAGCTGCGAAAAAGGTGCCAGCTAAAAAAGTGGCAGTGGACTCTTAACAGGGAAAGAGTGCAGGCTTGCAGTGCATGCAGTAGAATTAAGGAAGATACTCTGGTTATGAAGGAAAACAATTTTGTCTTATTTGTGGTAGATGTGATAATCTGTACTACGCAGACTTCCAAGAAAATAGAAAAAATAAAAATCAATGTGAAAGCAGCAGAAAAATATCTTGGCATTAAGGGGCTACAGTGTGGTTCTCTGGAAACAGTTCAGCATGTTTTGGTGAAATGTCAGGGATACCAGGAACAAAGGAAACATCTGATTGCAGTAATGGAAAGGGCTAATTTAAGTTTTGGTTTGGAAAACATGTTAGGAACCTCAGTCAAAGAAATATATGTAGCTCTATTTAGATATTTAAGTGCAACTGGTTTAATCAAAAGAATTTAGTTTTTTTTTTTCCTGCCATTCTCTGGGTGACGATGGTGCACCTGAGGGCTGGTTGCCGGTCGGCAATCAGCTCTAGAAGAAGAAGAAGAAGAAGAAGAAGAAAAAGAAGAGTGATATAAACAGTGATGCAGGTGACGACAACAAAACCTGGATGAATCTTGAATTTTGGTCAAAACGTCACAAAGGTATGAGGAAGATGTCACAAAGTTTAAGGAAAATGTCACAAAGCGATGAGTTTAATGTCACAAAGCTGTGAGGATTACATCATAAAGCTATGAGGAAGATGTCACAAAACTATGAGGAAATCGTCACAAAGCTGAGAGGAAAACGTCACAGAGCGATAACAGGAAAGCATCACACAGCTATGAGTAAGAAGTCACAAAGCTATGAGGAAAACGTCACAAAGCTATGAGGAAAACATAATGAAGTCAGTAGCAGTAATGCACCTTTGAGCTGGTTGTCAACCACCAATCAAATCTAACAGAAGAAGAAGAAGAAGAAGAAGAAGAAGAAGAAGAAGAAAGGAGAGTTCTATGCTGCATGAAGACTGACTCCGACTCCATTATTTATAGACATAACACCGTGGTCTTTGGCGTGCCGCCTCTGTTACAGTCAGAGCCTACTTTAGTTTGAAGTTAGCTTGTTTTTTTATTTCACCTTTATTTATACAGGGTAGTTCCACTGAGAGGCAACCTCTCTTTTTCAAGGATGCCCTGTTCACACTCACACCGTCACACATTCACACCAGGAAGCTGCCCAGTACAACCCCAGACTGACCTGTGGCCACTGAGCAGCTCCACTGGAGAAGTTGGGGTTAAGGGCCTTGCTCAAGGGCATTGCAGTGGGGTTAAGGAGGGTGGGACAAACACTGCTATGTTATCTGTCCCACCCAGATCTGATCCTGCCGGTCCAGGGATTGAACCTGTGACCTTACACTCACCAGTTCACATCCCTAACCATTAGTCCACCACTGCCCTGTAGTTATAACAATGCAACATGTGTAACATCTTTTGTGTTTGCAATAAAGTCCGTGTTCGGTTCAACTCTGCCTGTTTCCAGACATAACAGGTACACTCCCCATGGCTGGGTTAACATTTTTTAAATTGTGTATAGATAAAATTTGTAATGAATTTCTCTTAAATAAAAACACATGAAAAGGAAAAAATGGTATAAAGATCTTAAGCTCAGTAGACAAATATGATTTACTGGTAATTAGAATATCATCAAAATTTTCATTTTTTTAAATTAATTTTAAAAAGTAACATCTCTTACAAGTAGAGGGAATATTTCTATCCCTTTTTTGTTTTAATTTTGATAGGCATTGCCCCATGATGTCTGAGATCATAGGAACATCATAGGTCATAGCAAGTCCTATGATTGTGTGATGCCTGCCGTTGATCACATAGTCAAAGACACCTGTCTATATGACGTCATATAGACTTCATATGTATATGACGGCATCGCGAGTCCTACAATGCCATCACATAGACATCACTCTATAAATTCAAGAAATCTCTTGTCAGTTTGTGTGTGTGTCTGTACGGGACGGCCTATGATGTCTGCATGATGTCCTATGATGATCCTGTGATCTCAGGCATCACAGGACTCGTGATGCCGTCATAGAGATATGATGTCTATATGACATCATACAGCATCATAGGGGCAATGCTGTCATATAGATATGATGGCTATATGATGTTATATAGACATGTAGACAGGTGTCTTTGACTATGTGATCAACGGCAGGCATCACTCATGATCATGGGACTTGCTATGACATCATTAGAGATCAAACGCAGGCATTACTCGAGCTGACTCATGATCATAGGACATGAAAGATCAAAGGCAGGCATTACTCATGATCATAGGACTCGCTATGTCATCATAACAGATCATAGGACTCACTATGACATCATCAACGATCAAAAGCAGCCATCACTCACAATCATAGCACTTCTATGACATCATCAAAGACCATAGCACTCGCTATGGCACCATCAAAGATCAAAGGCAGGCATCACTGAACGAGTGCAGATGTGCTTGCTTACACCTACTTTCTACGGCAAACATCAAAGGCAGCTTTCACCATGGTTACTGTTGCCAGACACACACATCATCAAAGATCAAAGGCAGGCATCCCAGTATAGACCATCACTCACGAAACAAGAGATACTCATCACCCGATTAAGAATAGGACACAGCACTACACGCATGAGCTGTTGAGAACTCCTTATACAAAGATATAGTGATGACAATCAAGTCAGTGGCGGTAATGCACCTGTAAGCTGGTTGCCAAACGCCAATCAAATCTAAAAGAAGAAGAAGAACCATACCCATTCGAAGCAGTAAATCTGGAAATCTTGCTCAAGATACTCATCACCCGATTAAAAATAGGACACACTACTATAAACCACACCCATTCGAAGTAGTACATCATGTCATATAGACCATCACTCACGAAAGAAGAGATACTCATCACCCCATTAAGAATAGGACACACTACTTTAAACCACACCCATTCAAAGCAGTAAATCTGGAAATCTCACTCAGTAAGGCAGAAGCCACTCTATAAATTCAAGAAATCTCTGTCAGTGTGTGTGTGTGTGTCACCATCATAATATCAGGCAACATAGGACTCACGATGCCGTCATATAGACAATAGCACTGGCTACAAGACCATAGGATTGCCTACGATGTTCCAATGACGTCACCATAGGATTGCCTACGATGTTCCTATGACGTCTACATGATGTCTAAATGCCATCATATAACATAGTAGACAGTCGCCTCTGATATCCCTATGATGTCTACATGACACCAGAGACACATCATAGGACCACCTATTTTATTTAGCGAATGCAAAGTCCTTAAGCCAAGCAGTTGCCTCCTGGTTTGCTGTATGGAGGGTGTGTAATCCTCCTTCCAGTCTTTGGAGCGGGCAAGCCTCTATGATGTGTTCCATAGTTTGCTCCTCTCCACATGCGCACAGTGGGCTAGGGCTACTGCCCCATCTGTGAAGGCTGGCCAAGCAGGGGCCATGTCCAGTCCTGAAGCGATTGAGTGTAGACCACTGTCTCCTTGGGAGGTTGGTGCCCGGGACCTGTTGGTTGGGGTTTATCACCAGCTGTTTGTTTGGGACCTCCTTGGTCTCCCATTCCTCTTGCCAAGCTGTCTGGATGGTAAAGTCAGCTGGGGGAGGGTTTTTCCAAATCGGCCGTCTGGATGAAAGTCGGGCAGTGGGTGGGGTGTAGATATCTGCATGGATTGGTAAGTGAGGAAAATCTTTAACTTTTTGGAGCATCCTTTGAGTTAATGCTGCTCGCCGGATGTGTGGAGGGGCTATGTTTGACAGTACAGAGAGCCAGGGGAGTGGTGTTGAGCGGATTGTTCCAGTTATAGTTCTCATGGTTGAGTTGAGCTGGGTGTCTACATGGTGTGTGTAAGATGACCTGGACCAGACAGGGGCACAATATTCTGCTACAGAGTATGAAAGGGCCAGTGCTGAGGTGCGCAGGGTGGAGACTGCCGCCCCCCATTTTGCACCAGCGAGCTTGCAGAGCAGGTTGTTTCGTACTTTCACCTTAGCAGCCGTCCACTTTAGATGTTCCTTGAAGGATAAGGTCCTATCAAGGGTCACTCCAAGATAAGTTGGATTTGGGGCATGCTTAAGCTTGAGTCCGCTCAGGTGGATGTTTAGTTCTCTGGCAGCTTTTGCATTGTGGAGATGAAATACACTGGAGACGGTTTTTGCTGGGCTTGGTTTTAGGCGCCAGATTTTGCAGAACTGGTCCAGTTTAGCAAGATCTTCCGTGAGCACCCGTTCCAGTGGTTCAAAGTCTGGTGCTTGGAATGCCAAACAGATGTCGTCTGCATAGATGAATTTGCGGGATTTTGTAGTAGGCAGGTCGTTTATGTAGAGGTTGAACAGAGTTGGAGCTAGAACTGAGCCTTGTGGGAGTCCGTTTTTCTGCATTCTCCATGCACTTGTGTTCTGACTGAGGTGGACTCTGAACCTTCGGTTGGTCAGCAGCGTTTTTATAATTGCTGTTGCCCAAGCAGGGATCGCCTTTATAAGTTTCAGGAGGAGGCCTTTGTGCCAGACCGTATCATAGGCGGCTGTAAGATCGAGAAACACAGCCCCTGTCTTCAGTCTGCTCTCGAAACCATTTTCAATGAAGGTGGTTAGGGCCAGTACTTGTTCTCCTGTACTGCGGTCCTTGCGGAAACCTGCTTGATCCACACTTAGAATATCCTCTATTTCTGGGGAAATGCGTTGCAGTATTAGGCGCTCCATGATTTTGTAAGGAACGCTGAGTAGGGAGATTGGGCGGTAGCTTGCTGGTAGTTTGTGGTCTTTGCCAGGTTTTGGGATGGCAATGACCTTTGCTGCCCGCCATTTCTTTGGGATCGAGTTCGTTTGTGTGATCCTTGTGTAGAATTGTGTCAACCAGGTTAGGGCTCGGGGGCCAAGATTTTTCATGAATTCTGGGAAGATGTTATCGTATCCTGCTGCCTTTCCACATTTCAGGCCCTGTAGGACCATAGGACCACCTATGATGTGCTATGATGTCTACATAATGTCCGATGATGTTCCTATGATGTGTACATGATGTCTATATGATGTCATAGAGACCATCACTCACAGTCATAGGACTCGCTATGACATCATCAAAGATCAATGCAGGCATCATAGGACTCGCTAGGACATCATCACTCTATAAATTCAAGAACTCTGTCAGTGCGTCTGTCTTTCAGTGTCTCACAATCATAGCACTGCCTCTGAGGTTCCTATGAGGTCTGCATGATGTCCTATGATGTTCCTATGCTGTCGGTGGTCATAGGATGATGTCTATGTGATGTCACACACACACCACAGGACTCACTAACACATCATAGGTCCCCCTATGATGTTCCTATGATGTCCACATGACATCATAGAAACCATAGGACTGAACAAGGATGGCAGGACACAGTCCAAGGACAGATAATTTTTTTCACACATAAGGAGTTGTTCAGAACTCCTTATAAGAACTCTATTGAGTTGGTGGCTGACATCTATGTGGCGGTAATGCACCTTTAAGCTGGTTGCCAAACTGGCTGACTGGCTGACACAGCTATTGACGCCGCTGAGAACACAGTCCAAGGACAGATAATTTTTTCACACATAAGGAGTTGTTCAGAACTCCTTGTAAGAGCTCCTTGTACAAAGATGTAGAGTGATGATAATCAAGTCAGTTGCAGTAATGCACCTGTAAGCTGGTTGCCAACCTCCAATCAAATCTAAAAGAAGAAGAAGAACACCCAACTGGCAGCTGTGCACATTGTGGTTCTCTGGAAACAGTTCAGGATGTTTTGTTGGAATATCAGGGATACCAGGAGCAAAGGAAACATCTGATTGCAGTGGCGGTAATGTACCTGTAAGCTGGTTGCCAACCGCCAATCAAATCTAAAAGAAGAAGAAGTGGCCGACATCTTGGTTGTGTAGAGCGATGATAAAGTTGAGGTTTGATTGGACACAGCAATGATGATAGAAGGACTGCAGCTCCTGACCAGATATAGTGATCATAAAGAGTGAAGTATGTGGCGGTAATGCACCTGTAAGCTGGTTGCCAACTGCCAATTAAATCTAAAAGAAGAAGAAGCTATAGAGTGATGATAATCAAGTCAGTGGCGGTAATGCACCTGTAAGCTGGTTGCCAACCACTAATCAAATCTAAAAGAAGAAGAACCATAGGACTGTAGTTCCAGAACAGGGCAAGTTTGCAAGTGAACTCGATGAAAGACTAATGATTCCATGTGGCAAAGTGGAAGACAATGTCAGTTGGGTGTATGAAGACATGTCTGTTTGTGTGTGTCAAGATCATAGGACTTGCTATGACATCATCAAAGATTACAGGCAGTGGTGATGGCAAACATCAAAGGCAGGTTTCACCATGGTTACTGTTGCCAGACAGACAATTCATCAAAGATCAAATGCAGGCATCAGTGAACGAAGGATGAGATCAAAGATCAAAGGCAGGCGTCAGTATGGAAACAGTAACTTTCTACGGGCATGCAGAAATGCTTGCTTACACCTGCTTTCTACCACCATGCAGAAATACTTGCTTATACTGGGTTTCTACGGGCATGCATGGGTATGCACTAGTAGTATATAAATCTAAAGGTGTGCTATATATAACTGTATTGTATATATTGTTCCCCAATACTTAAATACACTTCCTGTTGTTATAGAGGAGAATTATATTGTACACAAAAAAGTCACGAATTTATGCAAAAAAGTGAAAATTTAGAAGAAAAAGGTTGCAAATTTACAAGAAAAAATAATAAAATTACTTGAAAAAAGTTACAAACTTACAAGAATTTTTTTTTGCAAATTTCCAAGAAAAAGTCCCAAATTTTTGAGAAAATTTTTTTGAAAAATTTGTAAATTAACAAAAAAGTAGCAAATATATGATTAAATTGAAAATTTACAAGAAAAAAGCTAAAAGTCTCAAATTTATTGGAAAAAGTCACAAATTTACAAGAAAATATAGATAATTTTCAAGGAAAAAGTAAAATTTATGAGAAAAAGTTGTGATTACAGTAAAAAAGGTGGCAAATTTATGAGAAAGTTTCAAAATTACAAGACAAAGTTGGCAAATTTGCAAGAAAAAAGTCACAATTTTACAAATAAAACAAATTTATCAGAAAGTTGCAAATTTACAGTAAAAAAACCTAAAACATTTATGAGAAAATTTCAAATTTTCCAGAAAAATTTATCAAATTTATGGGAAAAAGTCACAAATTTACAAAATAATGCAAATTTATCGGAATAATTTCAAAATAGGGTCTCCGTCTGGGCGACGCTTTTGCTTAGTTTGTTCATCTTGAGCAAGAATATGAAGACTGTTTGATCTGCTAACTCTGCTCGAAATCTGTTGTGCAGAAAACACCAACGCGCTGTAAAGACTGGCCCCGTGACTTATTCAGTCATGGCAAAGCAGGGTCTTTGATGGTCTATATGACATCATAAAGACATCAAGGCAGGCATCCGAGGACATCATGCCTACATCATAGATAGCCAGTCCCATTGGTTATATGACGGCATCGCGAGTCCTATGTTGTCTGATATCATAGAATCATCATAGGATGGCATGCAGACATTATAGGCCGTCCTATGATGTGCTATGATCGTGACACACACACACACACAAACTGACAAGATTTCTTGAATTTATAGCGTGACGATAGATAGTTATGATTGATAGCATAAAATTCAGAAATCTAGTAAATCATATCATGGTGAGACACCATTGCCACTGATGGCAACATCAATGTGGTGCTTTGGAATTATAAAAAACTAAATGCAATTTTTTATGATATTCTATTTTTTTTAGATGCATTGTATATACACAAAAGTATTATAATTGTGTACGTGCTTTTAATTTACAGATTTTTTATAACTGTCTTTTATATTTATGCCTTTCATTCTTCTGTGCCTCTGTTCCTGTCCCTTTAAGACGTAAATCCTGATTGGCTGCTGATGCTCGTAGGCACGTTTGTACGTGAGGATGACGAAGGAATCTTCTGCTCCTGTGGCGATGCTAGGAAGGTGGAGCAGGTTACCGCGGAAAAAAAAAAAAATATATATATTTAGTCTGACAATTCGAGTCCGTACACCTCCATGTTTGTCGTGGACAGTAAATAAATCCCTCTTGTGAAGAGCTAACCCGTCTGGTGCTCTTGTGAATAACGCAGACGTTACACTGGCGTCAGAAGTGGACACTGGGAGCGAACAGCTAGCCGACGCTAACTGCTAGCCGATGCTAACCGCGGCCGGAGAGAACACAACTCAACCGGGTCCATCTACGGTCAGGTTTGTAAATTGATGATCCGGAGATGGGTGCACGGCCTCGAACATGCGAAAATCCTATCAGCGACGAGGGTTCTGTGACACAGGTTAACCGGTAAAACACCGAAGTTTAATGGTAAGATAGGGGTAGGGGGGAGTTTTCAGCAGTTTGAGCTTGTCTTTTATCGTGGAACAAAGAACAGACTGGTGGTGGAGGACCTGAGGGCCCATGATCGTTCATTCGCTGTAATCGCAGTAGCTAAATATCCATCTACTAGCCTAAACCTGGAACGGAAGAAAGTCCGTTCAGCTACGAGTTTTTTCCCCCATGTCATGATGCTTATCGGCCATTTTATCTACCGTTTATAAATGCAGGCAGGAGTGCAAACTCATCCTCCATAGTGGGACAATGAAGCCATGAGGTGGTCATCATCTACCCCTGGTTGCGTCCAGGAGCTGTGCACATGACAATGTTTTCAATGAAACTGGGAAAAAGAAGTATGTTCTACATTTGCGTTAGAGAGAGACGCCCTCCGTGGATCGCCACCTTATGGTGGAGGGGTTTGAGTGCCGGAATGGTGCCAGGAGCTATGTTGTCGGGGGCAACTTGCCCCCGGTAGGGTCTCCCAAGGCAAACTGGTCCTGGGTGAAGGGCCAGATCAAGAGCAGTCCACTGGATCTCCATGAAAAATGTTACATCAAGGACCCAGTGTACATGGGTCCACCCTCCTGTGGGCTCACCACCTGCAGGAGGGATCACAGGGATGGTGCTATGTGAACTGGGTGGAAGTCTGGGCTTCTCTGCCTGGATTGATGCCCCCATGACCCGAATAAGCGGTGCAAGATGGATGGATTATAGAGAGACCACCATTTCTGATGGCATGTATGTTAAAAGTGAGATCATCCTTCTAAATGTTAAACACTGCTGTTTTCATCAACTGGATTTTTGTCTCACATTGATCTGGACACATGTATTCTGTGACCATCACAGGTCCAGAAACAAAGAGGTCACCATTTTTCCCCATTCAAGATATGTGATCTTTAGTTGATGTACAGGCACAATATTTGACTTAAACATGACTTTGACTTAGTCAAAGCAAAATGGCCTAAAACTTATGTATCTAGTGCCTTGAGATGACTTTTGTGACTAGGGCAGGGGTGTCCAATCGTGCCATGGAGGGCCAAGACCTTGCAAGTTTTCTCTTTTACCCAGTCTCTTCAGCAGGTGTTTTCACTTATCAGCAGTCAGTGGGAAGAAATTCAGTGGACTCTGCTGTTGAAGACACTGGTTGGAGGTAAAACCTGCAGGGTCTTGGCCCTCCATGGCACATGATTGGACGGGCGCCCCTGGACTAGGCACTATACAAATAAAGTTGAATAATAATTGGAGGACTTCTGTCCTCATCTCCTTTTAATGAGAACACATTTGTTACCTACCAAGGAGGTATTGTAATCAAGGCAGTTTGTGTGTCTGTGTCTTTTAGCAGGACTGTGGAAAAACTATCCAGCGGATTTTGAAGAAATCTTCACCAGAGGTGGCCCTCCGGCTATGAATGAACCCTTTAGATTTTGGAGGTGATCCATGAGTGCATACCCCAACCAAGGCCCTATCTCACAATGTATGGTCAGAGGGATGACGCCTTGGCACAGGTATGTGCTTTCTGAGTGCCCTCTAGTTCTCATGTGATCATTAACCCTCCAGAAAATCAGAGGTCACCTTTTTTTTTTTTTTTTTCCCCCCCGCCAAAATCTGACCCTATTCTACATGATATTTGACTTAAACATCACATGTTTCTGTTAATTCTGTCCTCTCATTAATATGAACATGATGACTCATCTGCCACCTTCAAGGACCCTGGAAGTTTTTGGTCACCACTATTTATAGGGAACGGGCATGTGATGTCACCCAATGGAAAAACCACAATGAATTGTGGAAAAAGTGGACTGCCTGTCTTTGTCTAGTAGTGAGCGATGGGCGCAGCTAAGCTGAAGTTTTTGAGAGGGTTGCTTTGATGTGTTTATTATTCATCTCAATACCACGTAACGTTTGAATGGGGACGTTTTGCTGTGTTATCCTCTGTCACGATTGGCATGGGGAAAAGATTGATAATGGCATATGCTTTTTTTTTTTTACTTCCCGACTTGGAAGAAAAGTGGAGAGATTCGGGTCTCTGAGCCAATAAAGAGGGGTTGGATGGATTGGATTTGAGCGGTAAAAATCAGACATCAGCTTCAACAGTATTCCTGCACACATGGTCGTGTGTTCACGGCATTTTCGCGAAGGTGAATTGTGATTTTAAAAAAATAATGGATGGTCCGCACATCACATAGTCCACCTGGTCGGATGCTGGATCCCCCCAATAAACATCAGAAAAATCAAGACCCACACACCGAAAAGCTCCCAATAAGTATTTATTTATCAATAACATTTCCTTCCGAGGAACAGCAGGTGGCCCGAAACGTTAATGATAAATCAGTACTTAAAGATGCACTCCAGTGGCTCTAGAACCACCAAAAACACCCTCAAAAACAAATTATTGCCCAAAATAATATATTGTGGCTTTTTATACACAAAAATTTTTTCATTGCCTTAGAATTGCTTGGAAAGAGCTTTTTACATCTTCCACCTACTTAACTATGAGCGGCTCTATGAACATAATTAGCTCCACCCATACCATACCTATTCCACCAATAGCCGGAAGAAGAGGACTTTGAGCCAGGGCTCTGAGCCTTGTTCCAACTTGAGGAAGGATTATTCTGTGTAGCAGAAAGTCACTGCCCGGCCTCGCTTGGAGGCTGGAATGTGAACCGTCCAGTAGTGATGGCAGAAATGGAATGTTCGAGAGATCGAATAATTTGGAACAACTGATTCAGAAAAAGAATCGATCTTTTGGAACATTTGCAACATCTCCCCACAGCAACATCTGGTGGCCAAATGTTATAATACTACACTCAAAACAGTCGAGTGTTTTGTGTGTATTTTTATCTAACGTTTCATGTTTTGTTTGAGTTTATACTATTATTTGTATGAAAAATATATTTTTTCAGTTAGTGTTTGTAGGGGGTGCTTGTGCATTCAAGCATTTTTATTCAGGAAAAACAGTCTGTTCAGCAGTGCTCGGACTTGGACGGTTTCTTCTCTTGTTTAAAATCTCTTCTGCTTTTGAGAATGTTCTCTCGCAAGGGACTGATGTGGCTGGAATGGAGAGATATGTCTTGGCCAGCTGGAACAGATGAGGGAATATAGCGGCATGTTGTTTCCAGTAATCTAGAGGGTCATCTCGTCTGGGCAGGTATGGGGCTGAGAGATAGTGCTGAACCTAGATTGATAGATAAACAGACAGACAAGTTACATAACAATAAATGAGAATCAAACACAATTACCACCTCATTCAATCGTTCTGAGCATAGTGGGTGTCTGGGGGTTGCCTCCCTCAACAGTAGCATCAGCAGTGGCACTCTGTCTTTGGGTGGTTTCCCCTACCATGCTGTCAAAACCATCCCAGAGGCTCTCCTCCTTGTGTTCACTGGCCTGTGGTCCTGTTGTGGCTGATGTTGACGGCACACAAGAGCTTGCTTGTGATTTAGAAGCTGCTTGAATAACAGCACAGCACTCAGCCGTCAAAGCCTTCACAGCTTTGTATTTTCTGGACATCCAAAGCCAGAACTTTGAATCGAGGATCTAAGACAGTTGACACTGCAAGGACCCTCACAACCTCCACCCCACATCGCTCCCTCAAGTTCTTCTGAAGATCGCTGCTTAACTGAAGGGCAGTTGGGCTTGTTAAACTCTCACGTTGCTCATGAACCTTGCGATGAATTTGCCTAATAGAATTATTTTTGAGGCAGAAACTGTCTTCAGATGACAGCTCCACAGTTGCTTCATTGAAGACGGCAAGAAGCTGAAGGCACTCATTCACTGTTTCTTGGTCAGCACTGTTGAAAGGAGTCAAAGTTGTGTTCAGAGAGGACAAGGCTGCTGCCACTGCTTCACGCTGCTCCAGCAGATGCTGAAACATTGAAGATGTGCTGTTCCATCTTGTCTCAATTTCCTGTATGAGCTTCATCACCGGTTTTCCCATTCGCTGCTGCATGTCTGAGTTCTTCTGCTTAGCGGTGGCACTAGGTTTAAAGAGGACGACTATCTGCCTCAACTGTAGATGCAGCGCATGCAGTTCAGGGATTTGGTTGTGAATCTTTCACAATAAGGTCAACTAGTGCCTCATCTAATTCTTTTTGCCTTCCTGTCAAGGAACAACAAAAAGACTTGAGTTAGGAGGAATGCTGCCATGCAGCTTGATGTATTGTATGGTAAATATTGTAAATATACTGTATGTAGCTATATGTAAAATAATATAAATGTACAACAATATGGCTTCTTTTAGTGATCAATGCATAATTATATTTATTGTAAATAATAAATGTTACCTTGTATGTGTATTAAAAGACCATGAATACATACCATAAACACTGCTGGGCGTGGCTTGATTCAGCACTCGGTTGTGTTGTGCTAGGAATGCAGGCGTCAGGACATTTTGTCCGTAGGTGTCTCCAAATAGTTGTTGTATTATTACAAAATGCAAGATGCTGCATACAATGCATACATTTAACTTTTTTTTTTGCTCAAGAAGGTCAAAGTGATCCCAGACAGCTGACCTGGGACGCTTTCTACCCCCATCCGTTTCCAAATAGTCTAAATCCAAAAGCACACTCAGTACAAGACACTCAGAGAGGCAAGACTTGGCAAACAAACTGCACTTTAGAGGAGCTTTTAAATGCTTTAGGCATGTGGGCTGATGAATCAGCAGCCAATCAGGCAAGGACACGAGAAATTATTTTACATATAAAGTATATACAGTATATACAGTATAATACATGTGCATAGAATAGGCATTTTCATGTTGTATAATGGTAGTATTTTATTTATTATTCCATTTTAGAAACAGGATAAGGTTAAGGACCTGTACTTACATAGCACTTTTCTAGTCTCAAAGACCACTCAAAGCGCTTCACTAGCACTAACCCTCTACTCTTAAGGGCCTATTGATCATTTGCTGTGACGTCACATCCTTTTGTTTACGCCGTCATATTGGATTGCAGAAGCGAGTGGACGGCGCATTCAGCAGCTGTTCAGCGGTGTACCAGATCTCGATATATTTACCTGATTTCAACCTACATCCTTGTTTTATTTTATGTTGGCATTGGATTAGACTATGGTGTTTCACTGCTGTGCCTTTGGGTGTACAAATCGCCAGAAAAAGGGATCCAACTTGAAGTTTTACCGGTTCCCAGCTGACGAAGACAGGCGCAGGAGGTGGGTGGCAGCGCTAAAGAGGAAAGATTGGTCCACGTCGCCTTACTCGCGGCTATGCAATCAACATTTTATATCGGGTATGTCTGATGTATCAGTGTCTATAGATGTAATGTTATATCATTGTAAACACTGGTAAATGGGTATGTCCCTCCCTGTGTGCACCACCAAGGCCTGCCATCTGTGACCTAGCACTAGACAACTGCTAGATGACAAGATAATGATCATGAATGCATGCTCCTGTTTGAAATTTAATGTGTTGATCAATATGGCTGAGTTTATTTTGCAATGAATAAAAAATTTATTAAATTTACCAAAAAAAGGAGTATTTTTACAATAATTCACATTCACCGATACAGTTAAACCTCCCACCATTGTTTATTACTTCGTACTTCAATGTACCACATAAATAGGTCTACATGGATTAAAAGAATGATATAAACATGATAAATCGTTATATTGCTTCTCAAACTGTATAAACTATATATTCTACCTACTCCATATTCCAGGTGAGAAGAGCAGTGACCCTCTTTCCCCAGATTACATACCATCAGTCTTCACCTTCACGTCTACTCCAACGAAAGACAGAAACAACGCCAGCTTCCATCGGTACATTAAAACACAAGCAAGGAAAAAAAGACAGAGAACTTGGATCGCTCACTTGCTGCCAGTGTACTCATAGAAATGTCTTCTGGAGTTTGTTGTGCATTGATAAATGTAAATGATTCTGTTGTGCCTTTCAATTAAACTGATTTGGCGTTTAATTTTTGGTCAAAACAGAAAGTGTGAAGACAATATGACACCATCTTGCTTCATGATCACCCAGGGTTTCAGTGGGGGGTCCAACATCTTCTGGGAGTGATGTACCTGTAGTGGATAAATATTCTTAAAATTAATATGTGGGTATGATGACTTTTTATCTGGATATAAGTCTTTCTTGTATAGACTGGACAATAAAATTTGTAATGTATCTAATAGTGTTGGGAGTTGTTTATCCAGTATTCTATTGATACGACAAATATTTATAAATCCTTTTACAGAATATATAGATCTATAAAAATATTTAATTATTTTTTAATTAATTTAATTGAGATATTATATATGCTGATAATAATAATTGAATATTTTATAAAATTTTTAATTTATCACTTAATAGATTCTATATAACATGACAAATCTATACAGTAGGGCCTTCACGACATAGTGGACCGTTGAAGTGATGACTGGGGATATCAGCACATTTCTCACAAGCCCAGCAACAAAATAACTAGAAGCGTCCAAACTTTTGTAGGCTTTCAGAGACTCTCCAGTGTACCTAGACGGTGTGTTGACCAGGTAGTTGTAGATGTCCATATAGCGTACGTCAGGTTTGGGGCAAAAATCTATGAAACTGGTGAATTTTTCAAGCGACAAGTTGTAAGGGTCCACGCCGATAACACTGATCTTTTCCGTGTACCGGTCACGATGTTTTTTATCTAGTAGTTGCGCTACATCGGACAAAGCCGGCACATCTGACTGAGCGGACGCCATGCTGAAACGCACTCACACAGCGCCCGAGTTTCCGTCCAATGTGGCGGTATCAACAAAAATCACGTGACGCGGGACGTCACTGGCAAAAGGTTAATAGGAGATGTATATCTAGGGACAATTTAGAACAACCAATTAACCCAACATGCATGTCTTTGGATTGGATAGTGGGAGGAAACACAATCCAATCCAAAAAATCACTGCATATTCACTTGTGTTTCACTGATATAAAACAACTATGATGTTTCAAAACAGTCGGTGACATAACGGAACACGACATGGACCAGTCATGTGACATCCTCTTTCTGATACAGACCTCGGAACAGTGGTTTGAATCAGAAGTTCCACCTAGGTTTCGGTACATACCAAAACACTGTTTCGACTTTGAGATCACTGCCGTCCAGTGGGCCACTTTTGGTAAGCAGAACTGGTACCAGTTCACCGGTGAATGGGGTGCTGTGCTCAGCGAGACAGCACAGCGCCCCATCCGCCGGCGGCTACAGCGTGAGTTCTGCTTACCAAAAGTGGCCCACTGGACGGCTCACATTCCGCAGCTCTGCGAGACCTGCGCAGTGCCCCGTCTGCCGGCAAAGCTCACTTTGCCGGCTTTCCTTCTCTCTGCCTCTCTCCGCTCTCTCTCTGCTGCTACCCCTGTAGCCAAGAATATCAGTCTGATCGGTTAATGTTAAACCAGTCAGGCTAAGAAGGAACTTGCGTAGCTAGAAACACTCTGTCCAAATCTGCCTTTTTGGGGGGATTAAGCAGACATTGACAGCAGAAAAACACATACTTGGAAGTTTGGAATGATTTTACTCTTGATACATCTTGTAAATCACAAGAAACATGTTAAAAGAACAAACTTGATGTTTACCGGAGTGTCATTTCAATGGGAGCCTTTCAGTGTGCAGCTCTTTGATTTTTCTGAAATTGTGATTCAAACACATATAAAGATTACTTTTATGTGCCTGGAGCTGTTGCTAACCTTGAACAAGCCGGCTGTACAGCTACATATCTAATCAAAGTCATCGATATTTTTTTTTTTTTGTACAGGCAAACCAGCCTATGAAATGTTTGATTGCCATCACGGTTGGGTGTCATCATTCCATCTTGGTCATGAAGGGAAAATAACCTCACACTGAACAGTCAGAGATGACTGACGCTCCACCACCAGCTGTTGCCGAACAGAGCTCACAGGTACATGAAGCAATGCTGCAAACCATTTAATCATATAGGTGTTTGTGTCTTTTGTCTTTCTAACTTATTAAGTCTTACTTACAGTAAGTCTAGTTAAGTATTTTTATTTCACAAAAATAAAATGAAGACATTTACTTCAGTTCTCAATCTCTTTATTTGTGTTATAGTAATGTAACATTTTCCAGTGTATAGATATAGAATGTAATACAGTATGACATTAGAAATAAAATATAGCTCTGTGAGGTGTGACACAGTGTCAACAATATATGCATGTGCAGTGTGTGGATTCCACTTGGCCGCTGGAGCTGACGATCACCCATGGCTTGAGGGCAGTTTCATTTAGGTGTTGACAGTGCAACACCTAGGAAATACATAGCATTTCATTTAGTTTAAAGCTGGATTCATGCTGCACCTCCGCTGTCCGTGCATGTGCAACCGGAAACCTCGTGTGACAAAATTTATGTCATCGTCTCCACTCCGCGAGTGTACACGGGGCTCTACTGCTGCCGACCGCATGCAGCCCAAATTTTCTGACCGCGTGGCCTGCCCATGATCTGAACGCATTAACCGAGCATGCGCAAGACTGAACGTCCCATTCAAAAGATAGCACTACCAACACAGCATACAAAGACAAAGTAGATGAGGAAGACAATGAGGACACAGAAGATGAGAATAAAAATATGAATCCTTTTGCAGCAGCAGCAGCTTGAACGGAGAAGGGCAGTGGAAAAAGTTAATTCCTCCTTTTCCTTGAAACGATGCCATTGCTGTTGCTCCAAAAAAATGTGCGTCACTCGTGTTTTATAGCGGGTGAACAAACTGGCATGTTGGCACATTTGCGCTACCCATAGGGCTGGGGCGAAACTACAAATAACAGTTGTGCGCATGCGTCAACTGCTTGGCCTGGTAGACGAGAAAAGTGAGTATGTACAATGCCGTGTGCACGCCAGGCTCGTCCAAAGCGCACGTGGACGAAAGCGGACCAGAGGGAAAATGCAGCATGAATAAGGCTTAAGATCTATTTACTAAACTTAAATAAAAAGATAACACAATGAAAGTAAATGACAGAACTACATGGTGAACGAATCTGATTTGAAACATTGTCATAATTTGATTGTATTAGTGCATTTTTCATAACAGGCCAGGTCTGGGACATGAAAATGAGTGGTGTCTGAGGGAAAGAAATATGTCTGATAAAACTCACTAAAAACACCCTGGACACAAACTCTACATGCGGCACTGGGACTCCCCTTCTGTGCACACTAGAAGGGAATTCCCAGTGTTGTTGCCTTCATTCAGTTTTGCCAGACATATATTTATCGTATATGTACGATAATTTTGCAAAGTATTTGAGTACCGCTAGCTTTTGCTGGACTAGCGGCACATTCTTGGCCTCATACCGGCTCGGACGTCACCCAGGTTAACAAGGTCAGGAGTTCCTGGCAGCAGAGGGTGAAGGACAGAGCTGTGTGGAGGAATCTGATTAGACCTAAACAAAACAGTCATTGTCGCCCCCGACAGACTGCTATGATGATGATGACGGTAATTTTGCCCTCTGTACGATCAATAATTTCAGAATTCCCCTAATGTATGATAATTTGACCCCTTCATTACATGGCTACGTTAATACATGAGCAAACACAATCAGAATAGGGATCCTGCGCATACATGCTATGCTTGTTTTTATGCATCATCTCACGTGCGCGGGCTGTGTGGAAAAGAAGACGGAAGACTGGTGTTGCAGTAGGAGGTTAGTGATGGGATCTACAGTTCACTGGAACATGCCGAGTCAAACTAAAAAGATCCGTTAGAAATAGCCGTACACTAAATCACGCAGTGCTGTACTGGAGCTCCAACTGTCTACCACTCACCGAACTGAGAGTCGGCTGAACCGAGCGGGTGGGGCTCATTTGCTGCTCAGGTGGGAGATTCAGCTGCTGATCCCTGGCTTCCACTACAGCTCCAGTGAGTGATTCAGTACAGTACGTTCACCCATAAAAACTAGTACACTTGATTGAATCGTTCGTGTACATTACAGCACTAATGTAGGCACGACAGACTCAACAAGTAAGCACATCACGAGCAGGTTGAGACACGAATGGGGGGGGGGCAGACCACAGTTTTACTGGCTGGTTCAAACCTGTTGTTGGCATTAGTACTAAAGCTTTCTGTCGCTGCTGCAACATGCAAATGTCTGCAAAAATGTCACTGGATTGTAGTTCTCAATAAGATGGAAACAAGTTTCTGCTTCAGGTATCTCAGGCATTTTAGCAGTAGTTTAGATGGATTGATTGTTTATTCCTAATGTATGAGGGCGTATGCGCACGCAGCGACCGGCAGCTGGTGAAAAAGTCCGTAGTCTGTGTGTCTGTCTTTACGCACTTTAATGTGTTTTTAACGAAATTCTCTGTGTCATTTCTGTCCTGGAATGTTTGTGGACTGTATGGTGAAGAGCTCCCTGGTTCCATCAATATGGATTTCTTCCCCTTTTTTGCACTGCTGCTACTTTTCCACCGGCCCTGTGTCTCTGAGGTGAGAGCGATCGGGATCATGCCAGACAGAATACAATATTCCAGGGACATGTTGCTGCATTTAAACACGGATGATGCAGCGTCTGTGATTGAGTCTAAGCTGCAACTGCCGGACTTTATTTTGAGAGACGTTCATGGACACAGTGGTGAAAAGAGAGACGGGAGAAGGAAGCGCGGAAAGCGTGGAGGCGTGAAACTACGCCTGAGGAAACGTCAGTTTGGTAACATTCCTCTTCCTTCTATGATTTTTGGGAACGTACAGTCTCTGAGGAACAAGGTGGATGTTTATATATTAATAAGCAGTACTGCACATCTGTCACGGTCAGAGAGCGCATCTGTACACCCGATGTGGAGCTTCTGTCTGTCACTATGCCCCTTTTATTTGCCTTGCGAGTTCCCCCAACTTTTTATCACGACTGTGTACATCCACCCGAGGGCAGACGCTGACTCCGCCTCCAGCACCGTCTTTGATGTGGTACAGCGGCTGCAGTCAATTTCTCCAGAGGCGCCAAACTTTATTCTTGGGGATTTTAACCATGTTTCTTTAAAGAAGACACTTCAAAACTTTTATGAGTATGTCTCCTGCCCAACCAGGCAAAAAAGACATTGGACCTGTGCTATGGATCCATAGAGAGGGCCTATAAATCACTCCCCCTTCCTCCTTTAGGATCCTCAGATCACAACTGTGTACATTTGCTGCCCACGTATAAAACTGCTCTCAGAAGAGGCAAGGTGGAGACCAGAGACTTAGATGGGTGGACAGAAGATTAAGTGCACAGCCTCCAGGAATGCTTTAACTGTACAGACTGGGAGATATTCACACTGTCCTGCGGGGATGATTTGGACTCTTTGGTGGACGTCACATGATCATACATGGCTTTCTGTAAAAATACGATCGTTCCACGTAAACGTGTCAAAATATATCCCAACAACAAGCCATTGGTTACAAAATCAGTTAAATCCCGCTTACAGAGGAAAGCACTTGCCTTTAAACAGGGGTCTGTTTCTGAGCTACAAGTTGCCACAAAAGAGCTGAAGTCCGAAATTTTAAGAGCAAAACAGAATTATAAATCAGAGTTGGAAAGCAAGATGGCAACAAAGAAACTTGGTTCAGCCTGGGCCAGTATGAAAACTATTGCAGGCCTTCAGAGCACAGAACGCAGTAATCGTGTGTTTCTAGATGGTTTTAATTTAGACACAGAGCTGGCTAATGCTCTCAATTGTTTTTATGGTCGTTTTGACTCCTTTGATTTTAGCACTGAAACCCAAGATTTGAAACAGAAACTCAAAGACAATCAATTCAATTTCAATTCAGTTCAATTCAACTTTATTTATATAGCGCCATTTCACAGCAACAGTCATCTCATAGCACTATCAACTGTAGGGGGAACCCCCACAGTTGCAGAAAGACCCCAGCAATCAGGCGATCCCCCTGTGAGCAAGCACTTGGCGACGGTGGAGAGGAAAAACTCCCTTTTAACAGGAAGAAACCTCCAGCAGAACCAGGCTCAGGGAGGGGCAGTCATCTGCTGCGACTGGCTGGGGGGCCAGCACTAAATCAGCACTTTAATATTGAGGTGCAGGATATTAAAAGGGAGTTCTGCGCTGTAAAAGTGAACAAAAGTCCGGGCCCTGATAATATATGTGGGCGATTGGTAAAGTCCTGTGCACATGAACTGAGTCCTATATTTCATTACATTTTCATTAAGTCCTTACAGACACAACATGTGCTTAAGATCTGGAAAGAAGCCGTGGTTGTTCCCGTTCCAAAATCCAGCTGTCCTAAAATGGTAAACGACTTTAGACCAGTTGCTTTGACTTCAATTTTAATGAAAATTTTTGAAAAACTGGTCAGATGTGAGGTCCTAAAGCAGACTGAGCATGCATTGGATCCTCTGCAGTTTGCCTATAGGCCTCACAGAGGAGTGGAGGACGCCACTGTCACTCTGTTTAACATGCTTTTTAAACATCTGGATTTTAATGGGACACACACTAGGCTTTTATTTGTGGACTTTTCCTCTGCCTTTAATACAATCCAACCTCATATTTTAGTTGAAAGGCTCCTGCAACAATTTGATTTGAGCAATAATCTGGTGGGTTGGATTCTGGATTTCTTAACCAACAGGACGCAGAGAGTAAGGGTCAATGGTACATTGTCTGACCTAAAGTGCTCTTCTACTGGCTCTCCTCAGGGGTGTGTGTCGTCACCACTACTCTTCATCCTGTACACAAACATGTGTCAGAGCAGACATGACAACAGACACATTATAAAGTATGCTGATGACTCAGTTATTGTCAGTCTCCTCCAGGATGGTGAGAGTGGCCACGGCCCAGTAGTTGATGATTTTGTTCACTGGTGTGAGAATTCCTACCTGCAGCTGAATACGACAAAAACTAAAGACATGATCATTGACTTTAGGAGGAAAACTCCCAGGCACAAAGTCACCGTACTAAAAGGCCAGACCACCAACTGTGTACAATCCTACAAATATCTTGGGACGATTATTGATAGTAATTTAAACTTTGAAGAGAACTGTGAAAGGGTGTGCAAAAAGGGTCAGCAACATTTGCATTGCTTGAGAAAACTTGCACGCTTCCAAATTGACCGAACCATAATGACAATGTTTTATTGGGCTTTTATTGAATCTGTTTTATCCTTTTCTTTAGTGTCATGGTTTAGTCAGATAAAATTGAAACAGAGGAAATCCTTGGATCAGGTAGTTAGATGGTCCAGTCGTTTGCTTGGTGAGCCACAGCTGAGCCTGACATCCCTGTACACCAGACAAGTACAGAGGATGGCTACCTCCATTTTAAATGATGACTCCCACCCTTTGCACTGCAACTTTCAGCTTCTTCCCTCAAGACGGAGGTTTGCTGTCCCAAAAAGTAAAGCCCAGCGCTACAAAAACAGCTTTGTTCCTGCTGTTGTCAAAGAGTTGAACAAGTTGTAACAATATATTGCACATAATTTAGGTACCTATTTATTAACTCCATTTTATATTTACTTATTTTTGTAGGATGTTACTTGGGTTCTAAATCTTTTATTGGGTTTTAGACTTTTGAGTTTTTAACCTCTTTGACTAGTTTTTAACTTTTTAATATGACCCTTCTCTCTTACCTCTGGTTTTTCTCTCATCCCTTTGTCTTTATACCCTGATTGATGGAGCCTTGAGTATTTTTATCATGTTTATAGTCAGCTTCATGTGTGCCTGTGTTTGTGTCTATGTTGAATGTAATTGTGGCTTGTAAATATGGATGTCACCAGACTGCAAAACAAATCTACCTACGGGTACAAATAAAGGAACCTGAACCTGTATAAACAGACAGAGTACTGCTCAATTTATGAGACAAGACCTTGATATGTGATGATTCAACAGAAGGCATATAGGACATAGTTAAGTACGACTGATATTTTGGGTTGGTCAGTACAGGTTCATCCTGTACTCCACACTGGTAGAGGTGCTTTTTTTTCAACCATCTGTTAGATTATTTAAAGGTAAAATTGTGTTATAGGCTGTAATGTGCATGATCTATGATGATGTGTGACTGAAGCAGATGGTCCTGAGCCACGTCAGAATGAAAACGGGGTGTGCATGATAATTTTCCTCAAAATACGATAATTTTAAGCTGCTGGTGTGATACTTCAACATTTCCCATCTGGCAACACTGCCTTCATTACACATGGATTTAAAATCAGCTGGGGACTGGTTCATAGAATGTTTGGTGTGGTTCGATTCAGAGGCTTCTCCTTTTTCAAGTGACTATAAAAACGTCCAGGTCAAGGCAGTATTTATCTCTCGTTTTCATCTTGTCCCACATCTCGTTTAAATCTTGAAACAGGTTAAAAATCATTTCTAAACATTAACGTTTGTGCTAAAATATACTTTTGCTCTTGTTTTGTAAACATTGTGGTCTTAACTTTGACCAGCAATTGGAAAAAAAAATCACTCCTGATTAGTATGTTTTTATAGCGGCTAATTATACTGATAATTTTTTCAGTGTGCCAGCGGGAGTGTCGTGCTCAACACATTACTTGATTTGTATTTCATGTCCAGTTGTGTAATAATGTATATATACTTATCAAGCATCATATGACAAATTTGAACATAAATCCAGCATTTCACTGCTGGGACTTAGAAATGCTTGTAGTTGCAGAGACACATACTAGTAGGGCTGTGAATCTTTAGAAGTCACTTGATTCAATTTGTTTCTGATTTTTGGGGTCACGATTTGATTCAGACCCGATTTTCCATTCAGAACGATTTTCACTTCGTATTTGGCTCTCAGTTCAATACAAAAACCCACTAATCTCAGAAAAAAAGTCCACTACAGGGTTTCCTCTGGTAACACTTCTGTGTGGCAGCCCACTGTGCTAAAGAAGTTTGCCGCTGCACCTAAAATATATTAATTTAAGATGAATTAAATATGAAAGAAGCGCTCTGCAAGCGCGCACGAACAATGCGTGTGACTGCCATCTGCGCGGAAGCCGCCTGGCGCCTGCGTGACCGTTTATGCAGGCAGAGCGTGTCTCTGTAGCGTTGCTGTCCGAGAGAAACGTGGAAAAAAGTACAAGAGAGTGGAGTCATTTATGGTGGTTTTAACCTGCTGGTAACTGGAACTGGAACCGCTGAGTGTGAAGCGGCTGGGATGAGAATCAGCACCTCCAAGTCCGAGTCCATGGTCCTCAGCCGGAAAAAGGTGGATTGTCCTCTCGGGGCAGGAGCCTGTCCACAACCCAAAGTGGAGGAGTTTAAGTATCTCGGGTCTCATTCAGGAGTGAGGGGAAAATGGAGCGAGAGATTGACAGACGGATTGGAGCAGCATCTGCAGTGATGCGGACGTTGTACCGGTCTGTTGTGGTGAAGAGGGAGCTGAGTTCTAAAGCAAAGCTGTCGATTTACCAGTCATTCTACGTTCCTACTCTTACCTATGGTCATGAGCTTTGGGTAATGACCGAAAGAACAAGATCGCGGATACAAGTGGCTGAAATGAGCTTTCTCCGTAGGATTGCTGGACTCACCCTGAGAGATAGGGTGAGGAGCTCAGTCATCCGGGAGAGGCTCAGAGTAGAACCGCTGCTCCTCCACATTGAAAGGAGTCAGTTGAGGTGGTTTGGGCATCTGATTAGGATGCCTCCTGGATGCCTCCCACTTGAGGTGTTTTGGGCACGTCCCACTGGGAGGAGACCCAGGGGCAGACCCAGGACTCGGTGCAGAGACTATGTCTCCCAGCTGGTCTGGGAACGCCTTGGTATCCTCTCTGAAGAGCTGGAGCAGGTGGCTGGGGAGAGGGAAGTCTGGGCTTCTCTGCTTGTACTGCTGCCTCCACGCCCTGGACCTCCGGAAAAGCGGTAGAAGATGGATGGATGGTAACTGGAACAGCAGTGAGGAGTCGCTTAGCTAACAGGTGTAGTTAGGCTTCACAGCAGGGAAAGACAAGAGTGACTGATGAACCGCTGAGGATTGACTTCATCAGCTACTACAATGCTGTCTAATAATTTATGTTCATTATTATGTACCTGGCAAGTTAAGATGACCGAAATTCACTTAAGTCAGTGACTTTAATCCGTCAGCAGCCTTCAGACAAACTAAACGTGCCAAGATTTGGATTTCAGAATAAGGGAGGTTTTTCCTGCTGTCTGGTTGGTGAGGAGAGTTCTAAAAAAAACTGTAAATACTGTACATAGAAATATAACAGAAATAACTGCATATTTGGTCATTTAAGTTAATTTATTTCTTTAAATATAATTTTAATAAATATATTTCTTTGAATTCAGAGATATTGTTCTGTTCTGGCTCTACAAAATTATGCTCAAAAGTTTAAATTGTATGAGGAAAAAAGTAAAAAAATTGCCACGTTCTGTTTCAACTTTATTAGAAAAACAGTAATTTTATAATAATTGCCTTTGTCCATCAGACAGGCCTCTTGACTGTCCGGTTTTAAAACTCCTCGTAAAACCCATTTTTATTCTCTGGCGTTTGACCCAGTTTGAGATATTAATTTTATTTGGTCTTATTGTCCCCCTCATGGATCGTCACCTTATCGTGGTGGGGGGGTTTGCGTGCCCCAGTGATCCCAGGAGCTATGTTGTCCGGGGCAATTTGCCTCTGATAGGGTCTCCCAAGACAAACTGGTCCTGGGTGAAGGGCCAGACGAAGAACGATCCAACAGACTCTCATGATAAATTGTATATCAAGGATTCAGTGTACCCCGCCCGGTATGGGGTTACCGGGGCCCCACCCTGGAGCCAGGCCTGGGGGAGGGGCTCGAAGGCTAGCGTCTGGTGGCCGGGTTTCCACCCATGGGACCCGGCCGGGCTCAGCCCGAAGGAGTTACATGGGTCCGCCCTCCAGTAGGTTCACCACCTGCAGGAGGGATCATGGAAGTCCGGTGCTATGTGGATTAGGTGGCAGTCAAAGGCGGAGACCTTGGCGGACTGATCCCAAGCTTTCTAAACTGGCTTTTGGTACGTGGAATGTCACCTCTCTGGTGGGGAAGGAGCCTGAGCTGGTGTACGAGGTTGAGAGATACCGGCTAGATATAGTCGGCCTCACCTCAACACACAGCTCCGGTTCCGGAACCAGTCTCCTGGAGAGGGGCTGGAGCTTGGCCTTTTCTGGAGTTGCCCCGGGCGAGAGGCGACGAGCAGGGGTAGGTATTCTTGTATCGCCCCACCTTGCTGCCTCTATATTGGAGTTTTCCCCGGTGGACGAAAGGGTTGCTTCCCTGCGCCTTCGGGTTGGGAAACGGGTCCTGACCATCATTTGTGCCTATGCACCAAATGATGTTTCAGAGTACCCACCCTTTTTGGAGTCTGTGACTGGGGTGCTGGAGGGTGCTCCTCCTGGAGACTCCATTGTCCTACTGGGGGACTTCAATGTGCACGTGGGCAACGACAGTGAAACCTGGAGGGGGGTGATTGGGAGGAACGGCCTGCCCGATCTGAACCCGAGTGGTGTTCAGTTATTGGACTTCTGTGCTAACCACAGTCTGTCTATAACGAACACCATGTTCAAGCATAAGGGTGTCCATATGTGCACCTGGCACCAGGACACCCTAGGCCGCAGGTCGATGATCGATTTTGTTATCGTATCATCAGACCTGCGACCGTATGTCTTGGACACCCGAGTAAAGAGAGGTGCAGAGCTGTCAACTGATCACCACCTGGTGGTGAGTTGGATCCGATGGCAGGGGAGGAAGCCATTCAGACCTGGTAGACCCAAACGTATAGTGAGGGTGTGCTGGGAGCGTCTGGCTGAGGCCCCTGTCCGGGAGGTCTTCAACTCCCACCTCCGGAAGAACTTCAACCACATTCCGAGGGAGTCTGGAGACATGGAGTCTGAATGGGCCATGTTCTCCACCTCTGTTGTTGAAGCGGCAGCCCAGAGCTGCGGCCGCAAGGTGGTCGGTGCATCTCGTGGTGGCAACCCCCGAACCAAGTGGTGGACACCAGTGGTGAGGGGGGCCATTAAGCTGAAGAAGGAGTCCTATCAAGCTTGGTTGGCTTGTGGGACTCCCGAAGCAGCTGAGGTGTACCGGCAGGCCAAGCGGAGTGCAGCTCGGGTGGTTGCTGAAGCAAAAACCCGGGTATGGGAGGAGTTCGGTGAGGCCATGGAACAAGACTTTCGGTCGGCTTCAAAGAGATTCTGGCAAACTGTTCGGCGGCTCAGGAGGGGAAAGCAGCTCCCCGTCCACACTGTGTATGGTGCGGATGGGACACTGTTGACTTCAACTGGGGATATCGTCGGGCGGTGGAAGGAATACTTCGAGGATCTCCTCAATCCCACTGATACGCCTTCCACAGAGGAAGCAGGGTTTGGGGACGAGGGGGATGACTCGCCTATCACAGGGGCTGAGGTCGCCAAGGTGGTTAAAAATCTCCTTGGTGGCCGGGCCCCGGGGGTGGACGAGATTCGCCCCGAGTACCTCAAGGCCCTGGATGTTGTTGGGTTGTCATGGTTGACACGCCTCTGCAACATTGCGTGGAGGTCGGGGGCAGTGCCTTTGGCATGGCAAACCGGGGTGGTGGTTCCTCTCTTCAAAAAAGGGGACCGGAGGGTGTGCTCCAACTTTAGAGGGATCACACTCCTCAGCCTCCCTGGGAAGGTCTATGCCAAGGTACTGGAGAGGAGAGTCCGGCCGTTGGTCGAACCTCGGATTCAGGAGGAGCAATGTGGTTTTCGTCCTGGCCGTGGCACATCGGACCAGCTCTTTACCCTCTCGAGAATTCTTGAGGGTTCGTGGGAGTTTGCCCAACCAGTTTACATGTGTTTTGTGGACTTGGAGAAGGCATTTGACCGCGTCCCTCGTGGATTTTTGTGGGGGGTGCTTCGGGAGTATGGGGTATCGGGCTTGTTGTTACGAGCTATTCGGTCTCTGTACGACCGTTGTGAGAGTTTAGTTCGCATTGCCAACACTCGGTCGGAGTCATTCCCAGTGAGAGTTGGACTCCGCCAGGGCTGCCCTTTGTCACCGGTCCTGTTCATAATTTTTATGGACAGGATTTCTAGGCGCAGCCAGGGAATGGAGGGTGTCATGCTTGGTGACCACAGGATCTCATCTCTGTTGTTTGCAGATGATGTTGTCCTGTTGGCTTCATCCAGCAATGACCTACAGCTCTTGCTGGGACGGTTTGCCGCTGAGTGTGAAGCGGCTGGGATGAGAATCAGCACCTCCAAGTCCGAGTCCATGGTCCTCAGCCGGAAAAAGGTGGATTGTCCTCTCCGGGTTGGGGACAGGCTCCTGCCCCAAGTGGAGGAGTTTAAGTATCTTGGGGTCTTGTTCACGAGTGAGGGGAAAATGGAGCGAGAGATCGACAGACGGATTGGAGCAGCATCTGCAGTGATGCGGACGTTGTACCGGTCTGTTGTGGTGAAGAGGGAGCTTAGTTCTAAGGCAAAGCTGTCGATTTACCAGTCAATCTACGTTCCTACTCTCACCTATGGTCACGAGCTTTGGGTAATGACCGAAAGAACGAGATCGCGGATACAAGCGGCTGAAATGAGCTTTCTCCGTAGGATTGCTGGACTCACCCTCAGAGATAGGGTGAGGAGCTCAGTCATCCGGGAGAGGCTCAGAGTAGAACCGCTGCTCCTCCACATTGAAAGGAGTCAGTTGAGGTGGTATGGGCATCTGATTAGGATGCCTCCTGGACGCCTCCCACTTGAGGTGTTTCAGGCACGTCCCACTGGGAGGAGACCCCGGGGCAGACCCAGGACTCGGTGGAGAGACTATGCCTCCCAGCTAGTCTGGGAACGCCTTGGTATCCCCTCTGAAGAGCTGGAGCAGGTGGCTGGGGAGAGGGAAGTCTGGGCTTCTCTGCTTGAACTGCTGCCTCCGCGACCCGGACCTCCGGAAAAGCGGTAGAAGATGGATGGATGGATGGATGGTCTTATTGTCTCAATTGTATGACTATTGTTTTGCTTGTGCTGTTTTATACTTTAGCTGTATTTATTGTTTTTATATTTTATTTATTGTTGATGTACAGCACTTTGTGTCAATTGTCATTTTAAAAAAGCTTTATAAATAAAGTTGGATTGGATTAAAAAAGATAATGATTATCCATAAAATAGGTTCAGGTTACTTTATTTGTACCCATTGGTAGATTTGTTTTGCAGATAATCCACAATTTTATAGTAGTCTCAAATGTACAAGAGGAAATTACAAATTTGAGGAAAAGTATTGAAAATTTAGATAAATTTACAGAGAAAAGTAGAAAACTATAAGAAAATTGTTATAAATTTTGGAGAAAAACCTCAAACCTTCAAGACTGAAGTCATTACTCAAGATTTTAAGTGGCTGCTCTTTGTACCCTTAACTCAACTAGAAATTTTTGGTTGTCTACTTTTAATTATTAATTTCAAAGCACTGCTTTTACATGAGTAGAATTTCTGGCTACTAAACCCACGTCTGATCATATAATTTAAGTATGCATCAGTAAATTACTATTATGAATGTTTTGGGGTTTTTTTCCCCTTCCTTTTCCTACTCTTTGTCAATGGGGGGAAAAAGAAACACTAGAATAAAAATACAAAAAAAAAAAAATCCATTTTGGTTGTTTATGTAAACCATGAAAAAAAAAAAAATCCTGAAGGACAAAACATGACGCTTGGTAATTTCTAACCTGTTCGTATACCACCGTAGACAGAGAACCTGAATTAGACCGAGCTCAGAGAGGGAAAGATGAGACAGAAGAGAGGAGCCAAGAAGAGGAAAGTGTTCAGGCAGAGGGTCCAGGAGAGAAGGATGACACCAGTAAAAAGTCCAAACACAGGACATCTGGGTGGGACCCCAGCTGGCCCAATACTCCAACATTCAAGCCTTGGTTATACAATACGTCAAATGGTAAGTTCCATTATGCAGTATTACTGTGCAAAATTAAAAAAAATAAATAAAAATAAATAGTGTAAAATTAACATTTCTGGTTACAATCCTGTCATGTGTAAAAATGAATATTGTGATATTTGGGGTCTGCTGCGTGATGATGTCACACATCATAGAAATGGCAAAACAAACATGGTGGGAAGCTGCTGCTCCGAAATCAGACCGTCTCCAGTTATTAAGTTTCACTTTCTGTTTCAGACCGCTGTCATGTTTAAAAAAAGAAAACAAAACAAAACGGTGCAGCAGTGTGGATAATCTGCCTGCATTTTTTTCCACATGTCCAGAATATTAACAAATATTATTAAGTATTAACGTTGAACAATATGCAGCTTGAAGTTGCTGTTGATTTTTACTTTCGTTTTGGCCGTTTCATCTTGATTTTATTCAACCATCCAAAGAGAGAAATAAAAGCATCTCTTCAGAGAGCCAAAAGTAGAAGGACAGGTCCATGCAACGGGAGTAAGGCTGCGTGTCCACCAAACACATCTTTTCAGCTCTGGGCGGCTATTTTCCATTCATTCTCTATGTAGTCCAGCATTTACAGCTCTGAGCGCCCATGGCGCTGAAACGCTCTTGGCAGTGGACGTTTTTTGTTGCGGCGCTCAGAGCACTCAGAGTTAAAAAAAAGTTCAACTTTTCAGAGACTGCAGCTGAGCTTGTCAATGTCACACCCTTAAGCAGCCAATCAGAACTGCTGTACTCAGACTCCTGCGTTCCGTGTCATCATATTTTACATCCAGAGCTGCTAGAAAACATTTCCTGTCCATTGTTATTTAGAGACTATTAAAAAAATCTGTAGAAAGTCTGACAATAGGAAAAGTGGGAGTGATGAGCTGAGAGTGACAAGCTGTTGCAGGGATACAGGGCACAGGCTTCTTTTCCCCCAGAGCGCAGCATACAAACGCTGAAAAAAAAGGCTCAGGGCGGTCGGGTGACAAAAAAACACGTTTGGTGGACACACAGCCTAATGCAAGTAAAGTGATTCAACATAAAACCCAGCCTGTGTGTACAGTTAAGATGTAAAGGTTTATATTCTTGCAATATTTGATACAGAACTAAAAAATATTTTAAGCTAAATCTGAGCTTCTGTTTTTAAAATTGAGAAATAAGAGTTTTTGTTGTTCAAGGTAAATAATGCTGGTCTGTGAAACTGTCCTTTTTTGCATAAATTTAAAAGAAAAAAATATTCTGTAATACTGTGAAAAATATTACCATGAAAATTCACAGAAATATCGTGATATCATTTTTAGGCCATATTGCCCACCCCTGTTGTTGTGACCCAAAAAGCCTGAATTTGTGCGAGGTTTTCCAAAAAGTTGTGACATTTTAACCCCCTTGCACTCTGGTCAATTTCCCTGAAAACGCCTAAAAATAACGTACCCAAAGTAAATCAAAAGCTGTTCTTCAACCCTTTGCAGCATCTTCATGGGGTTGGTCTCATTTAAAAGAAAACACTTTGAATTTTTTTGCAAAACGGTCATAATCTCTCTAAGTGCTCCTGCCACTGAGTAACAGTCATCTAAACATACTGAATTTGAAGAAAATAAAGTTCGCCTGGGTGTTTTTTTTAGATACAAATGCTTGCAAATAACACACTGCTGTCAGATACTGGCTGGAAAATGCAACAGAAATGTAGAACCAAGTGTTATCAAGCTGAGGTCAAAATTTTGTAACAATACCACAAAAAATGAATATATTACACAGCTTTTTTGTCAGGTTGTTCCCAGGCGTTTTTGAACTGTGCCAAATTGTGCCAAATGGGACAGTTTGGAAAAAACGTCTATAACTTTTGAATGCTTCAACATAGAAGCTTCATCTTGGGCTCTAATGAAAGGTGACACTCAGGGCTGTGTGTGTGTGGGGGGGTTGTTTATTCATGAATGAATGAATGAATGAACAAACAAGCCCCCCACACACAAAGAAGCATGCCACGTAAAAAATGTGTGGCCTTTTTTTTACAAGAAAAAATCACCTACAGTGCAATAAAAATTATACTAAAATATCTGCAATGTACAGGATAACAACTCTCCCCCCCCCCCCCCCCCCCCTGCTACAGAGGAGCTCGGCACACAAAAAACGGTCCATCAACGGTCCGTCATGTGGCTATGACGGACCGTTGTAATTACCGATCGGTCAAAAGTCATTTTTATTACTATTTTCATTGATAAAGAATAATTTAGCTTATAACGCTTACCTGTCCACAACAGCAGTGTCGTTGGCGAACATCTGTTCCTCTTTGTCAGACGAACATGAAGCTGGTCCGGTTGTTACGGACTCGTGGTTCTGGTCACCCGACCCGGTCAAACCATCTCCGCTTCCATGATTGCGGTTTTTGTGAACGATTTTTCAAAACAAATAAGAACAGTAGTAATAAAAAAAAGACTGGCTAACGCTACCGTTACACACAGGTCTCAATGTGTGTCACCCTGCGGCTTAGACAAAACAGATTTTACGCACGGGATGCACGCGTTTCAATTGTCGAACTTCTCTGCTTCAATTTGCTCGTTGTATTCGCGGTTGTTGGTAGGCAGGTCCTTCTTGCTAGGTTTTCAGTCATTGGTTCTTCAAGGTTTCTGAAACCCAATTCAAGGCTCTTATTAGTCGAATGAGAGGTCAGTCAAATCTAAACCAATCAAAGCACTCCTTTGGCTTTCTGTTCGCAGCTGTATCTGTACTTGAAGAATGGAAATGCAGCTTTTTTTTTTTTTTCAGTGCACACTGAGACGCACTATGATGCAGAGACGTGACCGCCCGCAGAATCCCGGAGTGCAACAGGTTTAAGAGGTTTTTTTGCACTGAAAGTTGTGTGAGGAAGTACAGATTTTAAAGACGCTGCTTTTTCCATAGTTTACAGTGATGCTATTCTATGTAACACCACAAGAAAAGTCCAGGATTGCCAAAAACATTCTTGTTAAACAGTGATTTATGTAGAATTAAATGCTCAGCAAAGTTGTCAAAAAATTACCAACATTGTATTCTTGCTGAGAACTTGAATTAAAAAAAGAAATAAAAGAATTGGTCATTACAACAACTAAATTGCATTAGAGTATGGAGAAAATTCTGGCAGCACCTTCTTGAATCTGAAAACTAAGACCCCTGAAAAACTTGGTCTTCTTCTGTGCTGAAATCCACATGTAGCAGGGATGTCTGCTCCACTGATAACCTCTTCCCTTCAGAACGCCTCAGTGCAGGATGAACCTTGGAGTGGAAACACAGTCTTCACAGACCTGAAGGGGAGATTTTTTTTTTTTTTTAGATTTAGTATACTTTATTGATCCCCAGAGGGGAAATTGAGGGTCATCCACCACCTGGATGGATGAAGCAGCCACGATACGGCGCCATCCCTTAACCATTCACACACACATTCACACCTAGGGCCACTTTAGAGTCTCCAATTAACCTAACCTGCATGTTTTTGGCATGTGGGAGGAAACCGGAGAAATCCCGGGGTAAACCCACGCATACACGGGGAGAACATGCAAACTCCACACAGATCACCGTTGGTCGGGGGCTGGGATCGATCCCACGATCCCCCGGCCAAGGGTAAACTGTGCTGCCGCAGTGCTAACCGCTGCTCCACCGTGCAGCCCAGATGACAAGGAGAATAGATTTCAAAGTAAAATTAATCATATTTTTACCTCCCTACACCACAGTAGGGTTTAATAATTTAGGTTCTTTTATTTTTTTATTGTTTATATTTGAACTACAAATTAACTTTTAATTTTTGAAAAGGGTTTCCATTCATTTCCTGGGAAGATTTGTTCATTTCAGTTTAGTTCTACTGAGTAAAAATTGCTCGTACTGCAGCCTTTATTAATCCTGCCATTTTCATTTTATTGTGATTTATTATCTTCAAATCTCTCACTTAAGTGCTAGAAGTCCATAATATCCTAAAATATACCTTTATTCTGCATTTATTCAGTGCTTAACCAACAGTTAACTACTGTATCCATAGTTTGTAAAAGAAAACGGCATCATGCTGGATGGATAATTTATGACACAAATGTTAAAACATGATATTTTACTTACAATCTCAGCAGCTCCAAGTCTCCCTCTCTGTTCACCAGTTTCAGCCAGTCTCCGTGTATTTTCTGTTTGAAGAGTTTATCAGTCGTCGACTTTATGTTCCAACACAGCGCTGCACGTAGTACAAAACTGTTTATCCCCCTTTATGAAAAATATTTGGAAACTGTTGAGGACGGTCTTTATTGTGACTTTTGATAAGTTGAAGAGACATGCACATCAACACATCTGGTCATGTAAATACGGAAGTCAAGACGTGTGCCGCAGGGAACTCTTGCTGGATGAGAACCGTTGTAACACCACAGAAGAAGAACCAGCATCTGTTAGCACTCCGGGTGTTTCTGGTTCTTCTGCGCTGTTCCTGGCTGGCCGACACAGTTTCGATACGATCAGACGTTCAGATGTAAAAGCATTATATTAAAAGATCGATCCACAGATTTTGTGTATCGATATCGGCTCCGTCAAACGTGGATCGATTCAGATCGTTGAATCGATCTTTTGAACCCATCCCTAGGGGCTGGTGAAGTCAATCCTCAGCAGTTCAGTAACTCTTGCCTTTCCTTGCATATGAAGCCTAACCACACCTGTTTGCTAAGCGACTCTTCATTATTGTTCCAGTTACCAGCGGATTAAAACCACCATAAATGCGTCCAGTGCTTACATACCTCTTCTGCTTTTTTTTCCCCATGTTTAAAGTACTTTAATAAGTTCATGGTGTTCTTGGACAGTGATGCTAGAGAGACACTCTGCCTAGCGACTGACGGTCACGTGGGCGGGGCGCTTCTGAACTCCGACGTGTGGATGACTGTCACGTGCGTTGTGTGCGTGCTTGCGCAGCGTCATTCCTTAATTTATATTTCCGAAATGTTCTCAGAGGAAACTCTGCCCTAGGATGAATTTGTTAAAATATGAAATCATGAAAATTGTCATTGCTGCTTTGATTAAAAAATGCTAACTTCCTATGGAGTGTAGGTCAGGAGTTCATTGTTTTTACATGCTTCAGTGTGAAAAATGTGTGTTCATTTTCATCATCCTACAAGATGGTAGATTCTCTGTGGTCTCTTAGATTTAACCTTGTGAGTTAATGGTAACAGTGGAGATAAAAATCACCCTGAATGTGAACTAGAAATGAGTAGAATCTCTGGACTGCTGTTGCTGCTTCTTCCAAACCTGAACACTGAGTTTGTTGTGTCATATTCTTGTGGTTGTGGTCATCACACTAGTGAACTGTTTATTTCCATTTTTTTTCCTCCCTAGGGCAAAATATCTGTAAGAATGAGCTTTTTACTGACCAGCAGCTCTGTAAACAAGAGAATAACTCAAGGTTGGAACAACAGGTTAAAGAGGAACAGGAGAAATTCTGGACCAGTCAAGAGGTAGAACAGTTTATGGAGATGCAGGGAGCAGCTCCTGTGTCTCACCTCTGCTGTAACTGGGAACCAAGATGAGGAAGGAAGCCGGCATGTAGACTCAGGATCAACTGAGAGTAAAGAGCTGATCCTGAGTCTACATGCCGGGTTTCTTACTCGGGATCAACTGAGAGTGGAGAGCTGAAGCCAAAGAAGAGACGTCTGAAAACAGGAAGTCACCATGAAGGTAAACACTCTTGATACCAAAGAGACGGGGAGTAACTTCGTATGTAACTACCTACACACTGAAATTAAAACAGACGCTTGTGATGGATTTTATCTGAGCTGAATTAGTTTTTAGTTCTAGTCACGAAGGTGGTAATCATGTAATGAGTTTCATTCTGTTAAGAAGAGCTATTAGTGATTGTTTCTGCAGTTTTAAAAAAAATTATGGAGAATCATCATCAACACAGACTGATGTCACCAGGAAACCTGTAATAAAGTTCCACAGAATAGGTACAGACCAATCTGATGACTGATTTGTTAGTTGTGATCTTGTGGTGAGTAGTTATGGTTTATCTTAGTCCATTTTGTTGTCACAGCAGCAGGAAAAGGGTCAAAAAGCGCAAAGGTTCTGGCCTAATTATTCAGAGCTGTGTTTTGGAAACAAGATGCAGTAACCCAACCCAAAACTTTGCTGCCCTTTCCCTTGAGTACACAGAGGCACATGATCGAAGGTGAACTGTGGTCATGATGGCTTCTTTAGAAGATGGGTTTTGTGCTGGCCAAAGGGCGTTTGCGTAAGTGAAGATGAAATGCATGCAATAGTGGCACTGCAGGCATTAAGCCATGCATTAATTACAGTTGATGCCCGGTCAGTTATTTTATGGAGGATGATGATACAATTGAAAAAATTGAGCTGAATTTAAATTAATTTTGGTTTAACGTCTGACTTGTTCTGCTCCGTTGTGTAACACCCAGACATGAATGGGTTTTCCTTTGAGTTTATGGTGAATACATTTTTTGTCAAGTTATATGTTCATAAATAAAAATGCTTGAATGAAGCCTAGTTTCTGTGGTTTTTCCAACCAATAAAAAGTGGGAACGCTATACAACTTTTCAGCTCGGTGGAGGAATGTGATTGATACAAAAGTATTATGTGAAAATGCTTATTTATAGAAATGTTTACATTTTCAACATATGGGGTTACTGTAATGTGCTTAAATCTTAAATTTATACATGCCTTGCCACCTTTTAAGGGCCAGTTCCCTGTAAGCCATGAACAGGCATTTGAGCTATGTTTGTCTATTTAAAAAAAAAAAAAAAAATACTGCTCCTGTCCCTTTAAGACGTGCTGAACAATGAGTAGATGTTCTGCAGGTGCAGTGATGCTAGGAAACTGAAGCAGGTCACAGCCACCAGAACAGTCTGGAATCAGAGTCCGTACACCTCCCATGTTTGTTGGGGACAGTAAATAAATCCCTCCTGTGAAGAGCTAACCCATCTGGTGCACTCATGAATTGCGCAGACACTGATGTCAGAAGTTTTTTTTTGTTTTTTTTTCCCCCTTTTTTTCTTTTTCCCCCTGCCGGTTGAGGCCCAACTCTTTGGGCGAAGACTGAAGGGAGATTATGTTATGGGTCAGTCTTTCCCACTTTTGTTAAATCAACTACAGTTTTGGTGCGTTTGTTTTGAATGTTGGACCATGGTTTGATATACTCTGATGCACATATTGCAATTTCACTCTCATTGGATGACCTTGAGGTCAAAGGTCAGGTAAGTTTTCCCTAAATCTTGTAAACACAGTAACTACTGAAGGAAATGATATAGGCTTTTCAAATCAATCAGTAGTTTTATCTAATACACATCTTGGACGACTTACACCCTCACCTAACTATGGGTTTGGGGTCAAAGTTAACATTGCAGTTGCTCTATGGTAAATGCTACATTTACTATCACTATAAAATGAGTAAAGCTAGGGCTACCAAACCTGGTATACAGGTTCACCCTGTGACCCTGAAATGTGATTATGACCTTGCAATTCCAAAAGCAAAGGTTAACGTCAAAATGGCTTTTTTAAATTAACCTTTATTTATACAGGTAGTCTCATTGCAACACAAGGTCTCATTTTCAAGAGAGACCTGTCAAAACAACACAAACTAAACTTATCTAAACAGCAAAATAAGCTAGGGTCAGCAAACTTGCTACACAGGTTCACCTTGGGATCCTGACCTCTATGAGCTTGGGGTCAAAGCTCAAGGTTAACATGTAAAGGTAGGGCTGCTGCCAAACTTGCTACACAGGTTCACCCTTTGACCCTGAAGTGTGGCCGAATCTCATTCTCCCTTGCAGACTCATTGACATTAGGCGTGTTCACATGAAGTGAAGGGCTGTCCCAATCTGAATTCAGGAAGTGGCTGACTGCTCACTTGCTGACTTCATGAGTCCTTAAGTCAGCATAGCATGCTGACTTAACCCTTTGAGTGTGTATGGTGCACTTCTCTGCCTGTCAGCTGATCAGTCTAAACAAAGCCTGTACAGCTGAATAGAGTGTGAAATGGTGGCTGAGAGGTGTGGCTTTTCATTTACCATGAGAACTGGAAATGGTCCAATGCAATAAGTAGGTCAAATCAGCGTTTGAAGCCTGCCCCTTTTCATTCTGCTGTTTGACAGGAGGAAACAGGATGGTGAGAAAAACGCTCTCAGCTGAAGAGGTATTCACTGGTATTCACCGCTCCTGGGTCAGAGGAAGAGCTTAGCCCTAGTTCGTCATCTGAGTAGAGTCCAGCTCTGATTATGTGCCTTTGGACAAGGGTACAAGCAGTTCTTGTGAAAGTAGAGATGGACATCTTGCGCGCGACGCTGCAACTGTTTTTTTTTTAATTATTTAATGTGGACATAACAAATTACATTAGCACAATCACAAGGAGAGACCAGATGTTTTGCATAGGTGTATACAGTATAGCACAAGTGCTAATTCTCAACACCAGTCCATAGGTGGCTTATATAGGTCATAAATTAGCCTATACATACAAAATTTATAAGCTAATTAAAATTATAAATACATTACAAATTATAAATAGAGCAAGAGATCCATGATTACAACAAACACAACAATTCAGACTAGACATGCACACATTGCTGGTGGGATTTTAGTCAGTCTTTTAACACCTCTGTTGAAGAGGTTGGCATTTGTCTCCAATTTTAAGTGAGTTGGCAGAGAGTTCCATAAGTTTGCCCCTTTTATGGAGAAAGCAACCAAACCAAATGAAGTTCTAGACATGGTGACAATGCAGTCACCGTTGATGGAAGCTCATGTGCATGTGTAACGGATGCCAACTAGTACTGTACGGCGTAGAACGTTAGTAAACCTCCCTCCCAAAGCCTTATACAGTATCGGTAGCGCTGAGCTGTCGGTCGGACCTTTAGCTCAGCGCGATCGTGCTGTGTCTCCCATGCTCGAACTGTGTGTTAGTTGACTGAGAGGTCGCGGGTTCGTGTCCCGTGTGGGGCGAACTGCGCAGGATGATCTCTGTCACACTGGTGCCGTGAACCCGGCATGGGAGTGAGGTTTAAGGGGGAGAGTGTAACGGATGCCAACTAGTACTGTACGGCGTAGAACGTTAGTAAACCTCCCTCCCAAAGCCTTATACAGTATCGGTAGCGCTGAGCTATCGGTCGGACCTTTAGCTCAGCGCGATCGTGCTGTGTCTCCCATGCTCGAACTGTGTGTTAGTTGACTGAGAGGTCGCGGGTTCGTGTCCCGTGTGGGGCGAACTGCGCAGGATGATCTCTGTCACACATGCTCTGCTAGAGCTCGAGCGTCTAGCCACCAAACCAGAAAAAGGAGGCGAAACAAGATTGTATAGACATTACAGAAGATAATAAAATTTTCAAAAGTAAAAAGATTGTGCTTCACTAAAATACCACTGTGATGCCACCGCATTGGTTTTCGGTCCAAGATTTTTATAGCCTGTTTATATATTGCAGTTATGGGTTTTAGTGTAATTTGAGATGTTTGTGACCAAGATGTGATACAGTATGACAGATGTGAAAGAATCATCGCGTGCATATATGTATGAGCAGTTCTGAATGACAAATCCCTTCTAATGAGACGGAAGCAATTTAAATTGGGTTTGACCTTACAAATGTAATGCACCTGCTTGTCGAATCGCAGGTTCCTGTCTAGAATGATCCCTAAATACTTGACCTCATTCACTTCAGTAAGCACCTCATTTCCAATTTTAACATCAAAAACATCATTCATGGGCCCGTTTCTAATAGAGATACACATAGCAACAGTTTTTTTGACATTAAAGGTTAAATGCGACAACACAAGCCATTTAGAGATGTTCTGTAAAACCTGGGTCAGGTGCTCAGCTGCCATGCTAGCCGTTCTGGCAGACAGATAGATTACGGTGTCATCAGCGTACATCTGGCAGTTGGCACCTGAGCAACTATCGGGCAAGTCGTTGATGTATATTGTGAACAACAATGGCCCTAGTATAGTTCCTTGTGGTACTCCCATGTTATTGGTGAGCAACCCAGATTTCTCCCCATTGACCCTGACACATTTTTCTCTCCCCTCCAGGTATGACCTAAACCACTGTATTGCCTCAGTTGAAATCTTGAGGTCTTTTAACTTCAACAATAGGACAGTGTGGTTTACCGTGTCAAAGGCCTTTTTTAGATCCAGAAACACGGTCCCCACAACATGCCCCTTAACCAATAAAGCCTTGACCTTCTCAATAAAATAACAGCTGTTTCTGTGGAATACTTGGGTCTAAACCCAAATTGCTGTGAATAAAGTAATTGGTTGGACTCTAAATGTTCTATCAATTGAGCAGCAACAATCTTCTCCAAAATTTTTTAAACTACGGGCAATATGGCAATCGGCCTGTACAGTAGTTGCATGCTAGGTCCTTGTCTCCCAACTTATAGACCGGGGTAATTACTGCTGTCTTCCAATTCTCTGGGAAGGTATTTGTTCTTATTGACAAGTTACTAAGTGAGTAATAGGCTCCAACAGACTATTCTGGTGTTTCTTAATTAAGGCAGCATTTAAGTTATCAACATCCTTTGCCAGAGTTAATCATTTTCCCAATAATCTCTTTAACTGCATCACTGGATACCTCTTTAATGTGAAAACTGTTGTGAACATTAACATGTTCCTTAGAGGATAACTCAGGTGGTCTAAAATAACTTGCCAGTTTATGAACGGATTCAGTGAAAAAACAGTTGAAGACATTGGCCATGGACTCATTACTATCAATGAGGTTATCATCTACCTTGAGACTACTTATTTTTGAATGCTTTTGTTTACTCGAATTTGTTAATCTATTAATGTGTTGCCAGAGTTTAGAACTGCTCCCATTGGCCTCCTCAGTTAGTTTAAGGAAGTAATTAGTCTTTTCTGTGTCCAGCCGTGCCCAAAATGGCACAGGAGCCTCATCTGCAGATTGTTCTGCTTTGCCAAACCGTGGTCGCGGAGCGAAAAGGTCCAGCCCGTGGGCGACGTTTGGCTGGGCAAGAGCGCACTGCCGGTGCGCATTGACGTGTTCCACGTGTGCGCGCGGTGGCAGGACAATCAGTAGTGGCGATGCGGTGGGAGGTTTGGACATTGACGGCTGAGAGCTTCTTAGAGATGAAGAGGTTTATCAACTGTGGCTGAAAGCATTTGAACAGCCAGCAGGAAATCGTGGAGAGAAGGACCTGTCATCTACGTCCGCCACTGATTTTGTGTCGCTTTTTTGGACTCCGGAATTCTGGATGCTTGTGACCGATGAAACAAACAGGTACATATTTGTTGCATAAACTGTTTCATTTGCTTCATTTTAGTTTAGTGTGAAACAAATGTGCCATAAGATTTTTTTTTTTAAATGATTTTTAGTAACTTTGTCAATGATGGGACAAAAGGCCATGTGGTGGCAGTGTGTGAAACAAAAATTGTCCATCCATCTTCTACCGCTTTTCCGGAGCGGTAGAAGATGAAGCGGCAAATGAAGGAACAAAAGGCCATGTGGTGACAGTGTGACACCAAAATTGTTTTTGTTTTGAATGATTTTTAGTAATTTTGTCAATGATGGGACAAAAGGACCATGTGGTGACGGTGTGTAAAACGAAAATTGTTCATCCATCCATCTTCTACCGCTTTTCCGGAGTGGTAATTAGGTCTAATTATGCACAATGCATGGATGCAAGTTCACCTGGCAGACACTTGGGTACCTCTGCAACACTTATAATTGGGACTTTGCATCTAACTGTAATTCTGAAGCTATAGTATTATAATAAAATTTGGATTGTTGCAATATGCAAATTAGGTCCAATTATGCACAATGCATGGATGCAAGTTCACTTGGCAGACAATTGGGTTCCTCTGCAGCATTTTTGTAATTGGGACTTTGCATCTAACTATTACCGTTCTGGAGCTGTAGTGTTGTAAAAATTTGGATTGTCACAATATGAAAATTAGGTCCAATTATGCACAATGCATGGATGCAAGTTCAGCTGGCAGGCACTTGGGTTCCTCTGCAACATTTTTGTTATTGGGACTTTGCCTTTAACTATTACCGTTCTGAAGCTATAGTGTTATAATAAAATTTGGATTGTTGCAATATGCAGATTAGGTCTAATTATGCACTATGCATGGATGCAAGTTCACTTGGCAGACACTTGTAATTGGGACTTTGCCTCTAACTATTACCGTTCAGAAGCTATTGTCATTTGAAAATTTGGGGTCAAACTCTGCATTTTCCTGACAAAAATTCTACACTCCCAAAGGGTTAAGGGAATTACCCACAGTTCAGAGCGCCATGCCGGGGTTTCTCAAGGAAAAGCTCCTGATTGGTCACCTGTTCCATCACTGACCACCCCTTCATCCCTGCTCCACCCCACAAAAAACCCCCAAAACAAAACAAAAAGCACGCAAACAGATGCATCAAAGGAACAACCCCAAACATTAAAACGAAGATGTTTACATGTAAGTGTAATGTAGCTCACTGATCTGCATTGTGTCTATCGGCGACGGCGGCTCCAGCTCGTGTCCGAGCATTGGTTTTGTCTTGTTTTCAGGACGTTGCCATCTGTGATCAATGTCGATGGCGGATGTGGCTCTGAAGGCCCAGCTTATGATAGAACTGTCATGGGCAGAAGTCACATTTTATTGTGGGTGGGGGACGTGGTTGGTTTTGTTTTTCTTGTCTTTGTTTGTGTTTATCATCATCCTGTTGTTTTCTGAGCCTCTCAAATGAGTCTGTGCCTTCCCAAGTTCTTCTTCTCCAGGCTGCTCTCTTGGTGGCAAGTTGTTCCCAAGATCTTTTGTCTATGTTGGCTTGCTTCAGGGAACATTTTAGCTGGTCCTTGTAGCACAGTTTTGGCCTACCATGTGGTCTTTTTCCTGTCTCAAGCTCCCCCTGGAGCATGATTCATGGTAGTCTGGTGGGGTCCATCCGTACGACATGTCCTGTCCATCGAAGGCGGTGCTGCAAGATGGTAGCTTCCACACTAGGCAGTAGAGCACGCTTGAGAATCTCACTGTTTGAAAGTCGATCCTCCCAACGAATACCAAGCATTTGTCTGGGCTTTCTCTGTTGGAAGTTCTCAAGGTGGTTGATATCACGACGATACAAGGTCCAGGTTTCACAGGCGTAAAGAAGGGTGGAAAGAACAATGGCCCGAAAAACCATGATTTTGGTGCGGATGGTTATCGCATGATTATTGAAGACTCGATGACAAAGGCGTCCATATGCAGAGTGTGCAGCTTTTATGCGGTTTTTGATGTCCTTTGCACAAGTTGGTATTTTTGAGAGGATGCTACCAAGGCAAGAGAAATGCTTCACTTCATCGACAGGATTTCCGTTAATCTTAAGGTTGGTCCTTGAGGAAGTTTGACCAGGTGCTGGTTGGTTGAGGATTTTGGTTTTGTCAGTGTTAACTTCCATTCCAAAGTGCTCACAAGAGTCATTATAAATGGTAGCTATCTTCTGGAGGTCATCAACAGTCTGAGCTGGTGTGGCATTATCGTCTGCAAACTGCAATTCATGAACACTGGTGACCGAGGTTCTGGATTTCGCGCAAAAGCGAGCAAGATTAAAAAGCCCCCCATCCAAGCGGTATCGCAGATTGATACCAGGGGTTGTTGGTGGTATTTCATTTAGCATTGCAGCCATATACAACAAAAAGCAGGTTGCTCCATTGTGTCTATAGTTGCATAATAAAACATTTTTTTTATTTACAAACAGGGAGCAATGAACAAACATTACAGTTTATTGAGCTTTGTATTGAACATGACTCCAAATTCCCGGGCCACAGAAACGCATCTGCTCAAGGTTTCAAGTAAGTATTCAGTTGGTATATTGATTGATTGTTTAGTAAGCCAGTGGATGACTATAACTAAGGATTTAAGATACTGCAGTTAACACATAACTTATAAAGGATAAATAAAAAAATAAATTACTGTAGTGCAGACATTATCAACTATTTTGTGTAATTTTCATAAAAATTTATTTTTTTCATAATTACCTCTCTGAAAGGCTAGTGCCTGCAAGATATTTAGATCAGGCAATTGATTCCTTCTGTTCCTTGGCCTTGAAAATTAAATCATTCTTAAAAAGTCAGAATCCCACAATACTATGCAGCATGTTTGTCATACCCCGTTGTCAAGGTTGCGTGACATGTCAAATTGTCCCAGTCCTTTCAGACCGTTTCAAGACCTCACAGACTCACTGCTAATGGCTGCCGCCCAAGTCTACAAGGGCTTAGGGAGGAGATTGAGATTTGGCCTATGACTATGGTTTTGGGATTGCAAGCTCAAAAGGTCAACATCAAAATGCATTATAAAGTACAGTATATCTCCACAACAAAGACAGCTAGGGTCACTAAACCTGGCACACATGTTTACTCGGACCATAACCTCTACAGCAGGGGTCGGGAACCTTTTTGGCTGAGAGAGCCATGAACACCACATATTTTTAAATGTAATTCCGTGAGAGCCATACGGCAACCCCACTTGAACTTGAACCTTATAATTAAAAGGAACTCCGATTATATTGGCATGTTAGCTCTATATGCTTTATTTTTATGTTACTAACATAACTATAATATAATTTTTTTGAAAATAATTCCCAGTTTTATATATTTTTAAAAAACTTTATTACGATTTTTGTTTACGTCGCAATGCATTCTGGGTAGTGACGTAGAAGGGTTGCAGCCGTTTTTTCTGTCTTATACAAGCCAAGAAGCGAAGCTCCTAACTACTGCCATTTGTCAGTGAAAATGCCACATTGCGGATGTTGGATGTAATTTGTTGGATGTAATTTCAAATCAAAGGGAAATAAAGAGAGCGGGGTGAGCCTCCATAGCTTTCCTAAAGAGGGAAAGTGGAGGAAAAAGTGGGGCTCAGCAGGTAGAGCAGGTCGTCTAATAACCCGACGGTTGGCGGTTCGCATCACGCTCTCCCCAGATATCCTGCCGTTGTGTCCCTGGGCAAGACACTTCACCCGCATTGCTTCCAGTGCCCATAACACTGGGTATGAATGTGTAAAAATGTTTAAATGCTCGATGGTGGCCGGAGAGGCCGTTGGCGTGGATTGGCAGCCACATATCCCTCACTCTGAGTCTGTGATCACGCGCTGTAATGCATGCCTGATAAAACTGACATATCTATTAATCACGCTGTGATAAAGCACGATATCGCTCAAAGCGCGCGCATGAGACATGTCTGTGATCGCACGCTTGTGTTGACCGTTCCTGCCTTTCGTCTCCTAACCGTGGTTTTGGGACGCAGGGGAGATGCATCTTCCTCCGCGGTCAATTCCCGAGTAAATCTCACTCTTGTGGTACACAGAAGCACAGGCCGTTTTGCTGAAGCGTTGGGGCTTTATTTATATACCGCACTGTTGTCAGCAACAAATTCTACCTGCTCTGGTCGACTCGCTCTTTCTACTTATCCGCACCAAATCACACACCGTTGGCCACACACACCGGGGAGGGGGGGGCGCGCCTCTGCTGCGCAAACGCCATCACTCACTCACGTCCACGCACCGAGCTGCCCATCCAAACCATAGATATAAAAGGCTTTTATATCTATGAACCAAACACACGCACCAGACATCCCACAACACTTGATAGAGCTGACATATGTATTAATCACGCTATGATAAAGTACAATATTTGCGCACCAGTGTGACGGATGAATATAGTCGGAGTTCCTTTTAAAGATTTGTCTGCGAGCCAGATGCAGCCATCAAAAGAGCCACATCTGGCTCGCGAGCCATAGGTTCCCGACCCCTGCTCTACAGGTTTGGGGTCAAAAGGTCAAGGTTGGCACTCCCAATGATCTCTTACTATAAAATGTGTAAAGCTCTCTAGGGTCACCATACTTGCTACACAGGTTCACCTTGGGATCCTGACCTACAACTGTGGGTTGTACAGTGGATATAAAAAGTCTACACACCCCTGTTCAAATGCCAGATTTTTGTGATGTAAAGACCAAGATAAATCATTTCAAAACTTTTTCCACCATTAATGTGACCTATAACCTGTACATCGCAATTGAAAAACAAACTGAAATCTTTTAAGGGGAAAAATAAAAAAAACCTTGCAATAACCTGGTTGCATAAATATGCACACCCTTAAATACTTTGTTGCAGCACCTTTGGCTTTTATTACAGCACTCAGTCTTTTTGGGTAGGAATCTATCAGCGTGGCACATCTTGATGTGCCAATATTTGCCCACTCTTCTTTGCAAAAACGCTCCAAATTTGTCAGATTGCAAGGACATCTCCTGTGCACAGCCCTCTTCAGATCACCCCACAGATGTTTGATCGGATTCACATCTGGACTCTAGCTGGGCCATTCCAAAACTTTAATCTTCTGGTGAAGCCATGGTTTTGTTGATTCGGATGTGTGCTTTGGGTCATTGTTGTGCTGAAAGATGAAGTTCCTCTTCCTCTTCTGCTTTCTAGCAGAAGCCTTAAGGCTTTGTGCCAATACTGACTGGTATTTAGAACTGTTTCATAATTCCCTCCACCTTGACTAAGGCCCCAGTACCAGCTGAAGAGCCCCAAAGCATGATGCTGCCACCACCATGCTTCAGTGTAGGTATGGTGTTCTTTTGGTGATGAGCAGTGTTGTGTTTGCACCAAATATACCTTTTGGAGTTATGGCCAAAAAGTTCAACCTTGGTTTCTTTGGACCATAACACATTTTCCTACATGCGTTTGGGAGATTTCAAATTCAATTCAATTCAGTTTTATTTATATAGCACCAAATCACAACACAGGTCATCTCAAGGCACTTTACAGAAAAGAGTGGGTTTAGGCCACACTCTCAAATTTAAAGAACCCAGCAGAGACCCCTAAGAGCAAGCACTGCGGTGACACAGGCGAGGAAAACTTCCCTTTAACGAGCAGAAACCTCAAGCGGAACCATAGCTCATAGAGGACGGCCATCTGCCTTGACCGGCTTGGTTGAAAAAAAAGAGATAAAAGTAGGAGGCCTGGCAGTAGCTATATTCAAAATAAACATAACAAATACAATATTCGAAGCCATACATTCCAGTATCAAGCCTGGCTGGGTTGCACATGTGAGTGAAGGCCTGGCAGAGGCAACATTTTTAACTATAGGCCTTATCAAAGAGAAAAGATTTCTTCAACTTACTCTTGAATAAAGAGCGTGTCTGCCCCGCAAACTGAACTGGGAAGATGGTTCCACAGGAGGAGAGCTTGATAACTGGAAGCTCTACCTTACAGTCTACTTCTGGAGACCTTGGGGACCACCAGTAGTTTGGATTTTTGGGAGCGCAGAGCTTTGGTTGGATGATGGGGAACTATGAGTTCTTGCAGATAACGAGCCATACCATTAAGGGATTTATAAGTTACGATCAATATCTTGAATTCTATATTTTATTGGGAACCAATGCAAAGAAGCTTAAAACTGGGGTAATGTGATCTCTTCTCCCTGTTCTCATTAGGATACGTGCAGCTGCATTCTGAATGAGTTGGAGAAACTTTATGGACTTATTAGGACAACCTGATAAAAGTGAATTACAATAGTCTAGCCTAGAGGTGATAAAGGCGTGTACAAGTTTCTCTGCATCTTTGAGACAGAATTGACCTAATTTTAGGAATATTACGCAGATGGAAAAAGGCAGTCTTAATGGTTTGATGTATATGAGAGTTGAAAGAATATTTTGGTCAAAGACAACTCCCAAGATTCCTAACAGAAAATGTAGAAGCCAGTACAATGCCATCTATTGTTGTTATCTTACTAGTAAGAATACTTCTAGCATGTTTGGAGCCAAGAACAATGACTTCAGTTTTATCTGTATTCAGCAATAGAAAGTTGTTGTTCATCCAGCTTTTAATATCCTTAAGACACTCCTGGAGTGAACGCAAATGGCTGGGATCATCTGGATTGATGGATAAATATAATTGAGTGTCGTCAGCGTAACAATGAAAATAAATAGAATGCTTCCTCATAATGTCTCCCAAAGGCAGCATGTATAATGTAAACAGTACTGGTCTAAGTACCGATCCCTGTGGAACTCCATAGCTAACCGTGGTCAGGGTAGAGGACTTGTTAATGATACATAACAAATGTGTTTTTGCAAAATGTAGCCAGGCTTGGATGTTTTTCTTCTCAAGATAAGGCTTCTGTCTTGCCACCCTACCCCATAACCCTGACATATGAAGAAGAGGGGAGATTGTTGTCACATGTACTAAACAGCCAGTACTTGCCAGAAATTCCTGCAGTTCCTTCAGTGTTGCTGTTGACTTCTTGGCAGCCTCCCTGACCAGTTTTCTTCTCATCTTTTCATTAATTTTGGAGGGATGTCCAGTTCTTGGTAATGTTGTGGAGAAAGGAAGCAGATGAGGCAACAAGCTGGACGACACATGAACTTTATTCCATCTCCAACATACAGTACAGTAAAAAGAGCTCCCAGGTCTCTGTGCATTCCTCTTTTATACCTTTAACCTGTTGCACTCCGGTATACCACGGGCGGTCACGTCTCTGCGTCCTAGGGCGCACTGAAAAAATAAAGCTGCAGACACAGCTGCGAACAGAAAGCCAAAGGAGTGCTTTGATTGGTTTAGATTTGATTGACCTCTCATTCGATTAATAAGAGCCTTGAATTGGGTTTCTGAAACCTTGAAGAACCAATGACTGAAAACCTAGCAAGAAGGACCCGCCTACCAACGGCTGCGAATGCAGCGAGCCAATTGAAGCAGAGAAGTTCCACGATTGAAAGCGTGCGTCCCATGCGTAAAATCTGTTTTGTGTAAGCCGCTGGGTGACACACTTGCGTTCGGTAGTCTTTTTTTCTTACTACTGTTCTTATTTGTTTTGAAAAATCGTTTGCCAAAACCGCAATCATGGAAGCGCAAAACTGCAATAATGGAATTATGGTTTGACCGGGTCGCGTGACCAGAACCACGAGTCCGTAACAAGCGGACCAGCGTCATGTTCGTCTGACAATGAGGAAGAGAAGTTTGCCAGCGACACTGCTGTTGTGGACAGGTAAGTGTTATAAGCGAAATTATTCTTTATCCCTGAAAATTGTAATCAAAATGACTTTTGACCGATAGGTAAATTACAACTGTGCGTCATCGCAACATGACGGACCTGTGTTCCGGCCCCGGATTCTGAGCTGCATTTTGGTGTGCAATAACTGATGTTTGACACATCTTTAATGTCCTTGCTTTTGACTTTATTGCATCAAACACCGTAAAGACTGAAACATATCAAACACAAGAAACATTATTTTAGCTGTGGACACAAAATTCTAGTATTACAGAAATTAAATCATACTGCATACACACAAATGTAAACATTTATGATCTCAATTGGTAGATTTTTTAGGTTTACTGAGTTGTTGCAAGAAAGCTACCAGCAAAAATTATGCAGCATTTACTGTAAACAAATACAACAGATTATCAAATCCACATTTAAAATTGTATGGTTTGTGCACATCAGATTTTCATATTAGAAACACACACAAAAAGTTTCTATTCTTTGAACATGTGCATATTCAAACAACCATTATTAAACTTCAACAGAGTTAAACATTTCACTAACCACTTTGCCGTGTCGCAGCCTTCCGAGGGCAGAAATTCCTTGCAGGCTCTCACATTTGTCTGCAATTAATAGCCCGGAATAAATACCTTGTAAATTGGTACTTCAGCTAATTTAAAGTCAAGATGTCAATTCAAAAACATAACAATAAAATTGACTAGAACTAGGCATCCAGTAAATAAGGACTGCCAGATTTGCACTTCTATGAACTACCAAAGCCATGCAGGCCGGAAGTTGTAGCAGTGATCGACCAGAATAATACTGCATTTACTTCAAGTCAAAAATACATCCCTATTCACAAAATGAGGCTTCAAAAATTACTTTTTCACAACTATTACAGTTTTTCGCACATGCATGGAGACTAGGTGAAATGTTACATAGGCAATGGATTACCACCGTCAGTCACATGGTCTAGTCACACTTCAACAAACTTCAAAAATATCATCATCTCTCAAACAATCCACAAAATATTGGGTAGATAATTGGATATGAGGGATTATTTCATCATTATGACAGTTTCACCCTACCTGGGCTGAGGTAAACCGCTGGATGGCTTGGATTCTATTCTTAGCCAGCCATGCTTAATGTGTCCGTTGCCATATGCTGCTGGCCAGGAAGTCTCAAATCGTCTACTTCCTGTTGTGAATAATACTTACACTTCATGCATTTTTGATGGCAAATTATTTCAATAATTCTTAAATCTCAAAGGATAAATTTCCAAACCTAGGTTTTAAAAGAAAATATGGAGGGAATAAATAAATAAAAGGTAGGGAGTTCCCAAGGGATTCCCCAGAGGTCAAAGGTCATTTCCGGGTTGGGGGTTCCCCCAGACACAAAGTAAACAACTTTTGCCTGGCACGCAGAGCCAGGCTGTGAATATATATACCTGCCAAAACAAATCTTTGGGAGGCATTGCTGTACAACCAAAGGTCAAATACTAGAAAGGATGTCACTGTTGACATATATAGCGGGGAAATTGCAACAGTCACAAGAATTGCCATGTTTCTCACATGGATCAAACAAACACAGCTGCTGCTGTTACACTCCCACCAAAATCTTTATGATGGAAGACTAACTAACTAACTAACTAACCTGCACTTATATAGCGCTTTTCTAGTCACAAAGAAGACTATAAAGTCATGCCAACATAAAGATTTTCACAATGTCACCTAATCTTTAACTGGCAGCAAGAGCACAACCTTTTGCACTGGTCTTTCCAGTTCTCCCACCGTTCAATTATAACAGGCTCGACAGGTTCGTCCCAGGATTTCTTTTGCTTGCACAGTTCTTGCAGGATCTTTTTCCCTTGCAACACCACAGGGCTAACAAATCCATTTGGGTCATAGACTGACATGACTGTAGAGAGGATGCCTCTTCTTGTGTTGGGTTTATCCTGTAGTGTTATCTTGAACCTGAAGCAGTCATTTTGAACATCCCATCTTGTTCCAAGTGTGCGCTCAACCGGGAGAGGTTCCAGTTCCAAGTTTGTTTCGGAGACGGTAGTGGCTCTTTCTGAAGGTGGTATAGATTCCAGGACGTCTATGCTGTTCGACAGGAACTTATGGAGTCTAACTTTGCCCTTTTTGCATATTTCAGTGGCCTGGCAGATTAGCTCCTTTGCTTCATCTTTGGTGTCGCTGAAATCTTGGTCGAGAACCTTCAGGATCTCACAGGGTGGTGGCACTATCAATTCTTTGGCGACAATCCTATGGCATACGCCATTGTTGCCTTGTTCATAACAAGGGTCTCCAATGATGCTCCATCCCAAGTCTGTTTTCACAGCAAAGGCTTCTTCGGGATTTCCGGAGACTATCTCCACCGGTCTGAGTGCTTGTGGGCAGGAGTATCCAATGAGCAGTCCCACTTCACAGTCTTGAATAGGAGGAATGAAGGGGGCTATTCGAGCCAAATGAGGCATCATACTTGCCGCTACCTTTGAAGGAATGTGCTCCCTGTTGTGAGGGATGTGGTCTCTTGTGTAGCACGACTTGACTCGGACTTCGACAGTCGAGTCGTATCCTCTCAGTTTGATGTCTGAGAACTTCTTACAATAGACCACCGATGAAGATGTCATAGTTGTTATCTTCATTCTTGTTATTTCATGTGGCATGCACAGCTTGGCTGCCAGATCCTCTGTGATATAGGAGTTGTCGCTCTGGGTATCAATCAGTGCATAAACCAATACTTCTTGCGAGCCAGCTTGGCCTGTCTTGACCCAAACAGGTACGATCATTGAAGTATAACTCTTCATGTAATCTTGGTTGGTTTTGTTTGAAATAGATTCAAATGTGTTTTCATCTTTGTCGGCTTCTGACTCTGTAAGCTTTGTGTCTGCTTTCTTCTTGTCTAGGTGCAGCAGAGTTTGGTGTTTGCCTTTGCACGTGTTGCAGGACACTTTGACTAGACACTTCTTTGATGTGTGGCCACGTCTGAGACATTTGAAGCAAAGGGCCTTGCTTTGAATGCTTTGTATTTTGTCATCATAAGGCAACTCTTTGAAAGCATTGCACTTGTAGATGAGGTGATCTTTGTCGCAGTAGGTGCAAACTGGAGAAATTTTGGCTCCACTTTTAGGGGTTTCTTTTTCAGCACTGGTGTTGGTGGCATGAGTAATGCCAGGTGCTTGTTTTGTCTTTGCCCTAGACTCGTTTCCTCTATTCGTGGTTGGCAACTTGTCTTGGTTTTGAGCGACCACGCATATAGGGTTGTTAGCCACTCTGGCTTCTCTGGCTACGAAGTCGACAAATTCTTGAAACGAAGGGTAGCCCTTTCCAACATCTATGTCTTCTGTAACACGCCGTGTCCACCTAGTGTTACAATACTCGGGTAACTTGGCTGCTGTTTCCTGGATTTGGACGCAATCGTTCAAAACTTCAAGACCTTTCACGTAGGGGATAGCTTCTTTGAGGGTGCTCAGGAAATCGCTGAAATCTTGAAGACCTTTCTTATCTTTGCCTGTTACTTTGGGCCAGTCTCTCAACTTGTTTCTCAAGGAGAGTTGAATGGTGAAGGGGTGTCCGAACCGCTCTTCCAACGTGGTCCATGCACGGTTGTAGGCAGCTTCATCACTTCCGAAAAAACAACCTTCTACTGCCGCTCTGGCTTCTCCTGCAAGGTACTGCTGCAGATAATACAGCTTGTCTGATGGTGGAATTCCCTTGTTCTCAACAAGTGTCACAAAACTTTTGCGAAAGTTGATGAACTTGAGTGGGTCACCATCAAACACAGGAGGTGTGGGAACAGGCAGCCTTGATCTGCTGACGCTATCTGAGAAGATTTGGGCGATGAAGGCCAACTGTGACTCTACTTGGCTCGCGCAATCTTCAGCTCTTGGTGATCTGGCCTCAGGAGAAAAAGCAGGTGCCTCTGGATTCAGATAACCTTTACTAGGCTTGTCACTGCAACAAGAAATGTCATCTGACCTTTGGACTCTTTCCTCTTCTTCTGCTATTTCTAATTGTTCATGACAACTTTCCAAGGCCACCTTGTATTTCCTTATCTTTGCGTGAAGTTCTGCACACTTTCGCTTAGCGCTCAATTCATCCAGCTTCCTGGCCTTTTCTGAGGCATTACTTGATCCTGTTGAAGAGCCTGTTGAAGATTCTGAAATCTGTGCACTTACAGATACCTTTGACTGAATGGAGACTTTAGACTTGGCAGAAATATCAGACTCATAGTCTAACTTGCTTCCAAAGAGAGACCTGGAATAATTCATTCCCCAAGTAGTCTTGAGAAGGCTTTTTCTCTCCTTGGCTGCCATCATTGGATTCTCTCCAATTTGTTTCAAGGCTTTCGCCATGTCTGAGCACATTTGCTTAGCGCTGTCGACTCTGCGCCGCATCTCTTTGTCTGGCGGGCACAAATCTCGACAGGCTTCATATGTAGCTGTCATTTCTTTGTCCAGGCGAATCAGGTCTTCCAAGTCATCTTCAGTTGTGTCCAAGACCTCATCTTTGTATGCATAAAAAAGAGCGAACACAGCCTTCTTTACTTTACTGTATGTTCGCATAAACCTTTTGTTTGCTCTGTCTACCTGTGCTTCTTGTTCTTCCTTTTTACTGATGACAGCATCTAAAGTCGCAACTTTGTCATTGAGGCTGTCGTATTCAGCAGAAATCTCTGGTGAGACAGGCTTATCCTCTCGCTTTGTTTTCACTAACCGCCTGACTTCTTTCAGTCTCTTCATGCATGTCTCTCGTCTTTGCTTCAGCTCATGAAGTGGGACATGCCTGAGTTTTGTTTGTGCAGTATTCTGGTTAGTCTTGCCAGTGGCGCCATCTTCTGGATCACTTGCATCTTCTTTTTCTTGGACTCCAGCCACCGCATTCTCTCCTTCTGTTTGCTTCTTGTCACCATTATTCTTTTCTTGTTCACTGATTGTAGCCAACTCCATTTCAAGAGTTTCCATTGCACCGTGTACTGTTTCTGCATCAGTGTTGAGTTGAGCTCGCTTTTCCTCAGGCAAGGTTTCAACTGCCAAGTCAGCATTTATGGCTTGTAATTGCTCTTTGGCAGCTGTGATCTGCTCTCGCAATTCTTGCTCAGTTGCATTTTTGGCAGCTGCAGCCATTTTGTTGCAGTACAGTGTTTATGGAAAATAGTGAGGAAATGGGACAAAAAATGAAATGGTAATTTATATTACCTCTTTGAATAAAGTGAGTTTCGATTGCCGGCAGTATTACATACACTGTCAACTGTTTCAGTGAGTTGGTGAACTCTTTGTGACAGCATATGCCACCCGACAGTCGTTTGGCAATCTAATGACCGTAAAAGGAAATGTTTAGTAAATCTGGATGGTCTGACAGACAATGCTAGCCAGACTTGGTAATTGGGATTTTCACCAACCAGATTTCTTGAGTGAAAACCTGGAGATAAAAAATATTATGCAAACCTGAAACACAATGTGTTTTTATGTTTACCTCGAAATTTCCACTCAAAATAACTGAATGGAAACTATACTTGAATTAGGGAATTCTTATCTTTGGGGTATATGATTCCCTAAATACTTTAAGCTTGTACTTGATTTGATTAATTCAAAATTGAATTAAATTTGAGGAATCTTGAAATATACTTATATCATTGGATTGAAGCTCAACCAGCCCTTACCTCAGCCCTTGATCTTACTAGCCAGATTTAAATTGATTTTCAAAAATACTGATTGAAATACGCTAGCAACAGGATGTGCACAAGCAGTACATGTACAATGAAAACAGAATAATGCAAACACTTCTCTCAACATCAGCACAAAATAAACACAGTATTCAGTGACTAATAAACTTGACTTTGCACTTGAAAAACACAAACTTGACTTGACTTGACTTAAAATGTGTCCTCAAGGTTCAATCACTGGATATATGTCCTTCACTTACAAACTGTAGCAGAAAAGTGAATGTCTCTTACTTAATTGTCATATACTAGCACTAAGCACACTGGTGAGTGGTACCGACAGGATGTCACCATCACGATCTCGATGACACGGCACGACCCAACCTCTTGAATCTGCAGCGTTCTTTGCTTGCACACCCACGCTCGTCCACGATGACTTGGTACAGACGAGTATGAGGTAGTGTCTTTACTAGTGTCTTTACTAGTGTCTTTACTGTTCCGGCCCCGGATTCTGAGCTGCATTTTGGTGTGCAATAACTGATGTTTGACACATCTTTAATGTCCTTGCTTTTGACTTTATTGCATCAAACACCGTAAAGACTGAAACACATCAAACACAAGAAACATTATTTTAGCTGTGGACACAAAATTCTAGTATTACAGAAATTAAATCATACTGCATACACACAAATGTAAACATTTATGATCTCAATTGGTAGATTTTTTAGGTTTACTGAGTTGTTGCAAGAAAGCTACCAGCAAAAATTATGCAGCATTTACTGTAAACAAATACAACAGATTATCAAATCCACATTTAAAATTGTATGGTTTGTGCACATCAGATTTTCATATTAGAAACACACACAAAAAGTTTCTATTCTTTGAACATGTGCATATTCAAACAACCATCATTAAACTTCAACAGAGTTAAACATTTCACTAACCACTTTGCCGTGTCGCAGCCTTCCGAGGGCAGAAATTCCTTGCAGGCTCTCACATTTGTCTGCAATTAATAGCCCGGAATAAATACCTTGTAAATTGGTACTTCAGCTAATTTAAAGTCAAGATGTCAATTCAAAAACATAACAATAAAATTGACTAGAACTAGGCATCCAGTAAATAAGGACTGCCAGATTTGCACTTCTATGAACTACCAAAGCCATGCAGGCCGGAAGTTGTAGCAGTGATCGACCAGAATAATACTGCATTTACTTCAAGTCAAAAATACATCCCTATTCACAAAATGAGGCTTCAAAAATTACTTTTTCACAACTATTACAGTTTTTCGCACATGCATGGAGACTAGGTGAAATGTTACATAGGCAATGGATTACCACTGTCAGTCACATGGTCTAGTCACACTTCAACAAACTTCAAAAATATCATCATCTCTCAAACAATCCACAAAATATCGGGTAGATAATTGGATATGAGGGATTATTTCATCATTATGACAGTTTCACCCTACCTGGGCTGAGGTAAACCGCTGGATGGCTTGGATTCTATTCTTAGCCAGCCATGCTTAATGTGTCCGTTGCCATATGCTGCTGGACAGGAAGTCTCAAATCGTCTACTTCCTGTTGTGAATAATACTTACACTTCATGCATTTTTGATGGCAAATTATTTCAATAATTCTTAAATCTCAAAGGATAAATTTCCAAACCTAGGTTTTAAAAGAAAATATGGAGGGAATAAATAAATAAAAGGTAGGGAGTTCCCAAGGGATTCCCCAGAGGTCAAAGGTCATTTCCGGGTTGGGGGTTCCCCCAGACACAAAGTAAACAACTTTTGCCTGGCACACAGAGCCAGGCTGTGAATATATATACCTGCCAAAACAAATCTTTGGGAGGCATTGCTGTACAACCAAAGGTCAAATACTAGAAAGGATGTCACTGTTGACATATATAGCGGGGAAATTGCAACAGTCACAAGAATTGCCATGTTTCTCACATGGATCAAACAAACACAGCTGCTGCCGTTACAACCTGGACCGCTCCGGTCCGGTCTGGACGGCGCACGGACCGTATCCAGTCCGTGCGCTGCATCCAGACCATGAACGCCCCCCCACCCCGGCTACTCTTCTGTCGCGGATTGCAGATATTATTGCAGATATTTTAGTACAACTGTGCATAGTAGACCGCGGAGCACCGTCCCCACGGTCTGTCATGTAGCGATGGGATGTCTGTCCTCTGTAGCGGTGTGGGGGGGGGGGGGTTGTTATCTTCTACATTACAAATATTTTAGTATAATTTTTAGTGCACTGTAGGTTATTCTTTCTTGTAAAAAAAAGCCACACATTTTTTATGTGGCATGCTTCTTTGTGTGTGGGGGCTTGTTTGTTCATTCATTCATTCATGAATGAATAACCCCCCCCCCACACACACACACACACACACACACAGCCGTGAGTGTCACCTTTCATTAGAGCCCAACATCAAGCTTCTATATTGAATCATTCATAAGTTACAGACGTTTTTCCAAACTGTGCCATTTGGCACAATTTGGCACAGTTCAAAAACGCCTGGGAACAACCTGTGAAGAAAGCTGTGTAATATATTCATTTTTTGTGGTATTGTTACAAAATTTTGACCTCAGCTGGATAACACTTGGTTCTACATTTCTGTTGCATTTTCCAGCCCGGATCTGACAGCTGTGTGTTATTTGCAAGCATTTGTATCCAAAAAAACACCCAGGTGAAATTTATTTTCTTCAGGTTCAGTATGTTTAGATGACTGTTACTCAGTGGCAGGAGCACTTAGAGAGATTATGACTGTTTTGACAAAAAATTCAAAGTGTTTTCTTTTAAATGAGACCAACCCCATGAAGATGCTACAAAGGGTTGAAGAACAACTTTTGATTTACTTTGGGTATGTTATTTTTAGGCGTTTTTAGGGAAATTGACCAGAGTGCAAGGGGTTAATTCCATGCATTGAGACCTGGAACTTCCGACCATAATACACTGCTTGGAACAAAGACCTGTGGGGCACATTAATGGTCCTTTTCCACTAGTCCCCAGTCAGCCCTACATGCCTCTACACGGCACAGCACACTTTTGTTTCCATTACAGCAGAGTCCCACTTGGGGTGGGTGGGGAATTTTTTACAGCAAGGCGGCGCCACACTCCCGTGATGTAAAACACGCAACACAAGCAAAACACAACATGGCAGCTTACGAGACAACTGCTCGGTGTCTAGCTTTTTGTCAGAGTAAAGGCAAAAAATGAGAGCCAGACAAGTGTACAGACAGCGAGATGAAACACTCTGGAAAAGTACTGGAACGTTTAGGAAGGCATAGAGCCGAAGACATGAGGATCCAAACTAGATCACATATGAAGATAAGCTAATGATTGCTAATGCTAGTTTGCTTTAAGTCCGCCGTAGTACATTGTAATGTCTGCAAGTTATCGCTATTGGGTTTTAAAATAAGTATGTTGTGTGTGTGTGTTTCAGATGGCTCTCTTGTGGCAAAATTACCACTTCAAACTGTCGGTCTGGGCGAGTCTCTCACTGATTCCACCTTAGCTTCACAAACGCTCAGTGGTTAAAGAACTTAAGAATGTCGGTAGAAATGTTTAGTTTCCTGTGCAACAAATTGCTCTGATCTGTGTGAAAATCATGGAGTGTTTTGAGACATCATGGAATGTATCTGCTCCAGCAGCACTGAGCCTGTGGTGGTGTCATGGAAAAAGTGATCAGCTGCCAAAACTTGATCAACCTAGCAGGTTTGTAGTTGCACATTCTATTATACTCTATATGATCTGTTGATAGATCATACTCAGTAAAAAACTCATCCAGTGACAGAACACAACCTCAATCATTCAACAGAGGCAACACAGACCAGACACCTTCATCCATCCAGAGTTGTTGTCCGCTAGTCATTGAAACAAAAACTAAATATTGCTCTGTTATTATCCACCTTATTCCTAGCCCCCATGATGCTTTGCGTGAATTGTTTTTAAGAATAGGGCTAAAACCTACCTTTTTGATATAGCCTACAATTAGGGAGGGATCATGTGTTTCTGAACCCTCCCTTAGTTATGCTGCTAATAGGTTTAGTGAGCCGGGGGACCTCCAGTAATGCACTGGGCCTCACTCATTTCCTCACTCTCAATGAAATATTTTTTTTGCTGGTCATTAACATTTGTTTGTTCTCTCCCATAGATTGAGTCCCCATCGTGCTGTTTGCTCTCTACATGTCTGTTCTTTTCATCTTCTCTATCCCCTCACCCCCCAGCCAGTCGCAGCAGATGACTGCCCCTCCCTGAGCCTGGTTCTGCTGGAGGTTTCTTCCTGTTAAAAGGGAGTTTTTCCTCTCCACCGTCGCCAAGTGCTTGCTCACAGGGGATCGCCTGATTGCTGGGGTCTTTCTGCAACTGTGGGGGTTCCCCCTTACAGTTGATAGTGCTATGAGATGACTGTTGTTGTGAAATGGCGCTATATAAATAAAGTTGAATTGAATTGAATTATGGTAGCAACTTCCGGTACTAGTTTGGAACATATGGTTGTCACTGAAACGGGACACTTTTCCTTGTTAAAAAACAATGACTTCGACATCAGAAATGCAGGAACATGGCCTCTTGCACCTCAAAACAGTAAAATAATCATACCACTTCCCACGACTATCGAGGGATAGAAAGATGACCTTAAAAAGTGGCCTCGTACACAGTAGCTTCATTAGTTAGCACCGCTGCTACGGTGTAAACAAATGGCCCGTGCTGGCAAAATGAATCATTTTGAGGACATTTTCAAAACTGATGTAATGTTATTTCCATATTCTGTATTGAAAGACATTCAAAATGATTTTTAATTTGTAGGAAGTGCACAAAAACTGACCCAGAAAAAGACTATTTATTTATATTTTAGCTAGATTGAAAATGCACGTTCGATCAATTGGGAGTTATGTCTTCCACAAAAACATAGGTATTGTGACGTATGCAAGGTTCACACAAAGAAGAGGAGCAGATGGTAGTGACGAACAGGCTTTATTCACGCACTCACTCTGAACACAGGCAGGAGGGGAGGGCGTTCTCCCAGACCTCCATTTATATCACGGTTACACACACATAATAAATCTTGCCTATGAAATACTGCTGGGTCATTATAACGCAGTTATAATTACACAGCAGTATAATAACTCAGTAATAACATTTAATACACACATACAATAACGTTCTTTGCTGGCAAAGCATGCTGGGAAATCCCTGCCCCACTCAACATGGCCCCGACGTTACACTGCCCCCCGCTGGACTGATTTCTGTCTCCAGAAAAGTCAAAGTCCAACCCAGAAGTCCAACGCGAATCAATCCAGGTGTTGGGAGCAGCTTCGATGCCGGCGACCAGCACATCCAACAGCTTCAGCAGGATTACGCACAGCCCCTCCCCTGGCAGCGGGAGTCACGACTCCCACCACTGCCAGGACCTCCCAGGCGGCCGCTGGCCTGCGTCCAGGCATCCAGCCCCTACTGGGCCCGGGAAAAGACCGGATCTGTCCTGCTCGCTCCGCTGCTGCTGAGCGCCGAAGGCCTCTCTGACGTCACCGCCGGGGAAGCATCTGCAGGAGGTGGCTTTTCCCCGTCCATGCCACCTCGCTCTAATTTAACGTTGGCGAGGGGCCAGTTTCCCGTGGGGTGGGCGCGGGACAGTACCGTGCGATGTGCCCCGGCTCTCCGCAGCGGAAGCACCCTTCCTCCCGTCGCCGCGGCCGTCTCCTACGTGGATGCGCCACCGTGCTCTGCCGTAACTCCTCCTCCTCCCCCTCGCTGTCAGCCATGGCCTGGAAGGTTCTTGGTCTCGGCGCTGACGCTTCAATGGTGCGATTCATCAGCGGCTCCACCCGCTCTGCTTCTGACACTGCAGTCTCCCTCGTGCACGCGCTGCCGTAGCTCCTCCTCCCACTCGCTCTCAGTACGGCGGTTTCCTCAGATGACCAGCTGATCAGCACGGCGGCCAGCTCGACCTGGGACAGGTGGTCATCCAACAGGTTCTCGCCGTTGTAGCGGGGAATCTTGGCCCGCTGCCGGATGAATGGGACGGTCACGTCCCGGTCGATCACCGCTCCTAATCGCCCTGGAATCGCCAGCCCATCCTGCCCTGAAAAGGGCGGGAAACGGGGCTGGTTTGCTCTGCTTGGCCCGCTCTGCCTTGAAAAAGGCAGAGCATTCCCCTCGGGTCCGCTGCTCCGTCCATCGCGGCGAACCACTCCGAGGGTCGGCGTCTCAGCTCTGCGCTCCGTTCCCAGCCGAGCGATGAACCGCCCCGGCCGCTGGACCTCCGCCCGGGTCCTGGCTACCATCTTGCTCCATATCCCACTTCTGACACCAGTGTGACGTATGCAAGGTTCACACAAAGAAGAGGAGCAGATGGTAGTGACGAACAGGCTTTATTCACACACTCACTCTGAGCACAGGCAGGAGGGGAGGGCGTTCTCCCAGACCTCAGTTTATATCACGGTTACACACACATAATAAATCTTGCCTATGAAATACTGCTGGGTCATTATAACGCAGTTATAATTACACAGCAGTATAATAACTCAGTAATAACATTTAATACACACATACAATAACGTTGTCTGCTGGCAAAGCATGCTGGGAAATCCCTGCCCCCCTCAACATGGCCCCGACGTTACAGTATTTTTAGAAAGTACGACTTCTAAGTTTTCCAATGATACCAGGCACTCATGGGGTTTTCCCGGGACTTGCCACTCCCAAACAAAGAAAGAGCCATGATATATGACTTCTCGTTGCCTGTACTCATAATGAGGCGGTGCGCATTCCGACCAGCACGTTGCCACTGCAATAATGTCGGCTGCATTTTGTTAAAATATGTTGGACATAATCAAATCTACCTTAGACCAGACGTATGCCACAACACCGTGCTTGGATGTCGTCTGTCACCATGTGGTGAGAAGCCTCCGTTTATCCAGTCTGTTGCACAACCACAAACACCAGCAAGTACCAGAACTACGCCAAAATATTAAAAAAATACAAAAACTAGAAGAGCTGAAATTTCCTGCTACTTGAGTTCAAACATTAAAATGAATTTGAAAAACTTTTCCAAACGCTATTTTAAATGCCCCTGCTACTCCACTCTTACTGACTGATTTAACACTCCATCAGTCGAAACTGGAAGCTCCGCTCATAATCGTTCCTACAGCGGCGCCCCCAGGAATAAGGTAACTACGACAGCTGACAACTTTAATTACGTGGAAATTTATCTTTTAAATTGGCACACATCATATGTGTAACTGGTGGCAAAATTTGATCGGGATCAAAAGATAATTTCGCTCTTGCCATTCATTTCAATCGAGAATTTTTTTGATTTGAGGTCCCATTGCGGAAGTAGAGGGGGCGTGACTTCGGCGTGTCGACGGAGGATGAGGAAGTGTTCTGAGGCAGCGGTGATGCTAGGAAGCTGGAGTGGAGCACAGCCACCAGTAATTAGACTGTAATTAGAGTCCGTACACCTCCATGCTTGTTGTGGACAGTAAATAAATCCCTCCTGTGAAGAGCTAACCCGTCTGGTGCTCTCATGAAAAACCAGACGTTACACTGGTGTCAAGTGTTTAACATGGACGCTGGCAGCTAACAGCTAGCCGATGCTAACTGTCAAGATGGAAACAGAGCAGCCAGAGGTGGAGGCACGGCCCCGAACACCCGAAAACACTGTCAGCGTCCAGGGACCTGTGACACTGTTAACCGGTAAAATGCCGAAGTTTAACGGTAAGACGGCGGAGAAAGTTTTCAACAGTTTGAGCTCGACTTTTAGCTTGGAACAAAGAGCAGAGACGTGGTGGATAATGTGAGATAAACAAATACAATAATGGAACTCCACCCAATGAAGTTTTTGATCTGTTCTTATGTTGTCACCATTCGAGCTTCTACATTTCAGATCAGCTTCACTTCACATTCAGACAGAAGCTTGAGCTCATCAGCAATACCTCGGATGAGTTTGATTCCGACATAAATCTAACGAGGGGTGGTTAACTCAGTGGTTTGCAACCAGTGGCTCTGTGGTTTAAGAAAAACTCAGTTATGCCCCCCCCCCCCCCCACCGCCACAAAAAAAGAAATCCTGTGCTTAAAACGGACCTACTTTGATTCAGTTAAAAGATGCAAATTGAAGAAAAAATTAAAATAATATGTGAGAAGATTGACAACTTTATGAGACTATGTTGCTTATTTATGGGAACGAAATTGTGAGTTTACAAGAAAAAGTTCCAAATTAGAGGAAAAAAATGCTAATTTACTTGAGTTGTAATTTAAAAAATATGAGGAAAAAGCTGCAGATTTACATGAAAAAAAAAAGATTAATGAAAAAAGTTGAAATAAAGTCACAAATTTATGGGGAATTTTTTTTGTTGCAAATTTACAGTTAAAAAGCTGCAAATTAACGAGGACTAGGTCACGAATTTGAGAGAAAAATTGTGCACATTTACAAGAAAAAAAATAGAAAAACTGCATATTTCTGTGAAATAACTTGTATGTTTTTAAGAAAACTGTACATTTACAAGAAAATAAAAGCCCCAAGTTTAGAAGAAAAAGTTGCAAATTTACATCTAAAAGATTGTTCGTTTTCAGGAAATGCATTGGAAATTTATTTCATATTTGAGAAAATAATCAGAAGTTTCAAATGTATGATACATGTAAGTTGCAGATTTAAGTGAAAATAGAAAATTTATCCTCAAAAAGCTGTACATTAATTTAAAAAGGTGCACATTTGCAAAGTATAACGGTAAAAAGCTGTTTATGAGAGGGCAATGTTGTGATTTTAATTTGCTTTTACCTCTTTTTTTTAAGGCAACACAGGAGCGAAAACACAAAATTAAAGCGCTGAGAAATAAGACTGTATTAATCCCGTGCTGGGAAAAATGTGACATTATAGCAGCCACATAGACGCACACAAGATAAGTAACGTATTAATTAGAATATATAGTTTTGACTGAAGTAGAAATTGCAGTAAGTTGCAAAAAGAGGATATTTTTTAAAAGGTAAAACATGCAGTATGTATGTACACTTTATTCAAAGATTCAGAGAATTTATTTATTAATACTCTGATAAGTACAGGACATACAGGAGAATTGAAATGGTGTTCCTCCCTCTATAAGGCTGGAAAAACAACAACAGCAGTCTATGTACAGTGATGCTACCCATAGTGCAAATGGTGACAAAAGATAGACTCAGACCTCCCATAGTGTAAAAGATGAACAATGAAACCCAGCAATCCTGTATACAGAAAAGTAGAGCAGCAATACTCGTAGTACCAAGTTCAGTGCGGTAGTGTATTTGCAGACAGTGACAGATTGAACTGCACATGATCGGTATTGCAGTGACAGACAGCAGCAGATATGGCATTTGTGCAAATGGATGCAGTAAAGTGCAGAGACATACAGCAGCAGATGTATTACTGTTGGTGTGCCAGTCTTTCTGTGCCAACAGCTGAGGTTGTGCGGGTGAGTGTGTTATGGTCCGGGGGGGTGGGGGCGGTGGGAGTGAACAGAGTTCAGGGTCCTGGTGGCCTGATGAATAAAGTTGTTTAGCAGTCTTGTGGAGTGGGCTTGGAGGCTCTGGTACCTTTTCCCCTAGGGCAGGGGGCTGAAGAGGGAGTGTGAGGGGTGGGAGGTGTCGCCTGCAATGTTGATGGCTCTGGGGGTGAGGTAGATTTCCAAGAGGGGGGGCAGAGGAGCACCGATGATCTTGCTGGCTGCTTTCACTGTGTGTTGTAGTTTCTTCCAGCAGGAGGCACTGCAACTTCATACCACACCGTGATGAAGCTAGTGAGGATGCTCTCAATGGTGCCCCGGTAGAATGAGCACATGATGGGGGGTGGGACTCATGCTCTCCTCAGTTTTTGGAGGAAATGGAAGCGAGTTTGAGTCTTCGTGGTCAGTGATGTGGTGTTGTTAGACCAGGAGAGGTCCTCAGAGATGTGCACCCCCAGGAACTTGGTGCTGCTCACCCTCTCCACAGCTCAGAGGAGGATGCTGTGTGTGTCCCCTCCTGAAGTTGACCACAAACTCCTTGGTTTTTCCCATGTTCAGGAAGAGATTACTGTCTTTACACAACTGGACCAGTTGGCTCACCTCATTTCTGTAGTTGGCCTCCTTGTTGTTGGTGATGAGGCCCACTGTAGAAGCTGGGTTAATCATCTCAGACTGGATGCAGAGGGTAAACAGAGAAGGACAATAGGTATGGAGATTATGGTGAGGTAGCAGAAAGAAGGAGTTGGGGGAGAAGGGTTGAATGTATTGTGATACGAGATGTCATGCAGATGTGAGATGGGCAGTTGATATAAAAGGAGAGCCCCTGGTGTATTGAGACATGCTTTTTCTGTGTATGACTGATGTGAGAGTGAATAAAGTCGTCTGCTGCATAAATCTGCCTCTGTTATTTACACGCTCCACACCACCACCATCGTGTCATTCGCAAACTTGATGATGTGGTTGGTGCTGTAGGCTGGTACACAGTCATGGGTCAGCAGGGTGAAGAGCAGCGGGCTGAGCACGCACCCTTGTGGGGGTCCTGTGCTCAGTGTGATGGTCTTGGAGGTGTTGCTGCCGATCCGCACATTCTGCTTTGTATGCTGCACATTTTATTGCTTCTGCATTAAAGAAATAAAACAAATGCATTGTGTGTATTTTGTTGCTGTAGTTTTAAGGTGTGTAGTATAACTGAGGAAGAAGAGACGTTGTATCTCTAATAGTAATATCAGTTATATAGTGCCAAAGTAGTACAGTATAATAAATATTAAGTAGCCTCTCTGCACTGGTGTCATTGTCTTTTTCCAAACTAGGACACACTGAGTTTGATGCATCTTCTTTTGTTTCTATAGAAAAGCAGTTAGAAATGTTGTGGAGTTTGGACTGGGCAGTTTAACCTTAAATCAGCGTCACGGTTATTTAAACTTTTCACATAAGTTTCGGGTTTTTGTCAGCCCCCTCCCCCCCCCAATAGTTCACTGACAAGGCTCCTAATTAAGCAATATTATACAAGAGTGTGGTGTCACTGACTATATCACTGAGGGGATTCGGTAGTAAATGAGCATAATACAATAATTTCACACACATTTAACCAAATTAAATATTGCCCAGTGCAGAAACCTGTGTTCATATATCTATACGTGTTGAAGGTTTATGGGTCACGTGATTCATGATGGTGGCTAATTAGCTTGTTGGCTGCTTTTGGGGAGTCCTTTATGTAGCCATGGTTATGTTATCACAACATGGGGATTTTATAGTCTGATCGGGTTCTTCCATCCAACCCCAGCTTGTCCAATTTGTTTTTCATTTCCCACTGTAAAATGGTTATGAACGCTAGATGTCTCGTTCAGCTTCTCGGCATGCGCCAATACCACCGCCATATTAGTACAGGGTTCCAAGGTCAAACCTTTGATCATTCCAATCAATGAAGATGCTGAACTTCTGTGCCACATACGGCTATTGTATCGAATGGACAAACAAAACTAAAGAACAAGGCGTAACATTTCATAGATGAAATTTCGTAGGTGAGAGTCCACTGAAATGCTTTGAAATAAATATGTAAGGATTTAAATATGAAAATCAGTCTCATTTACCTGTTTGTTTGGTACAGATGCTCTGTAATAAGAGCCAGCAGCTGTTATAATCATACTATGCATCACTAGGCAATTTATTTTTTTAACAAGGTGGATGGTTGGTGTTCACACATTTAGCATGAGGTACAAATTAATAAATGTAAATTAGGTGCAAATTGGCAAGAATAAAGGTGCAAAGATATAATAAAAGATGCCAGTTTAACCCCTTGCACTCCGGTCAATTTCCCTAAAAATGCCAAAAAAGTAATGTGCCCAAAGTAAATCAAAAGCTGTTCTTCAACCCTTTGCAGCATCTTCATGGGGTTGGTCTCATTTAAAAGAAAGCACTTTGAATTTTTTGGCAAAACAGTCATAATCTCTCTAAGTGCTCCGGCCACTGAGTAACAGTCATCTAAACATACTGAACTTGAAGAAAATAAATTTGGCCTGGGTGTTTTTTTGGATACAAATGCTTGCAAATAACACACAGCTTCAGATCCGGGCTGGAAAATGCAACAGAAATGTAGAACCAAGTGTTATCCAGCTGAGGTCAAAATTTTGTAACAATACCACAAAAAATGAATATATTACACAGCTTTTTCCTCAGGTAGTTCCCAGGCGTTTTTGAACTGTGCCAAATTGTGCCAAATGGCACAGTTTGGAAAAACGTCTGTAACTTTTGAATGATTCAATATAGAAGCTTGATCTTGGGCTCTAATGAAAGGTGACACTCAGGGCTGTGTGTGTGTGTGGGGGGGGTTGCCCCCCCCCTCGCTACAGAGGACGGACATCGCCCGTTGTGCAGCGGTCCGTCATGTGGCGATGACGCACAGCTGTAATTTACTGATCGGTCAAAAGTCATTTTTGATTACAATTTTCAGGGAAAAAGAATAATTTAGCTTATAACACTTACCTCTTCATAGCAGCAGCGTAGCTGGCGAACCTCTTCCTCATTGTCAGACAAACACAACGCTGGTCCGCTTGTTACGACTCGTGGTTCTGGTCTCACGATCCGGTCAAAACATAATTCCATTATTGCAGTTTTGCGCTTCCATGATTGCGGTTTTGGCGAACGATTTTTCAAAACAAATAACAGTAGTAATTCAAAAAGACTGGCGAACGCGTGTGTGTCACCCAGCCTTCGTCGTCGGCCTCCATCGGTCTATGATGACCATGGAAGAGAATCCTAAACGTCTATTCTGCTGGAATAAAAAAAAAAAAAAAAGCACCGCCTGTGGCTGAACAGGCCGATGCGCGAATGGCAGTCTCTGTCACACAGGTCGCACTTGTGGGTGGTCTCCGTGCTGCTGGGTCTGTGGCGGTTCTTCCTGCGGGTCCTTTTTTCATCTGTTGCAGCAGTCTGTCTTCACCCAGCCTTACACAAAACAGCTCGCGAACTTCTGTGCTTCAGTTGGCTCGCTGCATTCACAGCGTTGGTAGGCGGGTCCTTCTTGCTAGGTTTTCAGTCATTGGTTCTTCAAGGTTTCAGAAACCCAAGTCAAGGCTCTTATTAGTCGAATGAGAGGTCAATCATATCTGATCTGTTCGCGGCTGTGTCTGTAGTGGAAGAACGGAAATGCAGCTTTTTTTTTTCAATGTGCGCTTGGACGCAGCGCCCTCGTGCGTCCTAGAGCACACGAGAGCGCCCTCGTGCGCTCTAGGACGCAGAGATGTGCCCGTCCGCGGTACACCGGAGTGCAAGAGGTTAAAAAGTTGATCATCATCTGTTTAAACTAGTCGTGGCCTGTGTGGCATGTAGAGCTATCTAGGCAGCTTTACTTCCCTGGGTAACTCCTTTTTCTATTGTGCCGTGTGTATTTCTGTCGTTTTGGTCATCTACTGTCGTGCTGCTGTTACACTGTAATTTCCCAGTTTGGGATCAATAAAGTACATCTGTCCATTGACACATTTGCTCCAATGAACAGCAGTAGCCAAGGCGAAATCTAGTCTTCTTATCTATGGTTAGTGGCTAACAGTGATATAGCTTTGCATCATTCCTGGCTAGCTTAAGCACATTTCGCTTGCTCTTTCTCAGCATCTTCAGTGTCAGTTATTGCACACTATGTGGACGGACACTGCAGTTCTTTTCAATATAAGCCGTTTTATTTTTTTCACGGTGTTTCACTGCTTCTAAACAGCACTAACTGCACAGCTGCAGTTGTGTGACCGCACACATCAAAGGGGGCATGAAAACCTCACATGTACACCCCACCCCACCCCCCCACACACACGGCAGGGAGAGGGGGGAAAAAAAACTAAAAAACTGGCAGCGTTGGTTTGGTTTTATTTTGGTCAATCACCCAACCCTCGGTGAAATGTTCGTCAACTCATTCCTACTGACTACATTATTGTTGGTCAAGTTGACCCTTTATAGCAGGTTAAAATCACCCCCCAAAAATTGGAAGTGAGTTATGAAGTCATTGCATCGATGAACTATTTCTTGTTTCCATTTCCCTTCTAGATCAACGTGTCTGTGAGAATGAGTTTCTCCCTGACCAGCAGCTCTGTAACCAAGAGAATAACTCAAGTTTGGAACAAGAGGAACTGCTACAGATTAAAGTGGAACAAGAGGGACCAGAACTTCATCAGATTAAAGAGGAACCGGAGGAACCAGAACCTCAGATCAAAGTGGAACATGAGGAATCCTGGAACAATCAGGAGGTAGAACAGTTCATTCAGAAGCGGGAGACCAATATCCTCATGGTGACTTCAATTTCTGTGAAAAACGAGCACAGAGAACCAAACAGGGAGCAGCTCCCTTGTCTCACTGCTGCTCTAATTGGAAACCGAGGTGAGGAGGAAAGCCAGCATGCAGACTTGAGATCTGCTGAGATTGAAGAGCTAAAGATGAAGAAGAGACATCTGAAAAGAAGTTACCGTGACGGTAAACACTAACACCGAAGACTCAGAGAATAATAGAATAATAAATCAAAGGGAAAGGTTAGAGAAAATGGAGTTTAGTGTAGCAACTGTACAAAAGTAATGAACAGCATTCATTTGTCTTAAATTTGCAACTTTCATCCATCCATCTTCTACCACTTTATCCTTTTCGGGTTGCGGGAGCCTATCCCAGCATCTTCGGGTGAGAGGCAGGGTCCGCCTTGGACAGATCGCCGGGCCATCGCAGGGCCAACGCAGAGAGACAGACAGCCATGCAGTCTCACAGTCATACCTAAGGACAATTTAGAATCCCCAGTTTGATGGCAGTTATCCTAACCTGCATGTCTTTGGCCTGTGGGAGGAAACTGGAGGAAACCCCCACAGACACGGGGAGAACATGCAAACTCCACACAGAAGGGGTCACTGATGGTCTGGGGGGGTGATCGAACCCATGACCTTCTTACTGTGCTGCCACAGTGCTAACCACTGCACCACCAAGGTGCCCAATTTGCAACGTTTTCCTCATTAATTTGTGACTTTTTCTCATTGATTTGCAGGGTTTTCTCCCCCCCCCTCATAAATTTGTTACTTTTGTCAAGTAAATTTGCAACATTTTTTTTCTTGTAAATCTGACTTTTCTTTTGAATTTGCATATAAATTACACAAATAAATTTGCTACTTTTTTAACTTGTAAATTTCCATTTTTTTCCCTTATAAATTTTGTAATTTTTTTCTCAGAAATGAGTTTTGTCACATAGATTTTCACATTTTTTTCATATAAATTTACGACTATTAGTAAACTGCAACTTTTTTTCTCTCATATGAGCAGTTTTTTTTTTTCCTCAAATTTTTGACTCTTCCAGGAAAAGTTCCAGTTTTTATCATGATGTAGGAGCTCGTTTCACATATTTTACTTGATTAACTTGGGGACAGATTTACATCCTCAAAACACAAATAAAAACAGAAAACAGTGATTTTAAAAAAACATATTCAACCCACGTTCAATTGAATCCACTACAAAGACAAAGAATGTTCAAACTCATAAACTTTGATTTCTTTTTTTTTGCAAATATTAACTGATTTTGAATTTGATTCCTGCAACATGTTCCAGAAAAGCTGGGACAGGGTCATGTTTACCACTGTGTTACATCACCTTTCCTTCTGACAACTTTGTAGGTGGAATTCTTTCCTATTCTTGCTTGATGTACAGCAGTCTTGAGTCTCCGTTGTCGTATTTTATGCTTCATAATGCGCTACAAATTTTCAGTGGGAGACAAGTCTGGACTGTAGGCAGGCCAGTTTAGTACCCGCACTCTTACTATGAGGCCACGCTGTTGTAACACAGGCAGAATGTGGCTTGGCATTGTCTTGCTGAAATAAGCAGGGACATCCCTGAAAAAGACGTTGCTTGGATGGCAGCATATGTTGCTCCAAAACCTGTATGTACCATTCAGCATTAATGGTGCCTTCACAGACGTGCCAGTTACCCATGCCATGGGCACTAACACACCCCCATACCATCACACATGCTGGCTTTTGAACTTTGCACTGATCTGGATGGTCCTCTTCCTCTTCAGCCTGGAGGACACGGCGTCCATGATTTCCAAAAACAATTTGGAATATGGGCTTGTCAGACCACAGCACGCTTTTCCACTTTGCGTCAGTCCATCTCAGATGAGCTCAGGCCCAGAGCAACTGGCGGTGTTTCTGGATGTAGTTGATATATCGCTTTCGCTTCACATGGTAGAGTTTTAACTTGCATTTGTAGATGTTGCGACAAACTGTGTTAACTGACAATGGCTTTCTGAAGTGTTCCTGAGCCCAAGTGGTAATATCCTTTACAAGATGATGTGTTTTAATGCAGTGTCGCCTGAGAGATCGAAGGTCACAGGCATTCAGTGTTGGTTTGTGGCCTTGCTGCTGAGGTGCAGAAATTTCTCCAGATTGAATGTTTTGATGATATTATGGACTGTAGATGATGAAATCCCAAAATTCCTTGGGATTGTATCTTGAGAAACGTTCTTAAACTGTTGGACTATTTGCCCACACAGCTGTTCACAAAGAGGTGAACCTCACCCCATCCTTGCTTGTGAATGACTGAGCCTTTTGGGGATTCTCCTTTTATACCCAGTCAGGACACTCACCTGTTTCCAGTTAACCTGTTCACCTGTGGAATGTTCCAAAAAGGAGTTTTTAGAGCACTCCTCACCTTTCCCAGTCTTTTCTTGCCAACATCCTAGCTTTTTTGGAATACGTTGGAGGCATCAAATTCATAAAAGGGAATATTTACAACAAAACAATAAAGTTTCAGTTTGAACATTAAATATCTTATCTTTGTAGTGTATACAATTGAATATAGGTGGAAAAAGATTTGCAAATCATTGCATTCTGTTTCTATTTACATTTTACACAACTTCTCAACTTCACTGGAATTGGGGTTTGTACTAAGGCAGCGCAAATTAGCGAGTGTGCAATTTGGACAGAGCGCATAAGGGAGTGGCCAATTTTTGCAAGTGACCTAATAAGGCAAAATTATGACCACAGAAGCAGTCACTTCATTTCAGTATTGACCACCCATCCACTGGCATACATGATTAGGGAGCGGATAATCAACAACAATACAGGTGCATAGGCGCAATCAGAGGAGCATAATATACAGTGGATATAAAAAGTCTACACACCCTGTTCAAATGCCAGGTTTTTGTGATGTAAAAAATGAGACCAAGATAAATCATTTCAAAACTTTTCTCCCCCATTAATTTGACCCAATTGAAAAACAAACTGAAATCTTTTAAGGGGAAAAATTAAAAAACTTAGAATAACCTGGTTGCATAAATATGCACATCCTAAAACTAATACTTTGTTGCAGCACTTTTGGCTTTTATTACAGCACTCAATCTTTTTGGATAGGAGTCTTTCAGTGTGGCACATCCTGATGTGGCAATATTTGCCCACTCTGCAAAAATGTCCAAATCTGTCAGATTGCGAGGGCATCTCCTGTGCACAGCCCTCTTCAGATCACTGCACAGATGTTTGATCGGATTCAGGTCTGGACTCTGGCTGGGCCATTCCAAAACCTTAATCTTCTTCTGGTGATGCCATTCTTTTGTTGATTTGGATGTGTGCTTTGGGTCATTGTCATGCTGAAAGATGAAGTTCCTCTTCATCTTTCTAGCAGAAGCCTGAAGGTTTTGTGTCAACACTGACTGGTATTTGGAACTGTTCATAATTCCCTCCACTTTGACTAAGGCCTCGGTTCCAGCTGAAAAAACAGCCCCGAAGCATGATGGTGCCACCACCATGCATCACTCTAGGTATGGTGTTCTTTGAGCAATGTTGTGTTTGCACCAAATATACCTTTTGGAATTATGACCACAAAGTTCAGCCTTGGCTTCACTGGACCATAACACCTTTTCCCACATGTGTTTGGGAGATTTCAAATGTGTTTTTGCAAAGTGTAGCTGGGCTTGGATGTTTTTCTTCACAAGATAAGGCTTTCATCTTGCCACCCTTCCTCATAACCCAGACATATGATGAAGACAGGAGATTGTTGTCACATGTACTAAACAGTCAGCACTTGTCAGAAATTCCTGCAGCTCCTTCAATGTTGCTGTCGGCCTCTTGGCAGCCTTCCTGACCAGTTTTCTTCTCGTCTTTTCATCAATTTTAGAGGGATGTCCAGTTCTTGGTAATGTCACTGTTGTGCCATATTTTCTCCACCTGATGATGACTGTCTTCACTGTGTTCCATGGTTTATGTAATGCCTTGGAAATTCTTTTGTACCCTTCGTACCCTTCTCCTGACTGATACTGTTGAACAATGAGATCCCTCTGATGCTTTGGAAGCTCTCTGCGGACCATGGCTTGTGCTGTAAGATGTGACTACAAAATGTCAGGAAAAGCCTACTAGAACAGCTGAACTTTATTTGGGGTTAATTAGAGGCACTTTAAATGGTGGCAGGTGTGTGCTGATTCCCATTTAACATGAGTTTGAATGTGATTGGTTAATTCTGAACACAGCCACATCCACAGTTACAACAGAGTGTGCATATTTATGCAACCAGGTTAAAGTTTTTTATTTTTATTTTTCCCCTTAAAAGATTACAGCTTGTTTTTCAATTGGGTTGTACAGGTTATAGGTCGCATTAATGGTGGACAAAGTTTTGAAATGATTTATCTGGGTCTCATTTTTTTTTTTTACATCCCAAAAACCTGGCATTTGGACAGGGGTGTGTAGACTTTTTATATCCACTGTAGGAGTGGGTTTTACACATATGTTTCTTCCAGGTAGCTGTACGGCGCTGCCCAAGAGGCTGAGAAAAGAGAAGTTTACTCCAGAAGAACTGAAAGTGTTAGTCGAGGAGTGCTGTGTTCACAGCAACATCCTGCAGAACCAAAATTTTCCACCATTCCAAAAAAAAGAAATCTGGATCAAGATACTCATCAAGGTGAACATAGTAGGTGGGAAGAACCGCTCTGTTGAGGAAATCAGAAAGAGGTGGAACGACCTTAGGAGGCGCACCAAAGAGAAGATAGCCTTCAATAGAGCGTCGGCGAAAGAAACTGGTGGTGGTCCAGTGGAGGAAATGTCTCTGACTACTTTAGAAGAAGCGGTACAGCAGTCGTTCACTGAGGAGCAAGCTTCAGGCCTGGATGGTGTTGACCCACTGGAAGTGAGCCAGGAGAGCTTTTCAGGTCAGTGATGAGTCGATTCGTAAAACCAAATTCTCGCTACCTGTTAAAAGTTAAACATCCACAAGTACAGTAACTGAACTGATGCACTCTCGTAGCTTTAACAGAGGAAATGGCAGTGATGGCAGCCACCCAGCCACTTCCTCCAGTTCCTCCTGGTCTTCTCCAAGATGCCTCGACGGAAATGGATTTAAAATCACTGGAGGAGAAAACTACACAGACAACAATCCCCACACAGGAACTCCCACAGCTGGCCAGTGAGCTTGGGGCCCTCTGTACGACCTTGCAGGACATAAGGGGGGACACACAGGCTCTGGTTACGCACACCCATGAGCTGGTCGGCGTGGCGTCAGTTCTAGCCGTGTCTGTCCAGGCTCTGGTCCACGCCCAGCAGAGAACCAACGACTCCCTGGTACGCATCCTGGAGCGGTTGACCCAGGATGGCCCCACCGCAAGCTCTGGGGAGCAACCAAGACTGGGACGGCGGCATGCCAGAAGAGGATCCACGGAAAGTGAAGGCAGCGGGAAACACAAAAGATAGTTTATTTTTGTTCCCCACGGTTCAGGAGTTTGGTTTTCATTTCACTTGGCAGACTAATTTAGTCTAAAAGGATTACTCGCGAAACTGTCATTGCCCAGCCAGCATGTCCATGTGGGCCCCACCAAAGTTTAACTGGGCTGTCTTATGGGTCCATGTGGGTTTGTCCACAAGTTCCATGTTGGCCCCATCTGTGTTTACCCACATGGACTTTACCTGTTTACCCATTTTCAACTTTTCTCATAAATTTGCTGTTTTCTTGTAAATTTGGACTTTTTCCCCTAATTTGATACGTTTTTCTTGAAAATATAAACTTGCAACTTTTTCTCATAAATTTGTTAGTTTTTCTTCTAAAATTATGACTTTTCTTGCATATTTACTTTTTCTTGTAATTTTGGAATTTTTTCCTAAATTTGCCATTTTTTTTACTGTAGTTTTGGAACTGTTTCTCAATTTTGTTACTTTTTTCCATTAAATTTGCTATATTCTTGTAAATTTGTGACTTTTTCCCCATAAATTTAGAACATTTTTCTTGTAAATTTAGAAGTTTGTCAAAAATTTTACTTTTTTTTACTGTAAACTCAAAACTTTTTCTCATAAATTTAGGACTTTTTTCTCCTACAGTTGTAACTTTTTTCCTTGTAAATTATCAGTTTATTTACTCATTTGCAGCTTTTCCTAAGTTTTTCCTGTAAATCAGTGACTTTTTTTCTTGTAAATTTCCTAATTTCTTTCTTGTAAATTTGTAACTCTTCAAGTAATTTTACAATTTTTTTCTTTTAAATTTGCAACTTTTTTTTTTAAGTTTTTCCTCATAAATTTGTGACTTTTGTTGTAAATTTACTATTTTTTATTATAAGTTTGTAACTCTAAAAGTAGTTTTACATTTTTCTTCTTGTAAATTTGCAACTTTTTTCCTCCTAAATTTTCCACTTTTTCTTGTAAATTGGTGACTTTTTTTCTACAAATTTGCTACTTTTAATATATTTCAATTTTAATTTTGTCAATTTTCCTTATAAATTTTCACATTTTGTTCTGATAAATATGTGACTTTTTTTCCCTCATGAAGCTGGATTCATGCTGCACCTCTGCTGTCCGCGTACGTGTAACTGGAAACCTCGTGTGATGAAATTTACATCGTCTCCACTCCGCTAGTGTCCACAGTGCTCGACCGCGGATGACCACATGCAGCCCAAATTTTGTGACCACATCGCCTGCCCACAACCTGAACGCATTGAAAAGCACATGCGCAAGACTGAACGTCCCATTCACAAGGTGGTGATGCCGGCACAGCATACCAAGACAAAGTAGACGGAGAAGACAACAAGGAAGCGGAAAACGAGAATAAACATATATGAATCATACATAAATTCTTCTGCAGCAACAGCAGCATCTTTGTGGAAAAGGAGTGAAAACCGGGAAGTCAAGCAGCAGAAAGCAAGCAGCGTTTCATTGTTGGTGAAAATCCTGGTGTGTCAGCGCATTGGCGCTACCTGTTGGGCAGGAGTGAAACTACAAATGATGGTTGTGCGCATGCGTCAACCGCTTGGCCTGGGTAAATGAAAAAAGTGAGCATGAACAGCGCCACGTGCGTGCCGGGCTCGTCCAAAGCGCACACGGACCAAAATGGACCAGAGGGGAAATGGAGCATGAATAATTTTGCCAATGGTGCCAGTGTTACTGAAACCTGCTCACCCACATTAAACCCATGTGGGGCCCAGATGGGTTTAAAGCAGGTAAATATAACCTGCTTACCTGCACAACAAGTCCATGTGGGCAAACACAGGTGGGGTCAAAATGGGACCTATAAAACAGCCCGGGTTTAACCTGTAGTGGGGCTCACATGGACACGCTGGCTGGGTGGTAGAAATTTACAGCCGGCACAGGAAGACAACGTTTACACGAGAAAAGCTCTGTTAAGCATTGCATGATTGTGGTCTACTGAAACACTGTCATTGAGCTACTGGTTACTTGTACTCCTGTGATCTACTCTACGATGTACAGCAGGGAAAATAAGTATTGAACACATCAACGTTTTTCTTATTAAACATATTTCTGATGGAGCCATTGAACTGAGATTTTTAACAGATATCAGTAACAATCCAAGTAATCCACACATACAAAGAAGTCAAGGCAACTGATATTACCAACAAAGGCTTTTCTATCTATCCATTCATCTTCTACTGCTTCTCCGGAGGTCCGGGTCACGGAGGCAGCAGTTCAAGCAGAGAAGCCCAGACTTCCCTCTCCCCAGCCACCTGCTCCAGCTCTTCAGAGAGGATACCAAGGCGTCCCTAGACCGGCTGGGAGACGTAGTCTCCCCAGCAAGTCCTGGGTCTGCCCCGGGGTCTCCTCCCAGAGGGACGTGCCTGAAACACCTCAAGTGGGAGGTGTCCAGGAGGCATCCTGATCAGATGCCCAAACCACTTCAACTGGCCCTTTTCAATGTGGAGGAGCAGCGGTTCTACTCTGAGCCTCCCCCGGGTGACTGAGCTCCTCACCCTATCTCTGAGGGTGAGTCCAGCAATCCTACGAAGAAAGCTCATTTCAGCCGCTTGTATCCGCAATCGCATTCTTTCAGTCATTACCCAAAGCTTATGACCATAGATGAGGGTAGGAACGTAGATTGACTGGTAAATTGGCAGCTTTGCCTTAGAGCTTAGCTCCCGCTTCACCACGACAGACTGGTACAGTGTCCGCATCACTGCAGATGCTGCTCCGATCCGTCTGTCAACCTCTCGCTCCATTCTCCCCTCATTCGTGAGTAAGACCCCAAGATACTTAAACTCCTCCACTTAAACTTATAAGATACTTAAACTCCAAGATACTTATACTAGATACTTAACCTCTTGCACTCCGGGATACCACGGGCGGTCACGTCTCTGCGTCCTAGTGCGTCTCAGTGCGCACTGAAAAAAAAAAAAGCTGCATTTCCGTTCTTCCAGTACAGACACAGCCGCGAACAGAAAGCCAAAGGAGTGTTTTGATTGGTTTAGATTTGATTGACCACTCATTCGACTAATAAGAGCCTTGAATTGGGTTTCTGAAACCTTGAAGAACCAATGACTGAAAACCTAGCAAGAAGGACCTGCCTACCAACGACTGCGAATACAATGAGCCAATTGAAGCAGAGAAGTTCGACGACTGAAACGCGTGCGTCCCATGCGTAAAATCTGTTTTGTCTAAGCTGCTGGGTGACACACATTGAGACCTGTGTGTTACGGTAGCGTTTGCCAGTCGTTTTTTATTACTACTGTTCTTATTTGTTTTGAAAAATCGTTCGCCAAAACCGCAATCATGGAAGCGCAAAATGGGGTTGGTGGCAGGGGTGGCAGTGGCTCAGGAGGTTGAGCAGGTCGTCTAATAACCGGATGGTTGGCGGTTCGAATCCTGCTCTCCCCAGATATCCTGCCGTTGTGTCCCTGGGCAAGACACTTCACCCGCATTGCCTCCAGTGTCCATAAACACTGGGTATGAATGTGTATAAATGTATAAAAATGTTCGGTGGTGGCCGGAAAGGCCGTTGGCACAGATTGGCTGCCACGTTTCCGTCAGCCTGCCCCAGGGCAGCTGTGGCTGTAGAAGTAGCTTGCCACTACCATTGTCTGTCTGGAGTGAATGAATAATGTACCTATTTGTAAAGCGTCTTTGAGTATATATGATAAAGCGCTATATAAAATCGATGCATTATTATTATTATTATTAAAACTGCAATAATGGAATCATGGTTTGACTGGGTCGGGTGACCAGAACCACGAGTCCATAATAAGCGGACCAGCTTCATGTTCGTCTGACAATGAGGAACAGATGTTCGCCAACGACACTGCTGTTGTGGACAGGTAAGTGTTATAAGCTAAATTATTCTTTATCACTGAAAATAGTAATAAAAATGACTTTTGACCGATCGGTAATTACAACGGTGCGTCATAGCCACATGACGGACCGTTTTTTGTGCGCCGAGCTCCTCTGTAGCGGGGGGGGGGGGAAGTTGTTATCCTCTACATTGCAGATATTTTAGTATAATTTTTATTGCACTGTAGGTTATTTTTTTCTTGTAAAAAAAGGCCACACATTTTTTACGTGGCATGCTTCTTTGTGTGTGGGGGGCTTGTTTGTTCATTCATGAATGAATAAACACCCCCCCCCCACACACACACACACACAGCCCTGAGTGTCACCTTTCATTAGAGCCCAAGATGGAGCTTCTGTGTTTCAACATTCAAAAGTTACAGACGTTTTTCCAAACTGTGCCGTTTGGCACAATTTGGCACAGTTCAAAAACGCCTGGGAACATCCATCCATCCATCCATCCATCTTCTACCGCTTTTCCGGAGGTCCGGGTCGCGGAGGCAGCAGTTCAAGCAGAGAAGCCCAGACTTCCCTCTCCCCAGCCACCTGCTCCAGCTCTTCAGAGGGGATACCAAGGCGTTCCCAGACTAGCTGGGAGACATAGGCTCTCCACCGAGTCCTGGGTCTGCCCCGGGGTCTCCTCCCAGTGGGACGTGCCTGAAACACCTCAAGTGGGAGACGTCCAGGAGGCATCCTAATCAGATGCCCATACCACCTCAACTGACTCCTTTCAATGTGGAGGAGCAGCGGTTCTACTCTGAGCCTCTCCCGGATGACTGAGCTCCTCACCCTATCTCTGAGGGTGAGTCCAGCAATCCTACGGAGAAAGCTCATTTCGCCTGGGAACAGCCTGAGAAAAATGCTGTGTAATATATTCATTTTTTGTGGTATTGTTACAAAATTGCAAGCATTTGTATCTAAAAAAACACCCAGGCGAACTTTATTTTCTTCAGATTCAGTATGTTTAGATGACTTTTACTCAGTGGCAGGAGCACTTAGAGAGATTATGACTGTTTTGCCAAAAAATTCAAAGTGTTTTCTTTTAAATGAGACCAACCCCATGAAGATGCTGCGAAGGGTTGAAGAACAACTTTTGATTTACTTTGGGTATGTTATTTTTAGGCGTTTTTAGGGAAAATGACCAGAGTGCAAGGGGTTAAACTCCTCCACAAAGGCTTTTCTATTAAATATTAAAGCGTACCTATGGTGGTCGTGAAAAAAAAGATATTATATTGAGCCCCTGTCTCACTTTCTAGTTCAAGTTTAAGTTGAAATTCACGTTCAAAGCAATTTGATATTAAATCCATTGCTGATCTGCTGGTTCAGCTATGTCAGCAAAACATGGGTACAGCCATACTAGCGGCTACATGGACTTCCAGGACGCTTCCTGTGACATAATTTCGTTGACACCGCGATCTGGATCAGTATTGGCTGAGCCTCGAGTACCCGGATGTGGAGCGGCTTCGGGGATATTCAAATTCAAACGTTTATTTCAAACTCAGGATTCATATTAAATGCAGAACTAAAACGAGTAGAAAATAAATAAATAAATGTTTAAATTCAGCGAGCCGTCTTTTCTGATCTGAGCTCGTAAATGCCGATGATTCTAAAACTGCGATCTGAGTACCCGGATGTGCAGCGGCTTCGGGGATATTCAAATTCAAACGTTTATTTCAAACTCAGGATTCATATTAAATGCAGAACTAAAACGAGTAGAAAATAAATAAATAAATGTTTAAATTCAGCGAGCCGTCTTTTCTGATCTGAGCTCGTAAATGCCGATGATTCTAAAACTGCAATCTGAGTACCCGGATGTGCAGCGGCTTCGGGGATATTCAAATTCAAACGTTTATTTCAAACTCAGGATTCATATTAAATGCAGAACTGAAACAAGTCGAAAATAAATAAATAAATGCTTAAATTCAGCGGCTTGTCTCATCTGATCTCGTAACTGCCGCAACACGGAAGATGATTCTAAAACTATATACAGAGCAGCAGACACTCGGTGCTCTTGTAAAAACAAAAACATACAATGTGATATGGATATCGCAACATGGTGGAATGTAAAGCCTTTGGATGTCTGAATAATAAGCGAAAAAAACAAAGAAACACTTTTTTTGTGTACCCAAACCCAGCTCACCTTGTCAGAAGATCGGAGCGGAAACAGGGCACAGACGAATAATTTCAGATGAAATTGCGTTGTGTGTGAGGACCACTTCGTCACTTTAACCCTCAGAAGACCTTTCTGGCTCAAACATGTAGCCATGTTGCCCGAATTCTTCCGCACAGTCAGCAAATTCGGCCATAATAGAACAAAAACAACGGACAACAGCACCGTAATCGCGGGGAAACGCTTATTATTGTCTTTTCCTATCCACGAAGTGACGTCACATCCGCAAGTGTCATGGCTGCGCCCACAGTTTTCATTGGCTGCCCATGGCCAAGGTCCTATTTGAATATATGTCTGGTGGTATATGGCTGGCAAGAATTATTTACAAAATTAAGAAATACTTATTCATAATGTTTTCAAGTTAAATGTGTCTTCACGACCACCAGAGGTACGCTTTAAATGAATTTCACCAAGCATGTTCAATACTTATTCCCTGTGTCATTCCACTTTATTAAATATAACTTGTTTTGTGAACACAGTTGCCTTGATTTCTTTGTATGTATGGATTACTTGGGTTGTTACTGGTATCTGGTGAAAATCTCAGGTCAGTGGCTCCATCAGAAATATGTTTAATGAGAAAAACATTGACGTGTTCAGTACTTATTTCCCCACTGTATATAAATCTTTGCCAATCACTGAAGTTGAAAGAAAAGTCTTTTCATTGAGTGCAGTTGTTTTAACTTCATTTTTAGGCTCACACTTTTCTCAGATGGACATTACGTACATATTTGTTCTGGACAATAGTAAAGATGACTCTCTGGTGAATATGATTTTCTTTTTTGGCAGTTTTATTATTCATAAATCAAAGTACTTGAACGTGAAACATCGAGTATGTATTTCATAATGAGTTTCTGTTATTTTTGAAAAATCTTTACAACCCATGAAAAGAAGAAATGTTTTAAAACTTTTCAGATCAGTAATGTGATTTACACAAAAGTATTAAACATGTAAAATACTTTCAGCTATGGTCACAGAGATTCTTATGAACAATGGGTTCGTAAGAATCTCCCAGTTCCCAGGAATTCTGGAGTTTGCAGACATTTGTGGAGGGGGTCAAAGTTTCTTATGGCTGCCGTTCAATTCACAAGAGCATCTTGAGGCATTCTTGAGAAATGAGGTGCTTTTCTGTCGTACGATAGCCGTAGAGTTCTTACATTCTTCATAAGGGTGCCTTGGGATCTTCTTACGGCATACTTACTGCCATCTAAATAAAATTTTTGTGCAACTCACGACACTCTCAAGTTGTTGATAGGAAGGGCTTACAGCTTTCGGCACATTTTGTCGGCACAAATGTTGCATGACTAACATACTTCCGCCCTATGAGCACCTCACTACCGCCTTATGCACGTTGTACGAATCTCCGTTTGAATGGGGATTCATACGGCATTTCCTACAACCGCTGAAAGGGGCCCTCAAGAACAACTTAAGGTGTTCTTGAGGAATACTTTTGGCAAACATCCTGCATAGTTCCTGTGGCATTTCTACAGCCGCTCTATGATGAGGGGTTGTCGCGGGGTGTTTGTAGAAATCTTCGACAAGACCATCGACCCGGCCATGAGCTTATGAACAGTCTACGAATGTTGGATTCTCGGCTGCCTTAAGAAGGCCTTACGAAATGGTCCAAAAATTACTCGTACGGTGTTCATAAGGACATTTGTGACCGTAGCTTAATATAAATGTTTCCTTTTTAAACATACTTGGTTCCTGGAATGTTCTTTTGTTTCTTTCATTTATATATGCCTTGCCTTCTTTGAAGCATCATTTCCTTTTAAGCAACAGATAGACTAGAGGTTGGCAACCTCTACTTTGCAAAGAGCCATTTTGAGAGATTTTTGACCAGCAGAATCTGCATGGAGCCACAAAATATGAGTAGTAATAATAAGAGTTTATTTCCTGATAAAATTGTAACTTTCTTTCCCAAAATTTGTCAAATTTTTGACATACTGTGAATTTTCTTCTTTTGTGATTTTTTTTTTTTTCTGGGGAAATTTGTTGCTTTTTCACGTGAAATTGCTGCCTCTTTCCACATAAATTTGTGATATTTTTTGCTCATAAAAATACAATGTTTCCAGTAAGTTTATGATTTTTTTAAAATTGCAAATTTGCAAGTGTTTTCTCAGAAGATGGTAACTTTTTCCCTTAAATTTGACATATTTCTGGCATGAATTTTTTGCTTTTCTAATAGATTTGTTCTATTCTCCCTTGTAAATTTACCTTTTTCAGGTAAGTTTGCAGCCCTTTTCACATAAATTGTAACATTATTTGATATATTGCAATTGTTCCAGTTAATTTGGAGTTTTTTCCAGAAATTCTATGTTTCTTGCAGATATGTTTGGGAAAATTCCTGGCATAAATTTCCAGCATTTTTTTTTTAAATATAAATTATTTTCTTAGTAAATTTGCATTTTTTCCCTCACTAATTTGTGTCCTCCTTTTTACCAGAAATCTTGAATTTAAGACCCTGACAATAAATTACATTTTTTTAGTGAAAAGAAGGGCATAGATTTGTGAGGGAAAAAATGTACATTTACTAGGAAAATAAATGTATTTAAAAAAAGTTAGAAATTTATGCCAGGAATTTTCACAACATGTCTGCAAGAAAGGGTCTTAAGGAGCCACTAGCTATGCGCAAAAGAGCCACCTGTGGCTCCAGAGCCGCAGATTGCAGACTCCTGGAATAGACCTGAGTCGTGTTGTTTTTTTGTGTATTATTTTTCAATAGAATCTTCATTTAAAGCGGTCATTGCACTTTTTCCACATTTTAATAGCTCACACATGTCTTAATGAAATGTTGGTAACATATTTTGTTAACATTTTCTTTAAGTTTTTTGTCCCCTGCCAGTCGAAGCTCAAAGGGGTCGAACAGCTCTTTGGGCGAAGACTGAAGGGGGATTATATTATGGTCCATCCATCCGTCTATCCCACTTTTGTGAAATTAACTCCTCCTACAGTTTTGGTCCGATTGTTTTGAAACTTGTTACCGTGGTTTAATATACACTGAGAATGCGCATATTGCTATTTGGTTATGATTGGATGATTTTTGCAGGAATTGTAGCCCCTGACCTATGATCTCCCGTTTCACCTCACTTCATACACAGTAACTGTCTTGTGAAATGAACTCTTCCTACAGTTTTGTTCCGATTGTTTTGAAACTTGGTACCATGGTTTGATATACTCTGATGATGCACATATTGCAATTTTGCTGTCATTGGGTGACCTTGAGGTCAAAGGTCAGAGGTCAGATTTTCCCTAAATCTTCTAAATACAATAACTACTGAAAGAAATGACATAGGCATTTCAGATCTACACAGTAGTTGTATCTAATACACATCTTGGACGACTTACACCCTCACCTAACTATGGGTTTGAGGTCAAGGGGTCACAGTTAACATTGCAGTTGTGCTGTGGTAAATGGTAATGCTACATTTACTATTACTATAAAACGAGTAAACCTAGAGCCACCAAACCTGGTACACAGGTTCACCTTGGGATCCTGATCCCTGTGGGTTTGGGGTCCAAAGGTCAAGGTTAGCATTCCATTTGCACTATTACTATAAAACCAGTCCCTCCAGGATTTTGCGATGTTGCGATTGCGTCATTTCATTCAAAATCAGCCAATCGGTGCGTCTATTGCACTACCTTGCAACTTTGTCCAAACACCACAACTTTCCTGCAATTTTGACCAATCCTTGTCAACTTCCGCCAATTTCACCAGTCAAATTTGTCTGAATAGCACTCAAACGCTCACTCTAACCAGTCAAATGTATCACTGCACCACATTCACTTACGTGTTTATGGTGAGTATTAACAGAACACATCAGCAAAAACAGAGTGTGTGATTTTAAAAAAACACTCACCCGCGAGGTTTCCAGCACCGTCCCTTCCGCCATCTCCCCCAGTCTGCCAGTGGATGTCTTGCCACGTATCCATTCTGACCATGTGTACAAAGTGTTGGGTTTGTGTTGAAAAACGTCCGTCTGCCCCAAAAGCACCCCATCATGTGAGCACGCGTGAGGAGAGATGCCATAAACAGGGATGTGATTTTTCTGCTAATTCGCGGAATTCCGCTTTTTTTATCTTCCAAAAATTTTCAGACCAGATGGTGTCGCGTGCACAACGCGAGGCTCAGCGTCTCTTCATATTTTGCGGATTAGCAGTGATATTTCTGCCCATTTTGGGTCTGTTCGTTCAGAACAGCTTCGCTTTTACATCCTACACTTGAAATGAACTTTTGGACATTGGATTACAAAACAACGATCTTTTTATCAGCAACCTACGTCTCATCCCTGAGCTCTGGGGAACACCCGACGCTAGGCAAGCTACCCGGCCGATCGGAAGTGCTCGCAGGCGGCGTAGAGACCATAAAAAAAGGCGGGGGAAGCGCGGAGGGCTAAGAGCTAAGCTAAAGCTAACACCGCACCGGCTTTCTCTACCCAGCATTTTCCTCGCTAATGTACGGTCACTGGCGAACAAAATGGATGAGCTACGGCTTCGGCTCACCAACAATAAGAAACTTATGAACTGCAATATCATGATTTTCATGGAAGCATGGCTACATAGTGGAGTACCCGACGGTGCTGTCGAGCTGGCCGGACGGCACACTCTCCAGGCAGACAGAGCAGCTGATGACTCCGGTAAGACCAGAGGTGGAGGAGTATGCATCTATATTAACAAGGCTTGGTGCACGAACTCTGTCACTGTTGGGAGACACTGCTCAGCTAACCTGGAGTTTCTCATGGTTAAATTTAGACCTTTTTATCTGCCACGGGAGTTCACTTTTCACTTTTCTTCATCTTGCCTGCTGAAGATGTTTTGGACTTTATTTAAAAAATATTTTTAACGCCACACATGTGATGGATAATGCTTGTTGGAATATTTTAGGAATGCTATCTTCTTGGAACATAAGTCAATATTATACAGTAATAATTGACATTCAGCTGTTTGTTTTATGTCATTTAAAGTAGAACTGAACTGAATGGCATTGAACGGCACTGGGTGATAGTACATACAGTTATAAAGATAATTTTTCATTGGCACCCCCTCCACAAATCCCGGAATCTTGGAGAAAATCGCGATTTTGAATTTCCCGCCCTGAAAAATCAGACAAATCCGCCGAAGTGCAGCCGGAGTTCCGCGTGACGTCACGAGTGTGACCCAGTCCTCATGTTTACCATTGCGAGCACGTCGACACTGGTTGTTTTTGGTGCATTTTGTCGTGATAGTCGACTACAAAACACTTCCAACACCTGGGAAGATCTGTTCAGTGGCCAAGGAAAGCCGTCATGGCGACGAAAGAAAAGAAAGGGGGAGGAAAAGCGACCGGGAAGCGATGCGTTTCTAGATATACAGTGATCCCTCACTTAGCGCGTTTAATGGGGACCAGAACCGACCGCGAAAAGTGAAAAACCGCGAAGTAGCGTCCCCCCCCCCCCACCAAGGGCGTCACAAGCACTATTTTGCACAAAAAGGCACAAGAGAACAGCGAAAAGTGCCACTAAGCAACACGAGCGATAAAGAACAATGAATGCGGTCTTCCTTCGCTGGGTAAAACGTCTCGGCCAATCAGCTTGCAAGATTCCCGAGCGGCGAAGAGGTGGGCGGAGAGGAGTGGAGCGGTGGTCAGAGAGGTGGATTTTGAGCTGTGCGGGCTCTCCGTGTTGATACCTGATGTTCTAATGAGAAGGCAGGGAGACTACATTAGAACATCAGGTATCAACACGGAGAGCCCGCTCTCCCTGGCTCCCCAGCCCGCTCGGGAATCTCGCAAGCTGATTGGCCGAGACGTTTTACCTCGCAAGCTGATTGGCCGAGACGTTTTACCTCGCAAGCTGATTGGCCGAGACGTTTTACCTCGCAAGCTGATTGGCCGAGACATTTTACCTCGCAAGCTGATTGGCCGAGACGTTTTACCCAGCTTCGCTCCCTGCCGAGCGCCTATACCCAGCGAAGGAAGACCGCATTCATTGTTCTTTATCGCTCGTGTTGCTTAGTGGCACTTTTCGCTGTTCTCTTGTGCCTTTTTGTGCAAAATAGTGCTTGTGACGCCCTTGGGGGGGGGGGGGTGACGCTACTTCGCAGTTTTTCACTTTTCGCGGTCGGTTCTGGTCCCCATTAAACGCGATAAGTGAGGGATCACTGTAATAAGTTGGAAAAATGCTGATGGTTTTTTTCCCTTTCTTTTTTATTGTTAATTTTCCTTATCCTGACACCCCAAACATGCCAAAGTAAAGACTCACCATTCTGTATTCAATAAGAGACTCTCCTCCCCATCACTGCTGCGGTCTGAGTCGGTGCCGGAATCCCCCGAAAATTCTGGCTCTAATCTGTACGGTTCGATGCCTCCCTCGCTCTCTTCCTGTTCACTTGACACTCCTGCATCCTCCTCTGTCTTGTCACCGATCCTGAATGCCTCTTCACTCTGAAAACTCTGGTGTTCTTGACTGCTGGAACTGCTATCATCTGCCATTGTTGTTTTGATAAGGGTCACACTCGTGACATCACGCAGCATCGTCTGCACTACTTCCGGTTTGTTTGGCACTGCCAGCCAGAGGCAAAAGTTTATCGGCTTATAGCTTGGCCATCGCACGGCCTAAAAATTTCTTTTATGTGTTGAAAAATACAATAGGTAATAACGAATTAATCTGCTATTCTACTTTTTTGGCAAAAAGGTGAGTTCAGTTCTACTTTAAGCACAGTTCTGGTACTTAAAAATCATAAAAACCCAGGAGCTTCGACCCCCCTTGCCCCCCCACCAGGGCTCTGCCCCAGACCCCGCTGGGGGACTTTGTCCCCCAGACCCCCTGCTAAATTTTCAGATAATTTCCCCAACCCCAAATCACATCCCTGCATAAAACAAACAAAGATAAGATAAGATAAGATAAGCCTTTATTAGTCCCACAACGGGGAAATTCCAGGATTGCAACAGCACAGGGATAGCAACACTCAGAGCAACAATCAGAAGGCAAGAAAAAAAACAAGCAAGCAAGAGCAGCTAATATACTGTGTATATACTGTATATATATATACACACACACAGACACAGTGCAGAGCATTGTAGCTAGATGGAATAAATATGTAGATATATAAACACCCACAGTACGGAGCATTGCAGCTAGGTGGAATAAATATGTAAATATATAAACACACACAGTGCGGAGCAATGTAGCTAGATGGAATAATATGTAGATATATAAACACACAGTGCGGAGCATTGTAGCTAGATGGAATAAATATATAGATACAGTATATAAATATAAACACACCCAGTGCGGAGCATTGTAGCTAGATGGAATAAATATGTAAATATATAAACACACACAGTGCAGAGCATTGTTGCTAGATGGGATGAAACAGCATAACCGTCTACTTAGTTATCCTACATGGTATGATTATGTGCCCATACATATTCTCACCCTCCATAGCGACCGGTATTTTCCTAGTTGTATGCCGGAGGGGACCATTGTGTAAGTCTATTGCATCTTTTGCATTCAAAAAACTATTAGTTTGTTACGTCTTTTTGCTATCTCTGTGAGCAGCCCTGCTTAGGTTGTACAGTCTGACAGCCGTTGGTAGGAAGGACCTGCAAAACCTCTCGGTTGTGCACCTAGGATGATGTAGTCTGCTGCTAAATGAGCTCCTCAGTGCATTCAGTATGTCCTGCATAGGGTGGAACTCGGACTCCAGCAGAGATGACAGTTTAGCCACCATCCTTCTCTCTCCTATCTCCTCCACCGGATCAAGGCGCTGCCCCAGGACAGAGCTAGCTTTCTTGATCAGTTTGTTCAGTCTCTTCCTATCGGCTGCAGTAATGCCACTGCCCCAGCAGACCACTCCAAAAGTGATGGCTGATGCCACCACCGTGTCATAGAATGTCTTCAGCAGCACCCCTTGTACACCAAAAGACCTGAGTCTCCTCAGCAGGAACAGCCTGCGCTGTCCCTTCTTGTAGAGTGCGTCAGTATTGTGTGACCAGTCTAGTTTATTGTTCAGATGAACACCCAGGTACTTATAGGATGTCACCATCTCGATGTCTGTTCCCTGTATATTTACTGGTGCTGTGAGGGGTTGTCCTTGCCTGCGGCAGTCCACCACCAGCTCCTTAGTTTTCCTCGCGTTGATCTGGAGGCAGTTCCGATGGCACCAGTCCACGAAGTCCTGGATAAGCCCTCTGTACTCAACTTCATCTCCATTGGAGATGAGGCCAACGATCGCAGAGTCATCAGAGAACTTCTGTAGATGGCAGTGTGTTGTGTTGTGTGAGAAGTCCGCAGTATAAAGGGTGAACAAGCAAAACAAGCAAATCTAACACTACAGCCAGTGTTTAACATTTTATACATCTTTAGAGGTAAAATCATTACTACATCTGGTAAATGAGCTTTAAAGACAAGTGTGTGTGTCAAGACACGCAGCAGACAGATGGGTAGGAGTTAGTCTGTGTTTTTCCCAGAAAAACTGCACTGTCTATACTCCAATAGACAGTGCAGAGCAACAGAAGGAATTATTTAGCTTTTCCTCTCCTCTTGGTACCGAGTGGTTGGGGACCATAGGGAGTTTTCAAATTAAGGTGCTGCCAACAATTTCCAAATCTATACTCGTTAACATGCATTCAGTGCAGTTTAGCTGTTGCAATGGATTTTGTGTTAAAGTCTGTATTTGCTGTTGCACAGAAGAGTTTTTCTGTATAGCAGAAGTTTTTGCTTAATTTACAAATCACTGTAATAGGAAATTTTTGACAATCCTGTGCTTTTCTTGTATTGTTATATAGAATATCACTGCAGTAAACTGGAAAAAAAAAATCTGCTTTAAAATTTGTAATTCTTCCTACAACTTTTAGAACAAAAATACCTCTCAAAACATTGCAAGTTTTATCCAAACTTTTTCAAAAAGCTCCTGCGAATTCAGGCTTTTTGGGCCACAACAGTGATGAAAAATATCCTGCAAAATCCTGGAGGGACTGATAAAATGGGTAAAGTAAGAGCCACCAAACCTGGTCCACATGTTCACCTTGGAATCCTGACCTTTGACTATGGGTTTGGGGTCAAAGGTCAAGGTTAGCATTCCATTTGCACTATTGCTATAAAACGAGTAGTTTGGGCCACCAAACCTGGTCCACAAGTTCACTTTGGGATCCTGACCTCAGACTATGGATTTGGGGCCAAAAGGTCAAGATTAACATTCCCTATGCCTTATTACTGTACGAGTAAAGTTAGGGTCACCAAATTTAGTACACAGTTTCACCTTGTGATCCTAAAGTGTGTCTATGAATTTGGGATCGCAAGATCAAAGGTCAACATCATATGGCTTACAGATAGATAGATGTACTTTATTGATCCCAAACTGGGAAATTACAGTGTATAGAGGCTAAGCCAATGCTTGAAGCTCCTGAGATGCTGTGACCCAGATAATTTGACATGCTGATTAAAACTGGACGTGATCAAATCAGTGTCCAAGATGTCCAATATACTGTATTTAAAAACACTAACTTTATTCCAAATTAACATTAAAATCCATAACAACAAAGTTCCTTATGATAAAGGTTTCCTTACGACAAACACGTCTTGCTGTCTCAGTGGTTTAAAACTGTTTTTTCCTTCTGCTTAGAACACCTGCCTGGACAATGACTGGTTCTTATTTATACGGTTTGGCTTAATTGGCTCCTACATGCTGGCCCCTAATTGTTACATAACAATTCAACAACAACAAAAAATAATAGAGGAGCCAATTACTATTCATTACACACCACATGATTAAATAAAGTTTACACCTCAGGCATTAAACAGAGTTTAGTTATTGGTCTTTCAATGACAATAGTTTTAGTTTGTGTTGTAGAAAATACCAGACCCCTTTTTATCTGAAAACACCTTCAACTTTTCCAAGAGGCCAAGAACCATGTGATGGTGAAATATCCATAATTAGATGAACCTTGCCCACAGGTAAATCTTTCTGGTTCCACTTCTGTCACCCCTGGAACAATGGCAGATATTCTCAAACCCATCTTTTCCAAAGCAGATCAGCAATGTAATGAACTTGTCTATTTTGACGTTTCACATGCATGCAAGATAGTTCAACAAGTCGTGGAGCCAAAGCTGGTTTTGTTTTTAATAGAAGCAGATGATTCGGTGCAAGGGGCTCTAGATTCAGCTTTATTTATTTATATAGCGCCATTTCACAACAACAGTCATTTCATAGCACTTTCAAACTTGGGGAAGCCCCCACAATTGCAGAAAGACCCCAGTAATCAGGCCCTGTGAGCAAGCACTTGGGGACGGTGGAGAGGCAAAACTCCCTTTTAACAGGAAGAAGCCTCCAGCAGAACCAGGCTCAGGGAGGGGCAGTCATATGCTGTGATTGGCTGGGGGGTGAGGGGATAGAGAAGAAGAAAAGAACAGACATGTAGAGAGCAAACAGCACGACAGGGACTCAATCTATGGGAGAGAATAAACAGAAGTTAATGATCCGCAAAAATATTTCATTGAGAGTGAAGAAAGGAGTGAAGCCCAGTGCATTATTGGAGGTCCCCTGGCTGTCTAGACCTATTAGCAGCATAACTAATGGAGGGTCCAGGAGCACATGATCCCTCCCTAATTATTGCCCTTTTTTTTCTCTTCTTTTCTCTTCCTTCTTCTTTCTACACCTTTTACTCTATATATATCACGGACACACAGATTGACCCAAAGGTCTCCCGAGTCGGCGGACGGAGCCACTGTTTACAGCAGGAGACAATACAGCAGGGAAGAGCTAGCTAGCACTCAACCGCCACCCGGTGCTAACGGAGAAACTCGACATACCGGGAGAACTGAAGCGAAAACGACGTGGGTGCCGGGCTGGAGTTTAGGCGGCGTGCAAGAAATATAAGACAGAATAATAAAGAGCGATGGCAAGAACCAAGCAGACCACCAGTAAATCTACTGGAGGAAAAGCCCCCAGGAAGCAGCTGGCCACCAAGGCTGCTTGGAAAAGCGCTCCGGCCACCGGTGGAGTGAAGAAGCCTCACCGTTACAGGCTCGGTACCGTGGCTCTGAGAGAGATCCGTCGCTACCAGAAATCCACGGAGCTGCTCATCCGTAAGCTGCCCTTCCAGCACCTGGTGAGGGAGATCGCTCAGGACTTCAAGACCGACCTGCGCTTCCAGAGCTCCGCCATCATGGCTCTGCAGGAGGCCAGCGAGGCCTACCTGGTGGGTCTCTTCGAGGACACCAACCTGTGCGCCATCCACGCCAAGAGGGTCACCATCATGCCCAAAGACATCCAGCTGGCCCGCCGCATCCGTGGAGAGAGAGCTTAGACTTTCTGCTGCACATCCACCAACCACAATGCTCCGCACTGTGTGTCTATATATATATATATATTCATAGTAATATGTACATATGTATACTAGCTGCTCTTGTTTTTTCTTGCCTTCTGATTGTTGCTCTGAGTGTTGCTATCCCTGTGCTGTTGCAATCCTGGAATTTCCCCATTGTGGGACTAATAAAGGCTTATCTTATCTTATCTATATCAAAAAGGAAGGTTTTAACCCTATTCTTAAAAACAGAGATCAAGTCTGACTCCAGAATCCAGATTGGCAGCTAGTTCCACAGGGGAGGAGCTTGATAACTGAAGGCTCTGCCGCCCATTGTTCTATTGGAGATTCTAGGTATTACAAGGAATCCTGCATTTTGGGAGCATAGTATCAGATCTTTTAAATAAAAAGGGGCCTGATTATTTAGAGCTTTGAAAGTGAGAAGAAGGATTTTAAACTTAATTCTAAACTCTATGGGAAGCCAATGAAGGGAGGCCAGAACTGGAGAGATATGATCTCTCTTTCTAGTACCTGTTAAAACTCTTGCTGCAGCATTTTGGATCAGCTGAAGACTTTTTAAAGATGTTTTAGGACAGCCTGATAATAGAGTTACAGTAATCTAATCTGGAGCTAACAAAAGCGTGGATCAGTTTCTCAGCATCACTCTGAGACAAGATGCTCCTAATCTTGGCAATATTACGCAAATGATAGAAGGCAGTCTTAGAAACAAGTTTAATATGTGAATTAAAAAACAGATCTTGATCAAAAATAACTCCAAGGTTCCTCACAGAACTATTCAGAGAAAGAGTAACCGCATCCAAACTGAGTTTGATTTGGAAAGATATTTCTAAGGTTTTTTTTGGACCAACAAGAATGACTTCGGACATATCTGAATTTAATAGCAGGAAATTACAAGTCATCCAAGCTTTGATTTCCTTAAGACAGGCCTCTAATTTGGCTCATTGATTGCTATCATCTGGCTTCATTGACAGGTATAATTGTGTGTCATCTGCATAACAATGAAAATGTATACAGTGCTTTCCAATAATGTTGCCTAGCAGAAGCATATATAAACTAAAAAGAATAGGGCCTAGCACAGATCCCTGTGGAACTTCGTGACTGAGCTTTGAGTTGGAAGAAAACTCATTATTGACATGAACAAAGTGGAACCTATCCGATAAATAAGATCTAAACCACTTCAACGAAATTCCATTCAGTCCAACAAGGTGTTCTAGTCTATCAGGTAAAATATTATGATCAATAGTATCAAAAGCTGCACTAAGGTCTAAAAGGACAAGTACAGAAATAAGTCCATTATCAGATGCGATAAGGAGGTCATTAGTGACATGCACTAAAGCTGTTTCAGTACTATGACGGATTCTAAACCCAGACTGAAGCTCTTCAAATAAACCATTTCCCTGCAAGTGGTCAAATAATTGCGTAGCAACAACTCCATCCATCCATCCATCTTCTACCGCTTTTCCGGAGGCCCGGGTTGCGGAGGCGGCAGTTCAAGCAGAGAAGCCCAGACTTCCCTCTCCCCAGCCACCTGCTCCAGCTCTTCAGAGAGGATACCAAGGCGTTCCCGGACCAGCTGGGAGACATAGTCTCTCCACCGAGTCCTGGGTTTGCCCCGGGGTCTCCTCCCAGTGAGATGTGCCCGAAACACCTCAAGTGGGAGGCGTCCAGGAGGCATCCTACTCAGATGCCCATACCACCTCAACTGACTCCTTTCAATGTGGAGGAGCAGCAGTTCTACTCTGAGCCTCTCCCGGATGACTGAGCTCCTCACCCCATCTCTGAGGGTGAGTCCAGCAATCCTACGGAGAAAGCTCATTTCAGCCGCTTGTATCCGCGATCTTGTTCTTTCGGTCATTACCCAAAGCTCGTGACCATAGGTGAGAGTAGGAACGTAGATTGAGTGGTAAATCGACAGCTTTGCCTTAGAACCAAGCTCCCTCTTCACCACAACAGACCGGTACAACGTCCGCATCACTGCAGATGCTGCTCCAATCCGTCTGTCAGTCTCTCGCTCCATTTTCCCCTCACTCGTGAACGAGACCCCAAGATACTTAAACTCCTCCACTTGGGGCAGGAGCCTGTCCCCAACCCAGAGAGGACAATCCACCTTTTTCTGGCTGAGGACCATGGACTCGGACTTGGAGGTGCTGATTCTCATCCCAGCTGCTTCACACTCAGCGGCAAACCGTCCCAGCAAGAGCTGTAGGTCATTGCTGGATGAAGTCAACAGAACAACATCATCTGCAAACAATCCTGTGCAACGATCTGCAAACGATCCTGTGGTCACCAAGCATGACACCCTCCATTCCCTGGCTGCACCTAGAAATCCTGTCCATAAAAATTATGAACAGGATCGGTGACAAAGGGCAGCCCTGGTGGAGTCCAGCTCTCACTGGGAATGACTCCAACCGACTGTTGGCAATTCGAACCAAACTCTCACAACGGTTGCCTTCATGGATCGTCATCTTATTGTGGTGGGGGGGTTTGCGTGCCCCAGTGATCCCAGGAGCTATGTTGTCTGGGGCAGTTTGCCTCTGATAGGGTCACCCAAGACGAACTGGTCCTGGGTGAAGGGCCAGACTAAGAACGATCCAACAGACTCTCATGATAAATTCTATATCAAGGATTCAGTGTACCCTGCCCGGTATGGGGTTACCGGGGCCCCACCCTGGTGCCAGGCCTGGGGGAGGGGCTCGAAGGCTAGCGTCTGGTGGCCGGGTTTCCACCCATGGGACCCAGCCGGGCTCAGCCCATAGGAGTTACATGGGTCCGCCCTTCAGTTTGCTCACCACCTGCAGGAGGGATCATGGGGGTCCGGTGCTATGTGGATTAGGTGGCTGTCAAAGACGGAGACCTTGGCGGACTGATCCCAAGCTTTCTAAACTGGCTAGCAACAACTCTTTCTAAGATTTTTGAAATGAAAGGCAGATTAGAGATTGGTCTATAGTTAGCTAAAACTCCTGGATCCAACGTTGGCTTTTTAAGTAAGGGTTTTTATTACAGCAGTTTTAAAAGCCTGCAGTACACGGCCTAATGTTAATGAAGAATTGATTATTTTCAATCAATCAATCAATCTTTATTTCGGATAGATTAAAAGTACGGATTAAAAGAAACAGAATAATATAACAAAGGGGGAAAGAAAATCCAACAAGGTCAAATTAGACAATAACTCCTCTGATTATACAGTTCAACATAAGTTATCCGAAATGGGTGATGGCTGAAGCCGCAGCTTATATTGCCCATGATATCGATATATTTGAAGAATAGAGCTATCAATAAATGGGAAGACTTCTTTAAATAACCTGGTAGGAACAGGGTCTAAAAGACAAATTGAAGGCTTGGATGTGTCATTCTGAGAGAATGGTCAGCTCACGTGCAGGGCGCCACACCAGAGAAAACACACACACGACACAGAAGCTATGTTTAACCACAATTTATTAATACAAAAGGGAACGCAGTTAGTGAAAGACGCCATGCGCCAGAGGAGGATTCAGCCTGTAAGAAGGAGATGAGAGCTGGTTAGTAGGAGGAGGGAGACCGGGAAGGGGGAATGACAAAATACAACTTAGGGGAGCCGAGCAGAGAACCCGACAGGGACCCAGCAGGAATAGACGAACCAGTGGGATGAAGCTGGCAGGGAGTAGGAAAGGAGTGGAGCTGGGTGAGATATCTGACCGGGTGGAGATAGGCAGCTGAAGTGGTGATGAGGGTGATGGAGCAGGTGAGTGCACAACGAGCCCTGGAGACGCACCGCAAAGATGGCAGCAACCCGGGAAAAGGAGGAGAAGAGGAGTTAGACACAGTTCCTCAGAATGTTAATATAAACGTACTTGCTTGCTTTTGAAGGCAGTATACCTACCTAACCTAACCTAACCTAATAATTGGTCCTTCTAAGTGCTGGCAAGGCAGATACAGCAGGTGCGTCCGCTCACGCAGGTGTGTTGATTATCTGCGGACACGGGGAACCTCTCGCAGGAAGGGCGGGAGGCTCACGCTCACCTGATCATGACAGGATGAGGAAATTATTTTCTCTAACTCTAAAAGGTTAATTGGAGTAAACTCATCCAAACAGATATCAGTTGAAGGAGTTGTAGTAGTTACTGTATTTAACGGTGGGAAGAATTTGACTGATTTTATCTCTGATAGATGAGATTTTATTATTAAAAAAGTTCATAAAGTCCTGACTAGTAAGCTCTAAGGGAATGCTAGGATTGGCAGAGTCCTGACTCTTTGTCAGCCTGGCTACAGTGCTGAAAAGAAACCTGGGATTATTCTTGTCCTCTTCTATTAATGCAGAATAATAACTTGTTCTAGCTTTCCTAAGAGATTTTTTATAAATTAGAAGATGATTACTCCAAGCTAAATAGATTTCATCTAATTTAGTGGAGCGCCATTTTCTTTCTAATTGACGAGTCTTCTGTTTTAAGCTACGAGTTTCTGTGTTGAACCAAGGAGTTAGAAATCTCTGATTAGGCTTTTTTCTTTTTTAAAGGGGCCACCATGTCTAGAGTCTGATGCAGAGAAGCTGTCACACTATCTACCATGCTATCAATTACAGAAGGAGCAAGCTCTCCCTAGCTAATCTCCGTTGTGTTGACACATGGTATAGAGGAAACACTCTGCTTAAATTTGGTAACAGTATCATCTGAGAGGCATCTACTGTAGTAATATTTTTCTTTAGTAAAATCATTTGGATCATCCGGAAGCTTTGTTATTGACTGATCATTCAGTATGGTATTGTTCCTACACATGACTACATGGAGTCCATCCTCACTGGGATCAGAAAAGCAATGCGTTTGACTGTACATAGGCTCACTAAAGTCCTTTAGTTTTATGCATCTGTCCACGTTAAATGATGTTAGCAAATGAATATCTTGCAACCACTTTTGCCACAACTTTGAAATATCTGGAGGCAAGGCGTCATCCCATTGATAACTTCTCAGACAAAGTTCTTGATGTAGCATCTTAGTAAACAAAATTACTGATGTGAAAAATCCCAAACAACTGTATACAGAGCTAATGATTGACAACATTCCTTGTCTGGTAGGAGCATGCAATTTTAACTCCATCTTTAGTCTTTGTTGCCAACAATAATGACTAATGACCAACTCCATTTCCATCAGCTCTTTCAAAGTCAGCATACAACTCCTGGTTACTGCCACCTTTTGTTTTTCCACTTTACCAGTCTGTCCATTTGAGGCTTTCAAACACTTTTTCTTATGACTGGCTACCAGCAAAATTTCCTTTAGCCCAAGAAAGAAGGCTACTGATTTTATAGGTCTGGTCCAGGCCAAAGAATAGATGAGATCAGTGGAGTTAAATGAATTGCTGGCAGCAAAATTCACCAAGATGTCCCTTTTGATTTCTGGGTCTTCAAATTTATCTACAATGTCACAGTTTTCATTTATTGGCCCTTTCTCCTCAGATTTCCAAAGAAAACTAGGACCATTGAAGCAACCATTGTTTAAGTAGTCAGATGCTCTCCTTCCTCTTGAACCAGCATCAGCAAAGTTCTCTTTAGACCCAACATGCCTCTGTGGAAACTGGCTTGCTACCTCTCCAGTGTAGAAACTATTTGCCACTGCAAGATCGTTTGGTAACAGAAAATCTGGATTATCAAGGGGCAATTTTAAACAATACTCATCTTGTTTTGTTGATGATTCTATGATTTGCATAAATTTTATGTCCTCTCTAGACATTTCTTTCTCCCCCAAGGTCTTCTCATTGAAATCATGATTATTCAACTTGATTTTGGAGAATGAAATCCTATTAACTACAGCAGATGAAAGTCTCACATCATGACTGCCATTTTTCTTTACAGGACCATTGACAACCCATCCCAATACTGTCCTTACAGTATATGGGCCATCTCCACAGCTGTTGACAACTTCCCAGGGCTCCAATAACTTGGGAGCGTTGGTACCTATCAACAAGTCAAGATTAGCATTGATATTAGAGATGTGAATCTTTGACAAGTAAGGCCATTTTTTCGTATCTGCTGCTGTAGCAATGCAGTCTGAAGTAACTAGCATTTGCTTTTGTGTGAGGACCTCTGGCAAAGGATGGAATTCATTATTTTCCTGAGACCTCCAGCCCAGTCAAAGAATATGAAGGAACAATCTTTTCCTGACCCATAGTTTTTAAGAGAAATTTAGTTTTTGTTCCTGTAAGTTTCAGTCTTTTTTTTAAGATGTTCAGAACAAAATGTTGCTGAACTACCAGGATCTAAAAAATGCATACGTTTGTACAACTTCATTTCCTTTAGTTGATTTCACCTGCACTGGAACAATGGGGAGAATGCATCGATCGTTTCCAGCTCCTGAATGACCACAGGTTTGGGAAGAAGTTGATACCTTTGTTTCTGATGACTCATCTGTTTGATCCAGGTCAAGATTGGTCTTTTGAATATGAAGCACAGTTAGATGTTGTTTTTACATGCTTCACAAGTCAAATGTTTATTACAATCACGACTGATGTGTCCAGTACATAAACATCCAAAACAAAGTCCTTTATCTTTAAAAACTGAATTTTTCTTTGTGCTTCGTATTTTTAAACTGTTGGCATATCTCTAAATGATGAGCCTGTGAACAATGATAACAGGACAATCCCCTTTCTTCATACCAGTTGTTATTTGTTTTCCATTTACAGACTCCACTGGTGCTACTGTAGTGGCAAAACTGCTTCCCTTTACTCTGCTCTTTAATGGTGACTTAAACTTAGGATGTGGACTTGCTGAACTTTGTGACACATTTCCAATATCTCCAAAGACTGGATCAGAGAGGAACTTTACCTGCTTCTCCAAAAACTTCACTAACTCAATGAAGTGAGCTCTGTTATTGGCGGATTCCATTATGTCATGAGCTGTAACTCTCCATCGCTGTCTGAATTTGAATGGCAGCTTTGAAACTATTTGTCTTATATTGGCTGGCATGTCCAACTCCTGCATGTACTGAAGATTCATCATCACATGAGAGCAACCACGCAAGAACAAAGCATAGGCTTGTATGGCATCAACATTCCGGAGCATCAGAGGAAGAACCACCAGATTGATTAACAGCTTCCTTCCACAAGCTGTTAGGATGCTGAACAGTTGATCCGGAATCTCTCATACATACTACTACACCTACGGACATTATGTATATTATTTGTATATTATAGTTCTGGTTAGTTTTTTCAAGTATGTCTCAGGGATGTGTGAATGGATGTGGTGGGGTGGGGGGTGAGGATATGTGTGAGTGTGTCTTAAATCATGTTCTTTTACTTATATGGATGCCGAGAGAAATGCAATTTCACCTTGCCTGCACTACAGTTGTATGTACAGCAATATGACAATAAAGGTTGATTTGATTTGATTTGAACATCCTCAGATTTTATTGTAGGCCAACCTAATGCCTTTTCAATGTGTACTGCAGCGATCTTATACTTACTTGTAATGTTCTCCTGGAACATGTAATGACGAGGCGCACACACCGGGTGTCAGTTAGGACTTTTTACTTGTCACTTCAACAGCAACTAACAACTAACCACACAGTGGCACATGTACATCTCCTTTTATAGTCAGGTCATGGCCGGGGTCATACTGCCCTCTAGTGGTGACTACATATGAACTTCACATATCAATACATCTCCCTTTTTTTCTAGTAAAGGTCATGTCCAACTATAAACTTTTTCTCAAATTTCTATATACAAAATAAACTCCATTTCTATTTACATTCTTTTTCAACCTTGTACACTGAATCACAAGTTCAATTTTTTCTCTGTTTACAATTCAACATCAACACATTTTTTTTTTCTCTGTTTACAATTCAATATCAACACATTTTTTCCTCTGTTTACAATTCAACATCAACACATTTTTTTTTTTTTTTCATTTCAGTACTCCTTACATTTCCTCAATCAATCTTTTCGGTTTCACAATTTGCCTTTGTGAGCATCTCCTTTGTGTCACCTCAGTCTGTTCGCTAGTGTCTGTCTCTATGTTCTGGTTCTCAGCCATTTCTGGTTGTTCGGTTTGGCTGGAAATTAGCATGTCGCTTGTTTCACTGTCTATGACTCTCATTTTTGTCTGAGGCACTTTCAGTAAGTGACGTTGGTTTCGCCTCATTGTTTTCCCATGCTCTGTGATGACTTCATATGATCTGGGAGTTGTTTCTTTAACCACTTTTGCCAGCGGTCCCCATTCTCCATCACATCTCACTTGCACTATGTCCTCATGTGCAAGTGGTCTCAGAGGTCGTGCTGTTCTGTTGTACAGTTCAGTTTGCCTCTCATCACGCCTCACATCTCTCTTTTCCATCACCTGAGATGCTGATGGAAGTCGCGTTCTGAGTTTTCTGTTCATGAGCATTTCTGCTGGGGACAGTCCATTCTCCAGTGGTGATGCTCGGTAATTCAGGATCGCCAGATGTGGGTCTTCTGCATTGTCTGCAGCCTTTTTCAGTATGCGCTTCACTATTTGCACCCCTTTCTCTGCTAACCCATTCGACTGTGGGTACAGAGGGCTTGAGGTCACGTGCTTGAACCCATATGTGTCTGCAAAGTCTTTGAAGCACTGACTCGTGAATTGTGGTCCGTTATCACTTACAACAGTCATTGGAATTCCATGGCGTGCGAACATTGTCTTTGTATGTGCAATCACCTTTTCTGCTGTTGTGTCACTCAACCCTGCAAACTCTGGGTAGGTGGAATGATAGTCCATGACTAACAGATAGTCCTTGCCCTTAAGCTGAAATAGATCCATGCCCACTTTTCTCCATGGCCCTTGAGGCTTCTCATGGGGCCTCATAGGCTCCTTTGGCTGTTGATACCTGTGGCGCTGGCAAGTCTCGCAGCGCTGCACATATGCCTCAATGTCCTTGTGCATGTTGGGCCAATATAAAACATCACGTGCACGTCTTTTGCACTTTTCAATACCCAAATGCCCCTCATGCACTAATTTAACCATTTCTGATCTCATGGAGGTAGGTATGACTATCCTTGTACCTTTTAACAGAACCCCATCTAACACAGACAGTTCACCTTTAAAGTGTTGGTAAGGCTTGTCAATCATAACCTGTCCTGGCTGATGTATCTGTTCCATTACTCTTTTAGTTTCTCATCTTTTTGTGTTTCTTTCACTATCTTCGTCCATTTTGCATCTGACACTGGCATGTGTGCCTTAATAGAGTCTACATGTATTTGCACAGCTTCCTCTGTTGTGCTGCTGGTGTTGCTCAAGCTAGCCCTACTCAGCGCATCGGCTACAATTAGTTGCTTGCCTGGTGTAAACTCAAATTTCAAGTCATATTTCTGTAATCTTAACATTAGACGCTGGATGCGCGGTGGTGCGTCACCCAGTGGCTTCTGTGAGATCGCAATCAGTGGTTTGTGGTCTGTTTCTAGTATTACTGACCTTCCATACACATATTCATGAAACTTCTCACATCCAAACACTGCACCTAGAGTCTCTTTCTCTATTTGCGCGTAATTTTTTTCTGCGCTTGTCATGGTGCGCGATGCGTATGCGACTGGATACCACTCTGTGTCATGTTTTTGCAATAACACAGCTCCTAGGCCGGCTTTGGATGCATCTGTGGACACTTTTAGCAGTTTGTCCTGATCATAGAATTTTAACACTGGCTCCTTTATTAGACTGCTTTTGAGCCACTCCCATTCTCTGGCATGCTCTGCCATCCACTTCCACATTGTATTGGTCTCTAACAAGCTTCTAAGAGCTATTGTGTTAGCTGATAAATTTGGGATAAATTTCCCCATGTAATTGACTAGCCCTAAGGCTCTTTGCAAGTCATTTTTGTCCTGCAGTACTGGCAGCTCTGCTATGGCCCGCACTTTTTCCGGATCTGGTTGCACGCCTGCCCCAGATAATTTCTCTCCCAGGTATGTAATCTCCCGTACCCCAAATTGGCACTTACTCTTATTCAGTTTCATACCTGACTTTTGCGCCTGTGTGAGAACTCTTGCCAACCTTTCGTCGTGCTCCTCTTTTGTTTTTCCCCAGACTACCACATCATCAAGAAAAACTCCCACCCCTTCTATTCCGTCAAACAATTGCTGCACAGTTCTATGGAAAATTTCAGGGGCTGAGCTAATCCCGAACGGCATTCGTAGAAAGCAATGCCTTCCGAATGGCGTATTAAATGTGCACAATTTAGCGCTTTCCTCATCGAGCACTAGTTGGTAAAACCCAGATTTGGCATCTAATTTTGTGAAGTAATTTGCTCCACTCATTGTGCTGGTTATGTCAGATTTTGTTGGTAGCCTGTATTGCTCCCGCTGTATTACTTTATTTAGATCTTTTGGATCTATGCACAATCTCAAATCTCCATTTGGCTTCTCCACTATAACTAGTGAGTTAACCCATTCAGTTGGTTCTTCTATTTTTCTGACCACTCCGTCTGCTATCAGTGAGTCTAGTGTTTCTCTCAGCCTCTTTTTAAGAGCTATTGGCACTTTTCTTGCTGCATGTATGACTGGCTCTGCATTCTCTTTCAGCCTAATTTTTTGTTTGCCTGGTAGGCGGCCTATTCCTTTGAACACCTCTTTGTATTCTTTCACCCAGTCAGTGTGTTTGTGCTTACTTGTTGTAGCCTCTGTATTTTCTCGTGTTGTCACTTTGTCTGTATCAATGACATTCACCCTTTTGATCAGACCTAGCTGATCGCATGTTTTTAAACCCAAAATTGCTTGTCTATTTCCATCAACAAGTACAAACAATGCATTCACTGTTTTACCTTTGTTTGACAGTGTAACCCTGCACATTCCTTTAGTGGGTATTGGCTTATCGTCATATGTTCTCAGATTAATCTTTTTATTTCTTATTTTCGGCTTGTTTTTCAGTCTTTTAAAATCTTTCATTGGCAGGATGTTTACCTGCGCACCTGTGTCGAGCTTCAGTGACATGTCCGTGCCATTCATCTCCAGGCACACTATCCATTCGTCAGCGCTCGTCTCTCCCTCGATGGCGTCCACGTAAAACTGATCCTCCTCGCTGTCGCTCTTTTTCTCCACGAGTTGCACCCTCTTCTTCGAGAAGCAGGTCTTTGCGAAGTGATTTTTTCTGCCACACTTGCGACATTCCTTCCCGAATGCTGGACACTGTTTCAGCGCATGTTGCCTTCCACACCGCTCACAGTTCCCGCGCGCGCACTCTGGGTTTGCCTCCCTTTTTCTTGCATGCAGCGTTCCTTTCGGCTTCACGCGCTGCACTGCACCGACCTCAGCAGTCTCTTTTTCCTTGCTGCTAAAAGTCTTTAATTGTGCCTTTGTACTCTCAGACGCTTGGCAAATCTGTATCGCTTTCTCCAGCGTTAAGTTAGTCTCTTTCAGTAATTGCATCCGCAATTTGTTGTCTTGGACCCCAATTACAATTTGGTCCCGTATCATTGACTCACTCAATGTTCCAAAGTTGCATGACTGACATTTCAACCGTAGGTCTGTGACGTACAGCTCGATGGACTCTGACTCTTTCTGAAGTCTTTTTCTGAACACATACCTCTCGTACGTTTCATTCTTTCTCGGTGTGCAATAATCGTCAAATTTCTTCATCACGGCGTCGAAGTTGCCTTTTTCTTCTTCCGTGAAGATGAATGTGTTAAACACATTTAGCGCCGCTCGCCCTGCTACTGTTAGCAGTAATGCTATTTTCCTCTCCTCGTCACGGAGACCGATAGCAAGCGAATAAAGTTCAAAACTTTGTTTGAATCAAACCCGACATTTCCGGTTATGGCTGCCACGTAGGACGGACGTGTCTCGCTCTGCTCTGCTCCTGGAAAAAAAAAATCGGCAAATAACTCTCTCATTTGGGACAGAACGTATCCCAGCATTTGGGCGAGGATATGTCGGCGAAGCCTAAGGCTGGAAAACCAGGAAAAGGAAAAAGCGAGCCGCCGAAACAGTCCAAATTAACGGACTTTCAGGTCTGTGACGCAGCAAACAAAACTCCATATATGGCGGAGGAGGCTGGCAACGCTGCGATTTCTGCGGGGAATGGCGCAGATGCGCTGATGGCTGCCATGAGTTCAATGAGAGCGGACTTTTCCTCTAGATTTGATGGGATTATGACAGCGTTGGAAGGAATAAGAAAGGAATTGGGTGACTGTGTAGAACGAACGGCGCAGATGGAGCTCCGTCTCGCTAGTGCTGAAGATGACGTCACCCGTCTTCAATTAAAGGTGCGCACTTTGGAAAAAAAAATAAATCTCTGGAAGATAATATTTTGGATTTGGAATCTCGGTCGAGACAGAATAATTTGAGGCTGGTGGGTCTTCCAGAGGAATCAGAAGGTTGGGACGTATGTTCCTTTCTGGAAAAGTGGATTCCGGAGGTGCTGGGCAGCGAGGAGTTGCAATCAGCAGTGGTTCTGGAAAAAGCACATCGCATTGGCCCACGGAGAGATAAGGGACCGCCGAGGACCTTAATTATGAAGTTTCTTAACAACAGAGACAGGATGAAGATCTTCAACGCTGCACGTGCTAAAGGAGAGATTAAACACCAGGACCAGCAGGTGCGGTTCTACCCAGATTTGGCCACAGGAATCCAGCAATTGAGGAAGCAGTTTGATCCCGTACGTAAGGAGCTGCGCAACCTTGGGATTCGTCATGGTGTAATCTATCCTGCGAGACTGCTGACCACGTATGAGGGCAGAACCCACATCTTCAAGACCCCAGAGGAGGCGCAGGAGTTCATCAAGAAGATCAAAGAAGAAGAAGAGACTGGTGGGAGCTAAGCATGAACAAAATATAAGGTAGAATAATTAAGCATTTGCACAGGCATCTGACTGACTTGAAGTAAATAGTAAGTTTACAAAATATAGATTGTATTATATATTAAAAAAAAAAACAAAAACAAAACAAACAAAAAAAAAACTATGATGTACAAAGTTGTTAAAAATTTTGGAGTTAAGTTGGAAAACTACAGAGGAGAGTTAATGTTACGTCATTAAAAGCAGTAGAGTTAGGGTGATTGGGAGGATGAAGAAGGAGTGGCTTAGGCTGTTCCCCGTGGGTGTGGAACGGCCGATGGCTATATCGGGAGACAGAATTTTTCTTTTGATTTTGGGGGGTTTGCCACAAGGGGAAATTTGTTTGTGTGTAGTTTGTAGGATGAATGTTCAATCACTCATGTTTTTGCTTCTCTGTATGAGCATGTTTACACTGCAAGGTAATCCCAAACTCTCTATTGATCATGGACCAAAGTGTTAATCTTAATTTAACTTCATGGAATTGCAGAGGTCTACAAAATTTAAAAAAACTTAAACAAGTTATGAATAAAATAAAGGACATGGGTTCAAGAATTGTGTTTTTACAAGAAACTCATCTGATAGAGGAGGATGTTAAAAGAATTAGGAGTAGATGGCAGGGAAGTGTATTCACCTCTTCATTTTCATCCCGAGCCAGGGGAGTTATGACTCTCATACATAAATCAGTTCCTTTTCAAGTGAAAAATGTAACTGGAGACAAATTTGGAAGATATGTAATCATTCAAGGTTCTTTGCTATTAGAAAATATAAATCTTGTGAACTTATATGGTCCCAATATAGATGATCAGAAGTTCTTTGCTAATTTATTTCTCATCTTATCATCACTTACAGGGCAACATATAATAGCAGGGGATTTTAATTGTACATTGAATCCAGGTGTGGATAGATCAACAGGACTGGATTGTACGCACATTGGATGTAGGATGACTATTAATCATTTTATGAAAGAATTGAGATTGTTAGATATATGGAGAGAAATGAAACCACAAGTTAAAACTTTGTTTGAATGCTTTCCAGTTCTCGTTGACATTACCGGTCAACTTTAACTCGTCCGGCTGTCGAAGAGCGTTCATCTTCGCCGTCGGTTCGTAGTTTTATATCCTGGTACCATGTAATGTTCTCCTGGAACATGTAATGACGAGGCGCACACACCGGGTGTCAGTTAGGACTTTTTACTTGTCACTTCAACAGCAACTAACAACTAACCACACAGTGGCACATGTACATCTCCTTTTATAGTCAGGTCATGGCCGGGGTCATACTGCCCTCTAGTGGTGACTACATATGAACTTCACATATCAATACATTACTACCAAAATGTTCTTCCAAAAGACCTTTTGCTGTCATGTAGCCAGGCTCAGGAGGCATATGCTGACAGCTATGGACCAGTTCTCTGGGCCGTCCTCTTGTAAATTGTTCCAAGTAGTACAAACAATCAGCTTTGTTGGCTTTGGCTTCCACTCCTTGTTTAAATGCTTTTATAAATGGCTTATATTGAAACAGATCACCTTCAAACACGGATGTCACGTGGTGGCAGCACTTACAGTGAGTGTCCTGGTACCAGTGTTAACCTCGGGGCTAATACCTCAGTGGCTAATAGGCTACCTTTAGCCTTTAGCTGACCGTGAGAGCCAGCAGCCTCCAGCTAGCAGCCTCTGGTCCTGAGACATTTTGCTTGCAGCTGCCGGTACGGGCGATCCGCTGCGGAATCACGACAAAACCACTGGGAGATGGGTTGGAGTGACATAAGGCACACCGGCAAGCCAGGTGGTAACAGAGATGGCTATTAGGGCGACTAAGATCTGAAGAAAATAACAATATAAGTTGCGCTTACAGTGAGCATCCTGGTACCAGTGTTAGTTCGGGGCTAATAGCGCAAGGGCTAATAGGCTAACTGACTCCTAGATGGGCCAATAATAGAGCAGTGGGTTGGTCTTTAGGACAGTGGTGGGTTGGCTTTTCTAATTGTGATGTATATAAGATAAGATAAGATAAGCCTTTATTAGTCCCACAACGGGGAAATTCCAGGATTGCAACAGCACAGGGATAGCAACTCTCAGAGCAACAATCAGAAGGCAAGGAAAAAAAAAAAAGCAAGCAAGCAAGAGCAGCTAATATACATATGTACATATTACTATAAATATACAGTATATATGTACATATGATTACGTATATGATTGAGACAGAACAGTCAAAAACGTTTCTGGGAGAGAAAAACGAGATAAAAGCTGTTTTTTTTAAGAGAATTGACTGTTGAAAATTTTTCGATAATTACATGACCAGTAGACTCATTTCAGATAGTTAAAACCTACATACAAACAATTTTTTAGTCAATGACCCCTCTAATTTAAAAAAAACTCTCCTGTGCCTTTAAGAGGCACCGAATGACGTACCTTCTGATTGGTTGGAGTGTTGTGGGCGTGTCTACGTGAGGATGAGGAAGTGTTCTGCTGCTTCACTGACGCCAGGAAGGTGGAGCGGGTTACAGTCACCAAAATAATCTGCAGTTAGAGTCCGTACACCTCCATGTTTGTTGTGGACCGTAAATAAATTCTTCCTGCGAAGAGCGAACCCGTCTGGTGCTTTCATAAATAACCAGGCGTTACAGAAGTGTTTAACATGGACGATGGGAGCTAACAGCTAGCCGTTGCTAACGGCTGAGTCAAGATGGAAACAGAGCAGCCAGCGATGGATGGACCGCAAACACCCGAAAACCCTATCGGCGTCCAGGGACCTGTGACACCGTTACTCGGTAAAACACCGAAGTTTTACCGATTACTACGTAGTCACATATGTTACTATACATGTCCAGGGATGAAACGCATAATAATTTTATAATAATCAGGACAGAACTAACACGTATGAAGTGTAGGGACTTGAATGTTAATTATGTGACAATCATGAAGTTTCCCCAGGAACTGATCCTAATAATGATCATCTCATTGCTTGAATCCATCATTAGAGACAAGCTTCTAGAGCATTTGGAAAAATTTCAGCTTATGAATGTGGACCAGCATGGATTTAGTAAAGGGAGATCTTGTTTGACAAACTTAATTGGAAACATAGACATAACCATGCAAACTTCAATTAAGTACAAATTTGTGAGAATAAATATGCTAAAATATGATAAAAGATGCTAATTCACAATAAAAAAAATCATGAATTTATAAGACTGTTATGACCGTTCTGTCTGAGGGGGGGGGGGGGGTAACGAATAACCAGATGGTGTTGGTTGTTGAAGCAAAATTATATTTTAATGAGCTAATGAGATTAGGGGTCAAAATGATAAATACTTAAAATGGCTGGATACAAAGGCCCTAAAAGGTTCTACTCAAACTAGAGAAAGAAATATAACAAAAGAATTCCAGCTTGGGTGATGACAGCTTCCTGTCCACACAAGTAAGAGTGAAATGGGCAGCTCGGTGGCACAGTGGTTGGCACTGTGGCAGCACAGTAAGAAGGTCACAGGATCCATTCCAGCCCTGACCATCGTGGGTTTGATCCCACCCCCTAACCACTGGTGTCCCTTCTGTGTGGAGTTTGCATGTTCTCCCCATGTCTGCGTGGGTTTGCCCCAGGTACTCCGGTTTCCTCCCACAGGCCAAAAACATGCAAGTTAGGTTAACTGGAGACTCTAAAGTGGCCCTAGGTGTGAATGTGTGTGTAAAGGGATTGGCACTGTACCAGGGCTGCCTCATCCATCCAGGTGGATGCCCTGTAATGTCCTTCTGGGATTAATAAAGTATCCACAAATAAAATATAAAGAAGCTAACATACCTACTCTCACTCCCCAAACCGAAAATACAAGAGGGAGTAGTACCTCTAATCCTAAATGTGACTAACAACCAAATTACCTGAGTGATGTGTATGGAATAGAAAGCTAAAACCTTAGCCCAGTCTCTCAACCTGAAAGAAAGACAGTATGGGTGAGGAGGTAAACACAGGATGATGAATAACAAAATACAACAAGTTCCCTATTGTCTGCGTGTGTTTTGTAAAGAGAAAAACAGATAACTAAGGGCACACGAGTCACCTGAGGGGTATTGCATAAAACCAAGACAAGGGATAAGCCAGGATTTTCAAGTAATTCTGGCTTAATCTATACTTGACTTGGCTGTATAAAAGTAGGATAAATTAAGCCCAGCCAAGTTGCTATGGAGATGTACGTATTCTCTGGAGCTAGCCTGGTCCAGCTCAGACTAAGAGTCAGGCTAAGATTAATCTTAGTGACTTGTCCGTCAGTGCAGGTGTCAATGCTATGAGAAATCACTGCTTTTCAACTGTCATTACATGGTTTACTGTAAATGTGTTGCAGCATTTTAATTATTCTGCATTGAGTGAAAAGAGATGAAGAAAAAATTATCTTGCATTAAAATAATCCAGAAACATTGTCATTCAAGTATGCCCACTGTTCTTTTAATTGTACCAACCATCATCCATGTAGTAGTGATTATTACTGTCAAGCCCAGTGTTAAGCTTTTAATATTTAGACACATTTATATTACTGTGTGATGATTCACAGCCTATATTACTGCAGTCACTGACATCATCAATGTCTGGTGATGTTCCCATGTAAGTGCATTTATATGACATTACTGTCATAGCACATTGTTATCTTTCCAGATTAAATTGTAAATTGCTGTTTTTAAGGACAGTGCAAGTTGGTGAACGTTGATATCAATCAGTGTAAACTTTCCAGATTGTAGCCAGTGGCTAATTCCCATCTGCTGTCTGTGGGATACAATTACAGGTTAGTTTCCTTTAAACTGGCTCGATAAAGTAGTGTACTGGATAGTGTACTTGTCATCTTGAAGCTGGAGAGGAAAAATAAGATGAATACGTAGTTTTACAGACATGGTTACAGTGTGTAAAGAGATATTCAGTTACATCTCTTTCCAGTTTCTGGATCTCCGGGTCCAGTTTTCTCACTACATTTTATTTCTATTTCTAAATCCAGATCTAAAAACTTTCTCTTCCAGTCTTACTCTGGCTTCTGCCAGCTCTGCCTTTAAGTCACATCTTATGATACCTCAAGCCCTCTTGAATCCGTCAGCAGTCTCTTCATCTGCAGATGTGCACTTGACTCTTGCAGATGTGCCTTCCCCACCATATTCAGTAGAACTTGTATTAAAAATCCTGCAGTACCCCTCTGAAAAAGCTGCATAACTAGATGACATGGAGGAAAACAGACAAAGATGACTAACATTGTCAAAACAGACAGAAGGCCGTGGGCAGTAACAAAGACAAAAGTTGAAAATTTCTGATAAAGTTGAAAGTTTAAGAGAAAAAAAAGTCACCAATTTATAAGACAGCAGTTTAACATTTATGTGGGGGAAAAAAGCAAATTTACAAGAACGTCACAACATTTCTGAGAAAAAAGCCACACAATTTCAAGAAAAAGTTGCAAAGTTATGAAAAAAAAGTTGAACTTTATAAGAAAAAGTTGCAAATTTACGTTAAAATCACAGATTTATCAGACAAAACTTGAAATTTTACAGGAAAATTTTGTACATTTAGAACAAGAAAAGTTGAAAACATGCAAAATTATGAGATGATTTTTTTTAGTTATTCTTGTAAACTTGTAACATGTTTGAAATTATAACTTTTTCTAACCTGTGGAACCATCAAAAAACCCTGCCTCGGAGTAGGTGCTAAAATGGTGATAGGAACTGAGGTCCTTGGTCTCTATTTCTTATGCTGTCTGAATGCAGGAAAAAACGTCCGTGTTACACGAAAGATTACAGGAACTGCAAAAAATCCCTAGAGTGCTAAAGGGGCTAATGCCCCTCGTCCATCTGTTGTTATCTGTAGAAAAGCAGTTAGAAATGTGAAGTGTTCTTCAAGTCATTCCTACCTACTAGATTATTGTTGGTCAAGTTGACAGTTTACAGCAGGTTAAAATCACTAAGAAAGTTGGACATTTCTCTCTGTAGAAGTGAATTATGCAGTCAGTGCACTGGTGAACTTCAGTATTTCTTGTTTCCATTTCCCTCCTAGAGCAACACGTCTGTGAGAATGAGTTTTTCCCTGACCAGCAGCTCTATAGCCAAGAGGAATCAGAACCTCTACAGATTAAAGAGGAACAAGAAGATCTCTGGACCCGCCAAACGGTAGAACAGTTCATACAGAAGCAGGAGATTAATATCATCACGGTGACTTCTATTTCAGTAGAAAATGAGCACAGAGAACCAGAACCAAACAGTGAAAAGCTCCTCTGTCTTACCTCTGCTGTAACTGAGAACCAAGATGAGGAAGGAAGTTGGCATGTAGACTCAGGATCAGCTGAGAGTGAAGAGCTGAAGATGAAGAGACGTCTGAGAACAGGAAGTCACCATGAAGGTAAACACCAAAGACTCAGAGGAGTAATAAATACAGGGGCAAGGGTGAAAAATTTTGTAATTTAGTCTCACTAGAAAATACACATTTAAATGTATGAGGAACATAATGGAAAAAAACTTCTTCTGAAGTTTTTTAAAGTGACACTCTGCCTAAAATCAAGGTTTTTTTTCTGTTGTTAACATGTCTGTAATTTTTTTTTTTTGTGACTTACCAGACATATCAAGAGTGAAATCACTCAAATGTCTCATATCTTTTTTTTTTTTTTCTGTAAAGTTTCACTTAAGCCCTGCCCCTCCAAAAAAATGCAAGTTTGGACAGAGTGTTTCTAGCTACGTAAGTATTCCTGCTTAGCCTGATTGGTTATAACATTAACCAATCAGGCTAAGGACTGGGCATGGCTACAGACCTGAGTTCACTGCCTCGGGGGAAGAGGGAGGAGCCGAGGAGCAGCAGAAGTTTTTACAACTTGGGAAAGATGGCAGATTATACGTGTTCAGTTTGTGGCTGTGAGCAAGAAAGTCTCTTAAATTACATGTCTTTCCCACAGACATGAAAATACTACAGCAATGATTAATTTTATTTGGAAAGACCTCAGTGTCCCTGCTGAAGTACCGGAGAGGACACGGCTTTGCAGACTGCATTTTACCCTGCATGCCGGGGAGACGGCCCTGGGATGCGTGGCACAACGGCCGGTGCAAGTGTCGTCGTAGGTGAACCTGTGGAAGGATCATTCTCAGTGGAACGGAGCTTCGCTGCCAGGCTCCGCGTGGAAGCTGGAGGTCTCCGCGCCGGTCTCTGGTTGCCCACTCCCTGCAGATCTCCCTAGCTCTCCCACATAGGAGTGAAGGAGGCGAGTGGGCTGGCATCTGTTGGCGAAGCGAGCTCCAGGGCTTAAAGTTTTCTGACACCGTTCCGGGTTTCTGGTGTGTGCTGGGTTTTTTTTTTTTGGGGGGGGGGGGGGGGTTTGTTGGGAAATTTACTTCCTATTTCTGTACGCAGAGACACTTTTAGTCCAACCTGTCTGCAATGGTGGATGGTTAATGCTCAAAATAAATAGTCAGTTCTGCATAGTTTGGAGTTCTTTTAAGATATTTAGAGCAGTGAATATAGTATTTGGGATGGTGGGATGTATTAAGCTTGCACACCCCACCAATCTCAACCATAGCTCACGACCCATTAGCGAGAACAGAGCCGAGTGAAGCAACCTGGCCGCCATATTAGGGAGGGAATTGAGTATGTTTAGCGGCCGTTGATTTCTATAGTTCACCGTTTGCGCAAGATTATAAACTGTGTCTCCATGCCAAGAAGTTCAAAATCTGTTATTTTTTTGGGACGTTATTGAGGTAAAAGTGGCACCATTTACTACTAAACCCTTTTGGTAATACTAATTTGGCGGCCCACTTATAGCAGCCAATGATCCATCTAGTTTTTCTATGGATATAAGTGGCGCGCTTCTAATCGTAGTGACAGCAAGAGTAAGTCACTCGAAATACGAGTGTTTCATCCTTGAGCATACAGAAAACCTTTCATACATTCTGTAGAATGAAGACTAAGTTTTTGAGGCCTGAGGAAGATGTCCTAATTGACAAAGGACTTAAAAACAAATAGCGCTGGGCGTGGACTGAAGAAATGAGCAGAGAAGGTAAGCTTTTTGGTAGCTGGTGTAAAAAAAAAAAATTAGAGAACCAGGAGTTTCTGCATGCTGTGCTTGAAATAATGCAATTTAGAGTATTGTATACAGTTCACTGTTGCTGTTTACAGTTTATTAAAAATACATGGTGCAAATGTTGCACATTTCATTACAAAAATAGTAAATCAATGGCCTTTTCCATATACCCTTTACTGAATGGTTGCTAATCAAATCTTATTCCACCAGTGAATTAGTTCACTTGACTGAGTTTCACATACCCTTATTCATAAATTTCATGTTATAGATTGTAGGTCATTAGAGAGATAAAGGGTATACTTTGTCAAAATTTGATGGATGGTGGCCTTTGACTTGACATGCCCCTGACTTGACCTATGCAATTAACTGGGGATTATCTCTTAATGACATGGGGATTAGTGTGGGTTTCAAATATCATTTATAAATTGACCTATGGGATTAGTGCAGGGATTAGTGTGGGTATACAATGTCAATTATGTATGCTTTTAAAAATAATCTTTGACCAAATGGGATTAGCATGAGAATGGAATGTTAATTATGAGGGGAAACAGGGCAGCATGGTGAAGCAGTGGTTAGCGCTGCGGCAGCACAGCAATTCACCCTTGGCCATGGGATCCCTGGTTTGATCCCAGCCCCTGACCAACGGTGATCTGTGTGGAGTTTGCATGTCCTCCCCGTGTCTGTGTGGGTTTACTCCGGGAGTTCTCCAGTTTCCTCCCACAAGCCAAAAACATGCAGGTTAGGTTAATTGAAGACTCTAAAAGTGTTCCTAGCTGTGAATGTGTGTGCAGATGGTAAAGGGATAGCGCTGTACCGTGGCTGCTTCATCCATCCAGGTGGATGCCCTCAATTTCCCCTCTGGGGAGCAATAAAGTATACAAAATCAAAAAAAAAAAATCAATAACAGCTTTCAAGGATAATCGATGAGATGTTTTTAGTTTGTTCATTTTACAAAACACATTAGTCAGAGTGACCAAATAAGCACCAGAATTCTCACTCACTCACTCACACACACACACACACACACACACACACATTGATACACAGACACTGGTCTGACCCACAGGGAGCAAAGACTGTTTCTTCAAATTAGATTTTCACAAAAGGGTAACATCATAGTTTGTTGACTTTTTTCCTACAGAAAAAATGTTGCATAAACAGCTGATGCGTTGAAATTTTCAAACAGGTTTTGAAACACTTGGCTTGTATTCTTTGCGGTCACCTGCATAGGTGCCATTTTAATACTCTTGTGATAACCTCAATTGTAACCCATCACCAAGTGTTGTAAGACGTCCAGGTACCGCAGTGTGTTATTGGCTGTAAAATACCTCCACATTGTGCCTTTTAACATACGATTAAACCTTTTGATCACAGAGGCCTTGAGATCGCTGGTCTTATACCGTGGTTTTCCATTAAAGCCTTAAAACTTTGGTTGAAAAATTCTTTTCCCACATCAGTTTGTAGTTTGACGGGTGTTCGGTTTTCTTCATAAATGGATTCAAGGGCCCGCACCACCTCAGCGGCCGTCTTTCTCTTCAGAGCCCGTACATACGTCTTCTTGGAAAATATATCTATAACTGTTTTTTTTTGCCACAATATTTTTATTGAACGTTTTTACAAACAAAACACAAACAATCAAACACTAACACTAAAATAATAAAAAAAAAATACTAAAAACACCAACAACCACTAACAAAAGCAGGTCTTCAACAATGCTCCTCTATTTAGTCTAGGCAATCCATTACATAAGTATACATACTATACATTCACTAATTTGGAATTTACAAGGTCCACACACATCATTCACCTTCTTCTTCAAAAGTTATGTTTAAGTTCTTTACATAATCAATGAAAGGTCTCCATATATTCTCAAAGACAATTTCTTTTGATTTCAATATGTATGTTATTCTTTCTAATGGAAGGTTTGTTAATATCTGTCTTAACCACTGAGTCACATCTGGTCTATGAGTCTTTTTCCACAATAGTGCAATACATTTTTTGGCGTTAAGCAAACTGAGGTCTATGAATACTCTTTCACTCTTGTTAAAGTTATGCTTTTCTGGATAAAGACCCAACAAAAACAGTTTAGGATTCAATATGATTTGTTTTGAAATTATTTTTTCAATTGCTACCCTTACCTCTTCCCAAAACATTCTAATTTTTCTACATTCCCATAAACAATGAAATAGGGTGTAGAAGAGCTTGAAATAACGAGGCGATGTGACTTATAAACCAAAGTTTATTATCAGCTTCGCTTCTCTAACAAGTCTCATCTAGTGCAGAAGCAGAAGTAGAAAAAAGAGCGAACACATTCGGCTCTACATACTTATACTTACACATAACAAAAGACATGCATATCAAAGCTGACATCCCGCATTATCTTAATCCCCCTCCTTTGTCTTCGTACCCCTCCACCTGGCCCTGGGAGGTCAGGGCGACCTATCTGGTCTCCACCGCGGCGCCTCGGATGCTCTTTGATCTCCACTGGCGGTTGAGACCTCTTGTCCTGTTCTGAGGTGTGAAGTCGCTTTACATATGTAATCACCAAACATTCTCACATGCTTATACATATGTAGGTTATGGGATATATGATTAATATAGACCACAGCCCCCCCAAACGACTAAGAAAAGGACAATAGAAAAATTCACAGTTTAAGATAATTATTATGACATACTAACTGCTACACCTGTTGACAAGGAAGAAACTCTCCAGCAGCTATGCTCCTGTAGAGAATTCAGTGGTAATCATAACAGCATAGTAATATCACAAGTCAGTCTTAAACTGTTACAGCACAATTAGTGAACAACTTTTGAGTAGTTTGCATCAGTCCCTGTGCCGTCTGGGTTTTAATCTTCTCCCGAATCTGCTGTGGGTCCGCTTGGGCGTCGTGGTGGGACCTTCCTGAAAGGAATCTGCAGCTTGGGGAGGAGAGTGATTATTTGTTCCCTGCAGGGGGGCTGAGTCTTTTCTCTTGGGGGGTCTACCCCGCCGAGGTGCTCTCGCCAACCGTGCAGGCTTGTCTCTCAACAAGAAGGCAGGTTTAAGTCTGTCAATGCTGACTGTTTCTTTTCTGTCCCCTAAATCAAGCACAAAAGGCTTATCACCAGGTTCCAGCACTCTGAATGGTCCATCGTATGGTGGACGGAAGGTTGGTTTTAAAGCTTCATGCCTAACAAAAACGAATTCAGCGTTTTTTAAAGCTTGGGGGACAAAAACCCGTGGAAAAGAGTGATGTGCCGGTCCGGGGAGAGTGTCAGGTCCGTTGCTGCCTAAAAGCCTCAGGGCTGGAAGATGCCCTGGCTGTGGGTTCTCTGGTAAAAATTCACCTGGGAGCCTGAGAGGTTGTGCAAAAACTAATTCTGCTGGGGAGGCATCTAGATCCTCTTTAGGCGCAGCACGCAACCCCAATAAAACCCAGGGAAGTTTATTTACCTAATTTGTATCCGTTAATGAGGCTCTGACGGCGGCCTTTAAAGATCTGTGAAAACGCTCGCATAACCCATTAGCCTGAGGGTGATAAGCGGTGGTGCGGTGAATTGTCGCTCCTAAGCTGCTGGCCATGGCTGACCAAAGCTCCGAGACAAATTGAGGCCCCCTATCGGACGTGATGTCCGATGGGACGCCGAAACGTGCCACCCAGTTTGTCAAAAAAAACGCGAGCGACTTCCTCCGCTGTGGTTGACGCCAGAGGGACCGCCTCAGGCCAGCGCGTAGTACGGTCTATCATTGTTAACAGATGTGTGAAACCTTGGGAGGAAGGTAGTGGTCCCACGAGGTCGACATGAACGTGGTCGAACCTTCTAGCTGGGATTCGAAAAGGGTCTAGAGGGGCTTTTGTGTGTTTGTGTATTTTGGCGCGCTGACAAGAAATGCAAGTCTTTGCCCATTCTTTTACGTTTTTGCGCAGGCCGGGCCACACAAACTTTTCGGCGACCATTTTAACCGAAGTGCGCACACCCGGGTGCGCGAGGGAGTGAATTGAGTCGAAAATACGGCGGCGCCATGCAGCTGGGACTACCGGGCGAGGTCGGCCGGTTGAGATGTCGCATATTAGGGGGGGCACACCGTCGCGTAAACCCCTTTCCTCCAGCCTTAACCCTGTTGGTCCAGACAGGAGTGCGCGCACGTCCGCATCACTACTTTGCTCCTCCGCCATGGCTGCGTAATCTATCCCTACGTGGATTGGGGCCGTGTATGTGTCCGCGTTGGCGAAGAGTTCTGTGGCTGAGGTAGTATAATCTGTCTCCTCGCGCTCTGGCGATGTCACAGCGCGAGAGAGGCAGTCTGCTACCACGTTAAGTTTGCCTGCCACATGTCGAATGTCTGTGGTGAACTCTGAAATCGCAGCTAGCTGTCTTTGTTGCCTGCCTGACCATGGTTCAGAAATTTTAGCCATCGCAAAGGTGAGCGGTTTGTGGTCTACAAAAGTTGTGAAACGCTGCTCCTCCAACCAGAACTGGAAGTGGCGGATAGATAAATGAAGCGCTAGCAGCTCCCTGTCAAAAGTGCTGTATTTACACTCAGTTTGGTTTAGCGATTTGCTGAAAAATGCCAAAGGTTGCCAGGTTCCGCCGACGTGTTGTTCTACAACCGCCCCTATGGCCAGGTCTGAAGCGTCTGTGGTTAGCGTAATGCGGGCCGAGGGATCAGGGTGAACCAACAATGTGGCGTTAGCTAGGGCACTTTTTACTTCCGCGAAGGCGCGTTCGCGCTCCGGGGTCCATTCGACCGCGTTGGAAGGTTTTTGTTTTCTGAGCGCGTCATATAGGGGCTGCATGAGCTGAGCTGCGCGGGGGAGGAAACGGTTGTAAAAATTAACCATTCCCAAAAATTCTTGCAGCGATTTGACCGTTTGTGGCCGTGGGAAACTTTTTACTGCGCGAACTTTGTCTGGCAGTGGGACTGCCCCCTTCGGTGAAACTCTGTGTCCCAAAAAATCAATTTGTGACACGCCGAATTTGCATTTGGCTGGACTGATTATTAACCCGTGCTCTTCTAGTCTCTGAAAAACCATAGTGAGATGCTGTTCGTGTTCTTCCTCCGACGAGCTGGCTACCAGCATATCGTCGAGGTAGACGAACACGAAAGGGAGGTCGCGTAATACCGCGTCCATCATCCGCTGAAAGGTTTGAGCAGCGCCTTTGAGGCCAAAAGGCATCCGCAAAAATTCAAAAAGACCGAAGGGGGTTATTACAGCTGTTTTAGGAATGTCTTCTGCTCGAACGGGGACTTGGTAATAGCCACGGACCAGTTCTATTGTAGAAAAAATGCACGCACCCGCCAGATGTAGTGAAAAATCTTGGATGTGAGGAATTGGGTAGCGGTCATGCGCTGTCGCATTGTTTAATCTGCGGTAATCGCCGCACGGTCTCCAAGAACCGTCGGATTTCGGGACCATGTGTAGCGGTGACGCCCAGGGGCTTTTTGAGCGTCTGATAATGCCTAGTTTTTCAAGGGTGGTAAACTCGTCCCGAGCTATGGTGAGCTTGGTCGCGTCTAAGCGCTGAGCTTTGGCGAATACGGGTGGGCCCGTTGTGGGAATAAAGTGTTCGACCCCGTGCTTAGCCACTGTAGCTGAGAATTTGGGAATTGTGAGTGCTGGAAATTGGGTGAGGAGTTGATCAAACTTACCTCCTGCTGTAGTGACGCTGGCCTACACGGGTGATGGAGAAACTCGAGCTGAGCAGGGAATAGAAGCAAATGACAATGCATTAACCAAGCGTCTGTTTGCTCGATCGACTAATAACCCATGTGCACACAAAAAATCCACGCCCAACAAGTTAAAACTCACCGCTGCTACAACAAATGTCCATCTGTAGTTGCGGCCATGAATGCAGAGGGGCAGGCTCCTTTCGCCATAAGTGTCGATGATGGAGCCGTTGGCTGCCATCGCTCCATTGCCCCGGGGGCCCATGGCCCGGTCTGCTTGGGAGGGCATGATAAAACTCAGTTGAGCTCCCGTGTCAATTAGGAACTGCTTGCCGGTGTGTCCGTCCGTCACATAGAGAAGCTTGCTTTTTTCGCTGAGAACCGCCGCCGTTAACGGTTCTCGGCTTTGGCGTTTCCCGAACTCTTGAACTTGCAGGGGGGAACGCATTTGTAAGCCTTCTCGGCGAAGCGGTGGTGGTAATAACAGACGTCGCTCCGTCTGTTACGTCTTGGCCGTGTCGCTGCCATGGTGGGCGGGTTCTGCTCAGTGGTTTGTGGCTCCCCATTGCTCTGGACATCGGCGCTGAGGTCTGCGGATGCTGCTGTGGCTGTCTGTTCACTGCAGGCGTTGACGAGTCGCTGTGCTTCGCGAGCCAGCGTGCGGAAGTCTTGCTGGGTGCTGCATCGCATATTGGCAAGCGTCCCTCTCATGTGTGGCGGCAGAGTACTGAGGAATATAAATTGGAAGAGGAAGTTGTCATTGTCCTCTTCTTTGAGCTGCAGCATGTCCTCCATGAGGGCCTTGGGTCTGCATCCTCTGTGGCCGTAGACCGCCAGGATCCTCTCGGCTCTCTCCTCAGCAGAGGGGACGAAATTGTCCATGATGGTCACCTTCAGTTCTCTATATTTGTCCTGGGCCGGCGGCCGCTGGATTATGCTCCGCGCACGTCTCGAAGTGGCAGCGTCGAGTTTGGCGACGATGTGATAAAACTTTGTGTCGTCAGCCGTTATGCCCGCCAGTGCAAACCGAGCCTCAGCTTGCTGAAACCACGAGCTCGGGTCTTCCTGCCAGAAGTCCGGCAGCTTGACGGTGACGGCGCTTGTGTGGGCCGTCCCTGTGGCCCGGCCTGCGCAGGGTGAGAGTGCCTTCCTTCGGCTCTCGCGGCGGAGCTAGTGCTCGGTTGAGCCCTCTCTGTCACTTCTGCCGTGGGGGAACGTCGTCCATCTGTTCCCCTGTCTGCATGGGCGCCGGCGTCTGCCTGGGTCGCCTCAGATGAGTCGATCGCGGGGGAACGCCTCTGGTCCATCCTCGCGTCAGGGTCACCAGTGTAGATGAGCTTGAAATAACGAGGCGATGTGACTTATAAACCAAAGTTTATTATCAGCTTCGCTCCTCTAACAAGTCTCATCTAGTGCAGAAGCAGAAGTAGAAAAAAGAGCGAACACATTCGGCTCTACATACTTATACTTACACATAACAAAAGACATGCATATCAAAGCTGACATCCCGCATTATCTTAATCCCCCTCCTTTGTCTTTGTACCCCTCCACCTGGCCCTGGGAGGTCAGGGCGACCTATCTGGTCTCCACCGCAGCGCCTTGGATGCTCTTTGATCTCCGCTGGCGGTTGAGACCTCTTGTCCTGTTCTGATGTGTGAAGTCGCTTTACATATGTAATCACCAAACATTCTCACATGCTTATACATATGTAGGTTATGGGATATATGATTAATATAGACCACATAGGGTTCCTTTACTTTCCATACATTTTGTGCATGTATCTGGTATGTTTTTGTTATATCTATTTAACTCCACCGGTGTAACATACATCCGCATTAACCATGTAAAATGTATCAATTTAAGACGTACATTTATTGATTTGGTTTGAGCTTCTGTACAAGCCAATTCCCATTGTTCCTCTGAAATTTCAGTTTGCAGGTCTTCTTTCCAATAATTCAGTCTTTTCTGTGAGTTTTCACTTGAGGATAATGTCAATGAGTTATAAAACTCTGAAATAATACCCTTTCTCTTACTATCTTTCGTCAAGATTTTTTCCAAGGATGAATAAGTAGGTCGGATGAGAGCATTATTTTGATTTGATCGAATGAAGTTCCTAAGCTGAAGATATTTTAAAAAAATGTGTTCTATTAAGATTAAATTTGATCCTCAGTTCTTCAAAAGACATTGTTATCTGAACCTGACAAATATAAGTCTCAAATCTTTTGAATCCCTTTTAAATTCCATACTTTAAATACAGCATCCGCTCTCCCTGGTTTAAAAATATTGATTACCCCATATTGGGCTAAATTGTGACAATAAGTGTGGCTCTTTTAGATATTTTTTAGTTTCACACCGTATTTTGATCATATGCTTTACAAATGGGTTTTTAACTTGCTTCTGTAATTTTTTTGCCGAGTCTGAGTATATGAATATGGGAAGAGGTAAAGGTAAATTGTATGATTCCATTTCAGTCCAGTGAGGGAGATCATTTGATGAAAAATAATATGTCATAGACCTCAGTTGTGCTGACCAGTAATACAACATAAAATCTGGACATTTCAGACCTCCACGATCAAATGGTAAATATAGTAAGGACAGACGTAATCTAGCCCTCCTATTGTTCCATATAAATTCCACTAACTTTTTTTTAATTCTTAAGAATAGATCTGAAGGTGGTGGTAAAGGAATGTATTGAAATAAATAAAGCATTTTGGGTAAGATATTACTTTTAAGTATATTAATTCTCCCAATCATCGACATTGGTAGTTCAATTCAATTCAATTCAATTCAATTCAACTTTATTTATATAGCGCCATTTCACAACAACAGTCATCTCATAGCACTATCAACTGTAGGGAGGACCCCCACAGTTGCAGAAAGACCCCAGCAATCAGGCGATCCCCTGTGAGCAAGCACTTGGCGACGGTGGAGAGGAAAAACTCCCTTTTAACAGGAAGAAACCTCCAGCAGAACCAGGCTCAGGGAGGGGCAGTCATCTGCTGCGACTGGCTGGGGGGTGAGGGGATAGAGAAGAAGAAAAGAACAGACATGTAGAGAGCAAACAGCACGATGGGGACTCAATCTATGGGAGAGAACAAACAAATGTTAATGACCAGCAAAAAAAAAAAATATTTCATAGAGAGTGAGGAAAGGAGTGAGGCCCAGTGCATTACTGGAGGTCCCCCGGCTGACTAAACCTATTAGCAGCATAACTAAGGGAGGGTTCAGAAAACACATGATCCCTCCCTAATTGTAGGCTATATCAAAAAGGTAGGTTTTAGCCCTATTCTTAAAAACAGAGATCGAGTCTGACTCCCGAATCCAGATTGGCAGCTGATTCCACAGGAGAGGAGCTTGATAACTGAAGGCTCTGCCTCCCATTGTACTTTTGGAGATTCTAGGTATTACAAGTAAACCTGCATTTTGGGAGCGTAGTGCTCTGTTAGGATGATACGGTAGTATCAGATCTTTTAAATAAAAAGGAGCCTGATTGTTTAGAGCTTTGTAAGTAAGAAGAAGGATTTTAAACTTAATTCTAAACTCTATGGGAAGCCAATGAAGGGAGGCCAGAACCGGAGAGATATGATCTCTCTTTCTAGTACCTGTTAAAACTCTTGCTGCAGCATTTTGGATCAGCTGAAGACTTTTTAAAGATGTTTTAGGACAACCTGATAATAAAGAATTACAATAATCTAATCTCGAGCTAACAAAAGCGTGGATCAGCTTCTCAGCATCACTCTGAGACAAGATGCTCCTAATCTTGGCAATATTACGCAAATGATAGAAGGCAGTCTTAGAAACAAATTTAATATGTGAATTGAAGGACAAATCCTGATCAAAAATAACTCCAAGGTTCCTCACAGAGCTATTAAGAGAAAGAGTAACTGCATCCAAACTGAAAGTTTGATTTGGAAAGGAATTTCTAAGGTTTTTTGGACCAACAAGAATGACTTCAGTCTTATCTGAATTTAATAGCAGGAAATTACAAGTCATCCAAACTTTGATTTCCTTAAGACAGGCTTCTAACTTGGCTAATTGATTAGTATCATCTGGCTTCATTGACAGGTATAATTGTGTGTCATCTGCATAACAGTGAAAATGTATACAGTGCTTTCTAATAATGTTGCCTAACGGAAGCATATATAAACTAAAAAGAGTAGGGCCAAGCACAGATCCCTGTGGAACTCCATGACTAAGCTTTGAGCTGAGAGAAAACTCATCATTTACATGAACAAACTGGAACCTATCAGATAAATAAGATCTAAACCACTGCAACGAAGTTCCATTAAGTCCAACATAGTGTTCTAATCTATCAAGTAGAATATTATGATCAATAGTATCAAAAGCTGCACTAAGATCTAAAAGGACAAGTACAGAAACTAGTCCATTATCAGATGCAATGAGGAGGTCGTTAGTGACCTTCGCTAAGGCTGTTTCAGTGCTATGATGGATTCTAAACCCAGATTGAAACTCCTCAAATAAACCATTTCCCTGCAGGTGGTCAAATAATTGCATAGCAACAACTCTTTCTAAGATTTTTGAAATGAAAGGGAGATTAGAGATTGGTCTATAGTTAGCTAAAGCTCCTGGATCTAGCGTTGGCTTTTTGAGTAAGGGTTTAATTACAGCCGTTTTAAAAGCCTGCGGTACATGGCCTAAAGTTAATGAAGAATTGATTATATGAAGAATAAAGCTACCAATAAGTGGGAAGACTTCTTTAAATAACCTGGTAGGAATAGGGTCTAAAAGACAAGTTGAAGGTTTGGATGAGGAAACTATTTTGTCTAACTCACAAAGGTCGATTGGAGTAAACTCATCAAGACAGACATCAATAGAAGGAGTTGTAGTAGTTACAGTATTTAAGTTAACTGTGGGAAGAATCTGATTGATTTTATCTCTGATGGATGAAATTTTATTATTGAAAAAGTTCATAAAGTCCTGACTAGTAAGCTCTAAGGGGATGCTAGGATTGACAGAGTCCTGACTCTTTGTCAACCTGGCTACAGTACTGAAAAGAAACCTGGGATTATTCTTGTTCTCTTCTATTAATGCAGAGTAATAACTCGTTCTAGCTTTTCTAAGAGATTTTTTATAAATTAAAAGATGATTTCTCCAAGCTAAATAGATTTCATCTAAATTAGTAGAGCGCCATTTTCTTTCTAATTGACGAGTCTTCTGTTTTAAGCTACGAGTTTCTGTGTTGAACCAAGGAGTTAAAAATCTCTGATTAGACTTTTTCTTTTTTAAGGGGGCCACCAAGTCTAGAGCCTGATGTAGAGAAGCTGAAACACTATCCACCATGTTATCAATTACAGAAGGAGCAAGCTGTCTATAGCTTATTTCCGTTGTGTTGACACATGGCATAGAGGAAACAATCTGCATAAATTTGGAAACAGCATCATCTGAGAGGCATCTACTGTGATAATATTTTTCTTTAGGAGCCAAATAGTCAGAAATAGTAAAATCAAAGGTTAACAGACAATGGTCTGACAGTACAGGGTTATGAGGAGACACTACCAGATTTTCTATTTCTATGCCATATGTCAGAACAAGGTCCAATGTATGGTGGAGGTAATGAGTAGAATTTCCTACTTTCTGAGAAAACCCAATCGAGTCTAATATTGAATTAAAAGCCACATTAAGGCAGTCACTATCTACATCCACATGTATATTAAAGTCCCCTACTATAATTATTCTATCAGATTTCAGCACTAAATCAGCTAAGAAATCAGGAAATTCGGATAAAAATTCTGAATAGGTTGATGGGGGACGATAAACAATGGCAAATAAAATTGGGTTTAACCTGGAATTGCTAAAGTGCCCAACACTGAGGACCAGGCCCTCAAAGGAATTATAACATGTTTTTTGCTTTACATTAACTAGTAATTTGGAATGGTAAATTGCTGCTACTCCTCCTCCACGACCAGAACTTCTGGGATTTTGACAGTTTAAATAACCAGAGGGAGTTGATTCATTTAAACCAACATAATCCTCTTGTCCTAACCAAGTCTCTGTAAGGGAAATTAAATCAATCTGATGATCAATTAACAGATCATGGACTAACAGAGACTTGGGAGTTAGAGACCTAATATTTAATAAACCACATTTAATTTTTAAATTATGAGGAGGAACAGAGGCCAAATCATTCAATTTAGAGGCTTTATGTTTAATTTGAGTTTTACCAATATTTTGCTTTATCACTTTGGGATGCTTATACATTATATTTTTATTTACTTTGGAGGGAGCAGACAACGATTCTCTGATGGGGAAGACAGGGGCTAAGCTGAGGGGTGGCGGATGAAGAGGAGCTGCAGAGAGGCGTGTAAGACTGCGACTCTGCTTCCTGGTCCCAACTCTGAGTAGTCACGGTTTTGGAAATTTGGATAAAAAAGATGCCAGATTGTTAGATAAATGAGAAGCACCATCCAAAGTGGGATGAATGCTGTCTCGTCTCATAAGACCAGGTTTTCCCCAAAAAGAGCTCCAATTGTCAATGTAGCCCACGTCATTTTTAGGACACCACACAGACAGCCAGCGGTTCAAGGATGACGAGCGACTAAACATGTCATCACTGGTCAGATTGGGGAGGGGCCCAGAGAATACTACAGTGGCAGACATCGTTTTTGCAAAGTCACACACCGATTCTACATTAAGTTTCGTGACTTCCGACTGCCGGAGACGGATGTCATTAATGCCGGCGTGAATAACAATTGTGTAGTGACATCCATCTCTGAAGTAACTCATTAATGTCTATCATTAAGGCTTCATAGTTGGCACTGGCGACTAATTCTAGCTTAGGCAAAATTTGAATTCCTAAATATTTAAACTGATTTACAACTTTGAATTGATTTACCTCAGGACCTGGGTGATTTCTCTGGGTCTCATTTAGCATTAATATTGAAGATTTAGTTTTATTTATTTTATATCCTGATATTTCCCCAAAATTCTTTATTAAATTCAACAAAGTCAGAATTGATTTTTTAAGATTCGACATGAACAAAATTATGTCATCAGCATACAGGGAGATTTTATGTTCTGTTGGTCCTATTTTAATTCCATATATTTGTGGATGTAAACGTACTGCCATCGCTAAAGGTTCAATTGCCATAGTAAACAGTAAAGTTGAAAGTGGACAGCCTTGTCGACATCCTCTATTGATTTTTATTGATTTTGAAATATTGCTGTTTGTTTGGATTTCTGCTGTAGCATTATTGTATATTATCAGAACCCATTTTATGAAATTATTTCCAATTCCAAAACTTTGTAGGACTTCAAAAAGAAAGGGCCTTTTGACCCTATCAAAGGCCTTTTCGGCGTCCAATGATAGGAGAGCTGTATCCGGTGCTTCTTTATTAGAATAGATAATATTAAATAGTCTTCTTACATTATGGAAGCCTTGTCTTCCCTTTATAAAGCCATTCTGATCTCGGTTAATAATATTTGGTAATATTTCTTGTAGCCGTCTTGCTAAAATTTATCTTATCTTAAGTGCGCCCTCGTGCGCACTAGGACACACACTGTGCATCTCAGAGTGCACTGAAAAAAAAAGCTGCATTTCCGTTCTTCCACTACAGACACAGCCGCGAACAGAAAGCCAAAGGAGTGCTTTGATTGGTTTAGATTTGATTGACCTCTCATTCGACTAATAAAAGCCTTGAATTGGGTTTCTGAAACCTTGAAGAACCACTGACTGAAAACCTAGCAAGAAGGACCTGCCTACCAACGGCTGCGAATGCAGCGAGCCAATTGAAGCAGAGAGGTTCGACAATTGAAAGCGTATGTCCCGTGTGTAAAATCTGTTTTGTGTAAGCCGCTGGGTGACACACACGCGTTCGCCAGTCATTTTTTCTTACTGCTGTTCTTATTTGTTTTGAAAAATCGTTCGCCAAAACTGCAGTCATGGAAGCGCAAAACCGCAGTAATGGAATCATGGTTTGACAGAGTCGCGTGACCAAAACCACGAGTCGTAACAAGCGGACCTGTGTCATGTTTGTCTGACAATGAGGAAGAGAAATTCGCCAGCGACACTGCTGTTGTGGACAGGTAAGTGTTATAAGCTAAATTATTCTTTATCCCTGAAAATTCTAATCAAAATGACTTTTGACTGATCGGTAAATTACAACTGTGCGTCATCGCTACATGACGGACTGGTCCGTGCGCCGCGTCCGGACCGTGAACACCCCCCCCCCGCTACTCTTCTGTAGCGGATTGCAGATATTTTAGTACAACTGTGCGTAGTAGACCGCGGCGCACAGTCCCCGCTGTCCGTCATGTGGCGATGGACAATGTCCGTCCTCTGTAGCGGGGGGTGGGGGGTGGGAGTTGTTATCCTCTACATTACAGATATTTTAGTATAATTTTTAGTGCACTGTAGGTTATTTTTTCTTGTAAAAAAAAGCTACACATTTTTTACATGGCATGCTTCTTTGTGTGTGGGGGCTTGTTTGTTCGTTCATTCATTCATGAATGAATAAACAACACCCCCCCCCCCCCACACACACACACACAGCCCTGAGTTTCACCTTTCATTAGAGCCCAAGATGAAGCTTCTATATTGAATCATTCAAAAGTTAGACGTTTTTCCAAACTGTGCCATTTGGCACAGTTCAAAAACGCCTGGGAACAACCTGACAAAAAATCTGTGTAATATATTCATTTTTTGTGGTATTGTTACAAAATTTTGACCTCAGCTGGATAACACTTGGTTCTACATTTCTGTTGCATTTTCTAGCCCGGATCTGACAGCTGTGTGTTATTTGCAAGCATTTGTATCTAAAAAAAACACCCAGGCGAACTTTATTTTCTTCAAGTTCAGTATGTTTAGATGACTGTTACTCAGTGGCAGGAGCACTTAGAGAGATTATGACTGTTTTGCCAAAAAATTCAAAGTTTTTTCTTTTAAATGAGACCAACCCCATGAAGATGCTGCAAAGGGTTGAAGAACAGCTTTTGATTTACTTGGGGTATGTTATTTTTAGGCGTTTTTAGGAAAATTGACCAGAGTGCAAGGGGTTAAATGCACTAGAACCTTTACAGTTGAACTTCATTTGACCGTCTCTAACCTTTTGAATGCACATGTCCAGCTGTTCAGTGTTTCAGTACTTTTTGCATAACTCGTTGTTCTCTAACAAGGTGCTTTTTGAGCCATGAATCGACTAATAAATTTTCTGGTTCAATTAGAATTGGTATTTAAACAGTCCTCTTCATCATGCTGTTCACATTTTGACATCATGAGACCAAGACGACACCTTACAATTGATCAACAGTACTTCACCATTGCGAGGCTTCAAACAGGATGTTCTCAGAGGGAAGTGGCCACTGAGCTTAGAGTGTCATCAGCAGGTTGCAACAGAGATACAGAGAAACTGGAAGAGTCACGGAAAGGCATAGAAGTGGATGTCCTTTGGCCACATCCCATGCTGATGACCGCTTCATTGTGAACAGTGCGCTGCAGAACTGGATAATGAATGCCACTCAACTCCAGACACATTTAAGGGAGGTGAGAGGAACCCAAGTGTCACGTCAGACCATTTGAAGCAGTTTATAGTCGTGAAAAAGTTAGGACACCCTGTATAAACCTGTGCGGTTTTTTTTTAAACATATTTGGAAATATGGATATTTAATGTCAATGTTAAAAATACTGGGCGATTCATGTAATACACCTAAACAATTAAAAATGAATTAAAGACTTTTTTCAAATTTTCTGTAAAATGTAATTCTAAACAAATGGTGATGAATAAATTAGGACACCCCCCCCATCTTTTTAGGACACCCCCACATTCATTCCCACATCAAATGGTTAAAATAAATGTTAAAAAATGCAAATAAAAACAAAAACAAGGTTAGACATTGATATGTGAACATTTCTTAATAAAGAACTGAATATTTAATGGGGTGTCTTAATTTTTTCACATGACTGTACAGCAGTGTTTCCTCTGGCTTAAAGACCTTGGCACGGTGGCAACATATTTTTCCGGGGGGGGGGGGGAGCAGAAAACACATAAGTATGAATATGTTAATTTTGTACTATTTATTTCTTTGCATATGGAACTTACAATATGAAGTATTGTACAACCAAGACTTGAATGTTGGAATATTGGGCCAGTTGGTGTCCCACCCAGATATCCTGTATTTGGACTTTTTACTGGTGTCATCCTTCTCTCCTTTCTCTGCTCTCACCCCTCCTGGACCCTCTGCCTGAACACTTTCCTCTCCTTAGCTCCTCTCTTCTGTCTCATCTTGCCCTCTCTGAGCTCTGTCTAATTCAGGTTCTCTCTCTGTCTATGGTGGTATACGAACAGGTTAGAAAATATCAAGTGCCATATAAATTAAAGGAGACAACCAAAAATTTCTAGTTAAAGAGCGCCCACTTAAAAATTTGAGTAATTACTTCGGTCTTGAAGGTTTGAGGTTTTTCTCCAAAATTTATAGCAGTTTTCTTAGTTTTCTACTTTTCGCTGTAAATTTATTTAAATTTGAAACCATTTTCCTCAAATTTGTAATTTCCTCTTGTAAAATTGACTTTTCTTGTACATTTGAAACTTTATTATAAATTTGTGGATTATTTTATGGCTTATTTTTGTTTGTTTTTAAAAATAAATTACTGTTTTTTAAATAAATTTGAAACAGACTGTGGTAATTTTTTTTTTTACTTTTTCCTTATAACAATTTATATTATTGACCATAACTGCCGTCAGAACAGAACAATAATTTAACTCTCATTACAAAGAAAAAAAAAATAATAAAATTGTATTTAATGGTTTAAATTAACTTAAATGACCAAGGATGTCATTATTTCTGTTATAATATTTCTATATATTTATAGGTTGTTTGTTTTTTTAGAAATCTCCTCACCACCAAGATGGCAAGAAAAACCTCCCTTATTTTGAAATCCAAATGCTGGCACGTTTAGTTTGTCTGAAGGCTGTTGACGGATTAAAGTCATTGACTTTGTGAATTTCGGTCATCTTAACTTGCCAGGTACATAATAGGGAACATAACTTAATATTGTAGTGGCTGGTGAAATATATACTCAGCATTTCATCAGTCCCCCTTGCCTTTCCCTTCATATGAAGCCGGCTGCATATGAATTCTAACCACATGTCTTAGCTAAGTGACTCTTTCCTTATTGTTCCCGTTTCCAGCGGGTTAAAACCATGATAAATGTCTCCAGTGCTTACGTACCTCTTCGGATTTTTTTCCATGTTTAAAGTACTTTAATAAACTCATGTTTCTGTTGGACAATCACGCTAGCGAGACACTTCCTGCTGACTGACTGGAAAGCTCGCGTGGGCGGGGCACTTCTACACTCCGCGCGGATAATGGCCACGCGCGTTGTTCATGTGCGCACTTGCGGAAAGTCATTGCTTCATACATTTTTCTTAAATTCATATCTCCTCATTCGCGCGGCAGTAATTTTTCTGGCGAGGTGGGCCGCCACCCAGAAATGTTACCAGAGGAAACCCTGCTGTACAGTGTAGTCTGCGTGTTAGATGACCTACAAGGGTACCTGACCACACCACCAGGCTCATGTGTCATCGTCTCGCATGGGCCAGTGAGCATTTGCACTGGACAAGGGACCATTGGGCCTCAGTGCTGTTCTCTGATGAAAGCCAATTCATGTTGTGCAGAAATGATGACTGTCAGCGATGTTGGAGACATCAAGGAGAGCGCTATGCATCAGCTACCGTTGTCAGCAGACGGGCCTTTGGCGATGGTGGTGTTACAGTCTGGGCAGGTGTGTCTAGTCAATACAGAACTGCCCTACACCTTGTGAATGGTACAGTGACAAGCCAATACTACCTGAATAACATCATTAATCCAGTCATTGTGCCCCTGCATGAACAACACAGGCCGAATTTCATCTTCATGAATGACAATGCTCCAGCTCATCGATTCACATTATTAGGGGACAGCTGCTGGAGGCTGGGGTATCTCAGATGGAGTGGCCTGCACTTTCTCCAGACCTGAATCCCATAGAAAACCTATGGGATCAGCTGAGTTGCCGTGTAGAGGCTTGTAATCTCGCACCCCATAACTTCAATGACCTGAGGGCCGCCCTTCAAGAAGAGTGGAATACCATGCCTCAGCAGAAAATAACTCGACTTGTGAACAGCATGAGACGTCGTTGTCAAGCTGTAATTGATGCTCAAGGGCACATGACAACTTATTTAGACATTGACATTTTTTGTTGTGGTATACCCACCACTGTTATTGGATGTTGTTTCAATAAATTGTTTGAGATGAGGAAATCACCATTGCATGCTTCTACTTACATGCCCTACTTTCATGATATAAAATCACTGTAGCATGAACTCTATACATTTTTCATAAATTTCATCCGAAAGCCAAATATCCCTAACTTTTTGTGAGTAGTGTCTCTCTCTATATATGATATATAAAATGGATATGTGTGTGCGCATGTGTGTCTCCACCCCTGTGACCCTACTCCCCGAAAAAAGTTCAGGCTCAGGATTTTTTTTTTTTTTTTTTTGCTTTAACCCCTGGAGCTCGCTGGGAGCCGGCGGTCCAAGCAGCTCGCCCCAGCAAGCAGACCACTCGCGGAGATCCCTCCAGCCTCCACACGGGACTGGGCAGCGACTCTCCACTCCACCGAGAATTATCCTTTCACAGGTTCACCGACGGAAGCCTTGTTATGACTTTTACTTCCTCAAGTTGGATTGCCTTCTGGGAGCTTTGTACAATGTCCTCGTCTTCTTCCAAATTCTTCTGGGTGGGAGTATGGGTGGAGCTAATTAGAATATTCATAGATCCACACATATTTAAGTAGGTGGAAGATGTAAAAGCTCTTTCCAAGCAGTTCTAAAGCAATGAAAGTTTTTTGTGTATAAAAAGCCACAATATACTATTTTGGGAAATATACATTGGTTTTGAGGTGGTTTTGGAGCCACTGGAGTGCATCTTTAAGTATTGCTGCTGTGATGCATACTGGGAATCTTTATTAGCTTTAATCCTTAAATCATTTCATAGGTCTTAAAAAACATGTTTTCTTGCATTTGGGGTGAAATTCTAAATTTAGTGAATGTGTAGTAACTGTGCAACAAAAGTAATGAGCAGCATTCATTGGTCTTAAATTTGCAACTTTTTCTCATTAATTTGCATTTTTTTCCTCATGAATTTATTACTGTTCTCTTATAAATTTGCAAGTTGTTTATTTTGAATTTCCAGCATTTTTTTTCTTGTAAATTTGTTACTTTTTAGAATGACTTTTTCCTTGTAAAATTTAAACCACCCTTTCACAACTTTTTAAAAAAAAAAAAATTTCCTTGTATTTTGCAACGTTTTTCTTGTACATTTGTAACTTTTTTGTAAATTTGCATTACGTATTTTTTGTAATTTATAGCATTTTCTTGAAAATCTGTGACTTTTTCTTTTAAATTTGCATATAAAATGCATAGAAATAACTTTGCAACTTTTTGCTTGTAAATTTGCGAAATTTTTCTTGTAAATGTGACTTTTTAACTTCTAAATTTGCATCTTCCCCCTCATTAATATGCAATTTTGTCACATAAATTTTTGTCTTTTTTCCTCATAAATTTGCAACCCTTTTCTTGTAAATTCACATTTTTTTTCTTTTAAATTAGCAACTTTTTTCCCTCATAAATATGTGACCTCAAGAGCAAAAGAGCTGACGTGTAATCTACAGCGCTGCATACCTATTGTAGATGGGAAAGCATTTGACCGTACAGATGACTCCATCTACTGTATGTTAGACCTCAAACAACATCAAGCACATGTACAAAACTACAGTTCTCAGTGTTCTGTTGTACAGGGTAGACACCGTGCCATTAACAGAGGAAGCAAACCAGAAGTTGAACACATTCCAAACCTCATGCTGGTGTGTAGAGAGCCTACGTTACGCTCCCTCTACTTCTGCGTAGAGGGAGTATGATTTAGGCTCTCTATTATCCTTGGGGTCTGAAGACCAGCCCATATAGCAAAATGAGGAAATCTACCCGCGTAATTCAATTTCAATTCAGTTGAATTCAACTTTATTTATATAGCACCATTTCACAACAACAGTCATATCATTGCCCTTTGAAACTGTAGGCGAAACCCTCACAATTGCAGAAAGATCCCAGTAATCAGGCGATCCCCTGTGAGCAAGCACTTGGCGATGGTGGAGAGGAAAAACTCCCTTTTAACAGGAAGAAACCTCCAGCAGAACCAGGCTCAGGGTGGGGCAGTCATCTGCTGTGACTCGCTGGGGGGTGAGGGGATCGAGAAGGGAAGAAGAAGAAAAGAACAGACATGTAGAGAACAAACAGCACGCCGGGGACTCAATCTGTGGGAGAGAACAAACAGATGTTAATGACTAGCAAAAATATTTCATTGAGAGTAGGGCTGGGAATCATCACTAATTTCCAGAATCGATTCAATTTTGATTGGATCCGATCCTGATTCAATCAGGGAAATTGTCATTTTAACAGCTATTTTACTCTCCAGAAAAGAAAAAAAAATAAAAAAAAATCTTAGAGACCTAATGCTGCAAATTATAGCAGGATTACTCCAACTTTGTTAATACAGTGGTGTGAAAAAGTGTTTGCCCCCTTCCTGATTTCTCATTTTTTTGTATGTCACACTTAAATGTTTCAGATCATCAAACAGATTTAAATATTAGACAAAGATAACACAAGTAAACACAAAATGCAGTTTTTAAATGAAGGTGTTTATTATTAAGGGTAAAAAAAAATCCAAACCTACATGGCCCTGTGTGAAAAAGTGACCCCCCCCCCCCCCGTTAAAACATAATAAATTAACTGTGGTTTATCATATCTTTGGAAAGCTGAGTTCAATTTCTCTAGCCACATCCAGGCCTGATAACTGCCACACCTGTTCTCAATCAAGAAATCATGTAAATCGGACCTACCTGACAAAGTGAAGTAGACCAAAAGATCCTCAAAAGCTAGACATCATGCTGCAATCCAAAGAAATTCAGGAACAAATGAGAAACAAAGTAATTGAGATCTATCAGTCTGGAAAAGGTTATAAAGCCATTTCTAAAGCTTTGGGACTCCAGCGAACCGCAGTAAGAGCCATTATCCACAAATGGCAACAACATGGAACAGTGGTGAACCTTTCCAGCAGTGGGCGGTTGACCAAAATTACCCCAAGAGCGCAGTGACAACTCATCCAAGAGGTCACAAAAGACCCCACAACAACATCCAAAGAACTGCAGGCCTCACTTGCCTCAGTTAAGGTCAGTGTTCATGACTCCACCATAAGAAAGAGAGTAGGCAAAAATGGCCTGCATGGCAGAGTTCAAGATGAAGACCACTGCTGAGCAAAAAGAGCATAAAGGCTTGTCTCAGTTTTGCCAGAAAACATCTTGATGATCCCCAAGACTTTTGGGAAAATACTCTGTGGACTGATGAGACAAAAGTTGAACTTTTTGGAAGGTGTGCGTCCCATTACAGCTGGCGTAAAAATAACACAGCATTTCAGATAAGGAACATCATACCAACAGTAAAATATGGTGGTGATAGTGTGATGGTCTGGAGCTGTTTTGCTGCTTCAGGACCTGGAAGACCTGCTGTGGTAAATGGAACCATGAATTCTGCTGTCTACCAAAAAATCCTAAAGGAGACTGTCCGGCCATCTGTTCGAGACCTCAATTGAAGCACACTTGGGTTCTGCAGCAGGACAATGATCCAAAACACACCAGCAAGTCCACCTCTGAATTGGTTAAGAAAAACAAAATGAAGACTCATTGCCAGTTATCGCAAACACTTGGTTGCAGTTGTTGCTGGTAAGAGTAGCCCAATCAGTTATTAGGTTTAGGAGGCAATTACGTTTTCACACAGGGCCATGTAGGTTTGGATTTTTGTTTCCCTTAATAATAAACATTATTCATTTAAAAACTGCATTTTGTGTTTACTTGTGTTATCTTTTGTCTAATATTTAAATTTGTTTGATGATCTCAAACAGGACACACTGAATGCACTAAGGAGCTCATTTAGCAGCAGACTACATCATCCTAGGTGCACAACCGAGAGGTTCCGCAGGTCCTTCCTACCAACGGCTGTCAGACTGTATAGCCTAAGCAGGGCTGCTCGCAGAGATAGCAAAAAGAAGTGACAACCTAATAGTATTGAATGCAAAAGACGCAATAGACTTACACAGTGGTCCCCTCCGGTATACAACTAGGAAAATACCGGTAGCTACGGAGGGTGACAATATGTATGGGTACGTAATCATACCATGTAGGATAACTAAGTAGACGGTTATGCTGTTTCATTCCATCTAGCTGCAATGCTCCGCACTGTGTGTGTTTGTATATTTATATATTTATTCCATCTAGCGACAATGCTCCACACTGTGTTTATATATTTACATATTTATTCCATCTAGCTACGGTGCTCCGCACTGTGTGTGTGTTTATATATTTACATGTTTGTTCCATCTAGCTACAATGCTCCGCACTGTGTGTGTTTATATATTTGCATGTTTGTTCCATCTAGCTGCAATGCTCCGCACTGTGTGTGTTTATATATTCATATATTTATTCCATCTAGCTACAACGCCCCACACTGTGTGTGTGTTTATATGTTCATATATTTATTCCATCTAGCTACAATGCTCCGCACTGTGTGTTTATACTGTATATCTATATATTTATTCCATCTAGCTGCAGTGCTCCGCATCGTGTGTCTATATATTTATGTTTATATGTACATATGTATACTCGCTGTTCTTGTTTTTTTTCTTGCCTTCTGATTGTTGCTCTGAGTGTTGCTTTCCCTGTGCTGTTGCAATCCTGGAATTTCCCCATTGTTGGACTAATAAAGGCTTATCTTATCTTATCTTATCTTAACATTTAAGTGTGGCAAACATACAAAAAAAATGAGAAATCAGGAAGGGGGCAAACACTTTTTCACACCACTGTATTTATGTGGTATTTTGTTTTTTCTATTAATACATATTTGTTTTTATCTCTGCAGATGTTTCACATCAACACAAGGAGGAGGTTTTCCAGATCCAGCAGCTTTGTAACCAGGAGAGGAACTCCAGTTTGGACCAGGAAGAACAAGATCCTGCTCAGGTTAAAGAGGAAGTGAAAGAACTCTGCATTAGTCAGGAGCAAGAACACTTTGGACTGAAACAAGAGACTGATACCTTCATGGTGATTCCCACTTATGAGGACAATGACAGTGGTGAAACTGGGTCAAACAGTGACCAACTCCTCTCTGGCGGCTCTGCTGACATTGAGAGACAAAATGAGGGAACAGAGCCAAAACTGATGAACCTTCACAGAAACAGACATCACGGTAAGAATGTCAACAACTCCCTCGGATCAGAGAATCAGTGTAATCCTGATAAAGGTGGAAAGTCAGTAAAAGGTGATGTTAATGAAAAAGCCTTTAAGAATAAATCCCACATGAAGAAAAATCACAGAGTTCGCACAAGGGAGAAGTGTTATGCCTGCAACATCTGTGAGAAACAATTTAAAAATGCCTTGCACCTTGTGCAACACATTCGAACACACACAGGTCAGAGGCCATATTCTTGTAAATTATGTGGAAAGCATTTCATTCGAAGTGATCATTTGAGTAAACACATGAGAATTCACACTGGAGTTAAGCCTTATTCTTGTGAAAGGTGTTTTAAACATTTCACTGATAGTAGTACTTTGAATAAACATATGAGGTTTCACACTGGAGATAAGCCTTATTTTTGTGAAGCATGTGGGAAATGTTTCAGTCAGAGCTGTCATTTAACCAGACACAGGAGAATTCATACAGGTGATAAACCATATTCTTGTGAAAGATGTTGTAAACATTTCATTGATAGTGGCACTTTAATTAAACACCTGAGAATTCACACAGGTGATAAGCCGTATTTTTGTGAAACATGTGGGAAATGTTTCAGTCAAAGTTGTCAGTTGACTGTACACATGAAAACCCATACTGATGATAGGCCTTATTTTTGTGAGACATGTGGTAAAAATTTCACTGATAGTAGTAATTTGGTAGCGCACATGAGAATTCACACTGGTGACAAGCCTTATGTTTGTGAAACCTGTGGAAAACGTTTCAGTCAAAGTAGTAATATGACTGTACACATGAAAATTCACACTGGTGATAAGCCTTATGAATGTGAAACATGTGGGAAACGTTTTACTCAAAGATGTACTTTGACTAATCACATGAGAAGTCATAGTGGTGACAAACCCTATTTTTGTGAAGCTTGTGGCAAATATTTCACTCGTAGGATTAATATGATTGCACATATGACAACTCATACTGGTGATAAGCCTTATTTTTGTGAAATATGTGGGAAAGATTTTACTCGTAGGAGTAACATGACTAGGCACATGACAAGTCACACTGGTGATAAGCTGTAGTTTTGTGAAATGTGTAAGTGTTTCACTTGGTGTTATGTATTGGCTATTGATGGGTCACACAGAGGAGACACTGTATTCCACTAAACTGTCCACTCTGTAGATACTTAAGTGCATTTTTTGTGTGTGTGTGTGAATGAATATGTAACATTCTTATGGTGTAATGTCAATGTTAAATGGATTGGAAATAATATTTAGCTTATCTAGTTTTTTTTTTCCCCCCATAGTTCATTGACTTAGCACCCTTAAACCCCTTCTCGGTGTTGTGAAGTGTCATCTTTTTTTTTTTTTTTTTGTTACTTATTTGTACCCGTAGGTAGATTTGGTTTGCAGTCTGGTGACAAGCCATCGGCATCTATCGGTATCTATCCTCAGCTTACATTACAATGGAACGGTGGTTTGCACTGTTACCTCACAGAAAGATCCTTGTTAAGAGTCCCCAGGCTTGCAGGTGGAGGAGCTTTTCTGTTTGAAGTTTGCATGGTTTCTTTCTTTCCTACCACAATCCAAAGACATGCATGTTAGGCTAACTGGGGATTCCAAATTGGCCCTAGTTATCTGTCTCTCGAAAGTCTGTAGAGTAGATAGTTACTAGTTATGTGCTTTAAGTGGTTTTTTATCTCCCACTGGTTGAAGTCCAGAGAGGGATTCAATTCAATTTTGACTTTATTTATATAGCACCATTTCACAACAACAGTCATCTCATTGCACTTTCAAAGTGTAGGGGAAATCCTCGCAATTGCAGAAAGACCCCAGCAATCAGGCGATCCCCTGTGAGCAAGCACTTGGCAATGGTGGAGAGGAAAAACTCCCTTTTAGCAGGAAGAAGCCTCCAGCAGAACCAGGCTCAGGGCGGGGCAGTCATCTGCTGTGACTGGCTGGGGGGTGAGGGGATAGAGAAGAAGAGGAGAAGAACAAACATATAGAGAGCAACAGCACGACGGAGATTTAATCTATGGGAGAGAACAAACAGATGTTAATGAACAGGAAAAATATTTCATTATGTTATGGGTTGGTCCGTCCGTCCGTCCAACCGACTTTTGTGAAATCAACTCCTCCTACAATTTTATTCCAATTGTTTTGAAACTTAGTACCATGGTTTGATATATACTGATGATGCACATATTACCCTCCCCAATCTGACCAGTGATGACATGTTTAGCCACTTGTCATCCTTCAACTGCTGGTTGTCTGTGTGGTGTCCTGCAAACAATGTGGGCTACATAGACAATTAGAACTCATTTTGGGGAAAACCTGGTCTTATTAGACGAGACGGCATCCATCCCATTTTGGATGGTGCGTCTCATTTATCTAACAATCTGGCATCATTTTTATCCAAATTTCCAAAACCTTGACAACTCAGAGTTGGGACCAGGAAGCAAACGCTTCTCTGCAGCTCCTCTTCATCCGCCACCCCTCAACTTAGCCCCTGTCTCCCCCATCAGAGAATCATTGTCTGCTCCCTCCAAAGTAAATAAAAATATAATGTATAAGCATCCCAAAGTGATTCAACAAAAAGTTGGTAAATTTCAAATGAAACATGAAGCCTCTAAATTTAATGATTTGGCCTCTCTTCCTCCTCATAATTTAAAAATTAAATGTGGTTTGTTAAATATTAGGTCTCTAACTCCCAAGTCTGCTAGTCCATGCTCTGTTAATTGATCATCAGATTGATTTAATATCCCTTACGGAGACTTGGTTAGGGCAAGAGGATTATGTTGGTTTAAATGAATCAACTCCCTCTGGTTATTTAAACTGTCAAAATCCCAGAAGTTCTGGTCGTGGAGGAGTAGCAACAATTTACCATTCCAAATTATTAGTTAATGTAAAGCAAAAAATATGTTATAATTCCTTTGAGGGCTTGGTCCTCAATATTGGGCATTTTAGCAATTTTAGGTTAAACCCAATTTATTTGCCATAGTTTATCGTCCTCCCTCAGCCTACTCAGAATTTTTTTTCCGAATTTGCCGAATTGTTAGCAGATTTAGTGCTGAAATCAGATAGAATAATTATAGTAGGGGACTTTAATATGCATGTAGATGTAGATTGTGATTGCCTTAATATGGCATTTAATTCAATATTAGACTCGATGGGGTTTTCTCAGAAAGTAGGAAATTCTACTCGTTATCTCCATCACACGTTGGACCTTGTTATGACGTATGGCATAGAAATAGAAAATCTGGTAATGTCTCCTCATAACCTTGTACTGTCAGACCATTGTCTGTTAACCTTTGATTTTACTATTTCTGACTCTTTGGCTCTTAAAGAAAAGTACTGCTACAGTAGATGCCTCTCAGATAATGCTGTTACCAAATTTAATCAGATTGTTTCCTCTATGCCATGTGTCAACACAACAGAAATAAGCTATGGAGAGCTTGCTACTTCTGTAATTGATAGCATGGTAGATAGTGTTACAGCTTCTCTGCATCAGACTCTAGACATGGTGGCCCCTTTAAAAAAGAAAAAGTCTAATCAGAGATTTTTAACTCCTTGGTTAAATACAGAAATGTGTAGCTTAAAACAGAAGACTCATCAATTAGAAAGAAAATGGTGCTCCACTAAATTAGATGAAATCTATTTAGCTTGGAGAAATCATTTTTTAATTTAGAAAAAATCTCTTAGAAAAGATAGAACAAGTTATTATTCTGCATTAATAGAAGAGAACAAGAATAATCTCAGGTTTCTTTTCAGCACTGTAGCAAGGCTGACAAAGAGTCAGGACTAGTGTAACGGATGCCAACTAGCACTGTTCGGCGTAGAACGTTAGTAAACCTCCCTCCCGAAAAGCCTCATACAGTATCGGTAGCGCTGAGCTATCGGTCGGACCTTTAGCTCAGCGCGATCGTGCTGTGTCTCCCATGCTCGAACTGTGTAGTTGACTGGTAGGTTGCGGGTTCGTGTCCCGAGTGGGCGAACTGCGCAGGATGATCTCAGTCACAATGGTGCCGTGAACCCGGGATGGGAGTGAGGTTTAAGGGGGAGAGTGTAACGGATGCCAACTAGCACTGTTCGGCGTAGAACGTTAGTAAACCTCCCTCCCGAAAAGCCTCATACAGTATCGGTAGCGCTGAGCTATCGGTCGGACCTTTAGCTCAGCGCGATCGTGCTGTGTCTCCCATGCTCGAACTGTGTAGTTGACTGGTAGGTCGCGGGTTCGTGTCCCGAGTGGGCGAACTGCGCAGGATGATCTCAGTCACACTAGCATTCGCTTAGAGCTTACTAGTCAGGACTTTATGAACTTTTTCAATAATAAAATTTCATCTATCAGAGATAAAATCAGTCAGATTCTCCCCAACGCTAACTTAAATACAGTAACTACTACAACTCCTTCAACTGATATCTGTTTGGATGAGTTTACGCCAATTGATCTTTTAGAGTTAGATAAAATAATTTCCTCATCCAAGCCTTCAACTTGTCTTTTAGACCCTATTCCTACCAGGTTATTTAAAGAAGACTTCCCATTTATTGGTAGCTCTATTCTTCAAATAATCAATTCTTCATTAACCTCTTGTACTCCTGGATACCGCGGGCGGTCACATCTCTGCATCCTAGGGCGCACTGAAAAAAAAAAAGCTGCATTTCCGTTCTTCCACTACAGACACAGCCGCGAACAGAAAGCCAAAGGAGTGCTTTGATTGGTTTAGATTTGATTGACCTCTCATTCGACTAATAAGAACCTTGAATTGGGTTTCTGAAACCTTGAAGAACCAATGACTGAAAACCTAGCAAGAAGGACCCGCCTACCAACGGCTGCGAATGCAGCGAGCCAATTGAAGCAGAGAAGTTCGACAATTGAAAGTGTACGTCCCGTGCGTAAAATGTGTTTTGTGTAAGCCGCTGGGTGACACACATGCGTTCACCAGTCTTTTTTTCTTACTACTATTCTTATTTGTTTTGAAAAATCGATCGCCAAAACCGCAATCATGGAAGCGCAAAACCGCAATAATGGAATTATGGTTTGACCGGGTCGCGTGACCAGAACCACGAGTCCGTAACAAGCGGATCAGCGTCATGTTCGTCTGACAATGAGGAAGAGAAGTTTGCCAGCGACACTGCTGTTGTGGACAGGTAAGTGTTATAAGCTAAATTATTCTTTATCCCTGAAAATTCTAATCAAAATGACTTTTGACCGATCGGTAAATTACAACTGTGCGTCATTGCTACATGATGGACCGCGGCGACCCGTGCGCCGCGTCCGGACCGTGAACGCCCCCCCCCCGCTACTCTTCTGTAGCGGATTGCAGATATTATTGCAGATATTTTAGTACAACTGTGCGTAGTAGACCGCAGCGCACCGTCACCGCGGTCCGTCATGTAGCGATGGGCGATGTCCGTCCTCTGTAGCGGGGGTGGGGGGGGAGTTGTTACCCTCTACATTACAGATATTTTCGTATAATTTTTAGTGCACTGTAGGTTATTTTTTCATGTAAAAAAAAAAAACCCACACATTTTTTACGTGGCATGCTTCTTTGTGTGGGGGGCTTGTTTGTTCATTCATTCATTCATGAATGAATAAACAACCCCCCCCCCCCCACACACACACACACACAGAGCCCTTCACCTTTCATTAGAGCCCAAGATGAAGCTTCTATATTGAATCATTCAAAAGTTACAGACGTTTTTCCAAACTGTGCCATTTGGCACAGTTTGGCACAGTTCAAAAATGCCTGCGAACAACCTGAGGAAAAAGCTGTGTAATATATTCATTTTTTGTGGTATTGTTACAAAATTTTGACCTCAGCTGGATAACACTTGGTTCTACATTTCTGTTGCATTTTCCAGCCTGGATCTGACAGCTGTGTGTTATTTGCAAGCATTTGTATCCAAAAAAACACCCAGGGGAACTTTATTTTCTTCAAGTTCAGTATGTTTAGATGACTGTTACTCAGTGGCAGGAACACTTAGAGAGATTATGACTGTTTTGCCAAACAATTCAAAGTGTTTTCTTTGAAATGAGACCAACCCCATGAAGATGCTGCAAAGGGCTGAAGAACAGCTTTTGATTTACTTTGGGTACGTTACTTTTTGCCGTTTTTAGGGAAATTGACCAGAGTGCAAGGGGTTAACATTAGGCCATGTACCGCAGGCTTTTAAAACTGCTGTAATTAAACCCTTACTCAAAAAGCCAATGCTGGATCCAGGAGTTTTAACTAACTATAGACCGATTTCTAATCTGCCTTTCATTTCAAAAATCCTAGAAAGAGTTGATGCTTCGCAATTATTTGACCACTTGCAGGGAAATGGTTTATTTGGAGAGTTTCAATCTGGGTTTAGAATCCATCATAGTACTGAAACAGCCTTAGTGAAGGTCACTAATGACCTCTTTATCGCATCTGATAATGGACTTGTTTCTGTACTTGTTCTTTGAGACCTTAGTGCAGCTTTTGATGCTATCGATCATAATATTTTACTTGATAGATTAGAACACCATGTTGGACTTAATGGAACTTCATTGCAGTGATTTAGATCTTATTTATCTGATTCCATGGTTCCAGTTTGTTCATATCGGTAATGAGTTTTCTTCCAACTCAAAGCTCAGTCATGGAGTTCCACAGGGATCTGTGCTAGGCCCTATTCTTTTTAGCTTATATATGCTTCCATTAGGCAACATTATTAGAAAGCACTGTTTACATTTTCATTGTTATGCAGATGACACACGATTATATCTGTCAATGAAGCCAGATGATAGTAATCAATGAGCCAAGTTAGAGGCCTGTCTTAAGGAAATCAAAGCTTGGATGACTTGTAATTTCCTGCTTTTAAATTCAGATATGACTGAAGTCATTCTAGTTGGTCCAAAAAACCTTAGAAATACCTTTCCAAATCAAACTCTTAGTTTGGATGTGGTTAATCTTTCTCTGAATAGTTCTGTGAGGAACCTTGGAGTTACTTTTGATCAAGATCTATTTTTCAATTCACATATTAAATTTGTTTCTGAGACTGCCTTCTATCATTTGCATAATATTGCCAAGATTAGGAGTATCTTGTCTCGAAGTGATGCTGAGAAACTGATCCACACTTTTGTTAGCTCTAGATTAGATTATTGTAACTCTTTATTATCAGGTTGTCCTAAAACATCTTTAAATAGTTTTCAGCTGATCCAAAATGCTGCAGCAAGAGTTTTAACAGGTACTAGAAAGAGAGATCATATCTCTCCGGTTCTGGCCTCCCTTCATTGGCTTCCCATAGAGTTTAGAATTAAGTTTAAAATCCTTCTTCTCACTTGCAAAGCTCTAAATAATCAGGCCCCTTTTTATTTAGAAGATCTGATACTACCCTATTATCCTAACAGAGCACTACGCTCCCAAAATGCAGGATTACTTGTAATACCTAGAATTTCCAAAAGTACAATGGGAGGCAGAACCTTCAGTTATCAAGCTCCTCTCCTGTGGAACCAGCTGCCAATTTGGATTCGGGAGTCAGACTCAATCTCTGTTTTTAAGAATAGGGTTAAAACCTTCCTTTTTGATATAGCCTCTTATTATTGAGGGATCATGTGCCTCTGAACCCTCCCTTAGTTATGCTGCTTATAGGTTTAGACAGCAGGGGGACCTCCAATAATGCATTGGGCTTCACTCCTTTCTTCACTCTCAATGAAATATTTTTGCTGGTCATTAACATCTGTTTGTTCTCTCCCATAGATTGAGTCCCTGTCGTGCTGTTTGCTTTCTACATGTTTGTTCTTTTCTTCTTCTCTATTCCCTCACCGCACCCCCCCCCCCCCAGCCAGTTGCAGCAGATGACTGCCCCTCCCTGAGCCTAGTTCTGCTGGAGGTTTCTTTCTGTTAAAAAGGAGTTTTTCCTCTCCACCGTCGCCAAGCACTTGCTTACAGGGGATCGCCTAATTGCTGGGGTCTTTCTGCAATTGTGGGGGTTTCCCCTACAGTTGAACGTGCTATGAGATGACTGTTGTTGTGAAATGGCGCTATATAAATAAAGTTGATTTGAATATTACAATTTGGTTCTGATTGGATGATTTTTGCAGGAATTGTAGCCCCTGACCTATGACCTTCTGCTTCACCTCACTTCATAGACAGTATCTGTCTTGTGAAATCAACTCCTCCTACAATTTTGGTCCAAATGTTTTGAAACATGGTACCATGGTTTGATATACTCTCATGATGTGCATATTGCAATTTGACTCTCATTGGATGACCTTGAGGTCAAAGGTCAGAGGTCAGATTTTCCCTTAAGCTTCTAAACACAATAACTACTGAAAGAAATGATATAGGCTTTTCAAATCGATACAGTAGTTGTCTCTTATACACACCTTGGAAGATTTGCACCCTGACCTGACTATGGGTTTGGGGCCAAAGGGCAAAGTTAACATTGCAGTTGCACTATGGTAAATGGTAGATGCTAAATTTACTCTTAGCATAAAATGAGTAAAGCTAGGGCCACCAAACCTGGTATACAGGTTCACCTTGGGATCCTGACCTCTGACTATGGGTTTGGGGTCCAAGGTCAAGGTTGACACTCCTTATGCCCTCTTACTATAGAGCATGTAAAGTTCTCTAGGATCACCAAACTTGCTACACAGGTTCATCTCGTGATCCTGCCCTACAACTATGGGCTGTATACTTTGTTGTTTATTCGTAGATGATGGGTTTATCATCATTTGGTTCTGTCACTGTAATTATATTGAAAAGTTGAAAATTGCTGTCTGTCCATAAGTATTGGGATCGTCAAAGACAACGGAGGCGGAGGATATTGCACTCGCCTCAGAGTGCTCTTGTTGAGATTAGAGAAAGTGATGTATAAAATACGTCCAGGTAGTAGCATCATATTCTCATTAGTCAAATTTTCTCTTTTTCATCTGATTTATATATCTTCAATAAACTTTTTACTAATTTGTGAACAATTTAATTGTATTTTATTTATCAAATATTTGTACTTCCTCTAAACACGTCTTCCTTGTAATAAATATCTATAGTAGAAACACACACGGAGAAGAGGACCTGTGCTCCGTCCAGACTTTTGTTTAAACAAACAATTTGTCATTGTTGTGCATCTGTTCTTTAGGCACCCTTGCACCCATGCACAACAGCAGCAAATTATTTGTAAATCTCTGGACCAATTAAGAAGTGAAATTAGAAAATTTCCCACAGAAACCTCAATGTTCCAGGAGCCCCAGGTTGGAGCTCCCTGGCTGCCACCTTTATTTCCAGTCTTTTGATCTAAGTTTAAGTAAGCACTCTTCTTCCATCTGGTGGACTAAAAGAGGAGCAATAATCTGTGTGCTTTGCGAATGGTTTGCAGAAAGAGGAAGCTACATCAGTATTTTCAGTCCAAGGTTTAAAGGGTGTCATTGACTGCATTTCCCCCCACATTTTAACAGCCCAGTCAGAGCACTTAGCAGGCTTAGTGCCATCTAGCCTAGTGTAAGGATTTGTAACCTGTGGCTCTGGAGGCTAATGTGGCTCTTTTGCTCATAAGGGACTGCATGGATTTTAAAACTTTAAAAATGTTATGACCCGAGCGCGGCTTCTGATCGCGCTCGGGCTAAGTTATGTTTCGCTGCCGGCTTTGACAGTTGCGGGCTGTATTCTGGCCTCACCGGGCTCTTATTGTGAAAGTGCTCGGTGGGGCTTCCGCCTGTCAACGGTCGGTCAGCTGTTTGTAATTACCGTCGTTAGTGCTTCGCCTTCTTAAGCCCGGCACTGGCGGCGGTAAGACGCAGCAGTGTCAGTCGTTCTTCGTCTGAGCTACGGATGCTTTGGACTGTTACCTACCTCGTCTGCCTGTGGTTGGCCATCGCTTCCCCAGGACCAGTAAGTGAGCTGTTAGCCTTACCCCTCCCGGTGTGAGTAGACCTCTGTGTGTCTCTGCCTCAGCAGCCTGTGTAGTCATTACTCCATCAACCTTGCTCGTGTATGACCGTCTCCTCCTATGGACCTGTAAGAGAGCTGTTTAGCCTTACGCCTCCGGATGTGTGTAGACTTATGTGTCATTGCCCCTGCATCTTGTGTTGTTACTTTTCACCGTAATAAAACTCACTGAAACTCACTGGTGACTGTGTGGCGTCTTATGGTGGCTCGCGAGGGCCACCGCATGACAGTACACTGCTGCCAAAACGGCGTTTACGGTGACGCCAACCCGAGACGCAATTCACCAGTGGGTTCGAGTTTTTGGACATTTGCTTTTTCCTGTCTGGGTACTGTGTATGTGAAGAATGCCGTCGCGGAGGGGCCGCGTTTGGAGTCCGAGCCACGAGCTGACAGGTGTGCTGGAAGTTGTTGTAGAAGTGATTGAGTGAGGGATCGTCACTTCCTTGTGGTAACGTATCGTCACTTCCTGTTTTGCTGTCTGCCTGTGTGGTTTGCTCTCCAGCTCTCTAGCCACTAGCTATGGCTACTACCTCTCTTTCCTCTCCTCTGGTGTGCTCTCTCTGTCTGATGTTTAGCTGCACCTCTGCCTCTTTTAGTGATAACGGTAAATGTAATAAATGTTGTCTTTTTGAGGCGCTCGAGGCGAGGTTGTCTGATTTGGAATCCCGGCTCCGCTGCATTGAAACACCGTCTGCGCCAGTTAATCTCGACGGACGCCCATTAGCTGCAGCGGAGCTAGCTAGCTTAGGCCCCCCTGTCAGCGGTTCCTCGGCTCTCCTCAGCAGCGAGGAGACTGGGTGGGTGACGGTGAGAAGGAAGCCTAGTCGCAAAGCCCCGGTACACCACCAACCTGTTCACGTTTCTAATCGTTTTTCCCCGCTCAGCGACACACCCGCTGAGGAAAAAACTCTGATCATTGGCGACTCTGTAGTCAGAAACGTGAACCTAGAGACTCCAGCGGTCATAGTCCAATGTATTCCTGGGGCCAGAGCAGGCGACATCGAGTCAAATTTGAAAATGCTGGCTAAAAGTAACTGTAAATATTCCACAATTGTTATTCACGCCGGCATTAATGACATCCGTCTCCGGCAGTCGGAAGTCACGAAACTTAATGTAGAATCGGTGTGTGAGTTTGCAAAAACGATGTCTGCCACTGTAGTATTCTCTGGGCCCCTCCCCAATCTGACCAGTGATGACATGTTTAGCCGCTCGTCATCCTTGAACCGCTGGCTGTCTGTGTGGTGTCCTAAAAATGACGTGGGCTACATTGACAATTGGAGCTCTTTTTGGGGAAAACCTGGTCTTATGAGACGAGACAGCATTCATCCCACTTTGGATGGTGCTTCTCATTTATCTAACAATCTGGCATCTTTTTTATCCAAATTTCCAAAACCATGACTACTCAGAGTTGGGACCAGGAAGCAGAGTCGCAGTCTTAGATGCCTCTCTGCAGCTCCTCTTCATCCGCCACCCCTCAGCTTAGCCCCTGTCTTCCCCATCAGAGAATCGTTGTCTGCTCCCTCCAAAGTGAATAAAAATATAATGTATAAGCATCCCAAAGTGATAAAGCAAAATATTGGTAAAACTCAAATTAAACATAAAGCCTCTAAATTGAACGATTTGGCCTCTGTTCCTCCTCATAATTTAAAAATTAAATGTGGTTTGTTAAATATTAGGTCTCTAACTCCCAAGTCTCTGTTAGTCCATGATCTGTTAATTGATCATCAGATTGATTTAATTTCCCTTACAGAGACTTGGTTAGGACAAGAGGATTATGTTGGTTTAAATGAATCAACCCCCTCTGGTTATTTAAACTGTCAAAATCCCAGAAGTTCTGGTCGTGGAGGAGGAGTAGCAACAATTTACCATTCCAAATTACTAGTTAATGTAAAGCAAAAAACATGTTATAATTCCTTTGAGGGCCTGGTCCTCAGTATTGGGCACTTTAGCAATTTCAGGTTAAACCCAATTTTATTTGCCATTGTTTATCGTCCCCCATCAACCTATTCAGAATTTTTATCCGAATTTGCTGATTTCTTAGCTGATTTAGTGTTGAAATCTGATAGAATAATTATAGTAGGGGACTTTAATATACATGTGGATGTAGATAGTGACTGCCTTAATGTGGCTTTTAATTCAATATTAGACTCGATTGGGTTTTCTCAGAAAGTAGGAAATTCTACTCATTACCTCCACCATACATTGGACCTTGTTCTGACATATGGCATAGAAATAGAAAATCTTGTAGTGTCTCCTCATAACCCTGTACTGTCAGACCATTGTCTGTTAACCTTTGATTTGACTATTTTTGACTATTTGGCTCCTAAAGAAAAATATTATCACAGTAGATGCCTCTCAGATGATGCTGTTTCCAAATTTATGCAGATTGTTTCCTCTATGCCATGTGTCAACACAACGGAAATAAGCTATAGACAGCTTGCTCCTTCTGTAATTGATAACATGGTGGATAGTGTTTCAGCTTCTCTGCATCAGGCTCTAGACTTGGTGGCCCCCTTAAAAAAGAAAAAGTCTAATCAGAGATTTCTAACTCCTTGGTTCAACACAGAAACTCGTAGCTTAAAACAGAAGACTCGTCAATTAGAAAGAAAATGGCGCTCTACTAATTTAGATGAAATCTATTTAGCTTGGAGAAATCATCTTTTAATTTATAAAAAATCTCTTAAAAAAGCTAGAACGAGTTATTACTCTGCATTAATAGAAGAGAACAAGAATAATCCCAGGTTTCTTTTCAGTACTGTAGCCAGGTTGACAAAGAGTCAGGACTCTGTCAATCCTAGCATCCCCTTAGAGCTTACTAGTCAGGACTTTATGAACTTTTTCAATAATAAAATTTCATCCATCAGAGATAAAATCAATCAGATTCTTCCCACAGTTAACTTAAATACTGTAACTACTACAACTCCTTCTATTGATGTCTGTCTTGATGAGTTTACTCCAATCGACCTTTGTGAGTTAGACAAAGTAGTTTCCTCATCCAAACCTTCAACTTTTTTTTTAGATCCTATTCCTACCAGGTTATTTAAAGAAGTCTTCCCACTTATTGGTAGCTTTATTCTTCATATAATCAATTCTTCATTAACTTTAGGCCATGTACCGCAGGCTTTTAAAACGGCTGTAATTAAACCCTTACTCAAAAAGCCAAAGCTAGATCCAGGAGCTTTAGCTAACTATAGACCAATCTCTAATCTCCCTTTCATTTCAAAAATCTTAGAAAGAGTTGTTGCTACGCAATTATTTGACCACCTGCAGGGAAATGGTTTACTTGAAGAGTTTCAATCTGGGTTTAGAATCCATCATAGTACTGAAACAGCCTTAGCGAAGGTCACTAACGACCTCCTCATTGCATCTGATAATGGACTAGTTTCTGTACTTGTCCTTTTAGATCTTAGTGCAGCTTTTGATACTATTGATCATAATATTCTACTTGATAGATTAGAACACTATGTTGGACTTAATGGAACTTCGTTGCAGTGGTTTAGATCTTATTTATCTGATAGGTTCCAGTTTGTTCATGTAAATGATGAGTTTTCTTTCAGCTCAAAGCTTAGTCATGGAGTTCCACAGGGATCTGTGCTAGGCCCTACTCTTTTTAGTTTATATATGCTTCCGTTAGGCAACATTATTAGAAAGCACTGTATACATTTTCATTGTTATGCAGATGACACACAATTATACCTGTCAATGAAGCCAGATGATACTAATCAATTAGCCAAGTTAGAAGCCTGTCTTAAGGAAATCAAAGCTTGGATGACTTGTAATTTCCTGTTATTAAATTCAGATAAGACTGAAGTCATTCTTGTTGGTCCAAAAAACCTTAGAAATTCCTTTCCAAATCAAACTTTCAGTTTGGACGCAGTTACTCTTTCTCTTAATAGCTCTGTGAGGAACCTTGGAGTTATTTTTGATCAGGATTTGTCCTTCAATTCACATATTAAATTTGTTTCTAAGACTGCCTTCTATCATTTGCGTAATATTGCCAAGATTAGGAGCATCTTGTCTCAGAGTGATGCTGAGAAGCTGATCCACGCTTTTGTTAGCTCGAGATTAGATTATTGTAATTCTTTATTATCAGGCTGTCCTAAAACATCTTTAAAAAGTCTTCAGCTGATCCAAAATGCTGCAGCAAGAGTTTTAACAGGTACTAGAAAGAGAGATCATATCTCTCCGGTTCTGGCCTCCCTTCATTGGCTTCCCATAGAGTTTAGAATTAAGTTTAAAATCCTTCTTCTCACTTACAAAGCTCTAAACAATCAGGCTCCTTTTTATTTAAAAGATCTGATACTACCGTATTATCCTAACAGAGCACTACGCTCCCAAAATGCAGGATTACTTGTAATACCTAGAATCTCCAAAAGTACAATGGGAGGCAGAGCCTTCAGTTATCAAGCTCCTCTCCTGTGGAATCAGCTGCCAATCTGGATTCGGGAGTCAGACTCGATCTCTGTTTTTAAGAATAGGGCTAAAACCTACCTTTTTGATCTAGCCTACAATTAGGGAGGGATCATGTGTTTCTGAACCCTCCCTTAGTTCAATTCAATTCAATTCAACTTTATTTATATAGCGCCATTTCACAACAACAGTCATCTCATAGCACTATCAACTGTAGGGAGGACCCCCACAGTTGCAGAAAGACCCCAGCAATCAGGCGATCCCCTGTGAGCAAGCACTTGGCGACGGTGGAGAGGAAAAACTCCCTTTTAACAGGAAGAAACCTCCAGCAGAACCAGGCTCAGGGAGGGGCAGTCATCTGCTGCGACTGGCTGGGGGGTGAGGGGATAGAGAAGAAGAAAAGAACAGACATGTAGAGAGCAAACAGCACGATGGGGACTCAATCTATGGGAGAGAACAAACAAATGTTAATGACCAGCAAAAAAAAAAAATATTTCATAGAGAGTGAGGAAAGGAGTGAGGCCCAGTGCATTACTGGAGGTCCCCCGGCTGACTAAACCTATTAGCAGCATAACTAAGGGAGGGTTCAGAAAACACATGATCCCTCCCTAATTATAGGCTATATCAAAAAGGTAGGTTTTAGCCCTATTCTTAAAAACAGAGATCGAGTCTGACTCCCGAATCCAGATTGGCAGCTGATTCCACAGGAGAGGAGCTTGATAACTGAAGGCTCTGCCTCCCATTGTACTTTTGGAGATTCTAGGTATTACAAGTAAACCTGCATTTTGGGAGCGTAGTGCTCTGTTAGGATGATACGGTAGTATCAGATCTTTTAAATAAAAAGGAGCCTGATTGTTTAGAGCTTTGTAAGTAAGAAGAAGGATTTTAAACTTAATTCTAAACTCTATGGGAAGCCAATGAAGGGAGGCCAGAACCGGAGAGATATGATCTCTCAAGTTATGCTGCTAGTTATGCTGCTAATACGTTTAGTCAGCCGGGGGACCTCCAGTAATGCACTGGGCCTCACTCCTTTCCTCACTCTCTATGAAATATTTTTTTTTTGCTGGTCATTAACATTTGTTTGTTCTCTCCCATAGATTGAGTCCCCATCGTGCTGTTTGCTCTCTACATGTCTGTTCTTTTCTTCTTCTCTATCCCCTCACCCCCCAGCCAGTCGCAGCAGATGACTGCCCCTCCCTGAGCCTGGTTCTGCTGGAGGTTTCTTCCTGTTAAAAGGGAGTTTTTCCTCTCCACCGTCGCCAAGTGCTTGCTCACAGGGGATCGCCTGATTGCTGGGGTCTTTCTGCAACTGTGGGGGTCCCCCCTACAGTTGATAGTGCTATGAGATGACTGTTGTTGTGAAATGGCGCTATATAAATAAAGTTGAATTGAATTGAATTGAATTGAAGTCGTGGATGAGCTGCTCATCTCCGCTTCCCTGCTGGATTATGACCACGGCATACACTGGTACCTGGACGCTGCCGAAGATATTCTTTGTCATCTCTCTCCCCGCTACGCCGACCACCCGGAAGTCGACGCGAGGAGGGAAGACATCGCCGCGCAACGCGAAATATACCTGATGATGGAGGAGGAACACGGCATGAAGCAGGAGAAGAGGCACTCCTGCTCTTTGCCTATGGATCCCGATCCTGTCCTCGATCCGTTTCAGGAGTTCGCACCGTCTGGGGGCCAGCGAAGGCGTCGGCGCCACGGCTGGGCACATCTTCGGCAAGCTCCTGCTCCGGATCCAGTTCCGGGCCGCCGGGATGACCCCCTCAATCAGCCAGCTGCTGTGAGTGAGCTGAGTCCTGTGCCGGTGGGCTCCGTCCATGGGTCCTTTTCTACCACCCAGCGAGCGAGGGAAGGAGCAATGTCCGCTACAGCTGATACCATCTTCCCTCCGGGAGACAGGCAAGTCCAATTTCACTGTCCTATTTTTCATAGTGATCTGTCTTGTCTGACTCCTGGGGGTGAAGCTCAGGGTTTGCAGCTCCCTGAGTTTCTTTCCCCAGCTGTAGCCATTTGTACTAAACCTGCTGCCTCTGTGTCTCCTCCTGCTGAGCGGTCCTTGGCGTTAGTCCCACGCCGTCGAACGAGGGGGAGGCCTGCGGCTCTGGGAAATATCCCAGCCCTGCAGCCTTGTTTTGGACAGAGGAGGAGAACGGACTGCGATGAGGAGCCAGTGCCGACGAGAGAGCGTCCCCAGGAGTCCTCAGGGATGCAGCCCAAGTCAGCAGGTCGAGGGTCCTCTGCCCCCACGCCACACGGGTTATTGGCGTGGACGCCAGCGCGTGAGGATCCAGCTGCAGAGACCATCAGGCCAGCTGTGGAACCCGACGCATCCGAGTGGGAGCCCGACGACGAGTGTCTTCTTGAACCTGGATCAGCGAAGTCCTGGACGGCTCCAGAGCCCGAGTGCAGGCAAGTGCTCTTCCTTGTTTTCCTGTATGGTGTGTTAGAGCATTTTTGCCTGCCTCATGGGGAGGCGAGTGAGGGGCAGCCGTCTGCTGCACCCAAGCTCGTCTCGCTGGGCTGTGGCGCTGCCGGTGGAACTGATCCCGGTCCTCTTCTGTTTTCTGAGCACCTCCACAACGTTACCGGTCCGGAGCCAGTCAAGGTCACGGGACTGGGGGTTCCAGGTTCGGAGATGGAGGTCGTCGCCGGAGCAGTCCTGACCCAGTCGGGGTCCGACGCGTGGGCTAAGGTGACCCAGTCGGGGTCCGACGTGGGTGCAGCGATGACCCAATCGGGGTCCGACGAGGTCCAGTGGGGGTCCAGCGCAGGTGCGGCTGTGATCCAATCAGGATTCGAGGGGGTCCAAGTCTTTGGTTGTTCCCCTCTCAGGAGCCACCAGCTGGGGGCCGTTAGAGGTTTGTGTTTGGCAGACTGGCGCTCTCCTGTCTTGTCGTCTTCAGGCGGGCGGCTGCATGCATTTCCTCCATGGTCCTGGTGGTTGTGGGATGCGGGTCGGCCACCCGAGGAACTGCTTTGTGCGTTCGGCGTCTTGGGTTGGCCACCCAATAAACTGTGTTTGCTACGGGGTGACCTGGTTCGGCCACCAGAGGACTTGTTTCTGGGGGCCTGGGACTGGGGTAGGCCACCTGATCATGTACTGTGTTTGTGGGACTATCTGTGGGCCCATACGGTGCCTAGTCATGTCAAGTACGGTTAGCAATTTTTTTTTTGTTGTTTCACGTAGTCATAGTCATAGTCAAGTCAAAGCAATTTTAGATTGCCTCATGTTTCCTTTTTTTGGAAAGCCACAGTTTAGTCATAGTCAAGTCCAAGCAATTTTAGATTGCTCCATGTTTCTTTTTTTTTTGTAAGCCACAGTCTATCTATAGCTAAGTTATGTCAGAGCAATTTTAGATTGGCTCATGTTTTTTTTTTTGAAAGCCACGGTCTAGTCATAGCCAAGTTATGTTAAAGCAATTTTAGTTTGCTCCATGTGTGTTTGTATGTATTTCTTGTTTTGTTTATGTTTAGGTTGCCTCGTGTTTTTTGAAAGGCAGTCTAGTTATAGTCACGGTATGCCAAGCAATTTTAGATTGCTCCACGTGTGTTTGCATGTATTTCTTGTTTTGTTTGTGCTTAGGTTGCCTCATGTGTTTTTTGAAAGTCACAGTCTAGTCATAGTCACGTTATGCCAAGCAATTTTAGATTGCTCCATGTGTGTTTCCATGTATTTCTTCTTCCATAGTTATCGTGTGTTTCCAGGTATTTCTTGTTCCATAGTTATCATGTATTGAGGTTGTTTGGGAGTATGATTTTGGCATGTTAAGTTTGGGTTTTTGAAGAGATCCTTACTTTGAGTTCTTTACCACGTGGGGTTATGTATTTTGGAGTTAGACGGGTTGTCTGTGATCCCCGTGGGAAGACGTTCGGTGTCAGGTGCTTATGCTCTTTATGGTTTTGTATCCCTTGTATTTTTTGGTCATGTCTTGTTTTTTCTGGTTTCATCTTGGTTCTGGGGGGAAATTGATGTATTCTTTTTCCTTTTGGTTTAGGGTTGGTTTCTCTCCCTCCGCACCTGTCCCCCAACCTCCCACCCTGGGGGGGGCGGGGGGGCAGGGTGGTTCCTTGGGGCGTTCGGAGTCCGCCCGTGGAGGGAGGGTACTGTTATGACCCGAGCGCGGCTTCTGATCGCGCTCGGGCTAAGTTATGTTTCGCTGCCGGCCTTGACAGTTGCGGGCTGTATTCTGGCCTCACCGGGCTCTTATTGTGAAAGTGCTCGGTGGGGCTTCCGCCTGTCAACGGTCGGTCAGCTGTTTGTAATTACCGTCGTTAGTGCTTCGCCTTCTTAAGCCCGGCACTGGCGGCGGTAAGACGCAGCAGTGTCAGTCGTTCTTCGTCTGAGCTACGGATGCTTTGGACTGTTACCTACCTCGTCTGCCTGTGGTTGACCGTCACTTCCCCAGGACCAGTAAGTGAGCTGTTAGCCTTACCCCTCCCGGTGTGAGTAGACCTCTGTGTGTCTCTGCCTCAGCAGCCTGTGTAGTCATTACTCCATCAACCTTGCCTGTGTATGACCGTCTCCTCCTATGGACCTGTAAGAGAGCTGTTTAGCCTTACGCCTCCCGATGTGTGTAGACCAGGGGTCACCAACCTTTTTGAAACCAAGAGCTACTTCATGGGTATCGAGTCATGTGAAGGGCACCAGCTTGACACACTCCTCTAAAATAACAAATTGTGTGTGTGTGTGTGTGTGTGTGTGTGCGCGCGCGCACACACACACACACACATAAATAAATAATTATCAATAACTTAGAGTGGGTAACAGACAAGATCAATATTCAACACTTTATTTTTATTAATCTCAGCAATTGTTCAGATGATCACTTCTACATTTCATAAAAAAATGTCCAGTTTTCACCAGTCCCTTTTAACCATAAAAAACTAAACCCTTTTAATTCATGTACTATGTTGAACCATGTTTGAAAAAGTTATGCAACATTTAAGAAAAATCAACTTTCATATTAAATAAATCTTATCACATTTTTAACTGAACAAATCTGCTGCAATTCTGCTCAAAATCTGTTACATTTAATAAACACACTTTTGTGTGTTCTTCTTCACTGGAATTACAGTATATCCATACAGTTCTTGCCAAGAATCATGCTTGAGCAACCAGCACTGTCCTTTCATGACAAGCTAAACAGCACTGAAAGTGCTTATATGCACAGTGGCGCAGTTGTTAGCACCGCGGCAGCAGTTTACCCTCGGCCGGGGGATCGCGGGTTCGATCCCGGCCAACAGTGATCTGTGTGGAGTTTGCATGTTCTGGTGGTGCATGTTCTTGTTTTTAGTGCAAAAACATGCAGGTTAGGGAGTTAAGGGGCGCTTGCGCACGCAGCTGCTGGTGGCATGTTACCGGACTGCAGAACAAATCTACCTACGGGTACAAGATAAGTCCAAAAAAAAAAAAAAAGAGTGGGTAGTGAAGTGGCGCTTCGCCATCGCCCCGCAAATGAAATACACGCAGCTTCCTTTCACAGTAGTAAAAAAGAACTCTTCCTCCCGCTCACTTTCAAAATGATAAATTTTCTCTTTTTTTTGCCATGTTTTTGGGCTTGGAAACTGCACTCCGCTCACCATCTTAACTGCCCGCTAGCTTACGCTCCACAAGCGCGAAGGTTTTGTCATGCGCACAATACTGACCTTTGAACTAGGTCAGAGTTCACCTTAACTTTACGTATAATAAACATATTTTCATTTTTTTTATTTTTAAGACATTGCCATTTTAAAATCTATATAAATGCAAGTGTGATTTTAAAAAATATAAAAAATATAAAATAAAAAATAGCGGCAGAAAAAATTACATCTTAGACGCAGCTCACTTGCAAGTTGTGCTATTTTTAGAACAGGCCTGCGGGCGACACATGTGGTCCCTGTGGGCGACATGGTGCCCGCGGGCACCGCATTGGTGACCCCTGGTGTAGACTTATGTGTCATTGCCCCTGCATCTTGTGTTGTTACTTTTCACCGTAATAAAACTCACTGAAACTCACTGGTGACTGTGTGGCGTCTTATGGTGGCTCGCGAGGGCCACCGCATGACAAAAAAGTCACAGATTTGCAAGAATATTTATTGGGGGGAAAAAACGTGAATTTGAAAATCAGGAAAAAGTTGTAAATTTTGAAAAGGTCACAATTTAAGAGGAAAAAACCCAACTCTTAAAAGTAGGTTTAGAAAAGTCTCAAATTATGCAAGAAATTCTGACCAGAAAACAGTCGTCCTCTATTTTTATGAGAAAAAGTCTTAAATTTTAAAGACATTTTAATTAGTCATATTTCGGGGGGGGGGGGTGCAGCTCGGTGGTGCAGTGGTTAGCACTATGGCAGCACAGCAAGAAGGTCACGGGATCGATTTCACCCCTGACTATTGTGGGTTCGATCCCACTCCCAGACCATCAGTGACCTTTCTGTGTGGAGTTTGCATGTTCTTCCCGTGTCTGTGTGAGTTTACCCCGGGATTTCTCCAGTTTTCTCCCACAGGCCAAAAATATGCAGGTTAGATTAACTGGCATCAACTGGGGATTCTAAATTGTCCTTAGGTATGACTGTGAGAGTGAATGGTTGTCTGCCTCTCTGTGTTGCCCTGCGATGGATTGGTGATCTGTCCAGGGTGGACCCTGTCTCTCACCCAAAGATGCTGGGGTACGCTCCAGACCCCCTGCGACCCAAAAAGGATTAAGCGGAAGAAGATGGCTGTTTTGGATAGATAATTCAGGGGGGGAAAAAAGACTAGAATAAAATTGTATATTTACTTTAAAAAGTCAGAGATTCAATTCAAATAACTTTATTTATCTGTTAGGAACTTCAGTTGTGCATGAGCATCAGGCAATCCGAGACATGTGTTCCATGAAACATCACACCCACGCAGCACACATTCTCCATATATCACAAACATCCCACAACAGTCTTACATACTTGCACATCCTCTTTATACAGGAACAGTAAACTCAAACCGAAAAGTTAAAAAACTTAAAAGCTACATGCCTCATCCATTCAAAAGTCTAATACATGTAGGCACAAAGCTTTGCCATGGCTGTCTTAGTCCTGAAGATAAGCGATCTATAGCTCTGACCCGAAGGCAAGAGATTGTACTGACTGTGTAGCACATACTGTATGTGGCGTCTGAAGCTTTAGAGCACCTTTTGATTTTGTCCTTCATTTGTACAAGACAATCAGGGATTTCTGCTATTGTCCCATGATTTTACTGCTCAGTGAATATCAGACAATGATCCAAACCAAGCAGCAATGTAAGGTTAAAACCTGAATGAAGGCATAGAACAGCCTCAAATTTACAAGAAAATGTAATTCAGTTCAATTCAACTTCATTTATATAGCGCCATTTCACAGCAATAGTCATCTCAGCACTTTCAAACTGTAGGGGGAAGCCACAGTTGCAGAAAGACCCCAACAAACAGGCAATCCCCTGTCAGCAGCACTTGGTGATGGTGGAAAGGAAAAACTCCCTTTTAGCACGAAGGGGCCTCCAGCAGAAAAACGGTTGCAATTTACGAAAAAGTTTCAAATTTAAAATAAAAAAAAATTACATTTGTGAAAGAAAAAGTAACAAATTTATGAGAAACACAAAATACATCTCATCCAACTGAGATTTGCAATCTCAGTTGGATGAGATGTATAGAGTGAAAGTCAATGAAGCTTGTTTGATCTCATGCGCGATAGATTGAACAAGGAGAAAAAAGTACTTCATTCTTTCTTAGTCTTGAGAAACATGGACAGTCCAAGAAAAGAATAGTAAAACTCAGGATTAACAATGATATAACAGACAATCAACAGATAATTGAAGAAAAAAAATCTGTCAGGAGCCGAGCCGGTTTGGCTTCCCCCCGGCTCAGCCCTGATCTCTCTGTGGGTTTTGGTTCCACTGTGTATATGCATTTTGTGTATTCTGTGCTGTTTTCCATATCCATAGCCACTGCCTGACCGGCTGCTGTTAGACAGCCACTGTGACCTACTTTCTCTCACATTGCTGACAGTCTGCCGGTCCAGCCACGCCCCCTCGCTCTCTCTCTCTCATTTCCATCAGCTGTTCCCAGCCCCGGTAATCATCTTTCCCGCGCCTCACCCAGGTGCTCCCAATTTGTTATGCCAGCGGTGTTTGTACTTAAGCAGCCTTTTGCTAGTCAAACACTGCTGGACCATTATACGAGTCACACGGTCATTCTCCGTTGTGTGACCATCACGTCACTGAAGGACTTATGGTTTGTGCTTGCTGGGAGAATTGGACTTCTTGGACTGTTCCTGCTTTGTGAGTAAACTGACTAGCGTTTCTCCGTGCAGTATTGCTGCTACACTGGACTGGTAGCGTTTCTCTGTGCAGTATTTCTGCTATGCTTATCTGGTAGCTTTTCTCCATGCAGTTCTACTGCTACGCTTAGGCTATTGCCCAGTTTGCTCCTCCTGAGTCAGTTGAGCCTCCTAGAGTCCTCCTTGCTCTCCAGAGCGCATATGTTATTTGCATTATTTTTTGTGGCCACGGTACACAGTAGTCTGCCCGCTGTTCGCTTGCTGCGTCAGCCATTTTTGTGTACACCATTTCCTATCTGTTAGTCTTTATGTTTGGAACTGTCAGCTTTTGTGTTAATAAATGTGTTGTGGTGAATTCCTGTGAGTAAATCCATTCTTCCTTCTCCACCGTGCGCTGCGTAAAAGCGCACAGGGCGGTTTATGACAAAATCTGGTTATTTTACTCCAGTTTATACAAATCAAAATTTCAAAAAGAGAATTGTAACCTTTTATTTAGGAAATTAAAGAATAACATTGGAACCTTTTATGAAGTAAACAAGCGTATGCTTGAAAATGACTTATCTATTTCAGAATTGGAAATGACTATAAAACAGATGAATGGTACTTCACCTGGAATTGATGGTCTAACATCTGAATTTTTTAAATTCTTTTGGGAAGATATAAAAGTTGTATTATATGAGGCTTGTCTTGAATGTATCTGACTTGGCTGTCTCTCCCCTACAATGAAAACAGGATTGATAACTTTCCTACCAAAACCTGAGAAAGATTTATTATCTCTGGACAGCTGGAGACTGATAATTCGACTGTGTAATGATTATAAACTGCTAGCTTCTGTTTATGCTAATCGGTTGAAAACTGTTCTGGGAAAACTTGTCGCTGAATATCAATCAGCTTTCATAAAAGGGCATTACATCCACAACCACATAAGGCTAATCTTGGATATACTTGATTGCAAAACACTTATGGAATCAGATAGCCTTATGTTGTTTTTGGATTTTTTTAAAGCATCTGACACAGTCAAGCATAACTTCTTACTGACAACTTTAGAGAAATTTGGCTTTGTGAAAGGTTTTGTAAAATCATTAAAATGTTTTACACTGATATTTATAGTTACAAATCTCCCAATCCTGGACTATCCAAAAGAACACACATCACACGTGGAATTCAGCAGGGGCGTCCCGTATCTCCCAAACTGTTTATTTTATATATTCAAATATTAGCGTATTCAGTTGTTGACTATCCAGAATTAAAAGGTATTACCATTTTTGATTATGAATATAAAATTAGTCAGTTTGCTGAAGATGCAGTTCTTTTCCTACAAAGTAAACATATAATAAAAATGACCTTAGAAATAATCAATATATTTTCAGAAGCATCAGATCTATCATTAAATATGAAAAAATGGGAAATTTTACTATTGTATCATTTTTGTTACGAAAATAATTTAACTTTGTCAAGTAAGGTGTTAATGCCTCCTGATAGTTATACCTATATAAGTGAGGCCTGGCACACTACATCCTGGCTGGACCATTGCATCAGCACTGGTGATTCACATGCCTCTTTGGGTGGCATGAGCATTTATTATGGGATATCAATGTCTGATCATATACAGTACCTTTTGAGATGATAATTAATGTTGATTGTCTACCTGCACTATGTCAGAATATCAGTCAGGATGTGGTGGAAAAATTAGACTGGGCCACTCTTTCTCAGGAAGAAATTGTTGAGTATTGTGTCCGTACAGATAAATCCTTGAGTAAAGTATGTCTTCCTAGAGATGCTGTGATGTGCTGCAATGTCAATTGCTGCAATGTTGAGCATAAGAAAGATCTTTGTAATATGTACGATGTTATAGTCAACTCCCTGTATAAGGACAGTAAGCCTTATTAAAGGAATATACATAAGACACATAATGTAAGACCTGTCTGGACTGAGGCTGTAGCTGTCCCTCATTCTGAAGCCCATGATGCATATAAAGCATGGGTGGTGGCTGGGAGACCCAGACAAGGGCCAGAGTTTGAGATGAAGAAATGTATGAATGCAAAACACACGTATGCCATCCGCTATATTTCTAAAAATGAGCAGCTAATGAGAAGTAATTCCTTGGCCAAGAAACTGTTAGATAAGAATGTCACTGATTTCCGGAAGGAGCTTAGACGTATTAGTAATTGTAAAACATCTTTACCTTGTACTGTGGAAGGCATTTCCGGTATAGAAAATACTGTTGATTTATGGTGGCAGCATTTTTACTCATTGTTTAACCCCTTGCACTCCGGTCAATTTCCCTAAAAACGCCAAAAAATAACATGCCCAAAGTAAATCGAAAGCTGTTCTTCAACCCTTTGCAGCATCTTCATGGGGTTGGTCTCATTTAAAAGAAAACACTTTGAATTTTTGGGCAAAATAGTCATAATCTCTCTAAGTTCTCCGGCCACTGAGTTACAGTCATCTAAACATAGTGAACTTGAAGAAAATAAATTTGGCCTGGGTGTTTTTTCGGATACAAATGCTTGCAAATAACACACAGCTTCAGGTCCGGGCTGGAAAATACAACAGAAATGTAGAACCAAGTGTTATCCAGCTGAGGTCCAAATTTTGTAGCAATACCACAAAAAATGAATATATTACACAGCTTTTTCCTCAGGTAGTTCCCAGGCGTTTTTGAACTGTGCCAAATTGTGCCAAATGGCACAGTTTGGAAAAACGTCTGTAACTTTTGAATGATTCAATATAGAAGCTTGATCTTGGGCTCTAATGAAAGGTGACACTCAGGGCTGTGTGTGTGTGTGTGTGTGGGGGGGGGGTTGTCCCCCCCCCCCCGCTACAGAGGATGGACATTGCCCGTTGCGCCACAGTCCGTCATGCAGCGATGACGCACAGTTGTAATTTACTGATCGGTCAAAAGTCATTTTGATTACAATTTTCAGGGATAACGAATAATTTAGCTTAGAACACTTACCTCTTAACAGCAGAAGCGGAGCTGGCGAACTTCTTCCTCATTGTCAGACGAACGCGACGCTGATCTCGCGACCTGATCAAAACATAATTCCATTATTGCGGTTTTGCGCCTCCATGATTGCGGTTTTTGGCGAACGATTTTTCAAAACAAATAACAGTAGTAACTAAAAATAGACTGGCGAACGCGTGCGTGTCACTCAGCCTTCGTCGTCGGCCTCTGTCGGTCTATGATGACCATGGAAGAGAATCCTAAACGTCTGCTCTGCTGGGACAGCACCACCTGTGGCCGAACATGCCGATGCACGAATGGCAGTCCCTGTCACACAGGTTGCACTTGTGGATGGTCTCCGTGCTGCTGGATCTGTGGGGTTCTTCCTGCGGGTCCTTTTTTCATCTGCTGCAGCAGTCTCTCTTCACCCAGCCTTACACAAAACAGCTCGTGAACTTCTGTGCTTCAATTGGCTCGCTGCATTCACAGCGTTGGTAGGCGGGTCCTTCTTGCTAGGTTTTCAGTCATTGGTTCTTCAAGGTTTCAGAAACCCAATTCAAGGCTCTTATTAGTCGAATGAGAGGTCAATCATATCTGATCTGTTCGCGGCTGTGTCTGTAGTGGAAGAACTTTTTTTTTTTTTCAGTGCGCGCTTGGAGGCAGCGCCCTTGTGCGTCCTAGAGCACACGAGAGCGCCCTCATGCGCTCTGGGACGCAGAGACTTGCCCGCCCGCGGTACAATGGAGTGCAAGAGGTTAACTCAGTTAATAATGAAATTTGTAAAGTAGGGAAAGTAGAGAGGGACGATTCGTTCCTGACTGACACTTATGTGGTGGCCAAAGCCATTAGAGAGTTGTCCGATAACAAAGCGAGTGGTTTAGACTGTATTTCTGCTGAGCATCTTAAATATACTAGCTCAAGAATCGCTCCTCTTCTTGCTCTGTTTCACCAGCTTCATGATTCATGGGATGTTACCAGAATCATTATTGTCTGTTGTGTTGGTACCAGTCATTAAAGATAAAGCTGGCAAGCTGTGCAGCCTAGACATTATAGGCCCATAGCTATAGCCAATATAATATCTAAAGTTTTAGAAAGAATACTGTTTGAAAAATTAAATGTTTTCATTAAATCTACTGATCATCAATTTGGATTTAAACCCCATCATGGAACAGATCTGTGCATATATGCTTTAAAAGAAACTGTAAGTAAATATAGAAGTCAAAATTCTTCAGTTTTTTTGTGTTTTATTGACGCCTCTAAGGCGTTTGATCGCGTTAACCACAGAAAATTGTTTAGTAAAATGATTGATAGGGGGGTTCCCAAACATTTAGTACGTATCTTGTTTTACTGGTACGCACATCAGAAGATGCTGGTGAAATGGGGAAGAGTCATTCATCCCCATTTGGTGTGAGCAGTGGTGTTAGACAGGGCAGTATACTGTCCCCTATCCTGTTTAATCGTTATATGGATGATTTGTCAAAGCAGCTGAATGCCTGTAAAACTGGGTGTTTAACTGGGAATAAGTTAGTGAATCATTTTATGTATGCTGATGATCTAGTTGTCCTCAGTCCAAGTAGTGCTGGTCTTCAGGAGTTATTAAGAGTGTGGACTGCTTATGGGGATGAAAATGACAAAATATAACACGAATAAGAGTTGTGTGCTGATTTGTCGCACTAGAGAAGACATGATAATGAAATTCCTGTTTTTGATTTGGCAGGCAGAGAATTAAATGTCAGGGATAAAGTTAAATATCTGGGACATTTTATTAATGATAGAATGACTGATGATGATATTGTCAGACAGCGCTGCAAGATTTACACTCAAGCAAATGTCCTTGCATGTAGGTTTAGCTTTTGTTCAGATGAGGTGAAGCTGGTTCTTTTTAAAACCTACTGTACAGTTTTATACACTGCTCATTTATGGACAAATTATAGGAAACAAAGCATTCTGAGATTACAGGTTGCTTACAATGATGCTTTAAGAATTTTACTTAAAGACTTCCGGTCTGGACGCCATGGCGACTGCAGCTTAACACTGAAGTTCTCAGACCCAATCCAAGATAACACCTTGAAAATCAAACTTAACGGATTTTTGGAGGAGTGAAAATCAAAAGACAAAATCAACATGTCTAAAGGAAAACAGAAGAAACTGAAATTCTCCAGGCCAGGACACGTATCGGCCGGAGAATCTGAACTGGAAGATCTCCGTTCAGAAGACGAGGAACATGGTGGTAACTAACAAAAAGGTTAGCCTGAAATCACTATTTGAAGAGCTACGACGATTTCGCCGAGAGGTTACGGCCGAATTTCGGGAATTCAGAGACGAACTGAAAAGGACAAATAGCAGAGTGGACCAGGCCGAGAACCGAATCTTGGAAGCAGAGGAACGAATAAAAGTGCTCGAAGATTCTGTGCTGGACCTACGCAAAAGACAAGCATCTATAGAGGCTAAGCTAGCCAACCAAGAAGGAAGACAGAGAAGAGACAATATAAGAATCCATGGTCTGATAGAAGGAGCCGAAAACGGTTTTAACTCAATGGCAGAATGCGTGGAATCTTTACTAAGAGAGAAATTGGATATTCCACAAACCACCGACTTAAACATAGAAAAGGCACATCGTTCATTAGCCGCTAGGCTGGCGGCGGAAGCGCCCCCACGTTCGGTGTTGGAAAGATTTTCCAATTTCAAAATAAAACAAGAGATTGTAAGACTGGCTTGGCAGAAAAAAGGATTTATGCACCAGGAGAGAAAAGTCTTCGTGGAACACGATTACACCCCGGAGGTCCTTAAAAAGCGCAGGGAATACAATGATGCGAAAAAGGTGCTAAGAGAGAAGAAACTGCGCTTTCAGACGCCATTTCCTGCGAAGTTAAGGGTCTTCTACGGCGAAGAAACATGTCTCTATAATTCGGCGGAAGAAGCAACAGCTGACATGGCGAGAAGAGGGCTCCCGGTAACGGTATTTAAACCCGCAGCAGACCCGAGTGAGAAGATCAAAGCGCAAACATGGACAACACAAAGACCTTCAAAATCCACGGGCCAGCAGCGGGAAACCCAGCGCCAGAGCGTCGCGGATAAACTGTCCGTTTTCAGGTTGGAATAGCGACCTTTTTTTTTTTTTTTTAATCAATCTGCACATCCAACCCCCCTCATACAAGGTAACAAACATTAAAGGAGATGCGTATTCAGCATGTGGTAAAACATTTCATGGAACAGTCATAATATTTGAAACAAATAAGTCTTTTTAATAAAAAAAATTAAAAAAAAAAAAAACTTGTTAAAATAGAAATAAGATAAGATAAGATAAGATAAGATAAGATAAGATAAGCCTTTATTAGTCCCACAACGGGGAAATTCCAGGATTGCAACAGCACAGGGATAGCAACACTCAGAGCAACAATCAGAAGGCAAGAAAAAAAAAACAAGCAAGCAAGAGCAGCTAATATACATATGTACATATTACTATAAAATATATATATACACACACACACACACACACACACAGTGCAGAGCATTGTAGCTGGATGGAATAAATATATGAATATATGAACACACAGTGCAGAGCATTGTAGCTAGATGGAATAAATATGTAAATATATAAACACCCACAGTACGGAGCATTGCAGCTAGGTGGAATAAATATGCAAGTATATAAACACACACAGTGCGGAGCAATGTAGCTAGATGGAATAATATGTAGATATATAAAAACACAGTGCGGAGCATTGTAGCTAGATGGAATAAATATATAGATATATAAATATAAACACACCCAGTGCTGAGCATTGTAGCTAGATGGAATAAATATGTAAATATATAAACACACACAGTGCAGAGCATTGTTGCTAGGTGGGATGAAACAGCATAACCGTCTATTTAGTTATCCTACATGGTATGATTATGTGCCCATACATATTCTCACCCTCCATAGCGACCGGTATGTTCCTAGTTGTATGCCGGAGAGGACCATTGTGTAAGTCTATTGCATCTTTTGCATTCAAAAAAACTATTAGTTTGTTACGTCTTTTTGCTATCTCTGCGAGCAGCCCTGCTTAGGTTGTACAGTCTGACAGCCGTTGGTAGGAAGGACCTACGAAACCTCTCGGTTGTGCACCTGGGATGATGTAGTCTGCTGCTAAATGAGCTCCTCAGTGCATCCAGTATGTCCTGCATAGGGTGGAACTCGGACTCCAGCAGAGATGACAGTTTAGCCACCGTCCTTCTCTCTCCTATCTCCTCCATCGGATCAAGGCGCTGCCCCAGGACAGAGCTAGCTTTCTTAATCAGTTTGTTCAGTCTCTTCCTATCGGCTGCAGTAATGCCACTGCCCCAGCAGACCACTCCAAAAGTGATGGCTGATGCCACCACCGTGTCATAGAATGACTTCAGCAGCGCCCCTTGTACACCAAAAGACCTGAGTCTCCTCAGCAGGAACAGCCTGCGCTGTCCCTTCTTGTAGAGTGCGTCAGTATTGTGTGACCAGTCTAGTTTATTGTTCAGATGAATACCCAGGTACTTATAGGATGTCACCATCTCGATGTCTGTTCCCTGTATATTTACTGGTGCTGTGAGGGGCTGCCCATGCCTGCGGCAGTCCACCACCAGCTCCTTAGTTTTCCTCGCGTTGATCTGGAGGCAGTTCCGATGGCACCAGTCCACAAAGTCCTGGATAAGCCCTCTGTACTCAGCTTCATCTCCGTTGGAGATGAGACCAACGATCGCAGAGTCATCAGAGAATTTCTGTAGATGGCAATGTGTTGTGTTGTGTGAGAAGTCCGCAGTATAAAGAGTGAACAGGAAGGGAGCCAGCACCGTTCCCTGGGGGGCCCCCGTGCTACTGATGATCGTGTCGGAAACACAGTCCCGGGTTCTCACAAACTGAGGCCGGTTCGTGAGGTAGTCCAGGATCCATGATGACAGGTGCTGGTCCACCCCTGCGCGCAGCAGCTTGTCCTTCAGGATCATCGGTTGGATGGTGTTGAAAGCACTGGAGAAGTCAAAGAACATGATCCTCACCATATTCCCGGGCTTCTCCAGGTGGGACAGAGAACGGTGAAGGAGGAAGATCACCGCATCCTCCACCCCAATGCCATGCTGGTAGGCGAACTGGAGTGGATCCATCGCTGGTTCCACCAGGGGGCGGAGATGAGCAAGGAGCAGTCTCTCCAGGGTCTTCATCAAGTGGGACGTCAAGGCCACCGGTCTGTAGCTGTTCAGGTCTTTGGGGTGGGACAATAATCCACATGTTCTCCTCACACTAACAAATACTGTTTTTGCGTGAATGTTTGATGTGATGGGGGTGGGAGGGTGCACACAATTTCACAGGGTATAGGCATAAAAGGAAAAAAAAAAATCATTACAAGTTCGGATTGGGTTCTGAAACTCACGTTAAAAGCATGGGACAACTTACAGGGGTAAGAGAGGGCCCTCAACACGTAACAGAGTTTGAGGAATTCCCCTCAGAGCCTACACTCCATCAAGGCTCTTCCAGGGTCTTTAAAAAGACCTCAGCTCAGGAAGTTCTTTTGACAGTTTTTTGTTTTAAAGTTTTATACACTATGTTCTTAATGTTTTTCTTGTTCTTAATGTTCTTTCAGTTTCTGAGTAGCACAAAAGAGGGCCACCACACAGTTATACTAAACAAAACAACACAATGGAGAAACAGGGTGTAACCAAAATAATTTCATATAATGTAAAAGGAATCCTGAATCCAGTTAAAAGATCCAAGATTCTAGGCAAAATGAAAAAAGACAAAGCAGGAATAATATTTTTACAAGAAACCCACCTAACAGACGTGGAGCACAATAAACTCAGTAGACAAGGGTTTAAAATGATCTCTTCATCTTCATATAAGTCAGGGAGGAGGAGGGGAGTAGCGACATTGATATCAACCAAAATTACATTTGAAAAAAAAATCAGAACACAAAGATAAAGAAGGGAGATACAGTTTGGTAACTGGGCGGCTAGAGGGAGAAGATATCACCCTGCTGAATGTGTATGCTCCCCCAGGGGCTAACTGGAAATTTTATAAAAATGTATTTGACCTAATGATAACTAAAGCTCAAGGTTTAGTGATATGTGGTGGGGACTTCAATATTAGACTGAATCCATACTGGGATGCTTCTGGTAATTCTCCACATCAAAATAACACCCAAAGCAAGAAGACTCGGATGCTGCTAAAAGAAATGGGAATCTGTGATGTGTGGAGGGAACTCAACCCCAGTGTAAAAGACTATACATTTTACTCAACTCCACATTCATCTTACTCAAGGATTGACTATTTTTTTATGTTTAATAGAGACAGTGGAAGAGTAGAAACATGTAAAATAGGACTGATGGATCTCTCTGACCACAGTCCGATCTACATGGACTTAAATATCCCAAAATACACAAATAATACATTTTCTTGGAGGTTAAATTCAAATGTCCTGAAAGGACCACTGAAAGATGAATTGGAATCAGATATTCTCAGATATTTGGAAGAAAACGATAATGGAGAAGTATCCCCTTTAATACTGTGGGATGCATGCAAAGCTGTAATAAGAGGAAAGATTATTGCAAAACTGGCAACCCAAAAGAAACTAAGACAAGAAAAACTATCCACATTAGAGTCAGAACTTAGGAACCGAGAAAAAGAACACAAAGGCAACACTCATTCTACTGACTCGCTCAAGATTAAGGAAATTAAAAACCAAATAAATGAGATCTACACAATAGAAATCCAGAAGAAACTTACATTTTTGAAACAAAAATACTATGAAGCAGGCAGTAAATCGGCAAAACTGCTAGCCTATAAATTGAGGAAACATCAAACAGAAAGAGCAATCTACAAAATCAGAGACCCAGTATCAAAGGAAATAAAATTCAGAATTCAGGATATTCTTAAAAGCTTCGAGAATTACTATAAGAACTTATACTCCCACAAAAAACATAAAAATGCATCCGAGGCATTCCTAAACACATTAAACCTTCCCCAACTTACGGAGTCACAAAATAAAACACTACTGTCAGAAATACAACCTAAAGAATTGGAAAAAGCAATTATGAAACTTAAAGCTAACAAATCCCCAGGAGCTGATGGCTATACAGCAGAGTGGTACAAAACCTTTAAACAGCAACTATCTCCTCTCCTCCTGAAAACATTTAATTATGTCCTCCACACAGGGGAAATCCCCCCCTCCTGGAGAGAAGGGGTCATTGCAGTTATACCTAAACCTGAAAAGGATAAACTAGAGTGCTCCAACTACAGACCAATCAGTGTGTTAAATCAGGACTATAAGCTTTTTACCATTATCCTTGCCAAAAGGTTAGAAATTATACTGACAGACCTAATTCATTTAGACCAAACAGGTTTTATAAGACAAAGACAGACACAAGACAACATTCGACGCACTTTACACATAATTCATCATATAAAAAAATATAACTTAAATGCAGTCATATTGGGACTAGATGCTGAAAAAGCATTCGATTCGGTTGACTGGTCTTTTCTATATAGAATCTTATCCAGTTTCAATTTTCATAACAACTTCATTAGAACTATACAGGCATTATATAAAAAACCAACAGCTAAAATAAGGATTAACGGTAATTTATCATCATCTTTTGAACTGGAAAGAGGATGTCGTCAGGGCTGCCCCCTGTCTCCACTGCTCTTTGCAATCTTCATAGAACCTCTGAGCCAATGGATAAGACAAAATCAAAAAATTCAAGGTATTACACTTGGTCAGAAGGAACATAAAATAGCACTCTTTGCTGATGACATTTTAATATACCTAGGGCAGCCGGACACTTCTTTACCAGAACTAACCTCAGTTTTTTCAGAGTATGGAGATTTATCGGGGTACAAATTAAACATGCATAAAACCCAAATTTTAACATTCAACTATGACCCAAATCATTATTCACTAAGCAAACTCAAAACTAACTGGGAGTCGGAATCTATGAAATATCTGGGGGTCAATATCCCAAAACAACTCAACAAAATTATATCACTAAACTATGATCCACTGGTGACAAAAATAAAATCTGACCTAGCAAGATGGAATATGATACCATTCTTGGGTACTGCACAAAGAATTGAAGCAGTCAAAATGAATATACTTCCACGTCTTCTATACCTTTTCCAAACAATACCGGTAGAACCTCCCAAAAAAACATGGCAGGAGCTGGACAGAAGGATCTCAAGATTCATATGGCAGGGCAAGAGACCTAGAATCAGATATAGAACCTTACAGCTAAACAAAGACAAAGGTGGGCTCGCGCTGCCAAATATCAGGGACTACTTTAAAGCTGCACAAATTAAAACTTTAGTAGAGATATGTAACCCAGTCTACACTGCACAATGGAAGGAGATCGAATGCCAAATAACAAGTGACATCCCCCTACAGGCGATAATAGGGAACAATGCCTTACCTAAGCTTTTGAATAACACTAACCCGTGGATAGAGACCCCGCTAAAAATTTGGTTTAAGATAGTCAGAGAGAATCAAACTAAAGAGCCCTATCGACTTCTGCAATGGATTGCCTATGATCAAGACTTTACTCCTAATAAAACAGACACCAGATTTAAAAAATGGAAGGAGAAAGGGCTGATAAAATATTACGATTTTTTTAAAGGGCAAATTTTAAGAAGTTTTGAAGGTTTGAAAAAACAAGGCCTAATAAATCAAGACCTTTACAGGTTCTTCCAGCTTAGACACCACATAAACAATATACTTAAAAAGGAGGATTTGGAAAGGGCCCAGTCAGGTGTTCTGAAGGTCTTCTTAATGGCATATAAAGGGATCCCAGGGATCAGATACATTTCTAAAATATACCAAGGTCTTCAAGACTTAAAAGGAGACAACACATCATATATAAAAGAGAGATGGGAAAAAGAGGGGAATTTCACTTTACAACTGGAAATATGGGAAAAGCTAAATAAACAGCAATGGAAAAGTACCTCATCCCTGCAGTGGAGAGAATTTGGATGGAAAAACTTGGTAAGATTTTTCAGAACACCTGCACAAAACAAATTTACCCATAAGGGGTTGAACTGTTGGCGCTTGTGTGGTGAAAAGACTGCAAATCATTTTCATGTGTTTTGGTCATGCCCAGTTATCCACCAATATTGGACCAATGTACAGACAATATTGGGGAAAATATTCAAAATAACAGTCCCCTTTTCTTTTGTAACTTTGTATTTGGGTTTACTACCGGACTCACTGGAAAGACGAGGAGAAAAATACTTATTCAGTGTTTTAATATTGGCAAGCAAAAAAGCTCTAACTAAAAAAATGGATGTTGAAGGACTGTCCTACACCTGAAGATTGGATTAACGTGATCCAAGACATTTACTCGATAGAAAAGTTGACATTCGCACTGAGACAGGACATGGATGGGTTCATGAACTTTTGGCAACCCTGGATCGCATATGTGTCTTCCATTAGATCTAATTTTTGACAAATACCATTTCAATAATGGTTCCGCTCTTTGTTCCAACGCTACTTAGATGCTCTTTTACCTTTATTTACTTACTTTTTCTTTTTGTTTGTTTTTTGCTGGTTTATTTGTTTTTTTTTGTTTTTTTTTTCTCTTTAATTTCACTTTTTCTTTCACTTTAAAAAAAAAAAGGGGTGTTGTAAGAATTATTCTTCCAATGTTGTCAGATATCAGAAAATAAGGGAACATGTGATGAAAATGTAAACAATGCATTGCTGTAACGACCTGTATACCCTTTACAAAAACTTAAATAAAAAAAAAAGAATTTTACTTAAAAAGCCTCGATGGTGCAGTGCTTCTCAGTTATTTGTGTCATCACGTGTAAATACACTACATGCAGTAATAAGGAATCTTATGTATAAATTCATCTGTTGTCTTGATGTATCTGGAAATGAAATCATCCAGGTTATGTCTAACATCAAGCTCAGTTCTATTCGCTGTCAGTCACAGTTTAGAAGGCACTGGTACAGTTGTCTTTTTAAAGTTTGTACTGTATCTATATTTCTTTTTTTTTTTGTTTTGTTTTGTTTTTATTATGTTGGATTCTGAGTCTGGAATAAAGTTTGATTGATTGATTGATATACGCTTGCCCAGATCAGACTTTGGTAAATATTAATGTTACATCACAGGTTACATATTTGGGGATAACTCTTCACCATGATGGAACCACAAGGAATCAGTCCAATATTGTTATGATCCCTCGTGCGCCTTTATGCAGCGCACAGAGGGAGGAATGAAAACCCACATGCAGGAATAAATTGTGTGTATTTTAATGACAGTCTGTGAACAAACAGTCCAGGCAAACGGATGAATATACAGGATAAGAACAACGGTAATATGCCAGGTGAATGGTACAGGAGCTCCAGGACGCTCTGCTGGCAGGTGAAAAGAATAGGGGAAAAGTGTTCCTGGGCAGACGGTGCTGCAGCGGAGGAACGGAGAGATTCCTGGGAGAAGAACCGTCAGACAGAGCTGAACTGAGGGGCGGAAACAGTCTGTACTCACGTGGGCAGGAGCAGTCCGAGTAAGTTCCAGTGTTAATCCAAATGCACAATAGTCACCGGTTACCAATAGGCTCACCACCCAGTCTGAAGCGGCTCCGTGAAGAACAGGCAGGGCTTCTAGACATGAGCGGTGACCAGCTACACTGAGGAGAACAGCTCAGTGTAGAACCACAATGATCCGGCGAGCTCTTCCCACTCAAACAGGGCTTAAATAATGGCAAAATTTAATCAGAGAAGAGATCGTCAGTGTGAGTACTGAGTGTGGGCGTGAAAGGGAGTGAATGTAAGCAGTTGGTGAAACTGACTGGAGGAAGGAGACGTGGCTGAGCTGTCAGAGAGCCGAATGGACCCAAAGGGCTTCCTGAGTGCGTCTGATGGAAAATAGGCATACAATACACAGAACAGTCAAAATAGCCACAGCGTCAGAACTGGGTTTGAGACTATCAAACCCACGTTCATGACAAATATAGAAAACAAAATTACTCAAACTGAAAAATCCTTCAATCATTGGCTGATGAGAGACCTGACAATTGGCAGAGTTTTGTTGACTAAAGCTGAAGATCTATCTAAACTGATTTTCCCTTGTCAATTCTTATATGTAGCTCCATTACTAATTAAAAAATAAACTCTCTGTTTTTCAACTTTGTTTGGAAAAGCAAAGCCCATTACTTGCAGAAATCATCAATCCACCATATTCCTAGCTCCCATGATGCCTTGCGTGAATTATGGGCACAACTTCCGGTATTAGTTTAGAAAGCGGGGTTGTCACAGAAACGGGACACTTTTCCTTGTTAAAAAACTATGATTTCAGCATCAAAAATGTGGGAACACGGCCTTTTGCACCTCAAAAACAGTAATATAATCATACCACTTCCCACGACTATAGGGGGATGAGAAGGTGACCTTAAAAACTAACTAACAAACTAACAACTAACTGCCCTGCACATATATAGCACTTTTCTAGTCACAAAGACCACTCAAAGCGCTTTCACTGAAAGTGGCCTGGCAGACTGTAGCTCCGTTTGTTAGCGCCGCTGCTAAGATGCTAACGCTGTAAACAAATAAAAGCTCTGCGCTATATCAATGTTTCCACTGCAGTAAAGTTGGTTGCATTTTGTTAAAATGTTGGACATAATCAGATTTACCTCAGAACAGACGTAGAATCTAGTCAGAGCCACAAAGAACCACAACACCTTGCTTGGGTGTTTTAATGTCGGAGTAAAACAGACAGCTGCAGCTGTTTGTTTTAGACCAAAATTAATATGTGCATGCTGCTGTCATGCTGTGAATGCTTGTTATTTAACTTAACACGTACAGACCTTTTCTGACAGTTGTTCAAAATTTTATTGCTCTATATTTTGTGATAATTTAAAAATTAATGTATGCTGAAGCTGCTAAGATGAAGTCCCTATTGTTGCAATGCAGTGCAACGAGTGCAAAAAAAACAAACAAAAAAAACCAACACCTATTTGATATCTTTCTTAAATCGTTAAGCCTTAGGAAGCAAACTGTTACTATTTTTTTATTTATTGTTTTACTTCATGCAGCCTTGCATCTGGTGACGTATATAAACGTCAGATCTGTGACATTCATACAAGTGAAAACATACCTGGTGCTGTTGTGTCTGTCCTGTGTCTGGACCACTGATCACACCAACAGTCCTTTTTAGTTTTCAGTGCATGATCTGTGCATTGCTGTTGAAACCAGCAAAGATTTAGCTGAGCTTTAGAAGTCTCACACCATGACCAGCAGCAAGTATCAGAACTACGCAAAACATTCAAAAATACAAAAACTACAAGTGCTGAAATTATCTGCCACTTGACTGCAAAACGGGTATGTGGACTATACATTAAAACAAATTTAAAACACTTTTAAAAACGCTATTTTAAATGCCCCACTACTCCACTCTTGCTGACTAATTTAACACTACTTCAGCCGAAACCGGAAGTAGCGCCCATAATCATTTTTACAGGAGCACCCTCAGGAATAAGGTGGATAATAAAGGATTCCCAAAATGGGGGTCTAAAAGCACTGGAATTTGAATCAGTAATTGGAATGCTTGGAATTAAGTGGATTCGACAATTTCTATCAACCCCAGATTCCCTTTGGTTTCATATCCACCAAAATTGTTTGAAAAAGTTGGAGGTGTAGATTTTTGCTGAAATGTGATTTTGAAATTTTGAAATTGCCACTTAAATGATCAGATTTCCACAAGCAAGTACTGCATCACTGGAAAATGGTATTTACTCATGATTTCACACCGCATGGCCCAACCTTGTGGAATCATCGAGTAATTACATTTCACAAGTACGAATAAAGGCTCTCAAAGAATCAAATGGACTGTAGCCAGAACTCCCAAACCCGAAAGGTGTCATTATAATGTAGTTTGGTTGATTTTGTGACACAACCACACCTGCTTCCCTCATTGCTGCACAGTATGCATGAACAAGTGCATTTTCAAGGTTCATGTGTTTAATGTCATCTGCGTTGTGTAACACAACATGATCCTTTTAACATTAGGATTCCTGCTTTCACTTGTGACCACTGTGTTATGTATGGTAAAATACCTGGGTGAAGGATGAGGCAAGATGACTGGACGAACACAGCTTTATTGAATGATGTTGAACAGCGGTTACACAGCAGGCACCTGGCTGAGGGCACCAGTCAAAGAAATATGGATGCCCTCTGGTATTTATAGGGCGGTGCAGTGACGTGACAGGAAGTGCACGTCACTACACCGCACTTCACAATAAGGTGCCAGAACACTACATTACATTCTCTTCCCCCTTTAGAAAAGTCCAAAACCAAGCGCACAATTAAGACCCTCCCCAATTTAGGACCCGAATCACGCACAAAACGAAAAACAATGTACTAAAGTGGACTAACACATTCACACAACATAACCTAAAATAGGGCTGACGGGTGGACTACAGTGCAGCCCGCACAACGGGGTGGATTATTCTGCCACCCAATAAACTAAAAAGAGTCCATACAGAAACTAACATTACATGCCGTGCTCCTAAACTAAACAAAATACACAAAATAATCCCATTTTACAGCATACATACATAAGAACAAAAGAACTATCAACACACATACTTACAGCACTGTTCCTTGGACGGGAGGAGTAGAACCAATATGGGGCGGCCCAGGGCAGCCCTTCAGCAAGCACGCCCCTGGAAGCAGCAGACCCCTGGGACGATGGCTGATCTTCCAGACGAAAGCGCCTCTCTTCTTCACCACCGACACTCGCTCTCGTCCAGCCCCGTCACCTGAAGCCTCTTCCCGGATATGCCAAACCTGATTAGCGTGCCTTGCCGAGCCATCGGACAGCTTGGAAGTATGCTGCGCCCAGCTTAGCCACTATGCGCAAACACCCGTGATGTTTAGCTGGCTGTCATCTGGCCCATCTTTGCCGTGGTCGTTCTTCAACCCAAACCAAGTCCAAAACTCTTAGTGGGGCCTGGCTCGGCCTGAAATGGTGCTGCTGAGCATGCGGTTCCTCCATGCTCGTTGGTCTGGCCCCAACCTCTTCTAAACCATCGTAGCATTCACCATCGTAGCTGCACACCCTCCATTCCCTTGCGGCCAAGCTCTGGAGGCATCTGGGGCTATCACATTGGTGTCACTCGCCAGCTCAGGCACCTCGCCGCCACACTCGATACCCCCCTTTACCATATCCTGAACGCCAGCACTGAGACCCTCCTGCGCCAAACCTGAGTGAGGCTGGTCCTGCTTGACCACCATGGTGTCCATTAGCGCTTCGTCCCACACAACGTCCTCATCGACCACTGGAACCGAAGGATTCCACTGGCCACAACCCGACCATTCGTTCCCAGCGTCGTCTTTTATGGTGAAACCCAGTCCGTAAAACAAATCACAGCCCATGATGTTATCGTCTTGCACTGTCATGTGGAACGTGAAGTCAACCATCGTTGCAGACTTGTACCAAACTGTTAACTCCAAAGTCCCAACCATGCACAACCTGCCACCTCCATAACTATACAATGGCGCTGGGTTACCTCTTATCCTGTAGTGGGGGGAAAAACTTCCTCACCGTGGCCCAATTCAGCAACAACCCCACTGCTCCCATGTCGCGCAGCAGTGGCACCTCCACGCCGTCCAATTCCACTGTGCAAAACGTGTACCCATTTGTGCTGGGGGACACCATATAGATGGTTGTCGGGGGCGGACGGAGAGATTTCTTCCGTGGGCTCTCTGGTTCAGATACATGGCACACTCTAGCATAATGGTTCAAGCGTCCACATCTGCTACAACGTGCTCCCCTAGCTGGGCAGTCCTTAGCCTTATTGTAGTGCGTTGCAGACCCACAACCCTTGCACAGGGGTTTTCCTGGGGCAGACCTTCAGCTGGCAGCATTGGCTTCCGTAGTATTGTCGTCCAAGCTATCCTCGCTATCTGATTCCGCAACATTTGCTGCAGCAGAAGGCTCCACGGCCGCTGTGATTGGTGTCAGGTTAGCTCCGAAACTAGCTTGTCTGTGGTCTCCATCTGGAGAGCTAGTTCAACAACTCTAGCTAATGTTAAGTCACTGGGCACCATGAGTAGCTTAGCCCACAATACGGTGCTGTATGTGTGCTCCGCGAGCTGGCCACATACCATTTCATCTTCCAACGGCCCAAAGCGACACTCGCTAGCTAGCTGTCTCAAGTCGGCGACAAACTGATGAATAGGCTCACCTACTCACTGATGTCGCTGCCAAAAACAAATCCACCAGACAGTGACATAATCTGGGGTGTGAAAATGGTTGGCTAGCAGCTTCACAACGTCTTCAAATGAGTCTGAAGCTCCAAGTGTACGCAAGACTCGCTGGCCCTCAATATCCAGGTTGTGAACAAGATGCGCACATGCTCTTAGCCTGTCGAGCTTACCCAGGTCCAGCGTGGTGATGTACGTTTAGAAAGCCTCAAACCACATGTGCCAAAGCACTGGCAGCTCACCCGGGAGCTCGAGAAAGGGGCGAAGTGGTGTGATACACGCCTCCATGAGTTAATCCTCGATCGCCAAATGTTATGTATGGTAAAATACCTGGTTGAAGGATGAGGAATGATGTTGAACAGTGGTTACACAGCAGGCACCTGGCAGAGGGCACCAGTCAAAGAGGCTGCAATATGGATGCCCTCTGGTATTTATAGGGCAGTGCAGTGACGTGACAGGAAGTGCATGTCACAACACCACACTTCACAATACACGCACAATACCACAATACAAGTACTGCACAATACACAATACACAATATTGTGCTGGAGCACAATATTGTGCTCCAGCACACTGTATCATTTTTTCTGAAAAGGGCCACTATTTTGGTCACGTATTCGTGTGGATTCTTGTTGCACACAGTCACCTCAAACTATTTGGATGCTGGATCCCAGTCCACTTTTATGAATTGAATCACCATATTTATTATTGAATTATATACAAGGATACAGGAAAGTGAATTTGTCCACGTGTTTTTATCACGTTAAACGTCCTTCGCCATGGTCATTCATGTCTCTAATGTGTTTGGTCAAAGAGCACTTCCTCACGTTGTATATAGCAGCTGTTTGTGTGGCATCAGTGACAAATGGAGACTGCGGTGCATTTACTCTCTCGAGTAACTGGGAGGAACCTCTGTCTTGCTCATGGATAACTGTGCCCATAACTCCTCATAATATGGTGGTAACGGTGGTGGTGAAGCAGTGGCACCACCCGCGCTTTCATAAATTAGATTTTCCATAGTTTGTTCTTCGTTCTCACTTTTTACTTCAAAAGTTGTGACACTACCTGTCTCATCTATTTGTCCCTAAGCCATTTGCTGAAAAATCCTGTGTGTGCTGATAGGAGTATTGTACCAACAGTAACCCACTCACCTGGAGCATGGACCGTACATTTAGAACTGTAATAAATAAAACTAAGTTTTCAGCCAAACAGGATGTTTAACCTAAACCCGTTTTTAACAAAAAAAGGTAGGATTTGTGACTATTTCTTCACTGTTGCAATCAGCCCCTTATCCACGGCCGTCTGTCTGACAGGGAGTTATTACACGTCTTTGGATCAGTTTCTCAGCCGACGCAAACAAGAATATAGCGGGGGAGCAGAAATTTATCTTGGCATGGAGAATCAACAGCCGAATGTTCCCCAGACCAAAACAGCACATGCTTGCCAGATGTCAGGTCGCTGGCGAATTATTGTATGGACTCACCAACTCCTTGTTGCCTCTGGTGGAAATGAATTTGTCGTGCTATCACATTGTCCGGTGTAGCAAAGTAGCTAGCAAGTGGTTCGACAGCATCCACATATGACTCTGTTGGACCCAGCGTGTGGAAAATTCTCTGACCCTCTATGCCGAGGTTGTGGACAAGAAGTGCTTGTTTCCTTACTTTATCCAGTTTTCCCAGGTCCAATGCTGCAACGTCGATTTCAAACGCGTCCAGCCATCATGGCCACGGGACCATTGGTTCACCTGGGGACTCGAGGAAGGGCCGTAGTGGTCTCAAGCACACTTCCGTAGTTCGAAATTCTCATCACCAAATGTTATGTCGACAAATCTGGAATGAAGAAGGACGAGGATGCTGCAGTTGAATTGAACTTTATTACCAAGACTGAGTAGTAAAACACATGTACACTTAACGGTAACCCTCATGAACGACAACCTACTAGCAACCCAGTGAGATGGTGGACCGCCCAATTTATAGTAGAGGTGACGTCAGCCGCAGGCCGTGTTCCACTCTGGATGTCCCTCTAGTTTATACACTACAGGTTCAATCCCACTCCCTGACCGTCGGTGATCCTTCTGTGTGGAGTTTGCATGTTCTCCCCGTGTCTGCGTGTGTCTACCCCGGGTACTCCGGTTTCCTCCCACAGGCAAAAAACATGCAAGTTAAGTTAATTGGAAACTATAAAGTGGCCCTAGCTGTGAATGTGTGTGTGAATGGTGAAGGGATTGGCACCGCACTGTAGCTGCCTCATCCATCCAGGTGGTGCCCTGTAATTTCCCTCTGGGATTAATAAAGTATACAAAATACAACACACACACACACACACACACACACACACAATTTTTTTTCTCATGGATTGATTTGTGTATGAATCCTTTGTGTGTGGAATAAAGTTTAAAATAAATAAATATATACATTTAATTGCGTGGAAAATTATCGTTTAAATTGACAAACATCATATGTGTAACTCGTGGCAAAATTTGATCGGGATCAAAAGATAATTTCGCGCTTGCCATTCATTTCAATGGAGAATTTTTTCGATTTTAATGTCTAATATGCGGAAGTAGAGGGGCGTGGCTTAGGCTCTATCGCGCGAATCAGGGTCGAGTAGGCGGTGTCAAGCGTAACCTCACTACATGGACGCTGGGAGCTAACAGCTAGGCGATGCTAACCGCTGCGGGAGGATGGAAACAGAGCAGCCAGAGATGGATGCACGGTCCCGAACACCTGAAAACCCTGTCAGCGTCCAGGGACCTGGGACACCGTTAACTGGTAAAATACCAAAGTTTAACGGTAAGACGGCGGGGGAAGTTTTCAGCAGTTTGAGCTTGGCTTTTAGCTTGGAACAAAGAGCAGACTGGTGATGGAGGATCTGAGTTGCTCATAATGGTTAACCTTACCCTTTCTGATGAGTGAGTTTTTGCCTTTTTTAAAAAATAGGTTTTCTCAAGACTTCAAACTCACACCTGGACATTTCCAGGAAGGGGGGCTCTCCTCTCCTCTGCTGACGAAAACCGACTACATTCTTTCCTCTCCCCTTCAAACTGAAGCCTGAAAACCAACTAAAAACCGAGGCATTTTTAATTCTAGAAACTGTACTTTAAAGATGTGATTCAAAATGCTAAAACTCTTTAGTTTCCAGAAAAATGACATCGCGGTGACAACCATCCCTTGTAGTTTCACTCCTGCCCGATAGCTAGCGCCAGTGTGCTGATGCGCCAGGATTTTCACCAATGAAGAAACGCTGCTTGCTTTCTGCTGCATGAGTTCCTGGTTTTCACTCCTTTTCCACGAAGATGCTGCTGTTGTTGTATTTATGTATGATTCATGTATGTTTATTCTCGTCTTCAGAGCATATATTAGGTCGAGAGCGAAATGGATAGAGGAGGGAGAGAGAAGCTCAGCATACATCTGTAGGCTTGAGAAAAGAAGACAAGAACGAAATGCCATTAAGTCTCTTATAATTGATGGTAAAGAATGTACTGATTCTGTGAGGATCTCTAAAGAAATATTTAAATTTTACAGTGAATTATACTCCTCCTCTTACTCAGACACTAATACAGAGGGTTTCTTTGAGTCCATTTAAGGACGGATACCGAAAATTGATGAATATTTTAGAAAATCATGTGACGCAGAGATCCAAATGGAGGAAGTAGAAAACGCTCTAAAATCCTTAGCTCTAGACAAATCACCTGGCTCAGACGGCTTGACAGCCAATTTTTACAGGCACTTCTGGATTAACCTAAAAGATTTATTTTTTAATATGTTAAAGGAAATCCGTGCTACATCAGTTTTACCAAATACTATGAAACAAGGAGTCATCACACTAATTCCCAAACCTGGCAAGGACCCAAAATTGATTGATAATCTCAGACCAATTACTTTACTTAATAATGATTACAAAATTTAAACACATATTTATGCCAACAGACTCAAAACTGGCATCACTGATCTTATCTCAGAGACACAATCAGGTTTTATTAAAGGGTACTCAATACACAACAATATACGCCTTGTATTGGACTTACTTGACTATAGGGACCTAATTGACGAGGGTGTAGAAGAGCTTGGAAGAACGAGGCGATGCGATATATAAACCAAAGTTTATTATCAGCTCCTCTAACAAGTCTCATCCTAGTGCAGCAGCAGAAGAAGGAAAAAGAGACCGAACACCTCCGGCTCTCAGAACTTATACTTGCACATAACAAAAGACATGCAAATCCAAAGCTGACATCCCTCCTTATCTTAATCTCCCCCATTGTCTTCGTACTCCTCCTCATGGCCCTGGGGGGTGAGGGCAGCAACTCCGGTCTCCACCGCAGTGTCTGGGAAGGTCTTTGATCTTCACTGGCGGTTGAGAGTCTTTGTCCTGTTCTGAGGTGTGAAGTCGCCTTACATATGTAATCACCAAACATTCTCACATGCTTCAACATATGTAGGTTATGGAATATATGATTAATATAGCCCACAGCCCCCCCCAAACGACTAAGAAAAGGACAATAGAAAAATTCACAGTTTAAGATAATTATTATGACATACTAACTGCTACACCTCTTGCCACAGAAGAAACTTTCCAGCAGCCATGCTCCTAAGAGAGTTCAGTGGTAATCATAACAGCATAGTAAAATCACAAGTCAGTCCTAAACTGTTACAGCACAATTAGTGAACAACTGTTGAGTAATTGGCATCAGTCCCTGTGCTGTCTGGGTTTTAATCTTCTCCCGAATCTGCTGTGGGTCCGCTTGGGCGTCCTGCTGGGACCTTCCTGTAAGGAATCTGCAGCTTGGGGAGGAGAGTGATTAATTGTTCCCTGCAGGGGGGCTGAGTCTTTTCTCTTGGGGGGTCTACCCCGCCGAGGTGCTCTCGCCAACTGTGCAGGTTCGTCTCTCAACAAGAAGGCAGGTTTAAGTCTGTCAATGCTGACTGTTTCTTTTCTATCCCCAAAATCAAGCACAAAGTGTTTATCACCAGGTTCCAGCACTCTGAATGGTCCATCGTATGCTGGGCGGAAAGTTGGTTTTAAAGCTTCATGCCTAACAAAAACGAATTCAGCGTTTTTTAAAGCTTGGGGGACAAAAACCCGTGGAAAAGAGTGATGTGCCGGGCCAGGGAGAGAGTCCGGTCCGTTGCTGCCTAAAAACCTCGGGGCTGGAAGATGCCCTGGCTCTGGGTTCTCTGGTAAAAATTCACCTGGGAGCCTGAGAGGTTGTGCAAAAACTAATTCTGCTGGGGAGGCGTCTAGATCCTCTTTGGGCGCAGCACGCAACCCCAATAAAACCCAGGGAAGTTTATTTACCCAATTTGTATCCGTTAGTGAGGCTCTGAGGGTGGCCTTTAAAGATCTGCGAAAACGCTCGCATAACCCATTAGCCTGAGGGTGATAAGCGGTGGTGCGGTGAATTGTTGCCCCTAAGCTGCTGGACATGGCTGACCAAAGCTCCGAGACAAATTGAGGCCCCCTATCGGACGTGATGTCCGATGGGACGCCGAAACGTGCCGCCCAGTTTGTCAAAAAAACGCGAGCGACTTCCTCCGCTGTGGTTGATGCCAGAGGGACCGCCTCAGGCCAGCGCGTGGTGCGGTCTATCATTGTTAACAGGTGTGTGAAACCTTGGGAGGAAGGTAGTGGTCCCACGAGGTCGACATGAATGTGGTCGAACCTTCTAGCAGGGATTGGAAAAGGCTCCGGAGGAGCTTTTGTGTGTTTGTGTATTTTGGCGCGCTGACAGGAAATGCAAGTTTTTGCCCATTCTTTTACGTTTTTGCGCAGGCCAGGCCACACAAACTTTTCGGCGACCATTTTAACCGAGTGTGCGCGAGGGAGTGAATTGAGTCGAAAATACGGCGGCGCCATGCAGCTGGGACTAACGGGCGCGGTCGGCCGGTTGAGATATCGCATATTAGGGGGGGCACGCCGTCGCGTAAACCCCTTTCCTCCAGCCTTAACCCTGTTGGTCCAGACAAGAGTGCGCGCACGTCCGCGTCACTGCTTTGTTCCTGTGCCATGGCTGCATAATCTATCCCTGCATGGATTGGGGCCGCGTGTGTGTCCGCGTTGGTGAAGAGTTTCGCGGCTGAGGTAGTATAATCTGTCTCCTCGCGCTCTGACGATGTCACAGCGTGAGAGAGGCAGTCTGCTACCACTTTAAGTTTGCCTGCCACATGTCGAATGTCTGTGGTGAACTCTGAAATCGCAGCCAGCTGTCTTTGTTGCCTGCCTGACCACGGTTCTGAAATTTTAGCCATAGCAAAGGTGAGCGGTTTGTGGTCTACAAAAGCCGTGAAACTCCGCCCTTCTAACCAGAACTGGAAGTGGCGGATGGATAAATGAAGCGCTAGCAGCTCCCTGTCAAAAGTGCTGTATTTACGCTCGGTTTGGTTTATCGATTTGCTGAAGAATGCCAAAGGTTGCCAGATTCCGCTGACATGTTGTTCTACAACTGCCCCTATAGCTAGGTCCGAAGCGTCTGTGGTTAGCGCAATGTGGGCCGAGGGATCGGGGTGAACCAACAATGTGGCATTAGCTAGGGCGCTTTTAACTTCCGCGAAGGCGCGTTCGCGCTCCGGGGTCCATTCGACCGTGTTGGAAGCTTTTTGTTTTCTGAGCGCGTCATATAGGGGCTGCATGAGCTGAGCTGCGTGGGGGAGGAAACGGTTGTAAAAATTAACCATTCCTAAAAATTCTTGTAGCGATTTGACAGTTTGTGGCCGTGGGAAACTTTTTATCGCGTGAACTTTGTCTGGAAGTGGGACTGCCCCCTTCGGAGAAACTCTGTGTCCTAAAAAATCAATTTGTGACATGCCGAATTTGCATTTGGCTGGATTGATTATTAACCCGTGCTCTTCTAGCCTCTGAAAAACCATAGTGAGATGCCGCTCATGTTCTTCCTCAGACGGGCTGGCTACCAGCATATCGTCGAGGTAGACGAAAACAAAAGGGAGGTCGCGTAATACTGTGTCCATCATCCGCTGAAAGGTTTGAGCCGCGCCTTTGAGGCCGAAAGGCATTCGCAAAAATTCAAAAAGGCTGAAAGGGGTTATTACAGCTGTTTTAGGAATGTCCTCTGCTCGAACTGGGACTTGATGATAACCGCGGACCAGGTCTATTTTTGAAAAAATGCGCGCACCCGCCAGATGCAGTGAAAAATCCTGAATGTGAGGAATTGGGTAGCGGTCATGCGCTGTCGCATTGTTTAATCTGCGGTAATCGCCGCACGGTCTCCAAGAACTGTCGGATTTCGGAACCATGTGAAGTGGTGAGGCCCAGGGGCTTTTCGAGCGTCTAATAATGCCTAATTTTTCAAGGGTGGTAAACTCGTCCCGAGCTATGGCGAGCTTGGCTGCGTCTAAGCGCCGAGCTTTGGCAAATACGGGTGGGCCCGTTGTGGGAATAAAATGTTCAATCCCGTGTTTAGCCACTGTGGCTGAGAATTTGGGAATTGTGAGTGCTGGAAATTGGGTGAGGAGTTGATCAAACTTACCTCCTGCTGTGGTGACGCTGGTCTGCACGGGTGGTGGAGAAAGCCGGGCTGAGCAGGGAATAGAAGCAAAGGACAGTGCATTAACCAAGCGCCTGTTCGCTACATCAACTAATAACCCATGTGCACACAAAAAATCTGCGCCCAACAAGTTAAAACTCACTGCCGCTACAACAAATGTCCATCTGTAGTTGCGGCCGTGGATGCAGAGGTGCAGGCTCTTTTCGCCAAAAGTGTCGATGGTGGAGCCGTTGGCTGCCACCGCTCCATTGCCCCGGGGGCCCATGGCCCGGTCTGCTTGGGAGGGCATGACAAAACTTAGTTGAGCTCCCGTGTCGATAAGGAACCGCTTGCCGGTGTGTCCGTCTGTCACATATAAAAGCTTGCTTTTTTCGCCGAGAACCGCCGCTGTTAACGGCTCTCGGCTTCGGCGTTTTCCGGAAATTGTGAATTTGCAGGGGGGAACGCATTTGTAAGCCTTCTCGGCGAAGCGGTGGTGGTAATAACAAACGTCGCTCCGTCTGTTGCGTCCTGGCCGTGTCGCTGTCACCGCGGGCTGGCTCTGCTCAGTGATTTGTGGCTCCTCGTGGCTCCGGACATCTGCGGATGCTGCTGTGGGTGTCTGCTCCTTGCAGGCGTTGACGAGCCGTTGAGCTTCGTGAGCTAGCGTGCGGAAGTCCTGCTGGGTGCTGCATCGCATGTTGGCCAGCGTCCCTCTCATGTGTGGCGGCAGCGTACTGAGGAATATGAAATGGAAGAGGAAGTTGTCATTGTCCTCTTCTTTAAGTTGCAGTAAGTCCTCCATGAGGGCCTTGGGTCTGCCTCCTCTGTGGCCGTAAACCGCCAGGATCCTCTCGGCTCTCTCCTCGGCTGAGGGGACGTAATTTGCCACGATGGTCGCTTTCAGTTCTTCATATTTGTCCTGGGCCGGCGGCCGCCGGATTATACTCCGCGCACATCTCGAAGTGGCGGCGTTGAGTTTGGCGACGATGTGATAGAACTTTGTATCGTCAGCCGTGATGCCCGCAAGTGCAAACTGGGCTTCAGCTTGCAGAAACCACGAGGCGGGGTCTTCCTGCCAGAAGTCCGGCAGGTTGACGTGACGGCGTCTGTGTAGACCGTCACTGATGTGTCCGCAGGGTGAGAGTGCCTTGCTTCGGCTCTCTCCGTGGTGCTGGTGCTCGGTTGAGCCCTCTCTATCACTTCTGCCGTGGGGGAACGTCGTCCATCTGTTCTCCTGTCTGCATGGGCGCCGGCGTCTGCCTGGGTCGCCACAGATGAGTCGATCGCGGGGGAATGCCTCTGGTCCATTCTCGCGTCAGGGTCACCAGTGTAGAAGAGCTTGGAAGAACGAGGCGATGTGATATATAAACCAAAGTTTATTATCAGCTCCTCTAACAAGTCTCATCCTAGTGCAGCAGCAGAAGAAGGAAAAAGAGACCGAACACCTCCGGCTCTCAGAACTTATACTTGCACATAACAAAAGACATGCAAATCCAAAGCTGACATCCCTCCTTATCTTAATCCCCCCATTGTCTTTGTACCCCTCCTCATGGCCCTGGGGGGTGAGGGCAGCTCCTCCGGTCTCCACCGCAGTGTCTGGGAAGGTCTTTGTTCTTCACTGGCGGTTGAGAGTCTTTGTCCTGTTCTGAGGTGTGAAGTCGCCTTACATATGTAATCACCAAACATTCTCACATGCTTCAACATATGTAGGTTATGGAATATATGATTAATATAGACCACAGAGGGGTTTATTTTTATTTTTGGATTTTTTTAAAGCTTTTGATATGATTGAACACAAATTTATGTTTAGGACCTTAGAGCTTTTTGGTTTTGGGGAGCACTTTTTAGACTTTATAAAACTAATTTATACGGATACTAACAGCTCAGTTCTATTACCACATGGTGCCTCCCCTAGATTTTCAATAGGCAAAGGAATAAAACAAGGCTGCCCGATTTCACCTCTGTTGTTCATTGCAGCAGCTGAAATGCTCTCAATTTTTATAAAAAAAACCTCTGAGTTTGATAAATTAACAGTATTTGGAAAACCACTAACAATCAGCCAACTGGCTGACGACACAGCCATATTCATGCACAACTCTGATCAAGTCCCTAAAATTCTTAATTATATAGATGTTTTCTCTAAAGCCTCTGGGCTTAAACTGAATCTAGGTAAATGTGAATTATTACCTATTCATGATTGCAGTCTATCAGCCATTCATACCATTCCTGTCAAACAAACAGTGAAATATTTGGGCATGCATATCACTAAAGATGCTGATCAATTAGTCAAGCTCAATATTTGGAATTGCTTGGAGAAATCAAAAACTTATCTCAATTCCTGGTCTCAAAGAGATATTTCCATCATAGGAAGAACGTTTCTGACAAAAATGGAATGCATCTCCCGATTTATTTATCCAGCCCATTCATTGCCAACGCCCAAAGATGCCGTTAAAGCCATCAATCAAACTATTTTCAATTATATCTGGAAAGGGAAAGCACATTATATTAAAAAAGGTACCAAGATTCAAGAATATGAGCAAGGTGGTGTTAAAGCTATAGACTTTGAATGCATTAATGGCACCATCAAAATTAACTGGCTGAGACAATTTATTAAACAACCCAAACATTTCTGGTTTCATATTCCCAATGAAATTTTTGCTAAATTTGGGGGCGTTGAATTCCTGCTCAGATGTGACTATGACCCAAAAAAGCTCCCCTATAAACTCTCCTCATTTCATCAACAGGTCTTACTATATTGGAGATTGATTTATAAACATAATTTTAGCCCTCATATGACCCCTCTGTGGAATTGTAGATATGTACTATATAAACACAAATCAATATTCCTACAAAACTGGCAAAATAAGGGCATTTGGTCTGTACTACACTTATTAGACGGTACAGGAAACATTTTAACTTTTGAAAATTTCTGTGCTAAATATAACATAAATGATAAACGAGAATATAACCAAGTAATTGAGGCAATACCTCAGACAATTATAGTAATGGCCTCAACTCTAAATAGATTTGGCTCTTGCCCGATTCTCCCTTTGCTTTTGGTAAATGGTTTCCGCCTAGATGACTCAAAATTAAACAATTTAGCGATTAGAAAAATATTTAATAAAGAAATCTTCCCAGTAACAGTTTCTAGAGCTGCTATTCTTAATTTTTTCTCCAAAAAAGAAGCTCAAATTCTAAGATCTAAATTCTTTAAATTTCCAATTTCACCAAAAGCAAAAGAGATCCACTATAAAGTTTTAAATGGAATTTATCCTTCTGCTGAGTTTCTAAGTAAACGTTTTGGTTTTGAGAACAATAACTGTTCCTTTTGTAATGAACATATAGAAAGTCCAGATCACATTTTCTTTTACTGTATGTACACTAATGCATTTTGGGATGATTTTCATCACTGGTTATCCAAACATGTACCAACCCCTGTTTTTAACTGTCAGAATATTTTGTATGGCTTTATTATTAAGAACTCATTGCATGATATGTCTATTAACACCCTCGTAATCTTGGGAAAATTTTATGTATACAAAAATAGATTTTTAAAATGCAAACCAAATTTTAATGTATTTCATAAAGAACTCTGCCTTTTTTTCTCATCACTGAAACACATGAAGAAGTGGAATGCTGGGAAACTCCACTGTTTGGTTGATGATGGGAAACTCATGGAAAACCCCTAGTGCTCTGGACACTCTGGACTGAAAAGAACCCCCCCCCCCCCCCCGGTTTCTCTTTTTGTCTACTTTTATTATGGTTTTATTTACTTTATCTTATTATTATTTACTACTCTTACTATTTTATTTTATCCTTCGTACCTCTTGTACAACTGTTGACTGAACTACACAATTTAGGAAAAAAAAGGAAAAAAAAACTTGTTAACTGCCATGTTTATCACCGTCATAATTCTGTACCTTCACCTTGTTCTCAATAAAGTTTTGAAAAAAAAAAGTTTATTCTCGTCTTCCGCTTCCTTGTTGTCTTCTTCGTCTACTTTGTCTTGGTATGCTGTGCCGATATTGCCATCTCGTGAATGGGTCATTCAAGCTGGATTCATGCTGCACCTCTGCTGTCCGTGTACATTTAACCGGAAACCTCGTGTGACGAAATTTACGTCCTCGTCTCCACTCCGCTAGTGTCCGCAGTGCTCAATCGTAGACGACCGCGTGCAGCCCAAATTTTGTGACCACGCCGCTTGCCCATGACCTGAATGTGTTGAAAAGTGCATGCACAAGATTGAACGTCCCATTCACGAGGTGGCGATTTCAGCACAGAATACCAAGACAAAGAGACGAAGAAGACAACGAGGAAGCAGAGACGAGAATAAACATACATGAATCATACATAAATACTTCAGCAGCAGCAGCATCTTTATGGAAAAGGAGTGAAAACCAGGAAGTCAAGCAGCAGAAAGGAAGCAGCGTTTCTTCGTTGGTAAAAATCCTGGTGCATCAGCGCATTGGCACTACCTGTCGGGCGGGAGTGAAACTATAAATAACAGTTGTGCGCATGCATCAACCGCTTGGCCTGAGTAGATGAAAAAAGTGAGCATGAACAGCGCCGCATGCATGCCGGGCTCGTTCAAAGTGCACTAGAGGGGAAATGCAGCATGAATAAGGCTTCAGTCTTGCGCATGCGCTTTTCAATGTGTTCAGGTCATGGGTAGGCGTCGTGGTCACAGAATTTGGGCTGCATGCGGTCGTCCGCAGATGAGCACTGCGGACACTAGTGGAGTGGCAATGATGACGTAAATTTTGTCACACGAGGTTTCCGGTTACACGTACGCAAACAGCAGAGGTGATAGACTTTGGCAAGGCAAATTTATTTGTACAGCACATATCGTGTACGAGACATTTCAGATTGCCTTACATAAAAATATTAGGGCATTACAGGAAGTTGCAGAAGGAATACATAAGAATTTAAAAGCAAATGAAAAAGTAAGTTAAAGAAACAAAAATAAGTTAAAATAGAATAAGACAGAAAACGTGCAAGAAATAAAAGTTACAGTGCATTGTAGGAAATTAACAATTGTTCTATTGAAAAGCTACGGCAAATAGTAGTAATAATAATAATGACTTTTATTTATATCGCACTTTACATTTAAAAGGAAATAAATCTGAAAGTGCCACACAGTAAAAGCTCTTAAAAAAAGATAAAATAATTAAAATAAATCATCAGCCTATTCAGCCAAGGGAACACTAATTTTCAGGACTGATTTTGAGTGACTTGGTGACAGGACCTGAAAGCCATTAAAACATTGTGTTTTTTCATTAAAAGTTATTATTATAAAAATATTATTATAAAATATAATTAATTAAACCAAATAAAAAGAGGTGTGTCCTTTCCAGTAAAAATAACTGCTATTCATGAATGGTTTTAAGTGACTTAGTCACGTGACCTTAAAATTATCAAAAAAAAGGCGCCAAATTTTCAGTAAAATTATTATCAAACATATGGAACAATGGAACCAAATAAAAAGAGGTCTGCCCTGTTCGGCAGAAGTAACAGCAGCATTCAGAACTGATTTTGAGGGATTTGGTCACATGACCTTAAAGCTACTGAGAAAAAAAATCAAATTTTTCCATAAAATTATTAGTATAATAAATGTTATAAAATATATAGATAAATGAAACCAAATAAAAAGAGGTGTGCCCTATTCAGCAGAAGTAATGGCAGTTTTCTGGACTAATTTTGAGTGACTGGGTCACATGATGTTTAAGCTATTGAAGAAACAAACTTTTTTCCATAGTGATACTAGTAATTTGTTGACGGCCCCTCAGTGAAACCCTCTTGTAAAACACCAGGTAATGTAAGGAAGCTTGACCAGGAGCGAACGTCTATTGCTGGGCTACTCTCTTGTTAGCTTCCGGAAATTCTGATAGAGCCAAATATCGAACGTGAAACGTAAAACTAACTTCACCGCAATAAAAATGACTTGAGCTACTAAAATGTTTGAGATTTGTGAGATCACAGTTTTTCTACCTCACTGGAGATAGAATCATTTAAACCCCTATTTTAATAGTAAATGATGGCTAACTGCTTATGCGTGAAACAGCTTTATCTCAGGCCTTGTTTCTTTTCTTTCCACTCACAGCAGCTAACCAGAACAATCTGTGGTCTTCTCAGTGTATTTACCAAACACATTCCTTCCTCAAGGCCACTCTCATTCCAGTTCCTTTACAATGAGAGCAAACAGTGATAACAGTTGAAAGTTGCCATGGATATGTAATGCACCTTAACCCCCCCCCCCCCACAAAAAAAAAATAAATAAAAAAAATAAAAAATTGAAACAGACATTTGGGGTATATAACTGGCATAATCTTGCACAGTTTTTTTTTTCCAGTTTTTCCCATCTCCCAGTTATGTGCATTTGTACAGTGCATCCGGAAAGTATTCACAGCGCTTAACTGTTTCCACATTTTATGTTACAGCCTTATTCTAAAATGGATTAAATTAATTTTTTTCTCAAAATTGTACACACAATATACCCCATAATGACAATGTGAAAAAGTTTTTTGAGATTTTTGCAAATTTATTAAAAATAAAAAACTAAGAAATCACATGTACATAAGTATTCACAGCCTTTGCTCAGTACCTTGTTGATGCACCTTTGGCAGCAATTACAGCCTCAAGTCTTTGTGAATATGATGCCACAAGCTTGGCACACCTGTCTTTGGGCAGTTTCGCCCATTCCTCTTTGCAGTACCTCTCAAGCTCCGTCAGGTTGGATGGGAAACGTCAGTGCGCAGCATATTTCAGATCTCTCCAGAGATGTTCAGTTGGATTCAAGTCTGGGCTCTGGCTGGGCCACTCAAGGACATTCACGGAGTTGTCCTGAAGCCACTCCTTTGATATCTTGGCTGTGTGCTTAGGGCCTTTGTCCTGGTGAAAGACGCTGCCACCACCATGCTTCACTGTAGGGATGGTATTGGCCTGGTGATGAGCAGTGCCTGGTTGTCTCCAAATATTATGCCTGGCATTCACATCAGAGTTCAATCTTTGTCTCATCAGACCAGAGAATTTTGTTTCTCATGGTCTGAGAGTCCTTCAGGTGCCTTTTGGCAAACTCCAGGTGGGCTGCCATGTGCCTTTTACTAAGGAGTGGCTTCCGTTTGGCCACTCTACCGTACAGGCCTGAGTATCAACAATTTACCATTCCAAATTACTAGTTAATGTAAAGCAAAAACATGTTATAATTCCTTTGTGGGCCTGGTCCCCACTATTGGGCATGTTAGCAATTTTAGGTTAAACAGTTTTATTTCCATCCATCCATCTTCTACCGCTTTTCCGGAGGCAGCAGTTCAAGCAGAGAAGCCCAGACTTCCCTCTCCTCAGCCACCTGCTCCAGCTCTTCAGAGGGGATACCAAGGCGTTCCCAGACCAGCTGGGAGACATAAGGCACTTTTCCATGGGCCCCGGTCAGCCTCGGCCCGAGAACACGACTTGGGTCGGCGTGGCTCCATGGTCCCTCGATTGCTTTTCAACAGTACTGCAGCCCGGCCGCGGCTGGGTGGGATTTCTTAACAGCAAGACAGCGCTTCACTCTCGTGACGTGAAGCGCGCGACCCAAACAAACATAACATGGCTGCTCTACAAGGCGACTCCTCGGTTTGTGGCTTTTTTTGCCGTAAATAACAAAAAGCACCGCCAGATAAGGGTACGGGCAGCGAGACTAAACACTCTGGAATAGTTCTGCAGCTTCTGGGAGAGCCGAAGACATGAGGATACAAACTAGGTAAGCTAATGGTTGCTAATGCTAGTTTGCTGTAAGTACATCGTGCTACACTGTAATGTCTGCAAGTTAGGTACTAAAATATGTATGCTGTGTGTGTGTGTTTCAGATGGCTCTGTTGTTGAGAAATTACCTCTTCAAACGGTCGTTCTGGCTCAGCAACGCCTCTCACTGTCATCAGCCTGGCACTAATGACTGCACAGCTTCACCAAGCTTAAGAATTTCTGTAGAAACGTTCATTTCCTGTACAACAAATTACTCTGCTCTGTGAAAATCATGGAGAGACTGTACCTGCTTCTGCAGCAGTCTGAGGTGTGGTCATAGAAAAAATTGATCAGCTGACAACTTGATTGCCAGTTTAATAACTATATTAGCCACAAAATATCTATTCAAAAAGTAAACAGTACTGAGTTACGTATAAGATATATTTTATAGTTATGATGTATTATAGACCAAAACAAACTTGATCTAGGATTAAAGGCAATTATGTAAAATAGTTAAAAATAGGTAATGTTAATGAAGGCCTGTCTTTCGCTGTTTTTTTTTTTTTTCTGGGGGGGGGGGGGGTTATTGCCTTCCCTCACTGATATCCTTGCTTTGTAAGCCAGTATATGTATACATATATTTTTTTTTCACCCTATTTATCCTTTTTGGAGACTGATGTGATACTTGGAAGATCAGTATGTGTAGTACCATCTTGTATAAAGTCAATAAAAACTTTAATTACAAAAAGGCAATTAAAATAATGCAGTCATAAGGTCACATGGAAAATAATTGATTTCCTCGATACATGTACTGTAGAAATGTATATTCTCTGCATCAACAATGTACTATACATGCATTCATGTAGTATTGCACTGGGAATTGCACTGACAATAAACCTGTGAATTTTTGGCAGATGTCTCTTTTTTATATATCTGAAGGTTACCACCATGTGGCACAAATTAAACACTGAAAGATTGGCAAAGCTAAGAACAATCCAGCATTTTGAGAAATCACTTTTGGTTGGGTGTAAGTCTCATCAAAATTATGAGCCATATTGTATTATATAATATTATAAACCATAAAGCAGTTTGTGTTAAATTTTAAATCCCATTAAACCTAATCCGGGGGCTTCCAATCAGTTGTCATGGGGGGTCAAGACCCTGCAGGTTCTCTCTTCTACCCAGTCGCTTCAGCAGGTGTTGTCACTGATCAGTCAGTGGAAGAAGTTCAGTGGAGTCTGCTGTTGAAGACACTGGTTGGAGGTAAAGTCTGCAGGGTCTTGGCCCTCCATGGCACATGATTAGACACCCCCCCCCGCCCAAACCCATTATGATGAAGAGCAGATGCTAATATGAGCCAGAATTCCTCCATATACATCCAACAATACAGTGTTCAGTTTATTTATTTCGGATAATACAGTACAGGTTAAAGAAACTGTATAATATAACAACAAGGTCAAATTAGACAAAGACTCCTTCTACTAAACAATTCCACGTGAGTTATCCGAAATGGGTGATGGCTGAAGCCGCAGCTTATATTGCCCACCCATATTCCATCCAAGAATTCAAAGAAAAAAGAGTAAACAAGACAAGAGTGATTACAATTTAGAACAAAGCTAAGACAAAGTGTGACTGAGAGAAAAAAAAAAAAGAAAACTAAGCTAAGCTAAGTTAAGCAGTTACTATTCAAGACAAATCTAAGACAGAATGTCACAGAGAGAGAGAAAAAAAAAAAACTAAGCTATAACACAACACAGGCTGGAAATGTCAATCCTTATGTGAGTTTACATGTCGTCTTGTAAATATGTTTGGAGTATTTCTTCCTTTAGTTTTTGTTTAAATTGTACAAGCGTTGTACATGATTTTAATTCAGGTCCATAATCGTTCCATAATCTGACTCCTTGCACTGAAATACAGTGTTGCTTGGTGGTTGTTCTCACTGTAGGCTTTTGAAATATACATGTTCCTCTGAAGTGATATCGTTTCTCCCTTGTTTGGAACAACTTTTGGATATTTGCAGGCAGTGATAAATTCTTCACTTTGAACATTATTATTGCGGTTTTAAAGTCAACCAGATCTTTCAACTTGAGAGTTTTTTGTTTAAGAAAAAGTGGGTTTGTTGGTTCCCTGTAAGCTGCTTTGTTTATTATTCTAATAGCTCTCTTTTGAAGCATAAAGAGTGGATATATGTTTGTTTTATATGTATTTCCCCATACTTCATTACAATATGTCATGTATGGGAGTATTAATGAATGATACAAGGTGTATAGTGTGGGTTGATTCAGCAAATATTTCACTCTGTGTAATATTGCAATTGATTTGGATACTTTACCTTTAATATAATTAATATGTGACTTCCAACACAGTTTGTTATCAATTATTACTCCAAGGAATTTGGTTTCAGATACCCTTTCAATCTCTACACCATTTACACTGAGTTTGGGTACTGGATTGTTGTGATGGTTGTTAAAGACTATAAATTTTGTCTTACTTAATTTGAGCGTTAATTTGTTTGAATCAAACCACAGTTTAAGCTTTCCTAATTCCTTCCCGAGTGTATCCAGAAGTTGTTCCAAATTGTTTCCACTGCATAGCAGATTAGTGTCATCGGCAAACAATATTAAGTCCATTTTTTCTGAGACTTTACATATATCGTTTATATACATATTGAATAATAATGGTCCCAAAACTGAACCCTGTGGGACTCCACAGGTGACCTTCAGCAACTCTGAGTTTTTGTTGCTAACACATACATACTGATATCTATTCTTTAAGTAGCTACTTAACCAGGACAGTGCTACACCTCTAATACCAGAATTTTGTAGTTTCTTTAATAATAAATTATGATCTACTGTATCAAATGCTTTTTTAAGATCTAGGAATACTCCAACTGAATACTCTTTATTTTCAATGGCTGTTGATATTTTTTCTGTAAATTCCATTAGGGCATATGCAGTTGTCCTCTTGTGTCTGAACCCATATTGCTGCTCACATAATAAATCATTCTTCAGTATGAAGTTGTCAATTCTCTCATAGAATATTTTTTCAAGTATCTTGGAAAATTGTGGTAATAGTGAAATTGGTCTATAGTTTGAGAGCTCCCCTCTGTCGCCCGTCTTGTATATCGGAATTACTTTAGCTATTTTCATTGCATTGGGAAATATACCTGATTGGAGAGACAGGTTGCAGATATACGTCAGTGGTTTTACTATGCATTCGATAACAGTTTTGACTAGTAGCATGTCGATACCATCACAGTCAGTAGATGTTTTACTTTTGAACGATTTAACAATTTCAATAAAATTAATAATTAGTTAAAATTAGTTAATAAAATTATTGTGTTGGTTACTTTTTTCTTAAAAATGAGCCATTATTTTCAAGGTCACAGATAAATCCTTTGTACAGTTGACTCTTTTCCCACCGGTGTCTTAACAGACAAAATAGAAAATCATGATGCAAACACTTAAGTCACTAAATTCTTTATTACAATCAGCAGCAAATTCCAGATTATTCAGAATGTGCAAAATTCAAACAGTAAAAAAGAATAAAATTTGAATGGGTCACACACGGCTGCCACGCTCCCTCACTGAGAAGCAACCGGATCAGCTCCTGGTCCTGGTCCAGCAGATCTTCAGCCTGCATCTCTGTAAATAGTGAGGCAAGGTCCAGTTGGGGTGACAGTTTCCCTCTTGCCTACACAAAAGACAAATGGTTGGTGGTTAGTTAAAGCAAGTTTAACACATATTTGGAAAATACACTTGTTGCTAAAAGCCAGTGGTGGAATGTGAATTAATGAATGAATCTTAATTTCGGGTTGATTAAAGGTAAAGATTAAAAGAAAATAGAATAATATAACAAAGGGGAAAAAAATTTAACAAGGTCAAATTAAACAATAACTCCTCTGATTATACAGTTCAACATAGGTTATCTGAAATGGTTGATGACTGAAGCCGCAGCTTATATTGCCCACCATATTTCATCCAAGTATTCAAAAGAAAAACAAAACAGGAGCGATTACTATTTGAATGTGACAATAAAGTACTTCGTTGTTGTATTTAACCACAGTTTTCATGTAGCTGCGCTTCGGTAGATTTTTCAGGGGCTGCGTTACATTAAAAATCATTTGTTTTTACTGTGGCTTCAGCAATCAGAATGAATTAATAACGTTAACTGATGCTGTGAATCACCGAGTATGGACTCACTCAGTCAAAATCTGAAGTTTTTATCCAAAACCACAAACCAGGACTTTAACCAGGATTAACATATTTCATCGTTTTGCTATCACAAGCGAATATTTAATTCAATTCAATTCAACTTTATTTATATAGCGCCATTTCACAACAACAGTCATCTCATAGCACTATCAACTGTAGGGGGGAACCCCCACAGTTGCAGAAAGACCCCAGCAATCAGGCGATCCCCTGTGAGCAAGCACTTGGCGACGGTGGAGAGGAAAAACTCCCTTTTAACAGGAAGAAACCTCCAGCAGAACCAGGCTCAGGGAGGGGCAGTCATCTGCTGCGACTGGCTGGGGGGTGAGGGGATAGAGAAGAAGAAAAGAACAGACATGTAGAGAGCAAACAGCACGATAGGGACTCAATCTATGGGAGAGAACAAACAAATGTTAATGACCAGCAAAAAAAATATTTCATAGAGAGTGAGGAAAGGAGTGAGGCCCAGTGCATTACTGGAGGTCCCCTGGCTGACTAAACCTATTAGCAGCATAACTAAGGGAGGGTTCAGAAACACATGATCCCTCCCTAATTGTAGGCTATATCAAAAAGGTAGGTTTTAGCCCTATTCTTAAAAACAGAGATCGAGTCTGACTCCCGAATCCAGATTGGCAGCTGATTCCACAGGAGAGGAGCTTGATAGGATTGATTTAGGAGAAAACATGCGCGATTCACCAGTTGGTACTAGCAAAAACGTTAGCTAAAAAACGTTAGCCATCACAGAACAGCACACAATTTAATGCCCAGGACCAAAGTGGAATAAAAAACGCAAACCAGGACTTTAACCAGGATTAACATATTTCATCGTTTTGCTGTCACAAGCGAATATTTAGGAGAAAACATGCGCGATTCACCAGTTGGTACTTGCTAGCTAGCAAATTAAAAACGTTAGCTTTAAAACGTTAGCCAGCACAGAACAGCACTGTAATGGCTCAAAAAAAGTGACCGTACCACCAATAGGAAAAAATAAGCAAGCAGATGCACATTATTACAAATCACTCACCATATAGATGGTTTTCATCTACAGCTGGTCCATACTCTGGTTTCTGTGCAGCCATAGGTCCGGGTCACTCCTCACTGTGGATCTGCCACAAAGCAGAGAAAACTCCGCACCTCTTCATTGGACCACGGTGTAGAGTGCTGCAAAACCTACAACGCTGTCTGTATTAATATCATATTCACTCCGTGACCGACTTAGTCCATGACAATATTGCAAATGGCGGTTAGAAGACGGGGAAGACTGTCGCTATTATCGTGACGTTACGACCTGACCAATCAGCGGCGACCAGTCTGTTGACGTCACATCACAGCCCCGGGCCCGCGGAGCCGGGGCCGTGAGCGACCCTGCCCTCAATCAGGTACGAAAATCGCGCCTGCTAACTGGTGCTGGGGCTCATGGAAAATGCACAAACACCGGGGCCCTGGTGCGGTGCTGGGGAAAGTGGGGCCCGTGGAAAAGGCCCTATAGTCTCTCCACCGAGTCCTGGGTCTGCCCCGGGGTCTCCTCCCAGTGGGACGTGCCTGAAACACCTCAAGTGAGAGGCGTTTTATTTGCAGTTTTATTTGCCATAGTTTATCGTCCTCCCTCAGCCTACTCAGAGTTTTTATCTGAATTTGCCAAGTTCTTAGTGGATTTAGTGCTGAAATCGGATAGAATAATTATAGTAGGGGTGGCACGGTGGCGGAGTGGTTAGCACTGCGGCTGCACAGCAACTCACCCTTGGCCGGGGGATCCTGGGTTCGATCCCAGCCCCTGACCAACAGTGATCTGTGTGGAGTTTACATGTTCTCCCCGTGTCTGCGTGGGTTTACTCCGGGATTTCTCCGGTTTCCTCCCACATGCCAAAAACATGCAAGTTAGGTTAATTAGCATCAAACTGGGGATTCTAATTTGTCCTTAGGTATGACTGTGAGAGTGAATGATTGTCTGTCTCTCTGTGTTGGCCCTGCGATGGACTGGCGATCTGTCCAGGGTGTACCCTGCCTCTCGCCCTAAGATGCTGGGATAGGCTCCAGCCCCCCCGTGACCCGAAACGGATTAAGCGGAAGAAGATGAATGACTTTAATATACATGTAGAAGTAGATAGTGATTGCCTTAATATGGCATTTAATTCAATATTGGACTCAATGGGGTTTTCTCAGAAAGTAGGAAATTCTACCCATCACCTCCACCACATGTTGGACCTTGTGGACCTCTATTTCTATATGGCATAGAAATAGAAAATCTGGTAGTGTCTCCTCGTAACCCTGTACTGTCAGACCATTATCTGTTAACTTTTGGTTTAACTATTTCTAACTAGAAAAATATTACTACAGTAGATGTCTCTCAGATGATGCTGTTACCAAATTTAAGCAGATTGTTTCCTCAATGCCATGTGTCAACACAACAGAGATAAGCTATGGAGAGCTTGCTCTTTCTGTAATTGATGGCATGGTAGATAGTGTTACAGCTTCTCTGCATCAGACTCTAGACATGGTGGCCCCTTTAAAAAAGAAGTCTAATCAGAGATTTCTAACTCCATGGTTCAAGTTAGTTCTTTCTTTATTTAATATGGACATAACAAATTACATTAGTACAATCACAAGGAGAGACCAGATGTTTTGCATAGGTGTATATAGCACAAGTGCTAATTCTCAACACCAGTCCATAGGTGGCTTATATAGGTCATAAATTAGCCTGTACATACAAAATTTATAAGCTAATTAAAATTACAGATACATTACAAATTATAAATAGAGCAAGAGATCCATGATCACAACAAACACAACAATTCAGACTAGACATGCACACATTGCTGGTGGGATTTTAGCCAATCTTTAACGCCTCTGTTGAAGAGGTTGGCATTTGTCTCCAATTTTAAGTGAGTTGGCAGAGAGTTCCATAAGTTTGCCCCTTTTATGGAGAAAGCAGACTGACCAAATGAAGTTCTAGACATGGTGACGATGCAGTCACCGTTGATGGAAGCTCGTGTGCATGCTCTGCTAGAGCTCGAGCGTCTAGCCACCAAACCAGAAAAAGGAGGTGAAACAAGATTGTATAGACATTTAAAAACCAGTCTGATATTACAGAAGATAATAAAATTTTCAAAAGTAAAAAGATTGTGCTTGACTAAAATACCACAGTGATGCCACCGCATTGGTTTGTGGTCCAAGATTTTTATGGCCTGTTTATATATTGCATTTATGGGTTTTAGTGTAATTTGAGATGTTTGTGACCAAGATGTGATATAGTATGACAGATGTGAAAGAATCATCGCATGCATATATGTATGAGCAGTTCTGAATGACAAATCCCTTCTAATGAGACGGAAGCAATTTAAATTGGGTTTGACCTTACAAATGTAATGCACCTGCTTGTCGAATCGCAGGTTCCTGTCTAGAATGATCCCTAAATACTTGACCTCATTCACTTCAATAAGCACCTCATTTCTAATTTTAACATCAAAAACCTCATTCATAGGCCTGTTTCTAATAGAGATACACATAGCAACAGTTTTTTTGACATTCAAAGTTAAATGCGACAACACAAGCCATTTAGAGATGTTCTGTAAAACCTGGGTCAGGTGCTCAGCTGCCATGCTAGCCGTTTTGGCAGACAGATAGATTACGTTGTCATCAGCATACATCTGGCAGTTGGCACCTGAGCAACTATCGGGCAAGTCGTTGATGTATATTGTGAACAACAATTGCCCTAGTATAGATCCTTGTGCTACTCCCATGTTATTGGTGGGCAACCCAGATTTCTCCCCACTGACCTTGACACATTGTTCTCTCCCCTCCAGGTATGACCTAAACCACTGTATTGCCTCAGTTGAAATCTTGAGGTCTTTTTTAACTTTGACAATAGGACAGTGTGGTTTAATGTGTCAAAGGCCTTTTTTAGATCCAGAAACACGGTCCCCACAACATGCCCCTTAACCAATAAAGTCTTGACCTTCTCAATAAAATAACAGTTAGCTGTTTCTGTGGAATACTTAGGTCTAAACCCAAATTGCTGTGAATAAAGTAATTGGTTGGACTCTAAATGTTCTATCAATTGAGCAGCAACAATCTTCTCCAAAATTTTTGAAACTACATGTACGGGCAATATGGCAATTGGCCTGTAGTTGCTTGCTAAGTCCTTGTCTCCCGACTTATAGACCAGGGTAATTACTGCTGTCTTCCAATTCTCTGGAAAGGTATTTGTTCTTATTGACAAGTTAACTAAATGAGTATTAGGCTCCAACAGATTATTCTGGTGTTTCTTAATTAAGGCAGCATTTAAGTTATCAACATCCTTTGCCATAGAGTTATTCATTTTCCCAATAATCTCTTTAACTGCGTCACTGGATACCTCTTTAATGCGAAAACTGTTGTGAACATTAACATGTTCCTTAGAGGATAACTCAGGTGGTCTAAAATAACTTGTCAGTTTATGAACGGATTCAGTAAAAAAACAGTTGAAGACATTGAGATTTATTGCCATTGTTCATGTAGTACACAAACTAGGAATTTGTCTCGGTGCAATGCTGCAACATTAAACATGGAGTAAGTAGCACTAAAGATAAAAAACTATGCATGCAATAAAAGGTAGAATATGAATAAGTAATACTAATCTATGCAATTTTTAAATATATTAACAAGCAGCAGATATTGTGGAGTTCCACATAGTACAGTCGATAGTGCAAAAAGAAAACAGTGATAATTGTCATGCGTCCGGTTGAGCTGCTGTACATAGTGCACGAGAGTCTAATAAGTCACTTAGTGTTCAGCAGTCTGATGGCAGAGGGGAAGAAGCGGGAGGTTTTAGTCTGAATGGACCGAAGTCTTCTGCCTGAGGGGAGGGGGGCAAACAGTGCGTGTCCAGGGTGTGAAGGGTCGGCTATGATCTGACCTGCACGCCTCCAGGTCCTGGAGATGTACAGGTCCTGGTGGGATGGGAGCTTGCAGCCGATCACCTTCTCAGCAGCGCGCACAACGTGCTGCTGAGAAGGTGATCAATGAGGTGATCAATGAGGTTATCATCTACCTTGAGACTACTTATTTTTGAATGCTTTTGTTTACTCGAATTTGTTAATCTATTAATGTGCTGCCAGAGTTTAGAACTGCTCCCATTGGCCTCCTCAATTAGTCTAAGGAAGTAATTAGTCTTAGCCTTCCGAAGCTCAGACACCACTTTGTTCCTTAGACTAGTGAAAATGAAATGGTCAGTGTTGGTTTTAGTAACCAGAGACCTTTTTGAGAGCAAGATCTCTCTTTTTCATAAGCTGAAGAATGTCCTTATTAAACCATGGGAGGGAGCATTTCTTAGGTCTGCTTTTCCAGGTTCTTGTGTATTTACTAAGTAAGTTGCTTAAGGTTGACATAAAATTACTGACACTACTCTTTAATTTCGACACTTTGGTTACATTCTCCCAATTTGCATTTATTAAGTCTTGTTCAAAGTGAGCCATGTTTAATTTAGAAATACCTGTTGTGAACCTAGATTGATTTTCATTTTTAATATGGTGGACAAGGTGTTGTTTTGATAGCTTTCTTACAACCAGCGTCATGTTGTGATCTGAAAGTCCAGTAATCAAATTATATGTTTTTACGACTCTCTCTGGCCTATCAATGAAAATCAAGTCAATAAGAGTTTCAGATGTCCTTGTGATATGGGTGGGTTTATCAATCAATTATACATATCTAAATTTCCCCTTAGCTGATTTCAATTTGCCTTTGGCACTTTTATCCATCCAATTAATGTTAAAATCACCGAATACAATACATTCATTACATTTATCACAGATGGAAAGAAGACTCTTGAATTCATTGTAAAACTCAGCACCATGAGATGGGGGATTATAGACTACAACAATGTTAAAATTCATATTTGGTGATAGAATTACATTAAGTCCCAGGCACTCCAAATTTATATTCAGTTCGAGTTCGACACATTTAAGACATTCCCTTATATAAATTAGGACACCCCCTCCCATGCTTGTGGTTTCTATAACATAAATATCCTGGTATACTGACTAGATCATTTGATACATTACAATTCAACCAGCTTTCAGAGATGCATAGAAAATCCAAATTAGACTCAATAAGCATATTCCGTATCTGATCCATTTTTGGTAATATGCTTCTAATATTTAGATGACCTCCTAGCAAACCTTTAGATTTGGATTCTGGGTTCCAAATAACTTGTGCGTGATTTACCGTTTGGAAGAGCTTGTGCTCTCTCTGTTTTGATGATGCGCGTTGATAGGAAGTCCTTTTGTCCCTCGCGGGATTCCGTTGTTGTTTACATTCTGCCTCAGATGAGTCAATGTGATTACTGTCTGATAATACATGAATGCGAACCTCAGGACTCACCCCAGTGACAGAGGCAACGACCCTGGATTCTTCCAACCCTGCAAGTAAGCAGGAATCACTGGATAACATTTTCATCGGCGTTCCTCCGGGATGCAACACCGGTCGCCTCGCAGCAGTCTCCGAAGCAGCTGCAGTGCCAGAGCCCAGACGGTTCAACATGCCAACTCCAGCAACGGTGGTGGAACAGGGCCGATCATCCATCCACGCTTCTTCCTCCAAGTCCCTCCGACGGAACTCCTCTTCGGCCAGTCGACCATCACAGGCAGCGTCCGCAGGGGTTCCACAGATGACACCCGGCACCAAAGCCCGAGTAAGTTGCGGGGATAATGATGTTGGTTGAAGGGGACCCATTGGCGATTCTAACAACCTCAAAGTCAAAAACTCCATGCTCGGGGTGGAGATTTGCATGGTTGCAGAAATCGCTTGTTGATGGATAGGTCCAGGGTTGAGATGAACGTCCCCTGCTAGAAGTAACAGTAGTAGTAGAGTTTGGGCTATATGCCGTATGTGCCAGTTGATTGTTCGTCTGCTTGTACCGGTAGTTTTGCGTGATGGCTTAAAAATCTGAACTCGGCCATCATTAAGTATATGTGCAAAGATTGCAGCGTAGCCATATCCTAACCAGTTCAGTTGTTGTTTTTCTGATAGAATACCAAGTAGATCCTCAATAGTATAATCCATGCGATGTTGCACTTTGCCGGCCACCTTCACCGGTGTGTCGCAGATGGATAAGACAGGCACCAGTAGTAGCAGGCCGCAGGCGAGAAGATACAAACTGGCGTTTCTCGGCGTTTCGCTAAAATTGTAGCTTAAAACAGAAGACTCATCAATTAGAAAGAAAATGGTGCTCCACTAAATTAGATAAAATTTATTTAGCTTGGAGAAATCAACTTCTAATTTATAAAAAAAATCTCTTAGGAAAGCTAGAGCAACTTATTATTCTGCACCAATAGAAGAGAACAAGAATAATCCCAGGTTTCTTTTCGGCACTGTTGCCAGGCTGACAGAGAGTCAGGATGTCATGATCCTGGGCATGGGTGGGGGTCGTGCCAAGTCTCCCCGTTTAAGTTTAGTCTGTTTCTGTTCGTTAGTTTCTTTGTTCATTATTTTCTGCTGTAATTGGTCTCTGTTTCTGTGTGAGTTGTCCGTATTTTCTGGTTTGTTTTCTGGTTATTTCATTATTAGTTTCTGTAGATTCTTTTCTGGGTTGATTCCCGACAAATGCAGGCACTGTGACAGCTCATGCGTCATTTCCGGGTGTCATATCCTATTCACAGGCTGTCACAGCTGCCTGCAGTTATTCTCACTCATGATCCCACAGCTGTTGTCTATCAGCTGGCCCTATTTAAGCCAGTTGTGCCACTTCCCAGGCGCAGCGGCATTAAACCTTTCCAGTCGGGAATTCCCTGGTCATCACAGCAGCTGTAAGTTGCTGTTTACCTCATATTCTTGCGTGTGTCCCACGCATCTTCCTGTTTATCCTGGCATCCATTGTCCCAGCCTCAGAGCTGTGTTTTTCATTCGTGTGTGTTTTTGTGTTCAGTGTTTCTTTTCTGTTTTGGGGAGGGCAGTTTATGACAATATGCCACTGCCACTCAGACACCAGCGGACTATGAGTTTTGCATTTTTTTTCCCTCCCGTATTTTATCCTTTGAATACGTTTTTTTTTTTTTTTTTTTTTCCACTGGCGTGGCAGCGTTGTTTGATCATAGTTGGTGTGGGCTGAATGACACAGAGAGTTGGACTTAATATTTTACACAGCATCCTCTCGGAGGCTCGGGCTTCTCGCACTCCTGCATGGCCCGGGAGTGTCTGGTTGGAGCCGCACAAGTGCTTAAAGCATGCTGCAGCCTTTGGAGCCATCCAGAGCTCGCAGACCTTCTCCTCTTGATAACCAACCCACCATCCGTGCTCCACGGGCTGGGGGAGACCTCCTCCACATCCATGCCAGCGCCAATGAGGAAGCGGTCCCGGGCACAGAAGCCCCAATCCTCTCGCTGCTCTCCAGCAGCAGCAGCCCCGCCTTCCCCTCCTGAACAGTGGCCCACAGCAGCGTCCAAGGAACTAGAAGAATGCAGGCAAGTTTTAGTAGCTGAAACTGAGCTTTTGCTGGAACATAAGCCATGGCTCCTTCCTGATTATGTGCCCCAGTTGGAGGAAGCCTCGCCGGAGGGCACGAAGTCAGAGCCGACAGTCCAGCGTCCCCTGACTTCAGCATTGTGCCTGCCTCGCCAGACGGTCTCCACAGCTCCAGGAAGTGCCTCGTCTGGTCCCACAGCGGCAGCCACCATCAAGCCCCAGGAATCTAGGCAAGTATCAATTCATTCTCTAACACCTAAAAATGAATTATCCTGTGTAATTCCCAGTGGGAGGGCTCAGGGGCAACCGCACGCTGTGACCAAGCTCTCATCACCTGCTGCTGCAGTTAACTCTGTATCCTCCCCTGTTCTTTGTTTCTGTCTGCCGGACGAGGGAGGGAGCCACCGGATGAGGAGGCCAGTGATTCCGGAGGTTCCGGTCCCTACCGTGCCGCCGTACTCTGGATGGGAGAGGGGCACCCTCCGTGGCCCGAAACCTGAGCCAGCTTGGACCCCCCTGGTTTTGGCATCGTGGGACCTGGTACCTTCAGTGAGGCGAGTCCTGGCTCTGTCACGCTGTGCTGGAGTTCCGCCTGCTTCAGTTGCCGCATCGGAGGGTCCGTCAGTGTTTGCCACCACGTTGGGAAGTCCACCAGCACCCGTCACCTCATCTGGGATCTCGCCAGTGACACCCTCCGTGCCTGGAGGGTCGCCAGCTTCCTTGACCACCATGCCTGCTGCCTGGGCTGACGCAGAAGGTTCGCCAGAGTCCTGGACGGTGGTGCAGCTCGAGTTCAGGCAGGTGCTCTGTTCTGATTTAACATTGTCAGATTCAGAGAATTCTTGTCTGGCTCAGGGTGGGGGGAACCAAGGGCAGCTGTCAGTTGCACTTGGGCTCCCCTCGCCGGGTTCCACTGCTGCCGGTGACCCTGACCCGGTGTTTGTCTCTCCCCTATTTGAGAAAACCTTAAAAATACCTTCCTAAATCAAACTCTTAATTTGGATGTTGTTACTCTTTTTCTTAATAGTTCTGTGAGGAACCTTGGAGTTATTTTTGATCAAGATCTGTTCTTTAATTCACATATTAAACTTGTTTCTAAGACTGACTTCTGTCATTTGCGTAATATTGCCAAGATTAGGAGCATCTTGTCTCAGAGTGGTGCTGAGAAACTAATCCACGCTTTTGTTCGCTCAAGATCAGATTATTGTAACTCTTTATTATCAAGCTGTCGTAAAACATCTTTAAAAAGTCTTCAGCTGATCCAAAATGCTGCAGCAAGAGTTTTAACAGCTACTAGAAAGAGTGATCACATCTCTCTGGTTCTGGCCTCCCTTCTTTGGCTTCCCACAGAGTTTAAAATTAAGTTTAGAGTCCTTCTTCTCATTTACAAAGCTCTAAATAATCAGGCCCCTTTTTATTTAAAAGATCTGATATTACCCTATTATCCTAACAGAGCACTATGCTCCCAAAATGCAGGATTACTTAAAATACCTAGAATCTCCAAAAGTACAATGGGAGGCAGAGCCTTTAGTTATCAAGCTCCTCTCCTTTGGAACCAGCTTCCAATCTGGATTCGGGAGCCAGACTCTATCTCTGTTTTTAAAAATAGGGTTAAAACCTTCCTTTTTGATATATCCTGGGATCAGGTGCCCCTGAACCCTCCCTTAGTTATGCTGCTAATAGGTTTAGACAGCCGGGGAACCTCCAACAATGCACTGGGCTTCACTGCTTTCTTCACTCTCAATGAAATGTTTTTGCTGGTCATCAACATCTGTTTGTTCTCTTCCATAGACTGAGTCCCCATCGTGCTATTTGCTCTCTACATGTCTGTTCTTTTCTTCTTCTTCTCTATCCCCTCACCCCCCAGCCAGTCGCAGCAGATGACTGCCCCTCCCTGAGCCTGGTTCTGCTGGAGGTTTCTTCCTGCTAAAAGAAAGTTTTTCCTCTCCACCGTTGCCAAGTGCTGCTCACAGGGGATTGCCTGATTGCTGGGGTCTTTCTGCAATTGTGGGGGTTTCCCCTACAGTTGAAAGTGCTATGAGATGACTGTTGCTGTGAAATGGTGCTATATAAATAAAATTGAATCAATTGGTGGATTGCTGCAGAGATGGTTGTCCTTCTGGAAGGTTCTCCTCTTTCCACTGAGGAACGTTGGAGCTCTGACAGAGTGACCATTGAGTTCTTGGTCACCTCCCTGACTAAGGCCCTTCTCCCTGATTGCTCAGTTTAGACAGCCGGCCAGCTCTAGGAAGAGTCCTGGTGGTTCTGAACTTCTTCCATTTACGGATAATGGAGGCCACTGTGCTCATTGGGACCTTCAAAGCAGCAGAAATTTTTCTGTACCCTTTCCTAGATTTGTGCCTTGAGACAATCCTGTCTCGGAGGCCTCCAGACAATTCCTTTGACTTTATACTTGGTTTGTGCTCTGACATGCACTGTCAACTGTGGGACCTTATATAGACAGGTGTGTGCCTTTCCAAATCATGTCCAATCAACAGAATTTACCACAGGTGGACTCCAGTTAAGCTGTAGAAACTAGGGATGAGCAGATACCACATATTTCAAGACCTATACTGTGACTTCTGAGTATCGGCCGATACCGATCCAAACCCGATACGGTCTCTCTAATTTAAAACAACAGTGCAGAACATACTTTGGTAATGACTGGTTGCATTTTGCATACATATAAAAACATAAATTTAAATGTCAAAGAAGATACAGTATTACAATTTTTTTCTCAGTTCAGCAACGCTGCTGCTTTTTTTAATTTTAAACTTTGCAACATTGGCAGCATTTCTCTGGTCAGCACTATGTAAACATGCATTCTGAAGTTTTAAGAGCAAGTTTATTGCAAAACTTTGAAGCTGAGTATTTAACCTCTTGCGCTTCGTTGTACCGCAGACGGGCAAGTCTCTGCGTCCTAGAGCGCACGAGGGCGCTCTCGTGCGCCCTTGTGCGCTCTAGGACGCATGATGGAGATCCTGATGGTGGTGATGTAGGTGGTGTATGGCGTCCAAGCGCGCACTGAAAATAAAAGCTGCAGACACAGCCGCGAACAGATTAGTTCATCTGATTGACCTCTCATTCGACTAATAAGAGCCTTGAATTGGGTTTCTGAAACCTTGAAGAACCAATGAATGAAAACCTAGCCAGAAGGACCCGCCTCCCAACATTGTGAATGCAGTGAGCCAATTGATGCAGAGAAGTTCGCGAGCTGTTTTTTTTAAGGCTGGGTGAAAACTGGCTGCTGCAGCGGATCAAAAAAGGACTCGCAGGAAGAACCCCACAGACCCAGCAGCACGGAGACCATCCACAAATGCAACCTGTGTGACAGGGAGTGCCATTCACGGATCGGCATGTTCGGCCACAGGCGGTGCTTATTTTGTTTTGGTTCCAGCAGGGTAGACATTATGATTTCTTCCATGGTTATAGACCGACGGAGGCTGAGTGAAACACACGCCTTCGCCAGTCTTTTTTTAATTACTACTGTTATTTGTTTTGAAAAATCGTTCGCCAAAAACCGCAATCATGGAAGCACAAAACCGCAATAATGGAATTATGTTTTGATCGGGTCGCGAGACCAGAACCACGAGCGGACCAGCGTCGCGTTCGTCTGACAGTGAGGAAGAGAAGTTCGCCAGGACTCTGTTGCTGTGAAGAGGTAAGGTGTTATAAGCTAAATTATTATTTATCCCTGAAAATTGTAATCCAAAATGACTTTTGACCAATCGGTAAATTACAACTGTGCGGCGCAGCACAGTTGCAACTGTGCGCGCACGAACTGCGCCGCGGTACAAGGGGTTGTTTGCCGCGTACAGACCGTGAACGCCCCCCCCACCCCTGCTATTCTTCTGTAGCGAGGGGGGGGGGAAGCCGCGGTGACTGCGGTGCTGTCCCACATCGCTACATGAGGCTAATCCGTTGTGTAGCGATGGCCGAAGTCCATCCTCTGTAGCGAGGGGGGGGGGGTACAACCCCCCCCACACACACACACACACACACACAGACAGCCCTGAGTGTGACCTTTCATTAGAGCCCAAAATGAAGCTTCTACATTGAATCATTCAAAAGTTACAGACGTTTTTCCAAACTGTGCCATTTGGCACAATTTGGCACAGTTCCAAAATGCCTGGGAACAGCCTGAGTATAAAGCTGTGTAATATATTCATTTTTTGTGGTATTGTTACAAAATTTGGACCTCAGCTGGATAACACTTGGTTCTACATTTCTGTTGCATTTTCCAGCCCAGATCTGAAGCTGTGTGTTATTTGCAAGCATTTGTATCCAAAAAAACACCCAGGCCAAATTTATTTTCTTCAAGTTCACTATGTTTAGATGACTGTTACTCAGTGGCCGGAGCACTTAGAGAGATTATGACTGTTTTGCCAAAAAATTCAAAGTGTTTTCTTTTAAATGAGACCAACCCCATGAAGATGCTGCAAAGGGTTGAATAACAGCTTTCGATTTACTTTGGGCACATTATTTTTTGGCGTTTTTAGGAAAATTGACCGGAGTGCAAGGGGTTAAGTAAACATTCAGATGGAATTCAAAGTGCCACTGTGCATGAGGTAAAAATGCTGTAGATCTGAAAATAAAGTAGCTAACCCTTTAAGTTGTATTTTTGCCATCCATTATTATTATTATTATTATTATTATTATTATCATCATCATCATAAGTATTCTCCTAGTCCTCAGTTTATTTATCAGTTTATTCTTTGTCCATAGTTTTTTGATTTGCTCTTTTTTTGAAGTCATCCCTGTTCCATTTCATGTAGCCTTGTCAGTCCTTGTTAGTCCTGCTTCCAAGTCACCGGTTATAATTTGCTATTTATGTTTCTGTCACCTACCTCTCATCAGCTGTAACTGTCCATCTAAAGGTAAGTCCATGTTATGTCTTCATTCCTGCTCCTCTGGTTTTTACTTTCAGTTTCTTCTTTTAGTTCAACTTTTTGCGTATTCCAGCAGTAAAACAGCGGCTGCTGCAGCATGACACACTTGCTTCTGCTCGATTCTTGACAGAATTCAGCATACTTTTTTTGCTGCCGTGTTACTTTTGCAAGTGTTTTATCAAGTTGGTGGTGTAAAATTGTAAATGCTGGTACCACACAGCAACATACTGAGGCCAGTCCCACAGACAGGCTCCAGTGATGTGACACTTATTGCCTCTATTTACAGAAGCCGTGGACAGGGTGGCTGAGAACAGGATCACGCCTTCATTTTATTATTGATGTATCGGCTTACTTTTATTCCTTACCGATACCGATCTAGCCATTTTTCCTGGATTGAACTTGATACCGATACCTCGGATCGGATCAGCTCATCCCAAGTAGAAGCATCTCAAGGATGATCAGTGGAAACAGGATGCACCTGAACTAAATTTTGAGCTTCATGCCAACGGCTGTGAATACTTATGTACATGTGATTTCTTAGTTTTTTATTTTTAATAAATTAGCAAAAATCTTAAACTTTTTTCACATTGTCATTATGGGGTATTGTGTGTAGAATTTTGAGGAAAATACTGAATTTAATCCCTTTTGGAATAAGGCTGTAACATAAAATGTGGAAAAAGTGAAGTGTTGTGAATACTTTCCGGATGCACTGTATATGAGCGCTTTCATGTACTTCCCCTTTAAAATGTCTCTTGTGTGCACTGTCACATGACTCTGCAAGCCAGAAGCAGCACACATGATAGTAACTCTGCTTGGCATTAAGTTGGCATTAGTCACAAGTTGATGCCCAGTTGGTTATTTTATGGAGGAGAATAGGGAAGAGATGACTGAACAATTGGGCTGAACAGTCGAGTTGAATTTAATAGGTTTAACATACTGTGCACAGGTGCAACATGCAGGCATGAATGGGTTTGGAACTTCAGGAAAAGAGGTTGATCTGCTGAATAATTCCATGAACCCACACAGTTTTTTTTTAAGCTCAGTCCGGTGAAGCCGAAAGGAGCTAATGCAATGACATTCATTCATTCCTCTTGAAAATAAACACATTCATGCCTAATCTATAGGCTGTGCTCCTCCTTTAAGTATGTGATTAAAATGGACATGAATGGAATATCAAACTATTAAGTTTATCATCATATTATTAAAATGATGGGTGATTAGATTATAATTATTACAACAATTGTTACAACTAACTGAAAATCCCAGTGCATGCTGTGTTTCCTCATGTGCTTCTGTCAGTAGGAGCTGTTGGATTTCAAAACTCACCAGGTGTTTGTGGTCACCACATTAGTAAACTATTTCCTGTTTCCATTTTTTTTTCTCTCTAGAGCAACATGTCTGTGAGAATGAGATTATTACTGACCAGCATCTCTGTAAGCAAGAGAATCAGTCAAGTTTGGACCAAGAGGAACGAGAACCTCTACAGATTAAAGTAGAAGAGGCATCAGACCTTCTACAGATTAAAGAGGAACCAGAACCTCTACAGATTAAAGAGGAAGACGTGGTACCAGAATCTCTACAGATTAAAGAGGAACCAGAACTTCTACAGATTAAAGCGGAAGAAGAGGTACCAGAACCTCTTCAGATTAAAGGGGAAGAAGAGGTACCAGAACCTCTACAGATTAAAGGGGAAGAAGAGGCACCAGAACCTCTACAGATTAAAGAGGAAGAAGAGGTACCAGAACCTCTTCAGATTAAAGAGGAAGAAGAGGCACCAGAACCTCTACAGATGAAAGAGGAAGCAGAACCTCTTAAGATTAAAGAGGAACAGGAGGAATTCTGGACCAGTCAGGAAGTAGAACAGTTTATACAGAAGCAGGAGACTGATATCTTCATGGTGACTTCCATTTCTGTAGAAAATAAGCACAGAGAACCAGAACCAAACAGTGATCAGCTCCTCTGTCTCACCTCTGCTGTAACTGAGAACCAAGATGAGGAAAGAAGCCAGCATGTAGACTCAGGATCAGCTGAGAGTGAAGAGCTGAAGATGAAGAAGAGACGTCTGAAAAGAAGAATTCACCATGAAGGTAAACACTCTGACACCAGAGACTCAGGATAATAATACAGTACATACAGGAGAAATGTCAGTAACTTTACGTGTAACTACCTACAAACACTGGAATTAAAGTGCTGATGACACATTTTTGACTTCCTCTAATTTTTCAACACATAATACAATGTGACAAAATAGGTTGGTCTGTACAGTTCTAAGTCAAACAGGCTTTTTTTTTCACGTGAATATCCGACGTTTTCATGAGCGCCACATCATCCATTGCGTCAGTGGCTGGAACCCCCCCCCCCCCCCGCCTTGTTGTAACGTCATCAGCGGAACACAGCGCTTGGCTGCCCTTTGTACACACAGGATGGAAGTGGCTGAAAACATTGACGATGGTTCCAGCACATGTAGTCTGGAATTGGTTTGTGTTGTCCAATCTTCAGACAATTATAGTTCCGAAGAATGGGATGACAATGAAGAATCTGGGGGCATCAAACCGTATAGGTTTGAGCGGGCATTGTGCCTAGCGAGTCAGACTCGGTGACAGTCAGCTGTTCATGTTTTGTGTGCATCATCTGCCGTGTTGTCAGCCAGCCAATATTGCCAACACTATCACGACGTGTTTGCCACTCCACACAGCTGTTGCGCCCCTTGTTGCGATGTCGGCTCCGGGGCGCAACGGTGGTTAACACGTCCCTTCTCTATGTTCGCTGGGCGATGTCGGCCCTGAACGCCTACTGCTTGTGTTTCTGTGTATTTTTGTAAGTCTTCACCTTTTGGGATCAGTTTTTATGTTCAATACATGTGCTGTGGTGAATCCTGCACGTAAATCCTTGTGTAAGTCCTCGTTATTTACGCGTAAATCCTCCCTCTCTGTGCGATCTTATGCAGGGCAGGGAGAGGGAGGATGAAATAACGAGGATTTACGTGCAGGGTTCACCACAGCACATTTAAAAGGAACCCCGATTATATTGGCATGTTAGCTCTATATGCTTTATTTTTATGTTAGTAACATAACTATAATATAATTTTTTTGAAAATAATTCCCAGTTTTATATATTTTTAAAAAACTTTATTACGATGTAAATCACCATTTTTGTTTACGTCGCAATGCATTCTGGGTAGTGACGTAGAATGGTTGCAGCCGTTTTTTCTGTCTTATACAAGCCAAGAAGCGAAGCTACTAACTACTGCCATTTGTCAGTGAAAATGCCACATTGCGCGGCTTTTGGATATAATTTCCAATCAAAGGGAAATAAAGAGAGTGGGGTAAGCCTCCATAGCTTTCCTAAAGAGGGAAAGTTGAGGAAAAAGTGGGGCGGCAGCGGCTCAGGAGGTAGAGCAGGTCGTCTAATAACCCGATGGTTGGTGGTTCGCATCACGCTCTGCCCAGATATCCTGCCGTTGTGTCCCTGGGCAAGACACTTCACCCGCATTGCCTCCAGTGCCCATAACACTGGGTATGAATGTGTAAAAATGTTTAAATGCTCGGTGGTGGCCGGAGAGGCCGTTGGCGCGGATTGGCAGCCACATTTCCGTCACTCTGAGCGTCTGTGATCAAGCGCTATAGCGCACGCTTGATAAAGCTGACATATATATTAATCACGCTATGATAAAGCACGATATCGCTCAAAGCGCGCGCATGAGACATGTCTGTGATCACGTGCTATAGCGCACACTTGATAAAGCTGACATATGTATTAATCACGCTATGATAACACACGATATCGCTCAAAGCACACGAGTGTGCGCTCTGCGCACGCTCAAGCGAATCACGGTTTGAATTTTGTCACGCATACCTGTCAAGTGATACGGTTTCACCATATTTTAATACTGGGAAAATGCAATTTTAGCAAATATGGGCATATTGCCATTTCTGTACGCCAAAAAGAAAAATATACGGGAAAAAAAATTATTGACAGTGTGGAGGAACACCTCGTGTGTGACCCCCACAGCGTACGGGGCTGGCAGAGCGCTCAGCGTGAGCAATTATCAGAACAGTGAGAGGTATGGACTGATCATTATCCAGATGCGCCTCGCATCTTGATCACTCGCATTGTTTGTTGCTGACTTTGAGACCCAGGGCTCGTGCTTTATCGTAGCGTGATTAATACATATGTCAGCTTTATCAGGCGTGCGCTATAGCGCGTGATCATAGACATGTCTCATGCGCGCGCTTTGAGCGATATCGTGCTAAATAAAAAAACAATATTTTTCAAATTTACATTAGCACAAGGTAGATTGCTTAATTTGAAAGTACACAATAAGAATAATTCTGAATATAGTTCTTAATTGTCAGCTAGATATATACACTTGGAATTAAAGAGTTTTTAATTGTCAGCTTTGTTACACTAATGCACTTGGATGAACTTGGTTAGGTGCGCTCAGTTTCGCCAGGCATCGAATTACTGTTCAGTTGATTTTAGGTTCTCTTGTGGAGGAACAAAATAAGTGCAGGCGGACACGGCGAACTGAAGTTTAAAAGGGTGTTTTATTCATCCTCCATCACGAGGCTCGCTCGCTGTGGCAGCGTGCTGGAGCGAGCCCTGCGTCTCAAAGTCAGCAACAAACAATGCGAGTGATCAAAAAGAGAGAGAGCACGCCTGCCAGCCCCGTACGCTGTGGGGGGTCACACACGAGGTGTTCCTCCACACTCTCAATAATTTTTTTTCCCGTATATTTTTTCTTTTTGGCGCACAGAAATGGCAATACGCCTGTACTTGCTAAAATTGCATTTTCCCCGTATTAAAATACGGCGAAACCGTATCACTTGACAGGTATGGCGTGACAAAATTCGAACCGTGATTCGCTTGAGCGTGCGCTTTGAGCGATATCGTGCTTTATCATAGCGTGATTAATACATATGTCAGCTTTATCAGGCGTGCGCTATAGCGCGTGATCACAGACATGTCTCATGTGCGCGCTTTGAGCGATATCGTGCTTTATCATAGCGTGATTAATATATATGTCAGCTTTATCAAGCGTGCGCTATAGCGCATAATCACAGACACTCAGAGTGACGGAAATGTGGCTGCCAATCCACGCCAACGGCCTCTCCGGCCACCACCGAGCATTTAAACATTTTTACACATTCATACCCAGTGTTATGGGCACTGGAGGCAATGCGGGTGAAGTGTCTTGCCCAGGGACACAACGGCAGGATATCTGGGGAGAGCGTGATGTGAACCGCCAACCATCGGGTTATTAGACGACCTGCTCTACCTCCTGAGCCGCTGCCGCCCCACTTTTTCCTCAACTTTCCCTCTTTAGGAAAGCTATGGAGGCTTACTCCACTCTCTTTATTTCCCTTTGATTGGAAATTACATCCAAAAGCCTCACAATGTGGCATTTTCACTGACAAATTGCAGTAGTTCGTAGCTTCGCTTCTTGGCTTGTATAAGACAGAAAAAACGGCTACAACCATTCTACGTCACTACCCAGAATGCATTGCGACGTAAACAAAAATGGCAATTTGCATCGTAATAAAGTTTTTTAAAAATATATAAAACTGGGAATTATTTTCAAAAAAATTATAGTTATGTTACTAACATAAAAATAAAGCATATAGAGCTAACATGCCAATATAATCGGGGTTCCTTTTAATATAGAACGACAGGCAATTCCAAAAAAGGTGAAGACATACAAAAAACACAAACACTTACTGATGGGGTTTGGGGGCAGGCATCGCCCAGAGAACGAATGAGAGGAGACATGTTAGCCACAGGTGTGCCCCAGAGCCGACATCGCTTCAAGGATGCACGAGAACCACTGTGAACATGGAGTGACTAACATCGTGAGCGTGCTGAAAATACTGGCAGACTAACAGCACAGATGACAATACTATGGACCAGCAGTGCGCTACTGGCAAATGGCCGCTAATATGTACATGCACTGCTGGTGATGGTGTGATGAGAAGCACCTGGGCAAGGACCGGGAAACATGATCAGTGGGATTTTGTATCAGCTGGTGATAATGAGAGGGGGACGTGGCCGGACCAGTGAGATGTCAGAATTGGATCACAGAAAGTAGGTCAAAGCTGCGCTTAAATCCATTAATCCTTCCCCTCCTCCGTGCGCTCCTCCTGCCTAAAAGCACACAAGGAGGCTTATGACAGTTGGAGCTGAAGCGTGTGATGTGGTCCTGCTGTTTATCTGAGCCTGCAACACAACGTGAAGGCATAGCCATAAAATTAAAACAAGAAACCAGAGAAACTGTGAGCTACAAAGCTGCTGTCATTCTAGTTAACACCGGAGTCTGTTCTGTTGATTATGTCATTGGGGTGCCGCCCTTAATTCGGTGGGCGGCACCACAGTCCAGTCAGCGGCTGTGGTTTTTTGATGATAACTAGTTTATGCAGGCGCTGTTGTAAATATTATATTGATCATAGACAATGACTTTTGGGATTACACAACATGTTAAAAAATGTCAAAAACGTGTCATCAGCACTTTAAAACTACAGCCATTTATAATGGATTTCATCTGAGCTGAATGTATTCTTTAAATCTATTAAATTAAATCACCCTTATTGTCATTCAACTGTACTACCAATCATGTACAGTAGAACGAGATTGTGTTTCACCTATCTACTGTGTTAATCACACACACCCCAAGTGCAGAATCAGAGGGCCGCTGCCATGCAAGGCGCCACCACAAATTTACCTCCTCCATTCCATTATTGCTGAGCACCAAGCTGGACGGCAGGAAGTTCCACTTTTATATGGTCTTTGGCATGACCCGGCCGGGATTTGAACCCCTGCCTCCCGGGTGTGGGGCGGATGCTGTACCACGGTGGTGGCTCAGTTGGTAGAGCATTTATGACTAATGACTTGTATAGTAACTACAGTGGTAATCATGTAATGATTTCCATTCTGTTAAGGAGCGCTGTTAACGGTTGTCTCTGTTTCTGCAGAAGTTCAAACAGTGACGGAGAACCATCATCATCACGGACTGATTGATGTCACCAGGAAACCTGTAATAAAGTTACGCAGAATAGGTACAGACCAATCTGATGACTGATTTGTTTGTTGTGATCTTGTGGTGCTGCCATTACTATGGTGACTAGTGCCAGATGATCAGGGATTGTGTTGTTTTCTGGCTGCAGGATGGGAATCATCATATGGCACATTATTGGCTCCGGATAGGTGGAACCTCACGTCTGTCTGTATTAGATACTGTACATCAGCCATTGCTAGTTCTTAGTCACAGACTTGTGACCTCAGCCTTCAGCTAGGAGAAGATGTCATCTGCTACCAATTACATCTGAACATTTATTTTTTTTTTCTATCAATGACTAATTACTCACATTCTCACCAAGATGGTAAACATGAGTTCTATATGTTTAAGAAGGGTTACTAATGTCTGACTTTTTTCTGCCGTTACAAAGAGTGATGGTGCGTCAGCACAGACTGCTTGATGTTGCTAGGAAACCAGTGATAAAGTTACACAGAATAGGTCTGTAAAACTACAGTGGTGTGAAAAAGTGTTTGCTCCTTCCTGATTTCTCATTTTTTGTATGTTTGCCACACTTAAATGTTTCAGATCACCAAACAGATTTAAATATTAGACAAAGATAACAAGTAAACGCAAAATCAAGTTTTTAAATGAAGGTCTTTATTATTAAGGGTAAAAAAAATCCAAACATACATGGCCCTATGTGGAAAAAGTGACACCCCCCCCCCCGTAAAAATGTAAATTGTGACCCGTGCTGGCAAAATGAGTCACTCTGAGGAAATTATTAAAACTGAGGTAACGTTTTTTCCATATTCTGTCTTGAAAGACCTTCAAAATGGGGTGGCGCGGTGGAAGAGTGGTTAATACTGCAGCAGCACAGCAACTCACCCTTGGCCGGGGGATCCTGGATTCGATCCCAGCCCCCAACCAACAGTGATCTGTGTGGAGTTTGCATGTTCTCCCCGTGTCTGCGTGGGTTTACTCCGGGATTTCTCCGGTTTCCTCCCACATGCCAAAAACATGCAAGTTAGGTTAATTGGCATCAAACTGGGGATTCTAAATTGTCCTTAGGTATGACTGTGAGAGTGAATGGTTGTCTGTCTCTATGTGTTGGCCCTGCGATGGACTGGTGATCTGTCCAGGGTGTACCCTGCCTCTCGCCCAATGATGCTGGGATAGGCTCCAGCCCCCCGTGACCCAAAAAGGATTAAGCGGAAGAAGATGAATGAATGAAAAGACCTTCAAAATGGTATTTAATTTGTAGGAAGTGCGTAAAATGGATACCAGAAAAAGACGATTTGTTTATATTTTGGTTAGGGTTAAAACTTGTGTTCGATCAGTCGGGAGTTAAGTCTTCTGCAAAAACATATGTATTGTTAGAAAGTACATTTTCTAAGCTTTCCAATGATACCAGGCACTCATGGGTTTTTTCCCGGGACTTGCTGCTAGCAAACAAAGAGAATCATGATTTATGACTTCTCCTGCCTGCAGCTCGTAATGACGTGGTGTTCATTCCGACTCATTTTGGCAGCACGGGTCAAAATTAACTGTGGTTTATCACATCTTTGGAAAACTGAGTTCAATTTCTCTAGCTACACCCAGGCCTGATCACTGCCACACTTGTTCTCAATCAAGAAATCACTTAAATAGGACCTGCCTGACAAAGTGAAGTAGACCAAAAGATCCTCAAAAGCTAGACATCATGCTGTGATCCAAAGAAATTCAGGAACAAATGAGAAACAAAGTAATTGAGCTCTATCAGTCTGGAGAAGGTTATAAAGCCATTTCTAAAGCTTTGGGACTCCAGAAAACCACAGTGAGAGCCATTATCCACAAATGGCGAAAACATGGAACAGTAGTGAACCTTCCCAAGAGTGGCTGGCCGACCAAAATTACCCCAAGGGCAAAGCGACGACTCATCCAATGGGTCACAAAAGACCCCACAACAACATCCAGAGGACTGCAGGCCTCACTTGCCTCAGTTAAAGTCAGCTTTCATGACTCCACCATAAGACAGAGACTGGGCAAAAATGGGCTGCATGGCAGAGTTCCAAGACGAAAACCACTGCTGAGCAAAAAGAACACAAAGGCTTATCTCAGCTTTGTCAGAAAACATCTTGATGATCCCCAAGACTTTTGGGAAAATACTCTGTGGACTGACAAGAAAAAAATTGAACTTTTTGGAAGGTGTGTGTCCCATTACATCTGGCGTAAAAGTAACACAGCATTTCAGAAAAGGAACATCATACCAACAGTAAAATATAGTGGTGGTAGTATGATGGTCTGGGGCTGTTTTGCTGCTTCAGGACCTGGAAGACTTGCTGTGGTAAATGGAACCATGAATTCTGCTGTCTACCAAAAAATCTTAAAGAAAAATATCCAGCTATCTGTTCGTGACCTCAAGCTGAAGCGCACTTGGGTTCCTAAGCAGGACAATGATCCAAAACACACCAGCAAGTCCACCTCTGAATGGCTTAAGAAAAACAAAATGAAGACTTTGGAGTGGCCTAGTCAAAGTCCTGACTTGAATCCGACTGAGATCATGTGGCATGACCTTAAAAAGGCAATTTATGCTCAAACCCTCCAATGTGGCTGAATTACAACAATTCTGCAAAGATGAGTGGACCAAAATTCCTCCACAGTTCTGTAAAAGACTCATTGCCAGTTGTTGTTATTTTTGCACTTGATGCTGCTAAGGGTGGCCCAATCAGTTATTAGGTTTAGGGGGCAATCACTTTTTCACACAGCGCCATGTAGGTTTGGATTTTTTTCCCCTTACTAATAAACACCTTCATTTAAAAACTGCATTTTGTGTTTACTTGTGCTATCTTTGTCTAATGTTTAAATTTGTTTGATCTGAAACATTTAAGTGTGACAAATGTACAAAAAAAAAAAGAGAAATCAGGAAGGGGGCAAACACTTTTTCACACCACTGTATAATGTCTGACTGAACAAACACATTAGTATGACTCATGTAGGATCTGACTCAGAGATCTGGGTTACATTTAATGTAATGTCAGTGTTTCCTCTGCCTTAAAGACCTTGACGTGGTGGCAACATATTTTTCCGGGGGGGGGGGGGGAGTAAACATACCGGAATGTTAATTTTTTACTATTTATTTCTTTTTTTTAAATTTTACACAGTAACATTGCATATGGAACTTACCATCTGAAGTATTGTACAACCGAGGCTTGAGTGTTGGAATACTGGGCCAGTTGGGGTCCCACCCAGACATCCTGTGTTTTGACTTTTTAGTGGCGTTATCCTTCTCTCCTTCCTCTGCCTGAACACTTCCCTCTCCTTGGCTCCTCTCTTCTGTCTCATCTTGCCCTCTCTGAGCTCTGTCTAATTCAGGTTCTCTCTCTGTCTATGGTGGTATACAAACAGGTTAGAAAATATCAAGTGTCATGTTTTGTCCTGCAGGATTTTTTTGTCATGGTTTACATAAATGACAAAAATATGTGTATTTTTTGTATTTTTATCTAGTGTTTCTTTTTTCCCCATTGAGAGAATAGGAAAGGGAAAGAAACATTCATTATAGTAATGTACTCATGCATACTTAAATTATATGATCAGAGGTGGGTATAGTAACCAGAAATTCTACTCATGTAAAAGCAGTGCTTTGAAATTAATAATTAAAAGTAGACAACCAAAAATTTCTAGTTGAGTTAAGGGTACAAAGAGCAGCCACTTAAAAACTTGAGTAATGATTTCAGTCTTGAAGGTTTGAGGTTTTTCTCAAAAATTTATAACAATTTTCTTTTTAATTTTCTACTTTTCTCTGTAAATTTAGCTAAATTTGAAACCATTGTTCTCAAATTTGTAATTTCCTCTTGTGAAATTTACTTTTCTTGTACATTTGAAACTTTATTATAAATTTGTGGATTTTTTTATGACTGGTTTTTGTCTTTTTTAAAATAAAATTACTTTTTTTAAATAAATTTGAAACAGACTGGTATTTTTTTTTTATTTTTTTGTTTTATTTTTTCCTTATAACAATTTACATTTTTGACCATAATTTTGCAGTCAGAACAGAACAATAATTTAACTCATTACAAAGAAAAAATATTAATAAAATTGTATTTAATGAAATAAATTAACTTAAATGACCAAGGATGCCATTATTTCTGTTACAATATTTATATTTATAGTTTGGTTGTTTTTTTTTGTTTTTTTTTAGAACTCTCCTCACCACCCAGACAGCAAGAAAAACCTCCCTTATTTTGAAATCCAAATGTTGGCACGTTTAGTTTGTCTGAAGGCTGCTGACAGATTAAAGTCATTGACTTCGTGACTTTCAGTCATCTTAACTTGCCAGGTACATAATAGGGAACATAACTTAATATTGTAATGGCTGGTGAAATATATCCTCAGCAATTCATCAGTCCCCCTTGCCTTTCCCTTCATATGAAGCCGGCTACAAATGAATTCTCACCACATCTCTTAGCTAAGCTACTCTTCCATTATTGCTCCCGTTTCCAGTGGGTTAAAACCATGATAAACGCCAGTGCTTACATACCTCTTCTGATTTTTTTTTTTTTTCCACGTTTAAAGTACTTTAATAAACTCATGTGTCTCTCGGACAGTCACGCTAGCGAGACACTCTGCCTGGTGACTGACTGGAAAGCTCGTGTGGGTGGGGCGCTTCTAAACTCCGCGCGGATGACGGTCACACACGTTGTTTGTGTGCGCACTTGCGGAAAGTCATTGCTTCATGTATTTTTCTTAAATTTATATCTCCCCATAAGTGCGGCGGAAATTTTTCTAGCTTGGCGGGCCGCCACCCAGAAATGTTACCAGAGGAAACACTGAATGTACTTACATGTGCAGTCAACACTCAATGTTGAGGATTTCCCTGTGGTAGCAGTAGAAACTGGTAACTGTTTCACTCCTGGTCCAAACTTAAGTCTGTCACACTGCTGCATCCAAATACTTTATTTTACATTTGTATAGTTAGAATTTTTATTTAAAGCCCTGTTCAAATTGTAAAACCACAATATATTTATTCAGTTTTTCATTTTCATTGTTCTTGTGTCTCTTTCTCCCTCTAGATGCTCCACAGCTACATGACTGTAAGGAGGAGGAGGTTCTCACTGTCCAGCAGCTCTGTAACCAGGAGAGGAACTCTAGTCTGGACCAGGAGGAACAAGAGGCTGCACGGGTTAAAGAGGAAGAAGAACTCTGTACCAGTCAGGAGGAAGGACACGTTGGACTGAAACAAGAGACTGATGCCTTCATGGTGACTCCTACTGATGAGGACAATGACAATAGTGAAACTGAACCAAACAATGAGCAGCCCTTCTCTTACAACTCGCTTGACACTGAGAGTCAAGACCAGGGAGCAGGTAAGAATGTAAACCTAGGATCAAGTAAGCGTGAAGTGTCAAAACCAAAGAAAAGACATGAAAGAAAGAGAAGTGACTGTAACAATGTAGACATCTCCTTCATGTCAGAGAATCAGTGTGATAGTGACACAGGTGAAAAGTCTGTAAAATGTTCTGTTAATGACAAAGACAGTAAAAATGAGTCCCAAAAGAAGAAATGTCACACAGTTAAGTCACATGTTTGCAACACATGTGGAAAAAAATTCAGGGATAAGGGTAATTTATCAGTTCATGAGAGAATTCACTCTGGTGAGAAACCATTTTCTTGTGAAACATGTGGCAAAAGATTTAATCAGTCTGCTAATTTGAAAAAACACTTGAGAATTCACACTGGTGAGAAGCCATTTTCTTGTAAAACATGTGGGCAAAGATTTTGTCACAGTAGTACTTTGAAAACTCACATGAGAATTCACACAGGTGAGAAACCATTTTCTTGTGTAGCATGTGGGCAAAGATTTAATCGCTGTGGTACTTTAAAAAAACACATGAGAATTCACACGGGTGAGAAGCCATTTTCTTGTGAAATATGTGGGCAAAGATTTAATAGACGTGATGCTTTGAAATCTCACATGAGAGTCCACACAGATAAGAAGCTATTTTCCTGTGGATCATGTGGACAAAGTTTTAGGCATCATGTTCCGTTGAAAAGACACATGAAAATTCACACAGGTGAGAAGCAATAGTCCTGTAAAATATGTGAGAAATGCTTCACTGTGTTCTAGCTTAAATTACCATATGAAAATTCACAGATGAGCTATCGCACAGCAACATCTGTAGATTTTCATTTTGAGGTTTAAAGAGTCTGTGACATACAGTTAGGCCCAAAAATATTTGGACAGTGACACAAGTTTTATTTTAGCTGTTTACGAAAACATATTCAGGATACAATTATATAATCAATATGGGCTTAAAGTGCAGACTCTCAGCTGTAATTTGAGAGTATTCACATCCAAATTGGAGCAAGGGTTTAGGAATTACAGCTCTTTAATACGTAGCAGCCTCTTTTTCACGGGACCAAAAGTAATTGGACAATTGACTCAGAAGGCTGCAAAAAAAACAAAAAAACAAAGCTGCATGGGCTCTTCCCTTGTTAACCTGTCATCAGTGAAGCAGTTAAAAGGTCTGGAGTTGATTCCAGGTGTGGTGTTTGCAGTTGAAAGCTGTTGCTGTGAACACACAACATGCAGTCAAAGGAGCTCTCAATGGAGGTGAAACAGACCATCCTGAGGCTAAAAAAAAAAGAAGAATTCCATCAGAGAGATAGCAGAAATGTTAAGAGTGGCCAAATCAACAGTTTGGTACATTCTGAGAAAAAAGAGTGCACTGGTGAGCTTGGGAGCTCAACAAGGCCTGGACGTCCACGGAAGACAACAGTGGTGGATGATCACAGAATCCTTTCCATGGTGAAGAACAACCCCTTCACAACATCCATTCAAGTGAAGAACACTCTCCAGGAAGTAGGTGTATCAGTATCTAAGTCTACCATAAAGAGAATACTTCATGAGAGTAAATACAAAGGATTCACCACAAGGTGCAAACCATGAATCAGCCTCAAAAATAGAAAGGCCAGAATTGACTTTGCCAAAAAACACCTGAAGAAGCCAGCCCAGTTCTGGAACAGCATTCTTTGGACAGATGAGACTAAGATCAACCTGTACCAGAATGATGGGAAGAAGAAAGTTTGGAGAAGAATTGGAACAGCTCATGATCCAAAGCACTACATCTTCTGTAAAACATGGTGGAGGCAGTGTGATGGCATGGGCATGCATGGCTTCCAGTGGCACTGGGTCACTTGTGTTTATTGATGATGTGACAAAAGACAGAAGCAGCTGGATGAATTCTGAAGTGTATAGGGATATACTTTCTTTTCAGATTCAGCCAAATGCAGCAAAGTTGATTGGACGGTGCGTCACCAATGATCCAAAACATACTGCAAAAGCAACCCAGGAGTTTTTTAAAGCAACAAAGTGGAATATTCTGCAATAGCCGAGTCAATCACCAGATCTCAAGCCAATCGAGCATGCATTTCACTTGCTCAAGACAAAACTTAAGGCAGAAAGGCCCACAAAGAAGCAACAACTGAAGACAGCTGCAGTAAAGGCCTGGCAAAGCATCACAAAGGAGGAAACCCAGCGTTTTTGTTGATGTCCATGGGTTCCAGACTTCAGGCAGTCATTGCCTGCAAAGGATTCTCAACAAAATATTGAAAAGTAACATTTTACTTAGGGTTATGTTTATTTGTCCAATTACTTTTGAGCCCCTGAAATGAGGAGCGTTTGTATAAAAATAGCTACAATTCCTACATGTTTAATCATATATTTTTGTTCAACCCCTTGAATTAAACCTTAAAGTCTGCACTTCAATTCTGTTGTAGTTGTTTCATTTCAAATCCAATGTGGTGGCATGCAGAGCCCAAATCATGAAGATTGTGTCACTGTCCAAATATTTCTGGGCCTAACTGTAATTCAACCAAGACATCATTAGAAAGAACTACTGTGTTTTTATTCTGTGTAGACAAAAAAATTCAATAATTTTTTTTCCATATACTACCATAAATTACATTGTGATGCAGCAGATTGCAATGTTTGTTTGTCGAAATTGGGTCAAACGGCACCGCCATATTGTGACGTCATGAGAGGAACCCAATATGTAAACAAGCATGGCTGAGTACACTGAAGCGGAGAAAGTTGTGAGCGATTTCAGTGAAGATTTGAGCTATTTGTCAATAGTTTTTGAGGAAGAAGCAGGACCGAGTGATGAAGAAGGGCAAGTTGGTTCTAACGAAGGACTGCAACCCTATTTATTTGAACCATATCGTTCAGGAAGCGACGATGACTCGCACGTTTCAGAGGATGATGGGTCCGACGGTGAAGGGTTAGAGATGGACATTGGTTGCCTCCAAAACACTGAATGGTAATATACAGATAGAGCTAAAATAACTGGATGTGCAACTTTGATTATGTACCGTTGTTGTAAATCGAAGTGGCTAGATGGCTGAGAGCCGGTCTCCTTCATTTCAGTTGTTATTCTCTTTTACCCCTAATTTGGTTTTAAAAAAAAATTCACCAAAAGGCCCGCAATTCTTTTTTTTTTATTCAATAGTAAAAAAAAAATACATACAAATCACAAATATGCTAATAATACAAGTACAGTGGGGAAAAAAGTATTTAGTCAGCCACCAATTGTGCAAGTTCTCCCACTTAAAAGATGAGAGAGGTCTCCAATTTTCATCATAGGTATACCTCAACTATGAGAGACAAAATGAGAAAAAAAAATCCAGAAAATCACATTGAAGGATTTTTAATGAATTAACTGGTAAATTCCTTGGTAAAATAAGTATTTGGTCACCTACAAACAAGAAAGATTTCTGGCTCTCACAGACCTGTAACTTCTTCTTTAAGAGGCTCCTCTGTCCTCCACTCGTTACCTGTATTAATGGCACCTGTTTGAACTCGTTATCAGTATAAAAGACACCTGTCCACAACCTCAAACAGTCAGACTTCAAACTCCACTATGGCCAAGACCAAAGAGCTGTCAAAGGACACCAGAAACAAAATTGTAGACCTGCACCAGGCTGGGAAGACTGAATCTGCAATAGGTTAAGCAGCTTGGTGTGAAGAAATCAACTGTGGGAGCAATTATTAGAAAATGGAAGACATACAAGACCACTGATAATCTCCCTCGATCTGGGGCTCCACGCAAGATCTCACCCTGTGGGGTCAAAATGATCACGAGAACGGTGAGTAAAAATCCCAGAACCCCATGGGGGGACCTAGTGAATGACCTGCAGAGAGCTGGGACCAAAGTAACAAAGGCTACCATCAGTAACACACTACACTGCCAGGGACTCAAATCCTGCAGTGCCAGACGTGTCCCCCTGCTTAAGCCAGTACATGTCCAGGCCCGTCTGAAGTTTGCTAGAGAGCATTTGGATGATCCAGAAGAGGATTGGGAGAATGTCATATGGTCAGATGAAACCAAAATAGAACTTTATTGTAAAAACTCAACTTGTCGTGTTTGGAGGAGAAGGAATGCTGAGTTGCATCCAAAGAACACCATACCTACTGTGAAGCATGGGGGTGGAAACATCATGCTTTGGGGCTGTTTTTCTGCAAAGGGACCAGGACGACTGATCCGTGAAAAGGAAAGAATGAATGGGGCCATGTATCGTGAGATTTTGAGTGAAAACCTTCCAATGCAAGGGCACTGAAGATGAAACGTGGCTGGGTCTTTCAGCATGACAATGATCCCAAACACACCGCCCGGGCAATGAAGGAGTGGCTTCGTAAGAAGCATTTCAAGGTCCTGGAGTGGCCTAGCCAGTCTCCAGATCTCAACCCCATAGAAAATCTTTGGAGAGAGTTGAAAGTCTGTGTTGCCCAGCAACAGCCCCAAAACATCACTGCTCTAGAGGAGATCTGCATTGAGGAATGGGCCAAAATACCAGCAACAGTGTGTGAAAACCTTGTGAAGACTTACAGAAAACATTTGACCTCTGTCATTGCCAACAAAGGGTATATAACAAAGTATTGAGATGAACTTTTGTTATTGACCAAATACTTATTTTCCACCATAATTTGCAAATAAATTCTTTAAAAATCAAAGTGATTTTCTGGATTTTTTTTCCTCATTTTGTCTCTCATAGTTGAGGTATACCTATGATGAAAATTGGAGACCTCTCATCTTTCAAGTGGGAGAACTTGCACAATTGGTGGCTGACTAAATACTTTTTTGCTCCACTGTAAATACCCCCTAATTTGGTTGTTTAAAAAAATGCACAACTGTATGTGTTTGTCACAGTTTACAAGTTACAAATAATGCAACAAGATACTTTTTAACTAAACACCCCAATTGTGTTGCAGATCTGATGTGTCCACACACCTCTATCACATCCTAAAACATAAACAAAGGGACTTACTCTTTTCCGGGCGAGTTTTGACACTGTTGCTTCTCTGTGCTGTTTTGATATGTAGATATCTTCTTGAGCTGTGGGTTTTCATTTAAAAACCGTAGGTATGGCAGTTGGTTTTAGAACTCGTTTGTAACAAACTTTCATGCCTAAAGATTCCTGTCTAGCAGGCACCTCCTCAAAACTGTCTGCGGTGAAATGATTGCTACCGAGTACAGAAGATGGTGTTGGATGCCATTGGTCCCATGTTCTCTGTACTTGATTTGCCCATTTTTTAAGAAGCTCTGCATCTTTTGGGAATGCAAACAGGCTTATATGTTCACTGGGGCAATTAGAGTACCCAGCCGCCACACAGCGTTTCGGCATTTCTTCGCTGATACAGAAGCTAAATAACTTGTTTACATTGACAGCACATGGATCAGCTGAGATTAAACTCCTCTCATGACATCATATCTGGACTCGAGGCGAGTCTTCAGATATCACGTTACTGCAACACGGTGCTAAATTTAAATTCACTTAGAAATATTTTTCCACTTGTTTAGCGTTCTAAGTCAACAGAACCAACTATGTGGACGACTGAAGATAAATTCATTCTGAATATTGATCCATACTTCCTACATCGTGCCACAGACACTTTAAGTCTCTTGTGTGACTGAAATGGTTTTTAAATTGTCGGTGCTGTAATGTAAATATAAATCAGTAAACTTATACTAGAAAATTCCTGCAGAAATTTTGAATGTGCCACTACTGCCCGCTGATCATGGCTTTAAGTTTGAGGACCTAATGTAATAATAACATTTTTGATATTAGTGTAGGAGCCAAACTGTGATTTTTATTTTGAATTGTCGTCTTGCAATTGTTTGCTATTTCCGGTTGGTGGCACAGGAGAGGGTGTGGTTTTGCTTATTTATTTTACCTGTGCACCTGCATGAATTTAATGGCTGATGGAGGGTGAAGCGGGATCAGATATTTTCTGTTGACCCTTCATCCATTTGTTTGTTTTTCTTTTCTTTTTGTTAGTTTTTGATGCACCATTTTGGTTTAATATTTTTGATTATGTTGTCTTAGTCCCGTTTATCGGCCATATATTTTGATAAATGGCAGAAATGAACTATTTGGATTTGTCCTGGATTTTTTTATGGACACATCAAGGAGACGAGACCGATTCAGCCTCCAAGCGGCTTTTGGTGGACTGAAGTCGTTACAATCAGTCTTGATAATATAAATATATACTGCTCAAAAAAATAAAGGGAACACTTTGAAAACACATCAGATTTTAATGGGAAAAAATAAGCTGGATATTGAAATTGTGGCAGGCTAGGCCAGTTTACTCAGGTTAAAGGAACACTTTTTAATCTGAGTAAGCTGGACTAGCCTGCAGTTTACTCAGATTAAAGGAACACTTTTTAATCTAAACTGGATGACCCTGCCACAATTTCGATATCCAGCTTATTTTTTCCCATTAAAATCTGATGTGTTTTCAAAGTGTTCCCTTTATTTTTTTGAGCAGTATATATACGTATATACGTATATATATATATACACTCACCGGCCACTTTATTAGGTACACCATGCTAGTAACGGGTTGGACCCCCTTTTGCCTTAAGAACTGCCTCAATTGTTCGTGGCATAGATTCAACAAGGTGCTGGAAGCATTCCTCAGAGAGTTTGGTCCATATTGACATGATGGCATCACACAGTTGGCGCAGATTTGTCGGCTGCACATCCATGATGCGAATCTCCCGTTCCACCACATCCCAAAGATGCTCTATTGGATTGAGATCTGGTGACTGTGGAGGCCATTTGAGTACAGTGAACTCATTGTCATGTTCAAGAAACCAGTCTGAGATGATTCCAGCTTTATGACATGGCGCATTATCCTGCTGAAAGTAGCCATCAGAAGTTGGGTACATTGTGGTCATAAAGGGATGGACATGGTCAGCAACAATACTCAGGTAGGCTGTAGCGTTGCAACGATGCTCAATTGGTACCAAGGGGCCCAAAGAGTGCCAAGAAAATATTCCCCACACCATTACACCATCACCACCAGCCTGAACCATTGATACAAGGCAGGATGGATCCATGCTTTCATGTTGTTGACGCCAAATTCTGACCCTACCATCCGAATGTCGCAGCAGAAATCGAGACTCATCAGACCAGGCAACGTTTTTCCAATCTTCTATTGTGCAATTTCGATGAGCTTGTGCAAATTGTAGCCTCAGTTTCCTGTTCTTAGCTGAAAGGAGTGGCACCCGGCGTGGTCTTCTGCTGCTGTAGCCCATCTGCCTCAAAGTTCGACGTACTGTGCGTTCAGAGATGCTCTTCTGCCTACCTTGGTTGTAACGGGTGGTTATTTGAGTCACTGTTGCCTTTCTATCAGCTCGAACCAGTCTGGCCATTCTCCTCTGACCTCTGGCATCAACAAGGCATTTCCGCCCACAGAACTGCCGCTCACTGGATATTTTTTCTTTTTCGGACCATTCTCTGTAAACCCTAGAGATGGTTGTGCGTGAAAATCCCAGTAGATCAGCAGTTTCTGAAATACTCAGACCAGCCCTTCTGGCACCAACAACCATGCCACGTTCAAAGTCACTCAAATCACCTTTCTTCCCCATACTGATGCTCGGTTTGAACTGCAGGAGATTGTCTTGACCATGTCTACATGCCTAAATGCACTGAGTTGCCGCCATGTGATTGGCTGATTAGAAATTAAGTGTTAACGAGCAGTTGGACAGGTGTACCTAATAAAGTGGCCGGTGAGTGTATATATACAGTGGGGTAAAAAAGTATTTAGTCAGCCACCAATTGTGCAAGTTCTCCCACTTAAAAGATGAGAGAGGTCTCCAATTTTCATCATAGGTATACCTCAACTATGAGAGACAAAATGAGGAGAAAAAAAAAATCCAGAAAATCACATTGAAGGATTTTTAATGAATTAATTGGTAAATTCCTCGGTAAAATAAGTATTTGGTCAATAACAAAAGTTCATCTCAGCACTTTGTTATATACCCTTTGTTGGCAATGACAGAGGTCAAACGTTTTCTGTAAGTCTTCACAAGGTTTTCACACACTGTTGCTGGTATTTTGGCCCATTCCTCCATGCAGATCTCCTCTAGAGCAGTGATGTTTTGGGGCTGTCGCTGGGCAACACGGACTTTCAACTCCCTCCAAAGATTTTCTATGGGGTTGAGATCTGGAGACTGGTTAGGCCACTCCAGGACCTTGAAATGCTTCTTACGAAGCCACTCCTTCGTTGCCCGGGTGGTGTGTTTGGGATCATTGTCATGCTGAAAGACCCAGCCACGTTTCATCTTCAATGCCCTTGCTGATGGAAGGAGGTTTTCACTCAAAATCTCACGATACATGGCCCCATTCATTCTTTCCTTTACACGGATCAGTCGTCCAGGTCCCTTTGCAAAAAAACAGCCCCAAAGCATGATGTTTCCACCCCCATGCTTCACAGTAGGTATGGTGTTCTTTCTCCTCCAAACACGACAAGTTGAGTTTTTACCAAAAAGTTCTATTTTGGTTTCATCTGACCATATGACATTCTCCCAATCCTCTTCTGGATCATCCAAATGCTCTCTAGCAAACTTCAGACGGGCCTGGACATGTACTGGCTTAAGCAGGGGGACACGTCTGGCACTGCAGGATTTGAGTCCCTGGCAGTGTAGTGTGTTACTGATGGTAGCCTTTGTTACTTTGGTCCCAGCTCTCTGCAGGTCATTCACTAGGTCCCCCCATGGGGTTCTGGGATTTTTACTCACCGTTCTCGTGATCATTTTGACCCCACAGGGTGAGATCTTGCGTGGAGCCCCAGATCGAGGGAGATTATCAGTGGTCTTGTATGTCTCCCATTTTCTAATAATTGCTGCCACAGTTGATTTCTTCACACCAAGCTGCTTACCTATTGCAGATTCAGTCTTCCCAGCCTGGTGCAGGTCTACAATTTTGTTTCTGGTGTCCTTTGACAGCTCTTTGGTCTTGGCCATAGTGGAGTTTGGAGTCTGACTGTTTGAGGTTGTGGACAGGTGTCTTTTATACTGATAACGAGTTCAAACAGGTGCCATTAATACAGGTAATGAGTGGAGGACAAAGGAGCCTCTTAAAGAAGAAGTTACAGGTCTGTGAGAGCCAGAAATGTTGCTTGTTTGTAGGTGACCAAATACTTATTTTACCGAGGAATTTACCAATTAATTCATTAAAAATACTTCAATGTGATTTTCTGGATTTTTTTTTTCTCATTTTGTCTCTCATAGTTGAGGTATACCTGTGATGAAAATTGGAGACCTCTCTCATCTTTTAAGTGGGAGAATTTGCACAATTAGTGGCTGACTAAATACTTTTTTGCCCCACTGTATATGTGCATTCAAATCTGGCCACATCAAAGCAATCTAAACTGTGTATTATTTGGGAGGGGGGGCTTTTATTTAGAAAATCAGTGTAACATTCTTCTGAGAGTGTAGCAGCCATCAGCAAAAATAAACAGTGTGGAGCATCACCGGTGTCAAATCTTTTATTTCATGTAGGACACCGTGAAACTGTAAAAACACAACAAAATACATTACAAAAGGTATAAAAATACAAATCTTATTCAATTATTTAATTCACACAAACATCAAGTTACAACTCACGTATTGAATTTTCCATAATTTCATCTTTGCTTTACTGTTTTAAAACACATTTTAATTCCATGTTCACAATGACTTAATATTTAACAATACAAAATCAAAACATAATATTTGATACAAAAAAACATACCTTGCTTCACCTACCAAGGGTGCAAATTTCTCATCAAAGACATGACAGATAAGACTTCAAACCCAGCATGATGGCTTCCCTTTGTGGCAGTTCTGGCATGGCTTTTGGCTTTTTCCAAACAATGACAGCACAGCAACTCACCCTTGGCCGGGGGATCCTGTGTTCGATCCCAGCCCCCGACCAACAGTGATCTGTGTGGAGGTTGCATGTTCTCTCCGTGTCTGCATGGATTTACTCCGGGATTTCTCCGGTTTCCTCCCACATGCCAAAAACATGCATGTTAGGCTAATTGGCATCAAAACTGGGGATTCTAAACTGTCCTTAGGTATGACTGTGAGAGTGAATGGTTGTCTGTCTCTCTGTGTTGGCCCTGTGATGGACTGGCGATCTGTCCAGGGTGTATCCTGCCTCTCGCCCAAAGATGCTGGGACAGGCTCCAGCCCCCCCGCGATCCAAAAAGGATTAAGCGGAAGATGGATGGATGGATGGTGTACCATATGCTTTTATTCATGTTCCAGGGCACACATGGTCATGTGACCTGGCAAACATGGTCATGTGACCAGTTATACAGATTCCAGGGCACACATGGTCATGTGACTGGGTTATACAGGTTCCAGGGCACAAAAAACCCTGGAACATGTATGCTCAGCATAAATTAAACTGTGATGGCCATTTACACTCCCACCAATCATGTTAAAATTAAAGTGAACAATTAATTACCGTATTTTTTGGTCTATAAGGCGCACTTAAAATCCTTTAATTTTCTCAAAAATCGACAGTGCGCTTTATAATCCAGTGCGCCTTATGTATTAATTCTGGTTGTGCTTACTGACCTCGAACCGATTTTATGTGGTGCACGGCGCTCAAAAATCTGTCAAAAATGTTTTAGTACGACTTTGGTAAATTACAAAGCCGAACCGCTTGATGGATTTTTGGAGCATTACGGTAGTCAGGAGCCTCGCGGAGTAATATGTGCTTCAACATAATGGCCGGATGGCTTTTTCCACAAATCTCCATCCCTATTGATCTGCCACTCCATGCGCGCCCATCTCACCGATACTGTCAAAACCCAAGTGAAGCAAACTAATTCAGAGCTTGCCATCATTCCGGGTGGATTAACCAAAGAACTCCAACCGCTATATTGGTGTCAACAGGTCGTTCAAAGTTAAATTGCTAGCGAGTTACGCCACTATCTGCCAATGGATCATGGATCGAAACTGCTCCTGTTTAGCTGTAATTCACCCATCCATCCATCCATCTTCTACCACTTTTCCGGAGGTCCGGGTCGCGGAGGCAGCAGTTCAAGCAGAGAAGCCCAGACTTCCCTCTCCCCAGCCACCTGCTCCAGCTCTTCAGAGGGGATACCAAGGCGTTCCCAGACCAGCTGGGAGACATAGTCTCTCTACTGAGTCCTGGGTCTGCCCCGGGGTCTCCTCCCAGTGGGACGTGCCTGAAACACCTCAAGTGGGAGGCGTCCAGGAGGCATCCTAATCAGATGCCCATACCACCTCAACTGACTCCTTTCAATGTGGAGGAGCAGCGGTTCTACTCTGAGCCTCTCCTGGATGACTGAGCCCCTCACCCTATCTCTGAGGGATCCCTGGATCCCTCCTCATGGATCGTCACCTTATCGTGGTGGGGGGGTTTGCGTGCCCCAGTGATCCCAGGAGCTATGTTGTCCGGGGGCAATTTGCCTCTGATAGGGTCTCCCAAGACAAACTGGTCCTGGGTGAAGGGCCAGACTAAGAACGATCCAACAGACTCTCATGATAATTTGTATATCAAGGATTCAGTGTACCCCGCCCAGTATGGGGTTACCGGGGCCCCACCCTGGAGCCAGGCCTGGGGGAGGGGCTCGAAGGCTAGCGTCTGGTGGCCGGGTTTCCACCCATGGGACCCGGCCGGGCTCAGCCCGAAGGAGTTACATGGGTCCGCCCTCCAGTGGGTTCACCACCTGCAGGAGGGATCATGGGGGTCCGGTGCTATGTGGATTAGGTGGCGGTCAAAGGCGGAGACCTTGGCGGACTGATCCCAAGCTTAGCTGTAATTAATATTCAAAAATTATATTTTCGGGACGAAAGAATTCAGGTGTCCCGGCATTTGTTTGCATTGTTTACTTCTCGGGGCTGCTGCCGGAGAGCGAGCCGTATCGATTACTGAGCGAGTATCCTGGCGATGTAAACAGCCACGGACCAAAAACGTACATTTACTCATGGAGCAGGTCATTCACACTCGCAGACAATCGCGCTATATGTGTCTATAATGACTATAGATAGGATTTTCTTTCCATGCATGCAAAAAGAAAAAAAAAAAATTCCCAGATCCGCGAGGTAGTCGATACCCAAAAGCCGATGGTGTATAGAACACGTATATTAGGATTTGTATGTGAAATTTTGGCATTGAAACTGCTCCCGTTTAGCTGTAAACAGGAGCAGTAAATACGGCTGTAAATACGTATTTACGGCTGTAAATACGGCTCGCTCTCAGGCAGCGAGCGAGCCGTATCGGTATCGTACTCGGTATCGAGTACCGAGCGATATTCTGGCCAATATGGCGATGTAAACAGCCATGGACTAAAAACGTTCCGCCTGCTCATGGAGCAGGTCATTCACACTCGCAGACAGTCGTGCTATATTTGTCTATAATGACTATAGATAGAATTTTCTTTCCATGCACGCAAAAAAAAAAACTTTCCCAGATCCGACTACCTCGCGAGGTAGTCGATACTACCTCGCAAGGTAGTCAATACCCAAAAGCCGATGGTGTATAGAACACGTATATTAGGATTTGTATGTGAAATTTCGGCATCGAAACTGCTCCCGTTTAGCTGCAAACGGGAGCAGTAAATACGGTTGTAAATACGTATTTACGGCTGTAAATACGGCTCGCTCTCCGGCAGAGAGCGAGCCATATCGAGTACCGAGCGATATTCTGGCCAATATGGCGACGTAAACAGCCACTGGACTGAAAACGTTCCGCCTGCTCATGGAGCAGGTCATTCACACTCGCAGACAATCGCGCTATATGTGTCTATAATGACTATAGAGAGGATTTTCTTTCCATGCATGCAAATTTTTTTTTTCCCGGCTCCGACTACCTCGCTTTAATGCGCCTTATAATCCGGTGCGCCTTATGTATGAAATTAGACCATCAAATAGACCATTCATTGATAGTGCGCCTTATAATCCAGTGCACCTTATAGTCCCAAAAATACCGTATACAGAATTTCTAAATATAGTTGGCCACAAATTCAACAATGTTATCATGATAACCAGTTAAACATGTATGATATGAGTGGTCACGCTTTCAAACACATTATAAGTTAATCACTTTCAAGTAAGAGCACAAGTTTTTGAATGGGTCTTGGGGGTGGTAACATTGGGGAATGGTAATCTCTTTTAATGCTTGCAGTCCATTTACCCACTCTTTCCACCGTGACCTCAAGTACTCAGGGATTGGATCATCCCCTCCAATGCCTTTGTGGCACAGCTCCTGAAGAATTTGCTTTCCACTCAGAATATAAGGAACCAAAAAACCCAGTGGATCATACAGGGAGGCTACAACAGACAGAAGGCCACGGCTAGTTGGAGAATGGACCTTGGCATTGATGTTGGAGCTAAAGGAGTCACTCACCATCGACCATTGAATGCTGAGTACATGCCCCTCAGATGTTACCTCTGGACTCAGTTTAAGAAGATCTGTTGTTTCTACCCTTTCAGAAGGAGTTACACAGGAAAGAACCACTTTGCAGTTGGAATTGAACTTGTGCAGTCTTAAACCTGTGCGTTTACAAAGCTGCTGAGCCTCAACAATTAACTCTTTGGCTTCTTGAATAGTTGGAACACTGGTTAGCCCGTCGTCAACGTAGAAGTCACTCAACAAAAGCACATTCTGCTGGATGGACAACCTTGCACTGCTGTGCCAGATATTTCAGACCAAAGCTAGCACATTCAGGAGAGGAGGCAGCCCCAAACAGATGTACTGTCATTCTGTATTCTTGTGACTCATTTTCCAGATTACCATCCCTCCACCAAAGGAACCTCAGGAAATTGCAAGCTGCTGGAGAAACATGGAATTGATGGAACATTTTTTTCAAAGTCACAAATCACTGCAACTTCTTCCCTTCTAAAGCATCATAGAAGTCCCACCAATGAGTTAATTAAATCAGGACCAATCAAAAACAACTCTCAACTTGTTTGGCTTCTTTGGATGATACACCCCATGATGAGGATTGTACCAGACTGGATGATACAGGGGCTGGCTCTGCATCACCTTATCTGATTGTTTCTTCCATAAAGACTATGCACTGTTTATGATATTGCTTGTTGGCCATTAACTTTCTTTTCAGGTGTTATAGCCACACTACAGCTAGTTTTTTGTTATTTGGCAGTGATGGTGGACTGTTGGCTTTGAAGGGGAGGGGCATCTGATAATGCCCATCTTCCTCTTGCTTAATATTGTCATTCAGAATCTGTATAAAGCGAACATCATCCTGAGACACAAATTTGTTTTCACAGTAAAGTCTGACTCCAAAACCCTTAACATATCTGGAACAGCAGGCACTGGCAACTCTTTCACTGAAACATGATGCACAAACCCATGGTTTCCGCGCCTATCCGGATGAGGGTCGGAAAACCCAATGATACCCCAACCAAGTGCAGTTCGTTGGCCAACAGGTTCATAGTCACCACCCCTAATAACCTCTAGAGGCATGAGCGCTTAAGGGCAGTCATAACCAGTGAGAAGGTCCACCTCATAATCTTGCAGTGGTGATAACTTGTTGGCTAAGTGCTTAAGGTGAGGCCATAGGAGTGCAGTAGCTTTTGTTGGAATGTGGGACTGGTCAGCTGGGAGGAAGTCATGAGTGTAAGCCTGCTGAATCTGTATACAAGTTTCATTCTGAAGACATTGAACTTGAAGACCAGTTACCGTTTTACTGGTCATTATTGTATTAACAGATGTCATTATACTTAAACTAAGCTGTACTGGCTGAGCATATACAGTGGGGCAAAAAAGTATTTAGTCAGCCACCAATTGTGCAAGTTCTCCCACTTAAAAGGTGAGAGAGGTCTCCAATTTTCATCATAGGTATATCTCATCTATGAGAGACAAAATGAGGGAAAAAAAAATCCAGAAAATCACATTGAAGGATTTTTAATGAATTAATTGGTAAATTCCTCGGTAAAATAATAATTTGGTCAGTAACAAAAGTTCATCTCAATACTTTGTTAGATACCCTTTGTTGGCAATGACAGAGGTCAAACGTTTTCTTTAAGTCTTCACAAGGTTTTCACACACTGTTGCTGGTATTTTGGCCCATTCCTCCATGCATATCTCCTCTACAGCAGTGATGTTTTGGGGCTGTCGCTGGGCAACACGGACTTTCAACTCCCTCCAAAGATTTACTATGGGGTTGAGATCTGGAGACTGGTTAGGCCACTCCAGGACCTTGAAATGCATCTTACGAAGCCACTCCTTCATTGCCCGGGCGGTGTGTTTGGGATCATTGTCATGCTGAAAGACCCAGCCACGTTTCATCTTCAATGCCCTTGCTGATGGAAGGAGGTTTTCACTCAAAATCTCACAATACATGGCCCCATTCATTCTTTCCTTTACATGGATCAGTCGTCCTGGTCCCTTTGCAGAAAAACAGCCCCAAAGCATGATGTTTCCACCCCCATGCTTCACAGTAGGTATGGTGTTCTTTCTCCTCCAAACACGACAAGTTGAGTTTTTACCAAAAAGTTCTATTTTGGTTTCATCTGACCATATGACATTCTCCCAGTCCTCTTCTGGATCATCCAAATGCTCTCTTGCAAACTTCAGACGGGCCTGGACATGTACTGGCTTAAGCAGGGGGACACGTCTGGCACTGCAGGATATGAGCCCTGGCGGCGTAGTGTGTTACTGATGGTAGCCTTTGTTACTTTGATCCCAGCTCTCTGCAGGTCATTCACTAGGTCCCCCCGTGTGGTTCTGGGATTTTTGCTCACCGTTCTCGTGATCATTTTGACCCCACGGGGTGAGATCTTGCATGGAGCCCCAGATCGAGGGAGATTATCAGTGGTCTTGTATGTCTTCCATTTTCTAATAATTGCTGCCACAGTTGATTTCATCACACCAAGCTGCTTACCTATTGCAGATTCAGTCTTCCCAGCCTGGTGCAGGTCTACAATTTTGTTTCTGGTGTCCTTTGACAGCTCTTTGGTCTTGGCCATAGTGGAGTTTGGAGTCTGACTGTTTGAGGTTGTGGACAGGTGTCTTTTATACTGATAACGAGTTCAAACAGGTGCCATTAATTCAGGTAACGAGTGGAGGACAGAGGAGCCTCTTAAAGAAGAAGTTACAGGTCTGTGAGAGCCAGAAATATTGCTTGTTTGTAGGTGACCAAATACTTATTTTACCGAGGAATTTACCAATTAATTCATTAAAAATCCTTCAGTGTGATTTTCTGGATTTTTTTTTTCTCATTTTGTCTCTCATAGTTGAGGTATACCTATGATGAAAACTGGAGACCTCTCTCATCTTTTAAGTGGGAGAACTTGCACAATTGGTGGCTGACTAAATACTTTTTTGCCCCACTGTACATCCCAACTCTGAAAACAAATTTTCTAGAATGAAGGTGGAGTTGCTCTGTGTGTCGAGAAGAGCATAAGTAAGTATTTCTCTCTGAGGCTCTGTTGTCGAAGACACAAGGACTGGAGCAATGCTAGATGTGGAAGAAGCATGTAGAGTCAAGGTATGAGACATCACCTTATGGACTTCATTTTGCACATGTTCTCCTGTGGCAGCAAAGTCACTTGTCATTTCAACAGGTTCTGTGCCATCTTTATGCAGGCAGGTGGGATGACATTGACCACAGGTGTTACAGGTATGTCACCTTTTACAATCTTTGGCAGCATGCCCTTTCCTCAGTCATCCAAAGCATAGTTGATGTTCATATACAAAAACTCTTTTCTCATCCATAGTTCTTTCAGCAAAAGTTGGCCACTGCAACTCCATGTGCATCATTCTTACAGACCAAGCAAGGTGGCTTTGGGGTTTCTTGTGTCGCCAAGTTAGAGACTTTTAATTGCATGCTTGTATTCAGCGTTTTAACCCTCTTTGGCATTGTCTCAGCTGTTGTTTTCATATTAATCATTAAAGGAGAGGCAATAGGATTACAAGCAATTCTGGCTTCTTTTTGCATAAACTCAGTAAAACTTTTAAAGCTTTGATAACTACCTGATCGATATAGTTCTTCAACAACAAGCCAACTCCATCTATGCACCAGCCACTCAGGGAGCTTCTGAAAAATTTTATGATTTTCCTCACAATCATTTAGAATTGACAACCCTTTAACATGGGGCATGGCTTCAGCACAACCTTTGAGAAAATCAACCAACTCTTGAAGCACTTTAAGGTCATTAGCAATTATTTTTGGCCATTTCATCAGGCTCTCTCTTAAGGCTCTTTGAACAACCAAAGTGTCTTCCAGATCTGTCTTCTAGAACAGCCCAAACACCATGGTATGCATCCTCTGAGTTCTGATAGGAGAAACCTTCCACAACCTTACGTGCCTCTCCTGAAAGATAACTCTTTAAATAGAGCATCTTCTCACTTACTGGAAGGGGCTTCTGGTCAATCAGAGACTTAAAGGATGTTTTACAGTCAATGAACTTTAAAAAATCCCCTGTAAAGGTTGTGGGTTCTGGAACAGGTAAACAGCTTAAGTGAAATGCACTTATTACTTCAGCCAAACTAGCTTCTTGAAGAAGGCTGTGATCTTCCTGCATTAACCTCTGAGGTACTGCATAGTGAGGTTGAAATGGTGTAACTTGTGGATTTAGCAAAGGCTGCTGGTCAGTGTCAGAAGTACCTGTGCTAGTTTCATCAACACAACTTTTAGACATATCAAATTTATTATATGCCCTTACACAAGCCTCTGTAACCATCACTTCACAGTTTGCTTGCAGCTGTTGTAGCTTTGATTTTTCCTTCATTAGCTTTAATTTCATTTCAGCCTCCTTTTCTTTAATTTCTCCCAGCATTTGTGTTTCCTTAAATTTCTATTCACTCTCCAGCTTGTCCACCTTGGCTTGATGTTCATGTAGGATTTGGCTAGCCTTTGCTTGCTCAACCTTTGCTGCGAGATCTGCTTCTGCATCAGCTCGTTTACTGGAGGACCTGGAGATGGCGCTTTCTTGTTACACTGTAATTTCCCAGTTTGGGATCAGTAAAGTACATCTGACTGACTGACTGAAGGTTGGACCAACTGTCAAAGTCTGACAGAGTATCAGGACACTGAAGTTTGCTGATTAGATTCTTTGGCTCTAACATATCCCTTTCATTTCAGTGGAGGACCCGAGCCCTCCTCATGCACCTCTCTCTCACCCCATGTGCTGTGTCACCGTAGAAATGCACACGAGCAGGTGTGTGTGAGAAAGTTCCCGACTGATCACAGGATCACATTAATGCTGCAGGCAAAACGTCTTGAAGCTCACCCCTCGAACAAGCATCAATAAAACACAAGACTGACATAATTTTGGCATTCTCAGAATCATGAGGCTTTCAGCTACGCAGCTGTGTAAAATTTGTGTTCCTAAACACAAAATTGTGGTCACACTGGCGAGTTAAAAATGGAGGACATTTTTTAAGCTGAACTTATCCAGCTAATTCAAACGTAGGAGAATTTGTCATTTTTTTTTTGTCACTTACAGGCTCCTGGAGAAAAAAAATAGACAACTTCTGCAGCTGTGCAGCTGCACATTTTGATATATATTTTGTTTTCCATGGATGCATGAGTACCTTCAGAACCCATGCACAACAACGGTAAATTATTTGCAATTTTTTTGGGATGAAATATAATACAATAAATAACTTGTCATTGTTAAACCATCTTTTTATTTGACTGATTTCTGATTAAATTCAAAAGTTTCTGAAACTTCTTACCAGAGCACAGAATACTTGTCATCAGCAAATAAGTTTAAATAAATCAGGCACTTTATATAAGTTATTAATATACATATTAAATAATGTTCGGCCCAGTACTGACCCCTGGGGGACACCACACACAGTGTCCAAACATTCAGATTTATACTCACATCTTCATAAATTGTTTCCTGTTTGTTGAAAAACTTCTGACCCAATTCAGAACCACCCCATTCCATATCTTTACAATTAATTTAACAATTCATTGTATTGAATTCTTATTTTAGATCAAGAAATACTCCAGCTGTAAATGTCTTTATGGAATTAGGGATTTCTTCCGTGAGTTCTGTTAATGCTAATGATGTAGACCAGTTTGTTCTAAATCCATATTGACTGTCAGAGAGCAGTTTGTGTTGGTCTATAAACTTTTGTAATCCATCACTGAAGAGTTTTTCTAGAATTGTTGACAACTGTGTCAGAAGATAAACCTGAAGTGTTACTTGTCACTAGATTTATATAATGGAATGACTTTTGCAGTTTTTTTTCCACAATATTTTTTATTGAACCTTTTTTAACAAACATGACACAAACAATCAAACACTAACACTAAAGTAATTTAAAAATAAAGGAAAAGAAAAAAAAATGTACTAAAAACACCAACAACCATTAACAAAAGCAAGTCATCAACAATGCTCCTCTGTTTAGCCTAGGCAATCCATTACATAAGTATACATATTATACATTCACCAATTTGGAATTTACAAGGTCCACACACATCATTCACCTTCTTCTTCAGAAGTTATGTTTAATTTCTTTACATAATCAATGAAAGGTCTCCATATATTCTCAAACACATTTTCCTTTGATTTCAGTATGTATGTTATTCTTTCTAGTGGAAGGTTTGTAAACATCTGTCTTAACCACTGAGTCACATCTGGTCTATGAGTCTTTTTCCACAGTAGTGCAATACATTTTTTGGCATTAAGCAAACTGAGGTCTATGAATGCTCTTTCACTCTTATTAAAGTTATGCTTTTCTGGATACAGACCCAACAAAAACAGTTTAGGGTTCAGTGTGAATTGTTTTGAAATTATTTTTTCTATTGTTACCCTCACCTTTTCCCAAAACATTCTAATTTTTCTACATTCCCATAAACAATGAAATAGGGTTCCTTTACTTTCCATACATTTTGTGCACGTATCTGGAATGTTTTTGTTATATCTATTTAACTCCACCGGTATAACATACATCCACATTAACCATTTAAAATGTATCAATTTAAGACGTACATTTATTGATTTGGTTTGAGCTTCTGTACAAGCCAATTCCCATTGTTCCTCTGAAATTTCAGTTTGCAGGTCTTCTTTCCAATAATTCATTCTTTTCTGTGAGTTTTCACTTGAGGATAGTGTCAATGAGTTATAAAACTCTGAAATAATACCCTTTCTCTTACCATCTTTCGTCAAAATTTTTTCCAAGGATGAATAAGTAGGTCGGGTGAGAGCATTATTTTGATTTGATCGAATAAAATTCCTAAGCTGAAGATATTTAAAAAAATGTGTTCTATTAAGATTAAATTTGATCCTCAGATCTTCAAAAGACATTATGTTATCTGAACGTGACAAATATAAGTCTTGAATCTTTTGAATCCCTTTTAAATTCCATACTTTAAATACAGCATCCGCTCTCCCTGGTGTAAAATATTGATTACCCCATATTGGGCTAAATTGTGACAATAAGTGTGGTTCTTTTAAATATTTTTTGATTTCACACCATATTTTGATCATATGCTTTACAATAGGATTTTTAACTTGTTTCTATAATTTTTAAGCCGAGTCTGAGTGTATGAATAAGGGAAGAGGTAAAGGTAAATTGTATGATTCCATTTCAGTCCAGTGAGGGAGATCATTTGATGAAAAATAATATGTCATAGACCTCAGTTGTGCTGACCAGTAATACAACATAAAGTCTGGACATTTCAGACCTCCATGATCAAACGGTAAATATAGTAAGGACAGACGTAATCTAGCCTTCCTATTGTTCCATATAAATTCCACTAACTTTTTTTAAAATTCTTGAGAATAGATCTGAAGGTGGTGGTAAAGGAATATATTGAAATAAATAAAGTATTTTGGGCAAGATATTACTTTTAAGTATATTAATTCTCCCGATCATCGACATTGGTAGTGACATCCATCTCTGAAGCAACTCATTAATATCTGTCATAAAGGCTTCATAGTTGACACTGGCGACTGATTCTAACTTAGGCACAATTTGAATTCCTAAATATTTAAACTGATTTACAACATTGAATTGATTTACCTCAGGAGCTGGGTGATTTCTCTGGGTCTCATTCAGCATTAATATTGAAGATTTAATTTTATTTATTTTATATCCTGATATTTCCCCAAAGTTCTTTATTAAATTTAACAAGGTCGGAATTGATTTTTTATGATTCGACATAAACAAAATTATGTCATCAGCATACAGGGAAATTTTATGTTCTGTTGGTCCTACTTTAATTCCATATATTTGTGGATGTAAACGTACTGCCATCGCTAAAGGTTCAATTGCCATAGTAAACAGTAAAGGTGAAAGTGGACAGCCTTGTCGACATCCTTTATTGATTTTGAGATATTGCTATTTGTTAGGATTTCTGCTGTAGCATTATTGTATATTATCTGAACCCATTTTATGAAATTATTTCCAAGTCCAAACCTTTGTAGGACTTCAAAAAGAAAGGGCCATTCGACCCTATCAAAGGCCTTTTCAGCATCCAATGATAGGAGAGCTGTATCCGGTTCTTCTTTATTAGAATAAATAATATTAAATAGTCTTCTTACATTATGGAAGCCTTGTCTTCCCATTATAAAGCCATTCTGATCTCGGTTAATAATATTTGGTAATATTTCTTGTAGTCGTCTTGCTAAAATTTTACAGATTATCTTAAGGTCAGCATTTAATAGGCTTATTGGTCTCATGTTTTCACATTTATTAGAGGGTTTACCTGGTTTTGGCAACAGTATAATTAAGGCATTATTTATGTATGGTGGTAAATTACTATTTTGAAATGCTTCTAAAACCATTTCCAAAAATGGTTTTATTAATTTATTCTTAAATTTTTTATAGAGGTCAACTGGAAGACCATCTGGTCCCGCACTTTTTCCTGATTTCATATTATCAATGGCTAGCCCAACTTCTTCTTGACTAATTTTTGACTCCAGTATCTCCCTGTTTTCATTTGGAATACACGGTATAGATAATCCGTCCAAAAACCCATTTAGTTTTGTTAAGTCAGTTTCATTTTTTGTATCATAAAGTTTTTCATAATAATCTCTAAAGACACTATTAATTGCTAAAGGATCTACAACTGCCTGTCCATTACTTATAATACTGGTAATTGGTGTTTTAAATTCTAATTGTTTAATCTGCCATGCCAATAATTTTCCTGATTTTTCACTTTGTTCATAAAAGGTTTGCTTCAATCTTAGAAGACTTGAGGCAGCTCTATTCGCTGATTTTTTTTTTTTTTTTGTCATATTCAGCTCTCAGAATCAGTAATTCGTTCTCTAATTTTGGATTACTTCCTGCATACACTTTTTCTCGAAGAATTTTTATTTTACGTTCCAATTGGACTCTCTCCTCTCGAGTCTTCCTAGATTTTGAACCTGTATAACTAATAATATGCCCCCTAATAAAAGCTTTGAAAGCTTCCCACTTTATACATGCTGATGTTTGTGTAGTATTGATATCAAAGAACTCATCTATCTGTTTTTCTATGTACTTAACAAATTCCTCATCCTGAAGCCATTTATGCTGAAATTGCCACCTACCTGGAACCTTTGTCAATTTCTTATCTACATATATTAGACAGCAGGGTGCGTGATCAGATATCACGATGTTATCATAGAAACAGTTTTGAATCTTGGACCTTAATTCTGTGGAGATCAAAAAATAGTCAATACGTGAAAATGTCTTGTAGGTATTAGAATAACAAGAATAGGCTTTGACTTGTGGTTTCATTTCTCTCCATATATCTAGCAATCTCAATTCTTTCATAAAATGATTAATGGTCATCCTGCATCCATTGTGCGTACAGTCCAGTCCTGTTGATCTATCTATACTGGAATTCAATGTACAATTAAAATCCCCTGCTATTATATGTTGCCCTGTGAGTGATGCTAAACTAAGAAATAAATTAACGAAGAAGTTTTGATCATCTATATTGGGACCGTATAAGTTCACCAGATTTATATTTTCTAATAACAAAGATCCTTGGATGATTAGATATCTTCCCAATTTGTCTCCAATTACATTTTTCACTTGAAATGGGACTGTTTTAAGATAAGATAAGCCTTTATTAGTCCCACAACGGGGAAATTCCAGGATTGCAACCGCACAGGGATAGCAACACTCAGAGCAACAATCAGAAGGCAAGAAAAAAAACAAGCAAGCAAGAGCAGCTAATATACATATGTACATATTACTATAAAATATATATATACACACACACAGTGCAGAGCATTGTAGCTGGATGCAATAAATATATGAATATGTAAACACACAGTGCGGAGCATTGTGGCTAGATGGAATAATATGTAGATATATAAACACACAGTGCGGAGCATTGTAGCTAGATGGAATAAATATATAGATACAGTATATAAATATAAACACACCCAGTGCGGAGCATTGTAGCTAGATGGAATAAATATGTAAATATATAAACACACACAGTGCAGAGCATTGTTGCTAGATGGGATGAAACAGCACAACCGTCTACTTAGTTATCCTACATGGTATGATTATGTGCCCATACATATTCTCACTCTCCATAGCGACCGGTATTTTCCTAGTTGTATGCCGGAGGGGACCATTGTGTAAGTCTATTGCATCTTTTGCATTCAAAAAACTATTAGTTTGTTACGTCCTTTTGCTATCTCTGCGAGCAGCCCTGCTTAGGTTGTACAGTCTGACAGCCGTTGGTAGGAAGGACCTGCGAAACCTCTCGGTTGTGCACCTGGGATGATGTAGTCTGCTGCTAAATGAGCTCCTCAGTGCATTCAGTATGTCCTGCATAGGGTGGAACTCGGACTCCAGCAGAGATGACAGTTTAGCCACCGTCCTTCTCTCTCCTATCTCCTCCACCGGATCAAGGCGCTGCCCCAGGACAGAGCTAGCTTTCTTGATCAGTTTGTTCAGTCTCTTCCTATCGGCTGCAGTAATGCCACTGCCCCAGCAGACCACTCCAAAAGTGATGGCTGATGCCACCACCGTTATGTATGAGAGTCATAACTCCCCTGGCTTGGGATGAAAATGATGAGGTGAACACACTTCCCTGCCATCTTCTCCTTCTTCTTTTTACATCCTCCTCTATTAGATGAGTTTCTTGTAAAAACACAATTTTTGAATCTATGTCTTTTATTTTATTCATAACTTGTTTGTTTTTTTAGATTTTGTAGACCTCTGCAATTCCATGAAGTTAATTTAAGATTAACACTTTGGTCTATGATCAATAAAGAGTTTGAGATTACCTTGCAAAATAAACATGCTCATACAGAGAAGCAAAAACATGGATGGTTGAACATTCATCCCACAAACTACACAAAAACAAATTCCCCTTCCCCATATTCGTGGTAATCCCCTCAAAATCAAAAAAAAAAAAATCCCATCTCCCGCTATAGCCAGTGGCTGCTCCTCATTCGCAAGGATCAGTCAAACCACTTACTCTTTTCTCCTCTCAATCACCCTGACTCTGCTACTTTAAATGACATGACAATAACTCTCTTCTGTAGTTTTTCCAACTTAACTCCAAAATTTTATAGCAACTTTGTACATCATAGCTTTTTTTTTACATTTTGTAGACATGCTATATGTTTCAAATCAGTCAGATACTTGTACATATGCTTAAATATTCTACCTTTATATCTTGTTCTTGCTTCATGCTTAGCTCCCGCCAGTCTCTCCTTGGATCTGCTTGATAAGCTCCTGCGCCTCCTGAGGGGTCTTGAAGATATGGGTTCTCCCTTTATATGTGACCAGCAGTCTTGCCGGATGAATCACTCCGTGACGAATCCCGAGGTTGCGCAGCTCTTTACGGGCGGAGTCAAACTGCTTCCTTAATTGTTGAATTCCTGTGGCCAAATCTGGGTAGAACCGCACCTGATGATCCTGGTATTTGATTTCTCCTTTAGCACGCGCTGCGTTGGTGATCGTCATCTTGTCTCTGTAGCTGAGGAACTTCATAATCAGCGTCCTCGGTGGTGTCTTATTATCTCTCAGTGGGCCGATTCGGTGAGTGCTCTCCAAGACGACCGATGACTGCAGACCCGCGTTGTTCAGCGCCTCTGGAATCCACTTTTCCAAAAAGGAACATGTATCCCGTCCCTCCGTACCCTCCAGGAGGCCCACCAGCCTTAAATTATTCCGTCCCGACCTGGATTCTAAGTCCAGGACGTTATCTTCCAGACGTTTATTTTTTAATTCCAATGTTTGGACCTTTAATTGTACGCTGGTGATGTCATCTTCAGCGTTGGAGATTCGGAGCTCCGCCTGCGAAACTCGTTCCATACAGTCGCTTATTTCTTTTCTCATACCTTCTATCGCTGCTATAATCCCATCAAACTTAGACGAAAAGTCTGCTCTCATGGAGCTGATGGCAGCCAGCACCACATTCGTGCCCCCTTCAGCAGACGCCGCTCCGCCGCTAGCTTCCTCCACCATAGTCTCTGGAGATTTTCCTGCTTCGTCACGAGCGTGGAAGTCTGTTAGCTTGGATTGTTTCGAAGAATCGCTTTTTCCTCCGCCCAATTTCCCAGCCTTCGTCTTTACCATATCTGTGCCTAAACGCTGAGATAGGTTTTTGTTCCAATTGAGAGGTTTTAGCCTTCTTTTTATTTTTAGGAGCAGAGCAGAGTGAAACACGTCTTCCTACGTGGCCGCCATAACCGGAAGTCGACTTTTGCAGTTTTAATTTTTTTTTTTCCACAATATCTTTATTGAACCTTTTTTTTTTTTTTTAACAAACATGATACAAACAATCAAACACTAACACTAAAGTACTACAAAAAAAGAAAAAAATGCACTAAAAACACCATCAACCACCAACAAAATCAAGTCTTTAACAATGCTCCTCTGTTTAGTCTAGACAATCCAATACATAAGTATACATATTATGTTCACCAGTTTGGAATTTACAAGGTCCACACACATCATTCACCTTCTTCTTCAAGAGTTATGTTTAAATTTTTTACATAATCAATAAAAGGTCTCCATATATTCTCAAACACAATTTCCTTTGATTTCAGTATATATGTTATTCTTTCTAATGGAAGGTTTGTTAACATCTGTCTTAACCACTGAGTCACATCTGGTCTATGAGTCTTTTTCCATAATAGTGCAATACATTTTTTGGCATTAAGCAAACTGAGGTCTATGAATGTTCTTTCACTTTTATTAAAATTATGCTTTTCTGGGTACAGACCCAACAAAAACAGTTTAGGATTCAATATGATTTGTTTTGAGATTATTTTTTCAATTGTTACCCTCACCTCTTCCCAAAACATTCTTATTAATCTACATTCCCATAAACAATGAAATAGGGTTCCTTTACTTTCCATGCATTTTGTGCATGTATCTGGTATATTTTTGTTATATCTATTTAACTCCTCCGGTGTAACATACATCCGCATTAACCATTTGAAATGTATCAATTTAAGGCGTGCATTTATTGATTTGGTTTGAGCTTCTGTACAAGCCAATTCCCATTGTTCCTCTGAAATTTCAGTTTGCAGATCTTCTTTCCAGTAGTTTAATCTTTTCAGTGAATTTTCACTTGAAGATAGTGTCAATGAGTTATAAAACTCTGAAATAATACCCTTTCTTTTACTATCTTTCATCAACATTTTTTCCAAGGATGAATAGATAGGTCGAGTGAGAGCTTTATTTTGATTTGATTGAATAAAGTTTCTAAGTTGAAGATATTTAAAAAAATGTGTTCTATTGAGATTAAATTTGATCCTCAGCTCTTCAAAAGACATTATGTTGTCTGCACATGGCAAATATAAATCCTGAATCTTTTGTATCCCTTTTAAATTCCATACTTTAAATACAGCGTCCGCTCTCCCTGGTTTAAAATATTGATTACCCCATATTGGACTAAATTGTGACAATAACTGTGGTTCTTTTAAATAGTTTTTAGCTTCACACCATATTTTGATCATATGCTTTACAAATGGATTTTTAACTTGTTTTTGTAATTTTTTTGCCGAATCTGAGTATATGAATATGGGAAGAGGTAAAGGTAAATTGTATGATTCCATTTCAGTCCAGTGAGGGAGATCATTTGATGAAAAATAATATGTCATAGACCTCAGTTGTGCCGACCAATAATACAACATAAAATTTGGACATTTCAGACCTCCACGATCAAATGGTAAATATAATAAAGACAAACGTAATCTAGCCCTCCTGTTGTTCCATATAAATTCCACTAACTTTTTTTTTATTCTTGAGAATAGATCTAAAGGTGGTGATAAGGGAATGTATTGAAATAAATAAAGTATTTTAGGTAAAATATTACTTTTAAGTATATTGATTCTCCCGATCATCGACATTGGTAGTGACATCCATCTCTGAGTTAACTCATTGATATCTGACATTAAGGCTTCATAGTTGACACTGGCGACTGATTCTAGCTTAGGCATAATTTGGATTCCTAAATATTTAAACTGATTTACAACATTGAATTGATTTACCTCAGGGGCTGGGTAATTTCTCTGGGTCTCATTTAGCATTAATATTGAAGATTTAGTTTTATTTATTTTATATCCTGATATTTCCCCAAAATTCTTTATTAAATTCAACAAGGTTGGAATTGATTTTTTTAGATTCGACATAAACAAAATTATATCATCGGCGTACAGGGAGATTTTATGTTCTGTTGGTCCAACTTTAATTCCATATATTTGTGAATGTAAACGTATCGCTATCGCTAAAGGTTCAATTGCCATAGTAAACAGTAAAGGTGAAAGTGGACAGCCTTGTCGACATCCTCTATTGATTTTTATTGGTTTTGAAATATTGTTATTTGTTAGGATTTCTGCTGTAGCATTATTGTATATTATTTGAACCCATTTTATGAAATTATTTCCAAGTCCAAACCTTTGTAGGACTTCAAAAAGAAAGGGCCATTCAACTCTATCAAAGGCCTTTTCGGCGTCCAATGATAGGAGAGCTGTATCCGGTGCTTCTTTATTAAAATAAATAATATTAAATAGTCTTCTTACATTATGGAAGCCTTGTCTACCCTTTATAAAGCCATTCTGATCTCGATTAATAATATTTGGTAAAATTTCTTGTATTCGTCTTGCTAAAATTTTACAGATTATCTTAAGGTCGGCGTTTAATAGGCTTATTGGTCTCATATTTTCACATTTATTAGAGGGCTTACCTGGTTTTGGCAGCAGTATAATTAAGGCATTATTTATGTATGATGGTAAATTATTATTTTGAAATGCTTCTAAAACCATTTCCAAAAAAGGTTTTATTAATTTATTCTTAATTTTTTTATAAAGGTCAACTGGAAGACCATCTGGTCCTGCACTTTTTCCTGATTTCATATTATCAATGGCTAGCCCAACTTCTTCTTGACTAATTTTAGACTCCAATATCTCCCTGTTTTCATTTGGAATACACGGTATAGATAGTTCGTTCAAAAACCCATTTAGTTTTGTTAAATCAGGTTCATTTTTGGTATCATATAATTTTTCATAGTAATCTCTAAAGGCTCTATTAATTTCTAAAGGATCTATAACTACCTGTCCGTTACTTATAATACTGGTAATTGGTGTTTTAATTTCCAATTGTTTAATCTGCCATGCTAATAATTTTCCTGATTTTTCACCTTGTTCATAAAAAGATTGTTTCAATCTTAGAAGACTCGAGGCAGCTCTATTCGCTGATTTTTTGTCGTATTCAGCTCTCAAAATCAGTAATTCATTCTCCAACCTTGGGTCACTTCCTGCATACACTTTTTCCTGAAGACTTTTTATTTTATGTTCCAATTTAGCTCTCTCCTCTCGAGTCTTCTTAGATTTTGATCCTGTATAACTAATAATATGTCCCCTAATAAAAGCTTTGAAAGCCTCCCACTTTACACATGCTGATGTTTGTGTAGTATTGATGTCAAAGAACTCGTCTATCTGTTTTTCTATATACTTGACAAATTCCTCATCCTGAAGCCATTTATGCTGAAATTGCCATCTACCTGATTCCTTTGTCAATTTTTTATCTACATATATTAGACAACAGGGTGCATGATCAGAGATCACGATGTTATCATAAAAGCAGTTTTGAATCTTGGACCTTAATTCTGTGGAAATCAAAAAATAATCAATACGTGAGAATGTCTTGTAGGTACTGGAATAACAAGAATAGGCTTTAACTTGTGGTTTCATTTCTCTCCATATATCTAACAATCTCAATTCTTTCATAAAATGATTAATAGTCATCCTACATCCAATGTGCGTACAATCCAGTCCTGTTGATCTATCCACACCTGGATTCAATGTACAATTAAAATCCCCTGCTATTATATGTTGCCCTGTAAGTGATGATAAGATGAGAAATAAATTAGCAAAGAACTTCTGATCATCTATATTGGGACCATATAAGTTCACAAGATTTATATTTTCTAATAGCAAAGAACCTTGAATGATTACATATCTTCCAAATTTGTCTCCAATTACATTTTTCACTTGAAAAGCAACTGATTTATGTATGAGAGTCATAACTCCCCTGGCTCGGGATGAAAATGAAGAGGTGAATACACTTCCCTGCCATCTACTCCTAATTCTTTTAACATCCTCCTCTATCAGATGAGTTTCTTGTAAAAACACAATTCTTGAACCCATGTCCTTTATTTTATTCATAACTTGTTTAAGTTTTTTTAAATTTTGTAGACCTCTGCAATTCCATGAAGTTAAATTAAGATTAACACTTTGGTCCATGATCAATAGAGAGTTTGGGATTACCTTGCAGTGTAAACATGCTCATACAGAGAAGCAAAAACATGAGTGGTTGAACATTCATCCTACAAACTACACACAAACAAATTTCCCCTTCCCACACTTGTGGCAAACCCCCCAAAATCAAAAGAAAAATTCTGTCTCCCGATATAGCCATCGACCGTTCCACACCCACGGGGAACAACCTAAGCCACTCCTTCTTCATCCTCCCAATCACCCTAACTCTACTGCTTTTAATGACGTAACATTAACTCTCCTCTGTAGTTTTCCAACTTAACTCCAAAATTTTTAACAACTTTGTACATCATAGTTTTTTTTTTGTTTGTTTTGTTTTTGTTTTGTTTTTTTAATATATAATACAATCTATATTTTGTAACCTTACTATTTACTTCAAGTCAGTCAGATGCCTGTGCAAATGCTTAATTATTCTACCTTATATTTTGTTCATGCTTAGCTCCCACCAGTCTCTTCTTCTTCTTTGATCTTCTTGATGAACTCCTGCGCCTCCTCTGGGGTCTTGAAGATGTGGGTTCTGCCCTCATACGTGGTCAGCAGTCTCGCAGGATAGATTACACCATGATGAATCCCAAGGTTGCGCAGCTCCTCACGTACGGGATCAAACTGCTTCCTCAATTGCTGGATTCCTGTGGCCAAATCTGGGTAGAACCGCACCTGCTGGTCCTGGTGTTTAATCTCCCCCTTAGCTCGTGCAGCGCTGAAGATCTTCATCCTGTCTCTGTTGCTAAGAAACTTCATAATTAAGGTCCTCGGCGGTCCCTTATCTCTCCGTGGGCCAATGCGATGTGCTTTTTCCAGAACCACTGCTGATTGCAACTCCTCGCTGCCCAGCACCTCCGGAATCCACTTTTCCAGAAAGGAACATACGTCCCGACCTTCTGATTCCTCTGGAAGACCCACCAGCCTCAAATTATTCTGTCTCGACCGAGATTCCAAATCCAAAATATTATCTTCCAGAGATTTATTTTTTTTTTTCCAAAGTGCGCACCTTTAATTGAAGACGGGTGACGTCATCTTCAGCACTAGCGAGACGGAGCTCCATCTGCGCCGTTCGTTCTACACAGTCACCCAATTCCTTTCTTATTCCTTCCAACGCTGTCATAATCCCATCAAATCTAGAGGAAAAGTCCGCTCTCATTGAACTCATGGCAGCCATCAGCGCATCTGCGCCATTCCCCGCAGATATCACACCGTTGCCAGCCTCCTCCGCCACATATGGAGTTTTGTTTGCTGCGTCACAGACCTGAAAGTCCGTTAATTTGGACTGTTTCGGCGGCTCGCTTTTTCCTTTTCCTAGTTTTCCAGCCTTAGGCTTCGCCGACATATCCTCGCCCAAATGCTGGGATACGTTCTGTCCCAAATGAGAGAGTTATTTGCCGATTTTTTTTCTCCAGGGGCAGAGCAGAGCGAGACACGTCCGTCCTACGTGGCAGCCATAACCGGAAGTCTGCAGTTTTAATTTTATTAGGAAATTGTCCCGTTTGGAATGATCAGTTGAAGATGTGAGTTTGTGGTTTGGAAATTCCCTCAATTACCTGTTTCACCATTTTCATATCTGTATCATCACAACCACTTGTTTCAACATTTATTAACAGTTACTGAGTTGTAGTTATCTATGTTTTCTCTGTAAACATAAAGGTATCAATATCATTGCTGAGTCACCAGAGGTCAGGATAACAGCTGGGAGTTATTTTTTTATTAGGGGGTTATATGAGGCGGCTGTGGCGCAGGTGAAGTGTGGCTGACTACTGATCAGAGGATCAGGGGTTCGATTCCCGCTTTGTCTGCAGTCTGCATGTCAAAGTGTCCTTGAGCAAGACACTGAACCTTCAGTTGCTCCTGGTGGGTCAGTGCCTGTGTATGGCGGCTCCGCCGCCATCAGTGGGTGAATGGGTAGATGCCAAGTCGTTTGTTTCTTCCTGTTTTTTTATAAAAGTATGAGAAATACTTTCTTCCACACAATATCTCTTCTTTTTCTTCAACCGTTTTAAAAAAGATCAAACTAAGATTTCTTTCAATAAAATCAATGTCATTGTCATCTGTAGATTTTTTGTTGTTTTTTTTCATGAAGTTTCCACCAACACTTACACAATATTTATAAAGCTTCCTATCATTCACTTACTAATATTTTTCTCATTTTCAATCAAATGTTGAGACTAATTAACCTGTCTAGGGCAATTTCTGATTATGGTTTTTAATATACTCCATGCACCCTTATTAGTTTTTGTTTTCTAATATTTTACTGTAATATTTAAAGATTATCACTGATATCATTTTTTAGTAGTCAATTCACAACATTATTGTCAAAAGTATTAGTAAATATTTGATCAGTTAATGTGACTGGGTTTGATGATTTTAGGATGTAGGCTTAGGCTGTACAAATTATTGATGAAGTCATCTATCAGCTTGTGCTTATTTGGATTTATCAAGTCAACATTAAAATCACCACAGATGAACATTATTATATTTGATTTCTGTAAAATATTCTTCCATACAGTTCTTAAATGCATCTATACTAGAGCCAGACAGGTATTGTGAGGAGAAAAAGGATCTTCAGGAAGGGAAAAGAGGAGCTTAAGTCCATACAGAGGATGCTGAGGAGGAAGATCAGAGAGGGGAAGGGCAACTACAGGAGGAAGATGGAGGACAAGCTGCAGCAGAGCGACGTCAGCGCTGTCTGAAAAGGCCTCAAAACCATCTCTGGGCATCAGGATACCTCCTCCCAGACCATGGAGGTAGGGGGTGGGTGAACGACCTGAACCTGTTCTTCAACATGTTTGATCAACCACCCTCTCCTCCCCCTGCCCTCCAACTCCTGCTGCCTTCACCTTCATCTACTCCCCCTTTCCACTGCCCCCTCCACCCACCTCTTACACCCCCCAGCTCTCGGTGCACATCCCCTTCTGTTTTTCTCCTCACATGCCCAACACCCCCTCTGACCAGCGCACAGCCCCCCTGCCCCAGTCTGTCCCTCACTAAAATCAAGGTGAGATCTGAGCTGAAGATGATCAAGATGAAGAAGGCTGCAGGTCTGGATGGCATCAGCTCAAGGCTCCTCAAGTCCTGTGCAGACCAGCTGTACAGGATTGTGGAGCACATCTTCAGCTTGAGCCTGAAGCTGGGGAGGGTACCACAACTGTAGAAAACATCCTGCGTGGAACCTGTGCCGAAGACTCCGCATCCCAAGGACCTGAACAGCTACAGCCCAGTGGCCCTCACATCACACCTGATGAAGACCCTGAACAGGCTGCTCCTTGCCCACCTCTGCCCCCTGATGAGACCAATGATGGGCCCACTTCAGTTTGCCTACCAGCATGGCATCGGTGTAGAGGATGCCGTGATCTTCCTCCTACATTGTTCCCTGTCTCACCTGGAGAAGCCTGGGAGCACTGTGAGGATCATGTTCTTTGATTTCTCCAGTGCTTTCAACACTATTCAACCAGTGATCCTGTTTGGAAGACCAAGGAACTGGTGGTGGACAATCCCCCACAGCACCGGTAAACATTCAGGGAACAGACATTGAGATGGTTACATCTTAGAAGTACCTGAGTGTTCACCTGAACAATAAACTGGACTGGTCACACAACACTAACGCGCTCTACAAGAAGGGGTAGCCCAGGCTGTTCCTCCTGAGGAGACTCAGGTCTTTTGGAGTACAAGGGGCACCCCTAAACCTTCTACGACTCTGTGGTGGCATCAGCCATCATGTATGTAGGCAGGAAGAGACTGAATGGGCTGATCAAAAAAGCCAGCTCTGTTCTGGGGTGCCACCTCAACCCAGTGGAGGAGATAGGAGAGAGGATGAATGTAGCAAAGTTGCTGGAGTCTGTTTCATACCCCATGCGGGATACGCTGAATGCACTGAGGAGCTCATTTCGTGGCAGGCTGCACCATTGTAAGTGCTCCAGAGAGAGGTTCCACAGATCCTTCCTCCTTGCTGCTGCCACTACTTTGCACAATAGGGATCATTCCCTTCCAGTACACTAGTAAATCAATTATAGTAGGTATAAATGTGAGAGTGAATGGTTGTCTGTCTCTCTGTGTTGGCCCTGCTATGAGTTGGCGATCTGTCCAGTGTGTACCCTACCTCTCACCCAAAGATGCTGGGATAGGCTCCAGCTGCACCCCCCCCCCCCCGCGACCCAAAAAGGATTAAATGGTAGAAGATGGCGCATCGCAAGGACCGTGCGCACCACTGCGCACAGTGGCGCAGTGGTTTAGCACTGTGGCAGCACAGTTTACCCTCGGCTGGGGGATCGCAGGGATCGTGAGATCATGGGTTCGATCCCAGCCCCCGACCAACAGTGAGCTGTGTGGAGTTTGCATGTTCTCCCCGTGTTGCATGGGTTTACTCCGGGATTTCTCCGGTTTCCTCCCGCATACCAAAACATGTAGGTTTAGGGCGCTCGCGCACGCAGCGACCGGCAGCCGGTGGCTTGTCACCAGACTGCAAACCAAATCTACCTACGGGTACAAATAAGTAACAAAAAAAAAGATGGATGGATGGATGGCTCTTGCACTGTGTACATATACTTTATCTATATGCACTGTATATTTACTGCTTTTCTACCCAATTTCTTGATCTTATTCATTATCTTAGCTTCTTAGCTATTATTGCTCTAATCTAATCTAATCTAGTGCTGCTATAACTTTGCTGCTGCAATCCTGTAATTTCCCCATTGTGGGACTAATAAAGGTATATCTTGTCTTATCTTATTGCACAAAAGTAGAATTAAGAAAGGCAGGATAACTGAAAAATTGTGGCTTGATATAGTTTGATCTGTACATCCTGGCTTAATCCGTAGCACATTTGCCAAGCCAGGATGAAAAGGTGTGCACAGCTCTAGAAGCTAGCCATATTCTATTGAGTCTTTATACACTACTCAGAAAAAGTTAGGGATATTTGGCTTTCAGGTGAAATTTATGGAAAATCTAAAAAGTCCACGGTACAGTGATACATCATGAAAGTAGGACATTTAAGTAGAAGTATGCAATGGTGATTTCCTCATCTCCATCCATCTATCCATCCATCCTCTACCGCTTTTCTGGAGGTCCGGGTCACGGAGGCAGCAGCTCAAGCAGAGAAGCCCAAACTTCCCCCTCCCCAGCCACCAACTCCAGCTCTTCAGAGAGGATACCAAGACGTTCCCAGGCCAGCTGGGAGATGTAGTCTCTCCAGCATGTCCTGGGTCTGCCCCAGGGTCTCCTCCCAGTTGGACGTGCCCAAAACACCTCAAGTGGGAGGCATCCTGATCAGATGCCCAAACCACCTCAACTGGCTCCTTTCAATATGGAGGAGCAGCGGATCTACTCTGAGCATCTCCTGGATGACTGAGCTCCTCCTCTAAGGGTGAGTCCAGCAATCCTACAGAGAAAGCTCTTTTCAGCTGCTTGTATCCGTGATCTCATTCTTTTGGTCATTAACTAAAGCTCATGACCATAGGTGAGGGTGGAACGTAGATTGACTGGTAAATCAACAGCTTTGCTTTAGAGCTCAGCTTCCTCTTCACTACAACAGACCGGTGCAACGTCCACATCACTGCAAAGGTTGTGCATCCGTCTGTCAATCTCTCACTCCAATCTCCCCTCATTTGTGGATGAGATCCCAAGATACTTAAACTTCTCCACTTGGGGCAGGAGCTTGTCTCCAATTTGGAGAGGACAATCTACCTTTTTCAGGCTGAGGACCATGGACTCGGACTTGGAGGTTCTGATTGTCATCCCAGCCGCTTCACACTTTTTTTTTTCTTTTTTTTTTTGTTACTTATTTGTACCCGTAGGTAGATTTGGTTTGCAGTCTGGTGACAAGCCACCGGCTGCCGGTCGCTGCGTGCGCGAGCGCCCTAAACCTACATGTTTTTGGTATGCGGGAGGAAACCGGAGAAATCCCGGAGTAAACCCACTTAATACAGGGAGAACATGCAAACTCCACACAGCTCACTGTTGGTCGGAGGCTGGGATCGAACCCACGATCTCATGATCCCCGCGATCCCCCGGCTGAGGGTAAAACTGTAGCAAACTGTCCCAGCAAGGCCTGTAGGTCATTGCTTGATGAGGCCAACAGGACAACATCAACCCAAAACAGCAGAGATGAAATCCTGTGGTCACCAAGCATGACACCCTCCAATCCTTGGCTGTCCATAAAAATTATGAACATGATTGGTGATAAAGGGCAGCCCTGGCAGAGTCCAACTCTCACTGAAAATGAGTTTGACTGGGTGTTGGCAATAAGAACCAATCTCTTGCAATGGTCGTATAGGGACTGGACAGCTCACAACAATGAGCCCGATACCCCATACTACCGCAGCATCCCCCCCACAAGAGACCACGAGGGACGCAGTTGAATGCTTTGTCCAAGTCCACAAAACATGTGGAATGGTTGGACAAACTCCCACAAACTCTTGAGGATTATCGAGAGGGTAAAGAGCTGGGCCGATGTGCCATGGCTAGGACGAAAACAACATTGTTAATCCTGAATCAACCAGTGGTCTCCTCTCTAGTACCCTGGCATAGACCTTCTCAGGGAGGCTGAGAAGTGTGAACCCCTTAAAGTTGGAACACACCCTCTGGTCCAAGAACCACCACCCCGGTTTGCCATGCCAAAGGCACTGTCCCCAACTTCCACGCAATATTGCAGAGGCATGTCAAACATGACAGCCCTACAACATCCAGGGCCTTGAGGTACTCAGGGCAAATCTCGTCCATTCCTGGGGCCCAGCCACCAAAGAGTTTTTTAACCACTTTGGCGATCTCAATCCCTGTGATGGGCGAGTTGTCCTTCTTGTCCTCAAGCCCTGCTTCCTCTATGGAAGGCGTGTCAGTGGGATTGTGGAGAAAGTATTCCTTCCATCGCTCGACGATGTTCCTAGTCGAAGTCAGCAGCGCCCCATCCGCACCATACACAGTGTGGAGAGGGAACTGCTTCCCCCTCCTGAATCAGACAGTTTGCCAGAATATTTTTGAGGCCGACTGAAAGTCTTGTTCCCTGGCCTCACCAAACTCCTCCCACACCCAAGTTTTTGCTTCAGCAACCATCCGAGCTGCACTCCACTTGGCCTGCCGGTACACCTCAGCTGCTTCAGGAGTGTCACAAGCCAACCAAGCTCGATAGGACTCCTTCTTCATCTTGATGGCCCCCCTCACCACTGGTGCCTTCTACTTGGTTCGGGGGTTGCCACCACCTGATGCACCAACAACCTTGCAGCCACAGCTCTGGGCAGCTGCTTCAACAATGGAGGTGGAAAACATGGCCCATTCAGACTCCATGTCTCCAGGCTCCTTTGGAATGTGATTGAAGTTCTTCCGGAGGTGGGAGTTGAAGACCTCCCAGACAGGGGCCTCAGCCAGACATTCAGCACACCTTCATTATACGTTTAGGTCTACCGGGTCTGAGTGGCATCTGCCCCTGCCGTCGGATCCAACTCACCACCAGGTGGTGATCAGTTGACGGCTCTGTATCTCTCTTTACCCAAGTGTCCAAGACATGTGGTCGCAGGTCTGGTGACACGATTACAAAAATCGACCTGCGACCTAGGGCATCCTGGTGCCAGGTGCACATATGGACACCCTTATGCTTGAACATGGTGTTTATTATGGACAAACTGTGGTTAGCACAGAAGTCCAATAACTAAACACCACTTGGGCTCAGATGAGGCAGGCTGTTCCTCCCAATCACGCCCCTCCAGGTTTCACTGTCATTACCCACGTGTGCTTTGAAGTTCCCCCAGTAGGACAATGGAGTCTCCAGGAGGAGCACTCTCCAGCACCCCAGTCAGAGACTCCAAAAAGGGTGGGTACTCTGAACCATCATTTGGTGCATAGGCACAAATGATGGTCAGGATCATTCCCCAACCCAAAGGCACATGGAAACTACCCTTTCATCCACCGGGGAGAACTCCAATGTCGAGGCAGCAAGGTGGGGGGATATAAGAGTACCCACCCCTGCCTGTCGCCTCTCACCCTGGGCAACTTCAGAGTAGGCCAAGCTCCAGCCCCTCTCCAGGAAACTGGTTCCAGAACCGGAGCTGTGCGTTGAGGTGAGCCCAACTATATCTAGCAGGTATCTCTCAACTTTGTGCTCCAGCTCCTTCCCCACCAGAGAGGTGACGTTCCATGTCCCAAAAGCCGGGGATCAGACCGAGGAGGTATCTGCTTTTGCCTGCCACCTGATCCGCATAGCACCAGACCCCATGGTCCCTCCTGCAGGTGGTGAGCTCACTGGAGGGCGGACCCATGTAACTCCTTTAGGCTGAACCCAGCCAGGGTCCATTGGGAGAAACCTGGCCACCAGGCGCTAGCCATTGAGCCCCTTCCTTAGGCCTGGCTTCAGAGCAGGGCCCCAGTAACCCCATACCGGGCAAGGTACACTGAATCCTTGATGTTTTTGTTCATCATGGGAATCTAATGGATCACTCTTAGTCTGGCCCTTCACCCAGGACCAGTTTGTGTTGGGAGACCCTACCAGAGGCAAATTGCCCCAGACAACATAGCTCCTGGGATCACTAGGGCATGCAAACCCCCTACCATGATAAAGTGGCGATTCCTGGGGGGATTTCCTCATCTTAAACATTTGAAATGAGGGCACATGACAAGTTATTGAGACATTGACATTTTTTGTTGTGGTATACCCGCCACTATTGTTGGCTTTTGTTTCAATCAATAAATAAAATGTTTGAGATGAGGAAATACATTTTATTTATTGACTGAAACAAAAACTCCCCAGCTTCTACACCATCTGAGTGGACAGAGAAACACCACCACGAGTGGCAAATGCAAAGCAGGGGGACTTGCCATGCTCGTAAATTCCCACTGGTGCAATCCGGGACACATTCACATTAAAAGGCGTGAGTGTACCCCCAATATTGAACTTGTTGCCATAAGAATGTGCCCATACTATCTTACGAGGGAATTTACTAATGTGATCATCATTTCTGTTCCAAGGAAGCTGACACTGCATGTGACGTCATCCATTCTGTCACAGCAGACCTCCTCACAAAACATCCCAGCATATTCATCCTGATCACAGGTGACTTTAACCATGCTTCTCTATCCAAAACTCTCTCCACATTTTATCAGTTTGTTAAATGCACCACAAAAGAAAATAAGACTTTAGATCTGCTTTATGCAAATGTAAAGAATGCATATATTTCTCATGCTCTCCCCCCACTAGGCAGGTCAGACCACAGTTTAGTTCTACTCATACCTGAATATGTTGGTTGCTAAACAACAAGTTACAGTAAAGATAGTAAGCAAATTGTCTCCTGAAGATTTGGAGACACTTTGTGGTGCATTGGAAGCCACTGATTGGGAAGCTTTTTATGAAGCTCATGGAGAAGATATAGATGGCTTAACAAGACTATCACTGTTTATCAACCTTGGATCATAAGTGAGCTGAAAAACTTACTAAATCAAAAGAAGAGTGCTTTCAAGGCAGGGATAAAACAGAACTCATAAAGGTACAGAAAGACCTGAAACCGAAACTTGGGGAAAACAAACATCTATTGGAGGAAGTTGGACAAGAAATTGGAGGAAATTAATGTCAGGGCTGTGTGTAATGGGATGAGGGAAATACAAATGCTGCACGGTGGCGCAGTGGTTTAGCACTGTGGCAGCACAGTTTTACCCTCAGCCGGGGGACCGCGGGGATCATGAGATCGTGGGTTCGATCCCAGCCCCCGACCAACAGTGAGCTGTGTGGAGTTTGCATGTTCTCCCCGTGTTGCGCGGGTTTACTCCGGGATTTCTCCGGTTTCCTCCCACACACCAAAAACATGTAGGTTTAGGGCGCTCGCGCACGCAGCGACCAGCAGCCGGTGGCTTGTCACCAGACTGCAAACCAAGTCTACCTACGGGTACAAATAAGTAACAAAAAAAAAATAAATAAAAAAAAATGGCTTCAGTAAGAACAGGGGTGCTGTTGAGGGGAATACACAGTGGGCTAATGAGCTGAACCTGAATTTTTTTAATAGGTTTGAGTCACCCACCACCAATAGCAGCTCTGTCACTGGTCTGTTGTCCCCGCCCCCCATCACACACCAGCAGTAGCCAGCCAGCTCTAAGCCAGACACCTCTTTCCTCTCACTCACCAGGCAATTCTACCTCACCTCCTGACAGAACCACACTTCTTGACAGTACAGCCACCTTTAGCATTACTGCTTACCAGGTGAGGAAAGAACTGTGTATTGTGCACTATATAGTGAATCAGAAGTGAATCAGAAGTGAATCAGAAGTGAATGAGAAGACCAAGATGGCGCCCACAGCGGTCGACATGGTGCTTCGCTGCGCTCTTTGTTTGTTTTTGTTTGTCAATTGTGTGTCTGCTTGCACTTATACCCGTGAAGAACTTCTAAATATCAGGACTTTCACCCCCACGGACCTCCTCCCAGTTTTTCTAGCCCCTGCCGCCGATCTGGTTTATTGTTTGGCTCGGAAAGTGAGACGGCGAAAGAGAGGTAGACGAGTGGGCGCTCTCGTGCGGCTTCGCAGGAGAGGCTCGCGAACGGCGCTGCCTGGCATATTTCTGTCCAATACCAACTCTCTCTCTAACAAGGTAGATGAACTGAGACTGCTGATGCGTTTTAAGGACCTCGCCTCCTCAGCTGTCCTCTGCTTTACTGAGACCTGGCTCCGGGAAAATATACCGGACAGCGCGCTGCGCCTCGACGGCTTTCAGCTCTTCCGTGCTGATCGTGACACAGAGCTTTCCGGCAAGACCACAGGAGGCGGAGTCTGCTTCTACATCAACTGCAGCTGGTGCTCTGATGTAACGGTAATTTCCAAACACTGTTCTCCTGCCTTGGAATTTCTTGTTATCAATTGCAAGCCTTTTTACTCCCCGCGGGAGTTTGCTTCCTTTATAATGATCGCTGTGTACGCCCCTCCCGACGCGGACACGCGCGAAGCTCAGCGCGTGCTCGCGGATCACATTCAACACACAGAGCGGATTTTTCCAGACTCGCTGATTATTGTGGCTGGCGACTTTAATCAGTGCAATCTGAGCCACGATCTCCCCCGCTACAAACAGTTTTTTAAATGCCCCACCAGAGGATTAAACACACTGGATCACTGTTACACCACAGTGAAAGACGCATATCGCGCTGTCCCTCGAGCTGCGCTGGGATTATCTGATCACGTGATGGTTCACCTCATTCCCACATACAGACAGAGATTGAAGCTCACTAAACCTGTTGTGAGCACTACGAAGATACGGACCAGTGATGCTGAGGAGAAGCTGGAAACGTGCATGGAAATATCTGACTGGGGCATGTTTAAAGGAGCCACGCATGATCTGGATGAGTACACGGACACTGTGAACTCATATATCCACTTTTGTGAAGAGAACATTCTTCCATCACGCACCAGGGTGAGTTACTCTAATGACAAACCCTGGTTCACAGCTAAGCTCAGACAGATCAGGAAGGAGAAGGAAGCAGCGCTGAAAAGTGGAGACAGGGACTGCTACAGGGAGGTTAAATACCGGTTTAACAGGGAGCTGAAGAGGGCTAAATCTCTATACTCAGAGAGACTCCAGCAGCAGTTCACTGCTAATGATTCGGCTTCCGTGTGGAGAGGACTGAGGCAAATCACCAACTATCGACCTCAGGCTCCTAAAGGTCAGGATGACAAAGCCCTTTGTCAAAGACTGTCCCAACACTATGCCCGTTTTGACACCTCGTCATCTGTGTCCAACTCCCCCCCTCCCTCCAGCTCCACAGCCTCCACATTCCCTACTTCATTTAAGGCACCCCCCCCTCCTCCCCCCCTGCCCTTATCATCAGTGAGCAGGATGTGCTCAAACAGTTCTCCAGACTGAACCCGCGCAAGGCCCCCGGCCCAGACGGCGTGTCTCCCTCCACCCTGAGACTGTTCGAAACAGCTGGCTCCTGTCTTCACAGACATTTTTAACACCTCCCTTAAGCTATGCCACGTGCCGTCCTGCCTCAAATCCTCCACCATCATCCCTGTCCCCAAGAAGCCACGGATCACTGGACTTAATGACTACAGACCTGTAGCGCTCACCTCTGTAGTCATGAAGTCCTTTGAGCGCCTGGTCCTGTCCCACCTCAAGTCCATCACCACCCCTCTCCTGGACCCGCTGCAGTTTGCCTACCGAGCCAACAGGTCTGTAGACGACGCAGTCAACCTGGCCCTCCACTCCATCCTGCAGCACCTGGACTCCCCGGGAACCTACGCCAGGATCCTGTTTGTGGACTTCAGCTCCGCATTCAACACCATCCGCCCCGCTCTGCTCCGGGACAAGCTGTCCCTGCTCAACGTGCCTGACTCCCTCTGCAGGTGGATCATCAACTTCCTGACGGACCGGAGGCAGCATGTGCGGCTGGGAAAGACTGTCTCAGACTATACTAGCATCAGCACCGGATCACCCCAGGGCTGTGTACTTTCCCCCCTACTCTTCTCCCTTTACACCAACTCCTGCACCTCCAGCCACCAGTCTGTCAAGTTGATCAAGTTTGCGGACGACACCACCCTCATCGGGCTCATCTCCAACGGCGACGAGTCCGCCTACAGGAGAGAGGTGGCCCAGCTGGCGTCCTGGTGCAGCAATAACAACCTGCAGCTGAACGCTCTGAAGACAGTGGAGATGATTGTAGACTTCAGGAAAGTCACTACTCCTCTGCCCCCCCTCACCCTCTCAGGCTCTCCCATCACCACTGCTGATTCCTTCCGCTTCCTAGGCACTACCATCACCAGGGACCTCAAATGGGAGCCGACCATCAGCTCACTCATCAAAAAAGCCCAGCAGAGGATGTTCTTCCTGCGGCAGCTGAGGAAGCTCAAGCTACCCACCAAGATGTTAGTGCAGTTCTACACAGCCATCATCGAGTCCATCCTCACCACCTCCATAACCGTGTGGTATGCAGGAGCCACTGCCAGGGACAGACTAAGGCTGCAGCGCGTCGTGCGCACTGCTGAGAAGGTGATCGGCTGCAAGCTCCCATCTCTCCTGGATCTGTACATCTCCAGGACCCGGAGGCGTGCTGGCCGGATCATAGCCGATCCCTCACACCCTGGTCACGTACTGTTTGCCCCCCTCCCCTCTGGTAGAAGACTTCGGTCCATCCAGACTAAAACCTCCCGTCACATGAACAGCTTCTTCCCCTCTGCCATCAGACTGCTGAACACTAAGTGACTTATTGACTCTCGTGCACCATGTACAGCAGCTCAACCAGACTCATGTCAATCATCACTGTTTTCTTCCTGCATTACCGACTGCACTATATAGTTCTCCACAGTATCTGCTGCTGGCTAATATATTTTAACTGTTGACCAGTATCACTTAATCTTATCCTACACTTTATTACATGTATAGTTTATTTCTTTTATCTTATCATGTTTAATGTTGCAGCATTGTACCGAGACAAATTCCTAGTTTGTGTACTACATGAACAATGGCAATAAACCTGATTCTGATTCTGATTCTGATCAGCCATTTTGTCGTGCTGTTTGAAATCTTAACTGAAAATTTCATTCACTATATAGTACATTCAAAATATCCCACAATGCATTTTGAAAAGCAGTGTATAATGGATGGTCACTACATTAGCCAATATATCCCATAATGCGATGTGTAGCCTATGGAACAGTGAAAGGAGAGCCTCACATCACAACATAAATTACCTTTAAAAGGTCTGATGACACATTTTTGACTTCATCTAATTTTTCAACACATAATACAATATGACAAAATAGGTTGGTCTGTGCAGTTCTAAGTCAAACAGGTTTTTTTTTTCACGCGGATATCCAACGTTTTCATGAGCGCCACGTCACCAATTGCATCAGTGGCTGGCTATATTGTAGCGTCATCGACAGAACACAACGCTTGGCTGCCCATTGTACACACAGGATGGAAGCGGTTGAAAACATCGACGATGGTTCCGGCACATGTAGTCTGGAATTGGTTTGTGTTGTCCAATCTTCAGACGATTATAGTTCCGAAGAATGGGATGACAATGAAGAATCTGGGGGCATCAGACCACATAGGTTTGAGCCGTGCCAAGCGGGCATCATGCCTAGCGAATCAGACTCAGAGAGTGACAGTGGAGAGGCACACATGCCCGCCGCAGCAGTAGCGACAAACACACGGCAGGGGAACACCGAGTGTCATGCTTTTGTTACAGATATTGCAACAAATTACTTGTTTGTAAATATAATTTATTTAAACCCGATTTTTCAATAAAATCATAGCAGTGTATTCTCTGTGGCTCAGGCATTGGGTTTATTATGTATTATAGTTTGAGTTTTTGTTGTTTTTGTTTTGTACATGTGTTTTATGTGCGTTTTGACCCACTTTCAGGTGGGCACTGTCCAAAATTTGCTGGTCCGACCACACACCCTCTCTCTTTGACAGCCAGCTGTTCATGGTTTGTGTGCATCATCTGCCGTGTTGTCAGCCAGCCAATATTGCCAACACTATCACGACGTGTTAGTCACGCCACACAGCCGTGGTTCTGTTGCGCCCCTTGAAGTGATGTCGGCCCTGGGGTGCAACCGTGGTTAACACGTCTCCTCTCCATGTTTGCTGGGCGATGTCAGCCCCGAACACCAACTGTAAGTGTTTGTTTATTTTTGTAAGTCTTCACCTTTTTGGGAACTGTTGTCATCATTCTTATGTTCAATACATGTGCTGTGGTGAATTCGTCGCGTAAATCCATTCATCATGACCCTCCATGCGTTCTTACGCAGGGCACAGAGAGGGAGGATGAAATAACGATTATTTACGTGCAGGGTTCACCACAGCACATTTAATACAGAAAGACAGACAATTCCCAAAAAGGTGAAGACGTACAAAAAACACAAACACACTTACTGATGGTGTTCGGGGCCCAGCATCGCCCAGAGAACAAATGAGAAGAGACATGTTAGCCACAGGCGCGCCCCGGAGCCGACATTGCTTCAAGGACGCACGAGAACGACGGCGAACATGGAGTGACTAACACGTCGTGAGAGTGCTGAAAATACTGGCAGACTAACAGCACAGATGACAATACTATGGACCAGCAGTGCGTGACTGGCAAATGGCCGCTAAGTACATGCACTGCTGGTGATGGTGTGATGAGAAGCACCTGGCGAGGACCGGGAAACATGATCAGTGGGAGTTTGAATCAGCTGGTGATAATGAGAGAGGGGATGTGGTCAGACCGGCAAGCGTCAGCATGTGATCACAGAAAGTAGGTCAAAGCTGCGTGTAAATCCATTAATCCTTCCCCTCCTCGTGCGCTCCTCCTGCATAAAAGCGCATGAGGAGGCTTATGACAGTTGTCACTGAAGCGTGTGATGTGGTCTTTCAGGGCCTGCTGTTTATCTAAACCTGTGACACAACGCGAAGGCACAGCCGTAAAATTAAAACAAGAAACCAGAGAAACTGTGAGCTACAAAGCTGCTGTCATTCCAGTCAACAGCACCAGCATCCATTCTGTTGCTTACATCATGGTGGTGCCGCCCTTCATTCGGTGGGCGGCACCACAGTCCAGTCAGCGGCTGCGGTTTTTTGATAACTAGTTTATGCAGGCGCTGTTGTAGATATTATATTGATCATCGACAACTTTTGGGTTTACACAGCATGCTAAAAAATGTCAAAATCTTGTCATCAGCCCTTTAAGGTATTTAGATTTATTAATTCAGCAAAAATGATTTGATTTAATACATATTTACTACAAATTACATGCAAGTATTCATTTTTTACCACTGTTACATACTCTTACATTTTACTATCTCACCATGATGACATCATTAACTGTGCCGCAAAAACAAGCCCAGTAGTGTCCAAAATCTTAATTTTATTGTTATATTAAGTTTACTGTATAGTCCACTATATCTGTATATAGCGAGTAGGGAGTGAGTGAGTGAGTGAACATTCTGAACACAGCCCTGGAGAGGCTCCACCTCAGGAAGGCTCCAGGACCAGATGGCATATGTCCTTGTATGCTGAAGGCCTGTGCGAACCAGCTGTGTGGAGTCTTGCAGCACCTCTTCAACATGAGCCTATACCACCAGAGAGTTCCAGAGCTATGAAAAACATCACGCCTGATCCCAGTGCCTAAGAAAAATCATTCTGTGGCACTGAATGATTACAGGCCCATAGCTCTGACCTCCCACATAATGAAGGTCATGGAGAGGTTGGTGCTGGCTCACCTAGTAAGACTTGTGTGTTCAGCCCAAGACCCACCGCAATTTGCATACCAGCCCCATGTGGTGGTGGACGATGCAATTATTTACCTGCTGCAGAGGGCCTACTCCTCCCTAGACAGACCCAGCACCATGGTCTGCATTATGTTCTTCGACTTCTCGTCTGCCTTTAATACCATCCAGCTGGGGCTGTTGAGGGAAAAGTTGGACAGCATGGATGTTGACATTCCCCTCACTGCCTGGATCACCAACTATCTGATGGGCAGACCACAGTTTGTGAAGCTGTAGAGCTGTGTGTGTGACCGTCTGATAAGTAACATCGGGACCCCCCCCCCCCCCAGGGAACAATGATTTCTCCCTTCCTCTTCATCATCTACACCGCGGATTTTAAATACTATTCTGAGTCATGTCATCTTCAAAAATATTCTGATGACACGGCTATAGTGGGGTGTGTGGAGAGGGGATGGGATGAGGAGTACCAAATACTGGTGGGTGATTTTGTAAAATGATGTGGGAAGAACCACTTACAGCTAAATGTGGATAAGACAACGGTGATGGCGGTGGATTTCAGCCATAGGAAGTCGACGCCTCTGTCTATTTCCATCAGGGGTAGAGAAGTGGAACAAGTGACTTCTTACAAGCACCTCGGTGTTAGCTTAAACTGTAACTTAGAATGGTTCACAAACACCGAGGTACTCTTAAAAAAAAGGGCTTGAGCTGACTATTTCCTGAGAAGGCTCAGGTCCTTTAAAGTCTGCAATAGAATGCTACACATGTTCTACCAGTCGGGAGTGTTATCTATGGTAAAATACCTTGGATGAAGGATGAGGCAAGATGACTGGATGAACAGAGCTTTATTAAAGATGATGAACAGCGGTAACATGGTAGGCACCTGGCAGAGGGCACCGGTCAAAGAGGCCGCAATATGGATGCCCTCCGCTATATATAGGGCGGTGCAGTGACGTGACAGGAAGTTGCATGTCACTACATCGCACTTCACAATAATGTGCCAGAGCACAATATCACATTCTCTCCCCCCTTTAGAAAAGTTCAAAACCATGCACACAATTGAAACCCTCCCCAAATGTGGGACCCGAATCACACACTAACATAACGAAAAACAATGTACTAAAGTGGCCTAACACATTCACACAACAAAACCTAAAGTAGGGCTAATGGGTGGACTACAGTGCAGCCCACACGGCAGGATGGATTATTCTGCCACCCAATAAACTTAGAGTCCATACATAAACTAAAATTACACACCATGCTCCTAAATTAAACAAAATATACAAAATAATCCCATTTTACAACATACATAAATTAGAACACAAGAACTATAAACACACAATTATTTACAGCACTGTTCCTTGGGCAGGAGGAGTAGAACTGGCATGGGGGGCCCAGGGCAGCCCCTCAGCAAATGCGCCCCTGGAAGCAGCAGACCCCCGGAAGGATGGCTGATGTTCCAGACGATAGAGCCCCGTTTCTTTACCACCGACTCTGGCTCTCGTCCAGCCCCGTCACCTGGAGTCTCTTCCCGGACACGCCGAAGCTGATTGGCGTGCCTAGCCAAGCCATCGGACAACCTAAAGTATGCTGCACCTAGCTTAGCCACTATGCGCAGACACCCACAATGTATAGCTTGCTGTCATCTTGCCCATCTTCGCCATGGACGTTCTTCACCCGAACCCCGTACAAAACCCTGGTGCTGCTGGGCATGCGGCTTCTCCATGCTCGTCAGTCTGGCCCTGACCTCTTCTAAGACCGTTGTAGCATTCACCATCGTAGCTGCAGACCCTCCATCCCCCTGCAGCCAAGCTCCGGAGGCATCTGGGGCTAGTACATTAGTGTCACTCGCCAGCACAGGGGCCTCACTGCCACGCTGTGTACCGCCCTCTACCATTTCCCGAGCACCAGCACTGAGACCCTCCTGCACCAAACTTGAATGAAGCTGGTCCTCCTTGACCGCTGTGGTGTCCATTAGCTCTTCATCCCACACAACGTCCTCATTGTCCACCAGAACCGGAGAGTTCCACTGGCCACAACCTGACCATTTGTTCCCAGCGTCGTCTTTTATGGTGAAACCCAGTCTGTAAAACAAATCACAGCCCATGATGTTATCGCCTTGGGCTGTCACGTGGAACGTGAAGTCAACCATCGTTGCAGACTTGTACTGAACCGTTAACTCCAAAGTCCCAACCGTGCACAGCCTGTCACCTCCATAACCATACAGCGGCGCTGGGTTACCTCTCATCCTGTAGTGGGGGAAAAACTTCCTCACCGTGGCCCAATTCAGCAACAACCCCTCCGCCCCCATGTCGAACAACAGTGGCACCTCCATGCCGTTCAGTTCCACTGTGCAAAATGTGTACCAGTTGGTACTGGGGGACACCGTGCAGATGGTTGTCAGGGGTGAGTGGAGTGATTTCTTCCGTGGCCTCCCCGGTTCAGATACACGGCACACTCTAGCATAATGGTTCAAGCGTCCACATCTGCTACAATGTTTTCCCCTAGCCGGGCAGTCCTTAGCCTTGTTGCGGTGTGTCGCGGACCCACAACCCTTGCACAGGGATTTTCCCGGGGCAGACCTTCGGCTGGCAGTGTTGGCTTCCATAATATCGTTGTCCAAGCTATCCTTGCTATCCGAGTCTGCAACATTTGCCATGGCAGAAGGCTCCAGCGGCTGCTGTGACTGGCACCAGGTTAGCTCTGAAGCTAGCTTGTCTGCAGCCTCCAGCTGGAGAGCTGGTTCGACAGCTCTGGCTAATGTTAAGTCATTGGGTGCTGTGAGTAGCCTAGCCCGCAGTGCGGCACTACACGTGTGCTCTGCAAGCTGGTCATGGACCATTTCATCTTCCAACGGCCCAAAGCGACACTCGGTAGCTAGCTGTCTCAAGTTGGTGACAAACTGATTAATAGGCTCACCTACTCGCTAATGTCTCTGCCGAAAATGAATCCTCCGGACAGTCACGCTATCCAGGGTGTGAAAATGGGTGGCTAGCAGCTCCACAACGTCTTCAAAAGAGTCCGAAGCTCCGAGTGTGCGCAGGACTCACTGGCCCTCAATACCCAGGTTGTGAACAAGTAGCGCATATGGTCTTAGCTTGTTGAGCTTACCCAGGTCCAGCGTGGTGATGTACGTTTGGAAAGCCTCAAACCACATAGGCCAAGGCACCGGCGGCTCCCCCGGGAACCCGAGGAAGGGGCAAAGTGGTGTGATACACGCCTTCATGAGTTAATCCTTGATCGCCAAATGTTATGTATGGTAAAATACCTAGGGTGAAGGATGAAGAAAGATGACTGGATGAACACAGCTTTATTAAAGATGTTGAACAGCGGTAACACGGTAGGTACCTGGCAGAGGGCACCGGTCAAATAGGCCGCAATATGGGTGCCCTCCGCTATATATAGGGCAGTGCAGTGATGTGACAGGAAGTGCACCTCACAACACTGCACTTCACAGAAATTTGCCGGAACACAACCTCACAAGTTGTGGCCTGTACGATTTTCTTTGCAGTGGTGTGTTGGTTATCAGGGTGAAGGACAAGAATAGACTGAAAAAACTCTTAAAAAAGGCTGAGTCAGTTGTAGGTATCAGGCTGGCTTCATTGGGGGAGGTGATTAGAGACAGAATTCTACAAAAAAATCAGAGTAATCATGGACAATGTCTATCAACCCCTCTACATCACACTGGACAGTCTATGGAGCAGCCATAGCAATAGACTACTGCAGCCCAGATGTCTCAAGGAGTGTCACAGCAAGTCCTTTCTGCCTAAGGCTATCAGGCTTTATGCTGCACACATAGCCTCCAGAGCTGTGCACTGAACTGCATTTTATTATTTATTATATCGCAATTTAGTGATTGTTTTTAAACTGTTTAGGGGTATTTATATTTGTGGGGGGTCTCGTTTGTGTGTATGAGTTTGTGTGTTGCCAAGACAAATCAATTTTCCCTTGGGGATTAATAAAGTATCTATCTATCTTGAGCTCTGGGATATTGTGCTGGACATTTTTGACAGTTTTAAAAATATGTTTCATAAATGAAATTATCAGTCAACTAATCCATCCACGCATCTTCATGGATGGATGAAGTGGGTTGCACGGTGGTGCAGTGGTTAGTACTGTGGCAGCACAGTTTACCCTCGGCCGGGGGATCGCGGGGATCGTGGTTTCGATCCCTGCCCCCGGCCAACAGTAATCTGTGTGGAGTTTGCATGTTCTCCCCGTGTTGCGTGGGTTTACTCCGGGATTTCTCCGGTTTCCTCCCACATGCCAAAAACATGCAGGTTAGGGATACGGGGCGCTTGCGCACGCAGCAATCGGCAGCTGGTGGCTTGTCACCAGACTGCAAAACAAATCTACCTACGGGTACAAAATAAGTTTAAAAAAAAAAAAAATCTTCTACCACTTTTCCAGAGGTCTGGGTCGCGGAGGCAGCAGTTCAAGCAGGGAAGCCCAGAATTCCCTCACCCCAGCCACCTTCTCTAGCTCTTCAGAGGGGACACCAAGGCATTCCCAGACCAGCTGGGAGACATAGTCTCTCCGGCGAGTCCTGGGTCTGCCCCGGGGTGTCCTCCCAGTGGGACATGCCTGAAACACCTCAAGTGGGAGGTGTCCAGGAGGCATCATATATATAGTATATATATATGATACTTTATATACTTTATATATGATAAAAAAAAAAAAAAAAAAAAAATATCGTGGCTGTCCTTCGTTGCCGAAGATGACTGTCTTGTGTTTGAGTTGAGGTCTATTTCAAGCAGGCTCTTGTGTGGGCAGTCAGACCCACTCAGGATCTGCAGAAACGCTGACAATTGTTGCAATGGAAAAGGCTTGGAGTAGCTGCCGAGTGTCGTCGGTCATGTGCATGCTGATATTCTTGCTGGCGTTGCTCTTCTACGGCTGATGTGGCTTTCCTCAGCAGTCCTCGCCATTTGACTCTTCGGAGTGCCTCTTCCTCCCAAGTATTATGGGGGATGCCAGTTCTCTTCATATGCCGTTTTAAGACATCTTTGAAATGCAATTTTTGTCCTCTATGGCTCCTTTTTCCTTGGCTCAGTTCCGAATAGAACACAGCTTTTGGCAGTCTGCTGTTGGACATTCGACTTATATGCCTTTCCCAGCGAAGCTGTGACACGGTTATTAGGGCTTCAGCACTAACTGTGTGTGCATGGCACAGTACCTCAACATCTGGGATATGGTCTTGCCACTTGATATTGAGGATGGCACGTAGGTGGCGAGGCTGGAGTCTTGTCGGGGCCCTGATGTGTCTGCGGTAAAGAGTGGTGCAGTCGATGGAATAGAGCAGGCAAGGCAGAACTGCAGCTGAATAAACCTTCACTTTGGTTTTCGTGCTGATGTCATGACAACTCCAAAGTCTCTTGTGTAGCGCATCATAGGCCTTTGTGGGGGACTGGATCCTCAGAATCAGAATCAGAATCAACTTTATTGCCAAGTATGCTTACACATACAAGGAATTTTACTTATCACTAGGGTGCGCTCGTGTTAAGCGCTCCCTAATGACGCGGCAGCCATACAGGCGCCTCATGCAGTGGGGGGTAAAGAGGGGGAGGGGGGAAGGGGGTGACACATTGGGTAGAGAGAAAAAACATAGTTATCAAAATATGGCTCGAGTGAGCAAGATTGTGATCACATAGAAAAAAAAACCTCTAAGCACACTTAGCAGACAACACAGATCCACACATTAACAAAGCAAGAGAGAGACCAGCGTGTGTATGTCAGTCTTGTGATATCAGTGTGAATGCAGTGTGTGAAGTATCAGTTACTGGTGGACAACAAAAATCCTCTCTTAGGCAACGGATAGATGTTATGTCCTTAGTGTCCTAAAACATAGATAACATGTCCACAGAGTTCATCTCTCTTCAGTTCATGCCAGATGCTAAAATTCCATGTTAGTCACATGTCTGTCCTTGGAGAGTTCAGATTGTTGCACATCAGCAATTGTTTGGGTTAAAGAGAAGCCAAACTCCCTTCTGCCTTATCTTTTCTCCTGGAGGAATGATTCTCAAGGACGCCGAATCAAGGCCTGATAGGCACAGTTCACTTAGAGCATAGAATTTTCATCTCTCATGCGATTCTGTGCACAATTTATATTATTCACAGGCTTTAAAATCATTCCCTGGAGAGCACCCAGCGACTCCGAGATGTTTCCCACTTTCCGATTCAGTTCGCTATTTGCCGCTATCAGTGCTCCCCCCAGCTGGTCGAATTGTTGAAGAAGCTTCGCCGGGTCCGCATTTTGATTAGCTCTTCCAACTTCTTTAATTTCCGATACACCAGGAAAACTCCAAAGCCAAACAGCAGAAATCCTGTGATCATGAAGCCAAAACAGGTAGATGTCTTCCACATCAATCGAAAGGTCGCACAGACACATGAGTTTCCAATTGTCCCATGACTCTCTCACACTTGGGCTCCCCCGGGCCGATTTTCTGTTTGAAAAAGTGGTGACAATTGCATTTAAAGCCCAGCTGAATTCCAATTCCATAATTTTCCGTTTGGATTGAGATCAGCGAGAAGGAGAGCGAGACACAGACAGGACACAGCAAGCTGGGATCAGTCAGGGGAGGCGGAGGAGGAGAGGAGAAGAAATGCGTCTGCTCTCTCTGAAAGCCGGAAGAAGAAGAGAAGAAGGATCCTCCTTCCCACTTCCACATCTGCAGAGTTGGTGTTTGTAACGGTGCTGCCCGGGTAAGTGAAAGACCCGGTTGCCTTCAGTGGTTTATCATGGACCGTAATCGTTTCTGGCAGTTCAGTGGACATGGGAGAAGGCTGGTAGAGCATCTCGGTCTTGGATATGTTGATCTTTAGGCCAAATATATCAGCTGAAAATGAGAAATGATCCACAATCTGCTGCATGTCAACTACGTTACTGGCCACAAGAGTGGAGTCATCAGCATAGAGCAGTTCTCTGATGCACATCTCTTGTGTTTTTGTGTGGGCACAAAGCCAGGCAAGGTTGAACAGTTTTCCATCTGTCCTTGTGCGGAGGAACATGCCCTTGTTGAGCCCTTTGTTCATAGTGTCCAGCACAGCTGTGAGGTAGAGGGAGAAAAGAGTTGGTGCCAGTACTTGCTTCATGCCGTGGTTGACCACAAAGGCATCACTGGGTTCACCGCTGACAAACTTGTGCCTTCATTCCATAGTGGAACTGCTTGATGATGTTAACAAGCTTGTCAGGGCATCCATAGGTTTCGAGGACTTTCCAGAGGGTTGTGCAGTCAACGGCATCAAATGCCTTTGTGAAGTCAACAAAGACAACATACAATGGTTGGTGCTGCTCTGCTGTCTTCTCTTGGAGCTGCCGTAAAGTGAATATCATGTCAACAGTGGAACGGCCAACCCGAAATCCACACTGACATTCAGGGAGAACTTCGGAAATGATTTTCAGTCTGTTCAAGACAATCTTGGCAAGGACTTTGCCAGCTGTGGCCAGTAGTGATATTCCCCGATGGTTTCTGCACTCTGCATGTTCACCCTTTCTCTTGTAGATGGTGACAATTAAAACATTTCGAAAGTCTTGGGGCACAGTACCAGTGAGTAGGCATCTGTTGAAAAGGTCTAGTCGAGCTTTGCACAACTTTTCACCACCATTTTTCAGGATATCTGAGGAAATGCCATCCAGACCCGGTGCTTTGCCATTTGCCGTTGACTTCAGAGCATTTTTGAGTTCCTCCATGCTGATTTCCCTACACAACTCATTCCTTGTGGGTCTCCTCTTCAGCTGTTGACATGCATCTGGGTGTGCAGATCCTACTTGGTTTAGCAGGCTATCGAAGTGCTCTTTCCATCTGGCCTTGATGTCTTGAAGATCTGTGAGCAGCTTACTACCATCTGCTGACTTCGCTGGGGCAACAGCGTAGCTCTTGGATCCATAGATGGCTTTCAACCCAGCAAACAGTCCACGATAATTATGGTTGTCCACCATACGCTGCAATTCTACTGCGCTCCACTGCCACCAGTCATTCTCAAGAGCTCTCACTTCCCTCTGCACCTTGGCCTTGATTTCAGCAAGTGCACTCTTGCTCCTCTCAGTTCTCCTGAAGATTCCGAAAATGCTTGCTCCTCTTGTCTTCTAGGAGCCTCTCAATTTCCTTGCCATGGTCCCAGAACCAATCAGGAGTCTTTCTGTGGGGATGGCCTAATGTTTCCTTGCTTGCAGAGTACACCGCTTCCTTCCAGCTGGGAGACGTAGTCTCTCCAGCGAGTCCTGGGTCTGCCCCGCGGTCTCCTCTCAGTGGGATGTGCCTGAAACACCTCAAGTGGGAGGCATCCTAATCAGATGCCCAAACCACCTCAACTGATCAGTTGATCAGTCAACTAATAAAAAACCCCCCAGCATATTCATTTTTAACAAAAATAATTGCAGCTCTGTGTCATGCTGAGTGTCATGCCATGTTTGGATATATTGTACTTTTGCATGTTTATACTTTTGTGTTGTTGATAATTATGATTATTTGGTGTGTAGTGTTTTCTTGGTTCTTTTTGTATGCATGCTTTTGAGTAATTGAACACAGCTGGGCACAATGAGTGAGAAACTCAGGCATTGACTGACAGATTGAACCAGCCAATAGGCTGCTACAGGCTGCCCACATGGCTCAATGGGAAGATGGAGGTGGGTTTTCCCATTTCCTGCATAAGCAGGGAGAGAACTGCATTAAGTGAAAGTCTTTGCTTCACCTGAACTGAGGCCCATCTTCCCAGATGGCTGAAGAATCTGCAGCAGCTTCCAGGCAGTTCCATTGTGATGATTAGAAGTGTATTGGAGGCCTTGGGTGTGGGGACAAAGATGTAAGTTTTTTTTAATCCAGTACACTAATTGTTGTTCGAGGTCTGGGTGGAACTGATCTTTGTGTGTGAAGAATAGACTGCTGGCCACTTTCCCTTCTTTTAGGTGCAGATGAAGAAGATTCCTGGCTGTGTGGGCCTGCTTAATGTGGATTCGATTGAAGATAACGAGGACAAGGCCTGGAGTGTGGCAGGGAGCCTCTGGGACTGGTTAAAGAACATTTTAATGACTTTTGCCTTTTTAAAGGCCGTTGTATTTTTAAAGGTTACACTGGCAACATTTATGACTTTTATCTGATTTTACCATTTGTAATAAATGTTTGTCTTTTACCATTTGTAATAAATGTCCTTTACAAATGAATCTCTTCATTTGTAAAGGACATTTCAAGGTCAGGCATTGGCTTGCTTGCTCCCGGATAACCATGAAAACCAGTACTACCCGTCTCATGGGTCGGGCCGTCAGCAACTCAACTGGCATCCCCACCCTTCCGAGGGCATGAAGGATGAAACAGGGTATCCTGGCAGAACTAAAAACAACAGGTCTGTGGTGGACCACTCCCAGTTACACAGGGTGAGACTAGACATCCTGGCAGATAAACACATCTGTCACAAGGTCTGTGGTGGACTGTGCCAGTTGGTGCATTGTGACATGCACTACACAAAGAGCAGAGATAAACCTATCATCTGGTCAGTCACTGCAACAGATACTGGAGTCAGTTTGTCTTGGCTTGTCCTTGCCACTGATAATACCTGTATCTGCCAAGAATGTGCTGCTAGTCCAGCAAAAGCTAGCAGTACTCAAATACTTTGCAAGCAGTTTCATGAAATAGTCAATCAGAAAGCAATTCATTCCGGCTCGGACGTCGCCCGGGCTTACAAGGTCTGCGCTGATCTGTTCACACTCCAACAGGCAGCGAAAAGTAAGCTAGGAGCAGGAAGACAAAAGAAGAGGAAAACAGCAGCCTTGTGTGTAGCAGAATGGAATGTACGTACTCTGTTGGACAGAAAACATCACAGCGCCCAGAAAGACAGACCGCGCTTGTGGCCCTGGAAATGAACAGGTACAATGTAGACATAGCTGCACTTAGTGAAACAAGATTGACTGGATATGACAGCTTGGAAGACCATGGGTACATCTTCTTTTGGAGAGGGAGATCAACTCAAGAAAGGAGAGAAGCAGGAGTGGACTTTGCAGTTAGAAAGGAGATAGCAGCAACGCTTGAGGAACCAGTGCCAATCAACGACAGGATAATGACTATAAGACTCCCACTACAGCGGAAGATGTATGCCACACTCATCAGTGTATATGCCCCAACAATGACCAACACAGAGGAGGTGAAGGAAGAGTTCTACAGTGATTTACGTGAGACTATCAGGCGTGTACCGACTGATGACAGGCTGATACTCGTTGGAGATTTTAATGCCAGAGTTGGTTCGGACACTGAGAAATGGAAAGGAGTGCTAGGCAGTCATGGAGTAGGCAAGTGCAATGCTAATGGAGAACTTCTACTTGCACTATGTTCAGAGTACAACCTTGTGATAACCAACACTCTATTTAAGCACAAGGACACACACAAGAAGACATGGATGCACACAAGATCCAAGCACTGCCACTTATTAGACTACATCATAGTCAGGCAGAGAGACATAAGGGATGTATTGGACACCAGAGCAATGAGAGGCATGGACTGTGGTACTGATCATGTTGTGCTGAGATCTAGATTAAGGATTTGCAGATGAAAACAGCACTGCAGGACGGGTGCGAAGCCACCACGGAAGCTAAACACTAGTGCACTGAAAGGCCAAAAGAAGCAGGAAGAACTTACACAGGAAATGGATGAAAATTTGAAAGACTGGGACAGCAACAACTCAGAGAATGACAAAGAAGAGAAATGGGCAACACTGAAGGATATGGTGTATCAGACTGCGAGTGATGTATTAGGCCACCCTGAGAGGAAACATCAAGATTGGTTTGATGAGCATGATGAACACCTGAAGAAACTACTAGAAGCGAGGAATACAGCTAGGCAGGAAAACCTACAGCGTAACACAAGGTCAAAGAAGAAGAAATACTCAAAGGCTCAGAGTGAGCTACAGAAGTACACCAGAGAGATGAAGTCCAACTGGTGGGATGAAAAAGCAGAGGAACTTCAAACTGCAGCAGACAGGAAGGACATGAAAACATTCTTCACAGGTTTGAGAGAAATCTAGAATCAGAATCAGAATCAGGTTTATTGCCATTGTTCATGTAGTACACAAACTAGGAATTTGTCTCGGTGCAATGCTGCAACATTAAACATGATAAGATAAAAGAAATAAAACTATACATGCAATAAAGTGTAGAATAAGAGTAAGTGATACTGGTCAGCAGTTAAAATATATTAGCGAGCAGCAGATACTGTGGAGAACTATATAGTGCAGTCGGTAATGCAGGAAGAAAACAGTAATGATTGACATGAGTCTGGTTGAGCTGCTGTACATAGTGCACGAGAGTCAATAAGTCACTTAGTGTTCAGCAGTCTGATGGCAGAGGGGAAGAAGCTGTTCATGTGACGGGAGGTTTTAGTCTGGATGGACCGAAGTCTTCTACCAGAGGGGAGGGGGGCAAACAGTACGTGACCAGGGTGTGAGGGATCGGCTATGATCCGGCCAGCACGCCTCCGGGTCCTGGAGATGTACAGATCCTGGAGAGATGGGAGCTTGCAGCCGATCACCTTCTCAGCAGTGCGCACGACGCGCTGCAGCCTTAGTCTGTCCCTGGCAGTGGCTCCTGCGTACCACACGGTTATGGAGGTGGTGAGGATGGACTCGATGATGGCTGTGTAGAACTGCACTAACATCTTGGTGGGTAGCTTGAGCTTCCTCAGCTGCCGCAGGAAGAACATCCTCTGCTGGGCTTTTTTGATGAGTGAGCTGATGGTCGGCTCCCATTTGAGGTCCCTGGTGATGGTAGTGCCTAGGAAGCGGAAGGAATCAGCAGTGGTGATGGGAGAGCCTGAGAGGGTGAGGGGGGGGCAGAGGGGTAGTGACTTTCCTGAAGTCTACAATCATCTCCACTGTCTTCAGAGCGTTCAGCTGCAGGTTGTTATTGTTGCACCAGGACGCCAGCTGGGCCACCTCTCTCCTGTAGGCGGACTCGTCGCCGTTGGAGATGAGCCCGATGAGGGTGGTGTCGTCCGCAAACTTGATCAACTTGACAGACTGGTGGCTGGAGGAGCAGGAGTTGGTGTAAAGGGAGAAGAGTAGGGGGGAAAGTACACAGCCCTGGGGTGATCCGGTGCTGATGCTAGTAGAGTCTGAGACAGTCTTTCCCAGCCGCACATGCTGCCTCCGGTCCGTCAGGAAGTCGGTGATCCACCTGCAGAAGGAGTCAGGCACGTTGAGCAGGGACAGCTTGTCCCGGAGCAGAGCGGGGCGGATGGTGTTGAATGCGGAGCTGAAGTCCACAAACAGGATCCTGGCGTAGGTTCCCGGGGAGTCCAGGTGCTGCAGGATGGAGTGGAGGGCCAGGTTGACTGCGTCGTCTACAGACCTGTTGGCTCGGTAGGCAAACTGCAGCGGGTCCAGGAGAGGGGTGGTGATGGACTTGAGGTGGGGCAGGACCAGGCGCTCAAAGGACTTCATGACTACAGAGGTGAGCGCTACAGGTCTGTAGTCATTAAGTCCAGTGATCCGTGGCTTCTTGGGGACAGGGATGATGGTGGAGGATTTGAGGCAGGACGGCACGTGGCATAACTTAAGGGAGGTGTTAAAAATGTCTGTGAAGACAGGAGCCAGCTTTTTCGCACAGTGTCTCAGGGTGGAGGGAGACACGCCGTCCGGGCCGGGGGCCTTGCGCGGGTTCAGTCTGGAGAACTGTTTGAGCACGTCCTGCTCACTGATGATAAGGGCAGGGGGGGAGGAGGGGGGGGGGTGCCTTTAATGAAGTAGGGATTGTGGAGGCTGTGGAGCTGGAGGGAGGGGGGGAGTTGGACACAGATGACGAGGTGTCAAAATGGGCATAGTGTTGGGACAGTCTTTGACAAAGGGCTTTGTCATCCTGACCTTTAGGAGCCTGAGGCCGATAGTTGGTGATTTGCCTCAGTCCTTTCCACACGGAAGCCGAATCATTAGCAGTGAACTGCTGCTGGAGTCTCTCTGAATACACAGATTTAGCCCTCTTCAGCTCTCTGTTAAACCGGTATTTAACCTCCCTGTAGCAGTCCCTGTCTCCACTTTTCAGCGCTGCTTCCTTCTCCTTCCTGATCTGTCTGAGCTTAGCTGTGAACCAGGGTTTGTCATTAGAGTAACTCACCCTGGTGCGTGATGGAAGAATGACCTCTTCACAAAAGTGGATATATGAGTTCACAGTGTCCGTGTACTCATCCAGATCATGCGTGGCTCCTTTAAACATGCCCCAGTCAGATATTTCCATGCACGTTTCCAGCTTCTCCTCAGCTTCACTGGTCCGTTTCTTCGTAGTGCTCACGACAGGTTTAGTGAGCTTCAATCTCTGTCTGTATGTGGGAATGAGGTGAACCATCACGTGATCAGATAATCCCAGCGCAGCGCGAGGAACAGCGTGATATGCGTCTTTCACTGTGGTGTAACAGTGATCCAGTGTGTTTAATCGTCTGGTGGGGCATTTAATAAACTGTTTGTAGCGGGGGAGATCGTGGCTCAGATTGCACTGATTAAAGTCGCCAGCCACAATAATCAGCGAGTCTGGGAAACTCCGCTCTGTGTGTTGAATGTGATCCGCGAGCACGCGCTGAGCTTCGCGCGTGTCCGCGTCGGGAGGGGCGTACACAGCGATGAGTATAAAAGAAGCAAACTCCCGCGGGGAATAAAAAGGCTTGCAGTTGATAACAAGAAATTCCAGGGCGGGAGAACAGTGTTTGGAAATTACCGTTACATCAGAGCACCAGCTGCAGTTGATGTAGAAGCAGACTCCGCCTCCTGTGGTCTTGCCGGAAAGCTCTGTGTCACGATCAGCACGAAAGAGCTGGAAGCCGTCGAGGCGCAGCGCGCTGTCCGGTATATTTTCCCGGAGCCAGGTCTCAGTAAAGCAGAGGGCAGCCGAGGAGGCGAGGTCCCTAAAACGCATCAGCAGTCTCAGTTCATCTATCTTGTTAGAGAGAGAGTTGGTATTGGACAGAAATATGCCAGGCAGCGCCGTTCGCGAGCCTCTCCTGCGAAGCCGCACGAGAGCGCCCGCTCGTCTACCTCTCTTCCCCTGTCTCACTTTTCGAGCCAAGCAATGAACCAGATCGGCGGCAGGGGCTAAAAAAACTGGGAGGAGGTCCGTGGGGGTGAAAGTCCTGATATTTAGAAGTTCTTCACGGGTATAAGTGCAAGCAGACACACAATTGACAAACAAAAACAAACAAAGAGCGCAGCGAAGCACCATGTCGACCGCTGTGGGCGCCATCTACGCCCCTAAACCAAGAGGATTGATCCAACTAAAGGCTATGGATGGTGTAACGGTTTTTGCAGGAGAAAGACAAGATCCTGGACAGATTTGCAGACCACTTTGACCAACTACTAAACAACCCTGGAGATCTCACTGAAGAGGCTAAAGAAGCTCTAGTGCAGCAACCAGTTGTATCAAGTCTGGATGAACCACCAAATTTTGATGAACTAATGGCAGCTATCAGGACAACACAGGATGGTAAAGCTCCAGGAAAGGATGGAATTCCAGCAGAAGTGTAGAAATTTGGTGGTGTTCAGCTGACCAACTGCCTGCACAAGCTCATCCAAGAGATATGGGATGCCCAGAAAGTACCTCAAGACTGACTGACACACCATGTTAACAAACAGCACAGTGACTACTTGTCACCCTTTAAATTGGCCAACTGACTGATTACAAGTTTGTAGACACCTATGATGTTAACCCCTTGCACTCCGGGCAATTTTCCTAAAAATGCCAAAAAATAACGTGCCCAAAGTAAATCGAAAGCTGTTATTCAACCCTTTGCAGCAGCTTCATGGGGTTGGTCTCATTTAAAAGAAAACACTTTGACTTTTTTGGCAAAAAAAAACATAATCTCTCTACGTGCTCCGGCCACTGAGTTACAGTCATCTAAACAAACTGAACTTGAAGAAAATAAATTTGGCCACGGTGTTTTTTTGGATACAAATGCTTGCAAATAACACACAGCTGTCCGATCCGGCTGGAAAATGCAACAGAAATGTAGAACCAAGTGTTATCAAGCTGAGATCCAAATTTGGTAACAATACCACAAAAACTGAATATTTTACACAGCTTTGTTCTCAGGTAGTTCCCAGGCGTTTTGGAACTGTGCCAAATTGTGCCAAATGGCACAGTTTGGAAAAACGTTGTAACTTTTGAATAATTCAATGTAGAATCTTCATTTTGGGCTCTAATGAAAGGTCACATTCAGGGCTGTGTCTGTGTATGTGTGTGTGTGGGGGGGGGGTTGTCCCCCCCCGCTACAAAGGACGGAGTTCAGCCCTCGCTACATGACGGACTACACTCGTTGCATGTTTCCACAGCAACGCTGTCACAGCGGCTTCCCCCCCCCCCTCGCTACTGTGTGTGTGTGTGGGGGGGGGGGTTGTCCCCCCCCTCGCTACAGAAGACGGCCATCGCTACATGACGGAATAGACTCATATGCTTCCCCCCGCAGACCGGGGATGTTCGGACTGTGAACGCCCCCCCCCCCGCTTCTCTTCTGCAGCGGGGGGGGGGGGGGCGTTCACGGTCCGAACACGGCAAATGAACCGTTTATCGCGGCGCACGCACTTCGTACTTCGTGCGCCGTACAGTTGTAATTTACCGATTGGTCAAAAGTCATTTTTTGATTACAGTTTTCAGGGATAAATAATAAATTTAGCTTATAACACCTTACCTCTTCACAGCAGCAGAGTCCTGGCGAACTTCTCTTCCTCATTGTCAGACGAACGCGACGCTGGTCCGCTCGTGGATCGCGGTCAAAACATAATTCCATTATTGCCGTTTTGGCGAATGATTTACGACTTTTGTCGTCGGTCTCCGTCGGTCTATGATGACGGAAGAGAATCCTAAACGTCTATTCTGCTGGAATGAGCGCAGGTCCCACTTGTGGATGTTCTCCATGCTGCTGGGTCTGTAGCAGGTTCGTCCAGCGTCCTTTTTTTTCCATCAGCTGCAACAGTAAATCTCTCTTCACCCAGCCCGAACTTCTGTGCTTCAATTGGCTCCTGCATTCACAGTAGGCGGGTCCTCCTTCCTAGGTTTTCATTCATTGGCTCTTCAAGGTTTCAGAAACCCAATTAAAGGCTCTTATTAGTCGAATGAGCGGTCAATCAGATGAACTAATCTGTTCGCGGCTGTCTGCAGCTTTTTTTTTTTCAGTGGCGCTTGGACGCCAACACCACCTACATCACCACAATCTGGACTATGCGTCCGAGAGCGCACGAGGGTGCACTCCTGCGCCCTCATGCGCCCTAGGACGCAGAGACTTGCCCGCCCGCGGAACAACGGAGCGCACAGCTTGGTTCAGGTTCAGGTTCAGGTTCCTTTATTTGTACCCGTAGGTAGATTTGTTTTGCAGTCTGGTGACATCCATATTTACAAACCATAATTAACATTCAACATAAACACAAACACAGGCACACATGAAGCTGACTATAAACATGATAAAAATACTCAAGGCTCCATCAATCAGGATATAAAGACAAAGAGATGGGAGAAAAACCAGAGATAAGAGAGAAGGGTCATATTAAAAAGCTAAAGACTAGTCAAAGAGGTTAAAAACTCAAAGGTCTAAAACCCAATAAAAGATTTAGAACCCAAATAAAAATCCTACAAAAATAAGTAAATATAAAATGGAGTTAATAAATAGGTAACTAAATTATATGCAATATACTGTTACAACTTGTTCAACTCTTTGACAGCAGCAGGAACAAAGCTGTTTTTGTAGCGCTGGGTTTTACTTTTTGGGACAGCAAACCTCCGTCCTGAGGGAAGAAGCAGAAAGTGGCAGTGCAAAGGGTGGGAGTCATCATTTAAAATGGAGGTAGCAATCCTCTGTACCTGTCTAGTGTACAAGGATGTCAGGCTCAGCTGTGACTCACCGAGCAAACGACTGGACCATCTAACTACCTGATCCAAGGATTTCCTCTGTTTCACTTTTATCTGACTAAACCATGACACTAAAGAAAAGGATAAAACAGATTCAATAAAAGCCCGATAAAACACTGTCATTATGGTTCGGTCAGTTTGGAAGCGTGCAAGTTTCCTCAAACAATGCAAATGTTGCTGACCCATTTTGCACACCCTTTCACAGTTCTCTTCAAAGTTTAAATTACTATCAATAATCGTCCCAAGATATTTTCTAGGATTGTACACATTCAGTGGTCTGGCCTTTTAGTACGGTGACTTTGTGCCTGGAAGTTTTCTTCCTAAAGTCAATAATCATATCTTTAGTTTTTGTCGTATTCAGCTGCAGGTAGGAATCCTCACACCAGTGAACAAAATCATCAACTACTGGGCCGTGGCCACTCTCACCAACCTGGAGGAGACTGACAATAACTGAATCATCGGCATACTTTATAATGTGTCTGTTGTCATGTCTGCTCCGACACGTGTTTGTGCACAGGATGAAGAGTAGTGGTAACAACACCCCCCCCCCCCCCCCCCCCCCGAGGAGAGCCAGTAGAAGAACACTTTTGGTCAGACAGTGTACCATTGACCCTTACTCTCTGTGTCCTGTTGGTTAAGAAATCCAGAATCCAACCCACCAGATTATTGCTCAAATCAAATTGTTGCAGGAGCCTTTCAACTAAAATATGAGGTTGGATTGTATTAAAGGCAGAGGAAAAGTCCACAAATAAAAGCCTGGCGTGTGTCCCATTAAAATCCAGATGTTTAAAAAGCATGTTAAACAGAGTGACAGTGGCATCCTCCACTCCTTTGTGAGGCCTATATGCAAACTGCAAAGGATCCAATGCATGTTCAGTCTACTTTAGGACCTCAAATCTGACCAGTTTTTCAAAAATTTTCATTAAAATTGAAGTCAAAGCAACTGGTCTAAAGTCGTTTACCGTTTTAGGACAGCTGGATTTTGGAACGGGAACAACCACAGCATCTTTCCAGATCTTAGGCACATGCTGTGTCTGTAAGGACTTATTGAAAATGTAATGAAATACAGGACTCAGTTCATGTGCACAGGGCTTTACCAATCGCCCACATATATTATCAGGGCCCTGACTTTTGTTCACTTTTACAGCACAGAACTCCCTTTTAATATCCTGCACCTCAATATTAAAGTGCTGATTGTCTTTGAGTTTCTGTTTCAAATCTTGGGTTTCTGTGCTAAAATCAGAGGAATCAAAATGACCATAAAAACAATTAAGAGCATTAGCCAGCTCTGTGTCTGAATTAAAACCATCTAAAAACACACGATTACTGCACTCTGTGCTCTGAAGGCCTGCAATAGTTTTCATACTGGCCCAGGCTGAACCAAGTTTCTTTGCTGCCATCTTGCTTTCCAATTCTGATTTATAATTCTGTTTTGCTCTTAAAATTTCGGACTTCAGCTCTTTTGTGGCAACCTGTAGCTCAGAAACAGACCCCTCTTTAAAGGCAAGTGCTTTCCTCTGTAAGCAGGATTTAACTGATTTTGTAACCCATGGCTTGTTGTTGGGATATATTTTGACACGTTTACGTGGAACGATCATATTTTTACAGAAAGCCATGTATAAGCATGTGACGTCTACCAAAGAGTCCAAATCATCCCCGCAAGACAGTGTGAAAACCTCCCAGTCCGTACAGTTAAAGCATTCCTGGAGGCAGTGCACTGAATCCTCTGTCCACATGTCTATGTCTCTGGTCTTCACCTTGCCTCTTCTGAGAGCAGTTTTATATGTGGGCAGCAAATGTACACAGTTGTGATCTGAGGATCCTAAAGGAGGAAGGGGAAGTGATTTATAGGCCCTCTCAATGGATCCATAGCACAGGTCCAATGTCTTTTTTCACCTGGTTGGGCAGGAGACATACTGATAAAAATTTTTAAGTTTGATAAAAGTTTTTGGTTGAACATGTCCCTATGGTCACATTATTTTCAATCTTTTCTAGGGGTACCATCATTTTTGTCCAGGCCTGTTTCATGAGTTTGTTTTTTAAAATAATTCTGTTGAACCACAATTCAAAAGCATCGTCTGATTTTCATTGGTTAATTTTCATAGAATTTTTATTTATTACCACTTTTGTCAGATTCAAGTTATTTCTGTGACCATTGTGGGTTTTTCTTTCATTAACAGGAGGGTACCAACAATTTTGTCCATGTCTGTATGTACATGCATAAAAAAATACATCTATAACAAATACCAAGGATAACACATGAACACATACCATTAGCACACTTATTTCCAATGTGGTCTTTAGCATAGTGAATTGTACCTCTGGGGTTGCTGTAGCCTGGTCTGGCTGGGCGGTGTGATGTCAGCCAGGCTATGGCTGGACATATAAATCTAAGAGTTCCTGTTTATAAGGAAGAGAATGTTCCTTCCAGCTCTCCTTCGGTTTGTCATTATTTTAGGACATAACATTTGGTGACGAGGACAATAATGGCGATGTGCATTGGGCACATGCCTGTCTTTCTGGAACACCCACGTTTACCGACTGTGTCATGGCCTCAGTGGAAAGAGGGTTTCGAGGTGTTCATGGCCTCAGAGAATCGCTCTTGGCCGGTTCCAGGGTGGCTTGCTGGAGGAATGTTTGAGGGTGTTGGACGAGGCGTTCGGCGACCACCCCACGGTCTCGAGAAAGCCGGTGGAAATTCTATGAGAGATGGCAAAGGAAGGGTGAGTTGCTAAGCTCATTTTTTTGGACCTCCTTAGCCTAGCACGCAAAGGCAACATTGGGCCACATGAATATGGACTGGTTAAGGACAAGTTAGCGCATGGTACCAGATGCTCGCAGTTAACAGCTAAGCTGCTGTTGGCCGCAGAGCCAACATCATGGGGGGGAAGTGCTGAAGTTGGCGAGGAGAGAAGACTCGGTGGCCCAGTTGGAGCAGAGGGCTAGGGCTAGCCATGGGTCACACGAGCGCAATTTCCCACCAGATGTGGAAGTTGGCACGCTGTCGGGGCAGCATAGTGGAGGCAGGAGAAAGAGTAAAAGGAAGAAGAAGAAGAGACGAGCTGCCTTGCGGGTGGGAAGACCCGGGGGTCCGGCTCAAGTTCACGCTGCTAGGATGGGGAAAGGCCCACTGAAGTGGTATGTCCTCCAACTGGACGGAGTCGACGTGTTGCTTATGGTATATTCGGAGACCGGGAGGTCGATCCTTAGTCTCCCAATTCTGCAGCGTCTGTTCCCCTCGAAAGGCATTAAGGGTGGAGCAGTGAGACTTTTTGGATACGGCCATGCCGAAATCAAAATGGCGGGCACAGCGGACTTTGAGGTGACCTGCGGGTTGAAGAGGATCCCTAACTTTATGTTCCAAGTGGCATGTCAGGGGACCGACCTGCTGGGGGTGGACCTGTTGGGACGGTTAGGATTTTCCATAACGGACCTGGAAGGCTCGCGGATGCTGTTCATGGGTGCGGACTGGCGCCTCCGCTGGCCAAAGCCATTCGTGGGCTTTGGCCACATTGACACATTCTATCACTGGCCTTTGGTGAATGAGAGTGTCACGCCAAAGATTCAACCATTGAGGCGTCTCCCACTGGCGCTGCGGGCGGCGGTGTCGACAGAGCTGAATCAGCTGTTGGAGTCGGGTGTCATCGAGAAGGCCGACGCTTCCCTGTGGATTTCCAACCTCGTGGTGGGGAAGAAAAGGGGGGGGACATTAGGCCTTGCATCGACCTTAGGGCGGTGAATAAGGCGGTTGTCCCGGATAAATACCTGTTGCCCACTGTGGAGGAACTGACAGCGATGTTCAGTGGGGCGAAGATGTTTTCCAAAGTTGGACCACCGGCAGGGCTACCTGCAGGTGGCGTTACACCCAGACAGCAGAAACCTAGCCGCTTTGGTGACGCACATGAGGGTGTTCCGGTACACGAGGATGCCTTTCGGCCTGAACTTGGCCCCGAGCTGCTTCCAGAAGGTGATGGCTACCATATTAGCCGGCCTGAAGGGGGTAGTAGTGTACCTCAACGACATCGTGGTACACGGGGCGTCGGGCGAAGAACACAATAGGAGGCTGGAGAGGGTTCTGGAGAGACTGCAGGAACATGGTGTTACTCTGAACAGCGACAAGTGTGTCCTGGCTGCGGAGTCGGTGGACTTTGTGGGTTTCCAGCTGTTGGGAGATGGACTGAAGCCTTTGGTTTCGAACGTGGAGGCGGTGCTTCACCTCGCGGACCCCTCCTCGCCGGCGGAGATCTCATCATTCCTGGGAATGGTTAACTTTTATGGACGATTCATTCCGAGGTACTCTGAAACGATTGAGCCACTCAGAGCGCTGCTGAGACAGGACGCACCTTGGGTTTGGACTCCGGCCTGCTCGGCGGCAGTGAGGAAACTGAAACGGAAGCTCACCTCGCCCCCAATCTTGGCCCATTTTAACCCAAACTGTTGTACGATCGTGACCTGTGACGCTTCTGGTTCCGCCCTGGGGGCAGTAATGTCTCAGGTGCAGGATGGTACAGAGTGTCTGGTCGTTTTCGTGTCAAGGTCTCTGTCGGGGGCTGAGAGGAAGTATGCTGTCAGCGAGAGGGAGGTGCTGGCCTATGTGTGGGCCTGTGAGAGGTGGCACATGTACCTCTATGGCCGGCGTTTCACATTGAGGACAGACCATCGAGCATTGACGACCTTACTGGAGACTTCGGGGTCGAGCCACAGGCTGCTACGGATCCACAGGTGGTCCGAGAGACTCAGGGCTTACAACTTTGAGACTAAGTACACTCTGGGTAAGGACAACGTCGTGGCGGACCTGCTGTCTAGGGGCCCGATGTATGTGCTAGTACCGGATGTGGACTTCGTGGACCCAGTCGAGACGGAACTGGTCCACGCCCTGCATGGGACTCTCTAGAACATTGTGTCTCCTGAGGAACTTAGAGAGGTTTCAGAGAATGACCAAGTGATGAAGAGACTGCGTGTGGCGATCAGAGAGGGCTGGCCGGCGGGAGTGCCAGGGGTGCTGGCTCCGTTCCATTGCTTCAGGGATGAGCTCAGCTGCTGGGATGAGGTGTGCGTGGCCTGAGGTCATTGTGCAGTGATCCTGGAGGCACTGAGAGGATGGGTGCTGGACATGCCGCATGAGGGCCACCTTGGGGTGGTTAAAGTCAAGCAGTGGGGCAGGGATTCAGTTTGGTGGCCAGGGATAGACAAGAACATTGAGACAATGGTCAGAAACTGTGTCCCGTGCCTGGAAAGTGGAAAGACTGGTAGACCACCACCATCCCCTCTCCAGTCAATTGCTTACCCAGAGGGGCCCTGGGAACACATCGAACTGGGCATTTGCGGTGAATTGCACATGGCCCCCCCGGGCAGCAGGTTCCTGGTGGTGGTGTACGACTTGTTTTCCAAGTGGCCAGAAGTGCTCCCGACGGGTTCAGTGACGATGGAGGTCATTACAGGGTTCCTGTCATCGCTGTTTGATAGATGGGGGACCCTGACTTCAGTAATGATTGACAATGGCCCGCAGTTTATTTCTGAGGCTTTTGGGAGTTTCCTGTGGACGAGAGGAATTAAGCACATCCAGATGGTGGTGTACCACCCACAGGCTAATGGGGGTGTGGAGAGAATTAATAGGACTTTGAAGAATGGGTTGAGGGCCCATCTGGCCAATGGGTTTTCATTTGCCGACACTCTGCACAACACCATCCTCCATTATGGGGTGTCGGTGCACACCATGACAGGGCGCTCCCCTGTGGCGCTGATGCTAGGAAGGGAGTTGCCGCTTCCGGTGAGGCAACTGGGGTTGGCTCGAAGGGAGTGCACTGAGGGTTCGGGGGCGCTGAGGCGCAGTGTCTCGGACCAGCAATGGCGGATGAAGGACTTCTTTGACAGACGGCATTGTGTGAAAGGACATGACCTGAATGTAGCGGATAAGGTGTGGGTCAGACACCCTGTATGCACCCACAAGCTTCAGCTGCTGTGGATCGGGCCATGCACAATTGTAAAGAAAAGGGGTCCGGACACTTTCGAGCTGGATGATGGGTCCAGGTGGCACGCGAGTTGGCTGCAGAGGTCCCCACCGGAGGTGGCGAGCGACCCCACATTGGACATTTTAAATGACTCATTGGACTGGGGAGGTCAGTCAGGTCCTGGCTTCCAGATGGAGCCATCGGTGCTGTTGGTGGCGCGGCCCCGTGAGGGTCGCCCAGTTAGGGAACGCCGACGGCCGAAATACTTAGAAAATTTTGTTACCAGAAAGACTGGGGAAAAACTAGAATTGGGGGTGTTTGATTTGCTTTGGTTGTGTTTCGGGGTGTATATAGTTGTCTTCTGTTTTGCATGTTTGTTGTGGTTTCAAATTTTTCCGGGGGTGGGGGGTGGGGAGAGATATAGTAGAGTGAATTGTACCTTTGGGGTTGCTGTAGCCTGGTCTGGGCGGTGTGATGTCAGGCGGGCTACGGCTGGACATATAAGTATGAGTTTGTGGAGAATGTGGAAATGACGAGGCTGAGTTTATCTCACAAGTCAGGTTTATTCCATTCTCCAACATCATCAAAAACAGAAAAAGAGGAAGAAACCCCCCAGACATTCGTCCTTTTATACCCCAGGACATCAAAGCACACAGTCACATTGTATTTAATCCCCAAGTCACAATGCGTCTTCTTCCAGGTCTTATCACCTCCACCTAAAGTCCTTGGTGGCCAGGAAATTCCCCAAGGCCATCTCTGCCTACAAAAGACCACATTTCACATCCTCCTGTTATCTCCTAGGAGGCTCAGTCCTTTTGTTCACCTGAGACGTGAAGCATACAGTAAGCATACAGTGAATACATATGAAGCATATGAAACCCACATATGTGTGCCACATGACCCCCCCCCCCCCCAAACGTCTAAGATGGGACAACGTAATGACAGTCTGCATGTCATGATAAAATCACACACATCAGTCCACATGCTGCTTGGGCCTCAGTCTTCTCCCGTATCTGCTGTAAGCAGATACGGGAGAAGACCGCCTCTGCGGCGCCCTCCTGCTAGGGAGCTGCTGTCTGAGGATGAGAACTGTTAGTCAATCCCTGTAGGAGCTCTGGGGAATGCTCCCTAGGGGGTCTGCCGCGCCGAGGAGCCCTGGCCAACTGCACACCTCGTCAGCCACCACAAAAGCGGGTTTGAGCCTGTTTATGCCAATCATCTCTTTTCTGCCCCCCAAATCAAGCAAAAAATGCTTATCCCCTATTTCCAGCACTCTAAATGGTCCATCATAAGGTGGTCGTAACGTTGGGCGATGGGCATCGTGTCTGACAAAAACAAACTCCGTATTTTTTAAAGCCTTAGGCACAAAAACGCGCGGAAAACTGTGGTGAACGGGGCCAGGCAGCGTGCTCGATTCCGTGCTACTCTGTAACCGCTGAGCTGGGGAGCACTCTGGCGCAGGATTATCTGGGAGAAACTCCCCGGGCAGCCGAAGTGGCTGTGCGAAAACTAGCTCAGCCGGGGAGGCTTCTAAATCCTCTTTAGGTGCAGAACGCAACCCCAATAAAACCCATGGTAGCCTGTCCACCCAATTTGCATCCGTAAGCGACGCTCGGAGGGCCGCCTTCAATGACCTGTGAAAACGTTCGCATAACCCGTTAGCCTGCGGATTGTACACTGTCGTGCGGTGGATCGTTGCCCCCAGGCTGCGGGCCATCGCTGACCAAAGTTCGGAAACAAATTGAGGGCCTCTGTCGGACGTAATGTCCGACGGGACTCCAAAACGCGCTACCCATGCCATTAAAAATGCGTGCGCCACCTCCTCGGCTGTGGTTGACGACAGTGGGACCACTTCCGGCCAGCGCGTGGTGCGGTCAACCATTGTCAGAAGATGTGTGCACCCCTGTGAGGGCGGGAGGGGGCCTACGAGGTCCACGTGAACATGATCAAACCTCTTAGCCGGGATGTGAAACGGCTCCAAGGGAGCTCTCGTGTGTCTGTGCACCTTGGCTTGTTGACAAGCCATGCAGGCTGCCGCCCACTCTCTAACTTGTTTGCGCAGGCTCGGCCATACAAATTTCTCTCCCACCATTTTGACCGAAGCGCGCACTCCCGGGTGCGCCAGAGAATGGATCGAGTCAAAAACGCGGCGGCGCCACGCGGCCGGTACCACAGGACACGGTCGCCCAGTGGAGACATTGCAGATTAGGGGGGGCATACCGTCTTGCAGCACCCTGTTCTCCAGCCTTAACCCTGTTGGTCCAGACCGGAGCGCGTGCACGTCCGCATCGCTAACCTGATCCGCGGCCATGGCTGCATAATCTATCCCTACGCGGACTGGGGCTGCGCGCACTTCTGCGTCGCTAACCCGATCCGCGGCCATGGCTGCAAAATCTACCCCCACGCGGGCTGGAGCCGCCACGGCGCGCAAGAGGCAGTCAGCCACTACATTAAGTTTACCCGCCACATGCTGGATATCGGTAGTAAACTCTGAGATCGCGGCCAGCTGTCTCTGCTGCCGGCCCGACCACGGTTCTGAAACCTTGGCCATCGCGAAAGTCAGCGGGTTGTGGTCAACGAACGCGGTGAAATGGCGTCCCTCCAGCCAGAACTGGAAGTGGTGAATGGCCAAGTGGAGAGCTAACAACTCCCTGTCGAATGCGCTGTATTTTCGTTCACTATCGCGCAAGGTCCTACTGAAAAAGGCGAGCGGTTGCCAAGCTCCGGCTACATACTGTTCCACGACCGCCCCTATGGCCACATCCAACGCGTCAGTAGTGAGCGCTATGCGGGCCGTTGGGACGGGATGTGCTAACAACGCAGCGTTTGCCAGGGCTGTTTTGACTTCCGAGAATGCGCGCTCACGCTCCGGAGACCATTCGATTTTATTTGTGGGTTTTTGTTTTTTTAGTGCAGCATACAATGGTTGCATGAGCTGCGCTGCGCCGGGGAGGAAACGGTTATAAAAATTCACCATTCCCAAAAACTCCTCTAACGCTTTGACCGTTTGTGGCTGGGGAAAATTTGTTACTGCGCGCACTTTGTCAGGCAGAGGAACCGCTCCTGGAGAGACGCGATGCCCCAAAAAATCAATCTGCGTCACCCCGAACTGACACTTCGCTGGGTTGATTATTAACCCGTGCTCTGCCAACCTCCGGAAAACTGCCGTGAGGTGGTTTTCGTGTTCGTCTTCGGACGCGCTGGCTACCAATATGTCGTCCAGGTAGACGAACATGAAGGAGAGATCGCGCAACACCGCGTCCATCATGCGTTGGAACGTCTGCACCGCGCCTTTAAGCCCAAACGGCATGCGCAAAAACTCTAATAGCCTGAACGGAGTTATTACCGCTGTTTTGGGTATGTCCTCAGCGCGCACTGGGACCTGGTGGTAACCGCGTACCAAGTCTATCTTAGAAAAAACGCGTGCCCCCGCCAAATGAACGGAAAAATCTTGGATATGCGGGATTGGGTAGTGGTTGTGTGCTGTAGCGTTGTTCAACCTGCGGAAATCTCCGCAAGGTCGCCACGAGCCGTCAGCTTTAGGGACCATGTGAAGCGGGGAAGCCCATGGGCTTTTCGAACGCCTGATGATGCCCAACTTTTCCAGGTTGGCGAACTCCTCGCACGCTATGGACAGTTTAGCTGCATCCAAGCGCCGAGCTTTTGCAAAAGCGGGCGGTCCGGTGGTAGTAATAAAATGTTCCACTCCATGTTTAGCGACAGCTGCTGAAAATGTGGGAACCGTGAGTGCTGGGAAGTGAGTGAGGAGTGTATGGAACTTACCGCTTGCTGTTGCGACGTTGGCTTGTGCTGTGGGCGGGGTCACTCGGGCTGCACAGGGAATAGAATAAAAAGAAAGTGCATTAACCAGGCGCCTATTAGCAAGATCAACCAACAAACCATGTGAGCACAGAAAATCAGCCCCCAACATATTGAAGCTCACCGCAGCTATAACAAAAGTCCACTCAAATGTATGGCCGTGTAGGGACAAAAGCAGAGTCCTCTCACCAAAGGTCTTAATCCTCGAGCCATTCGCTGCTGACGCTCCGTGACTTCCGGGACCCGCCAGCCGGTCAGCATAGGTAGGCGTGATGAAACTCACTTGGGAGCCTGTGTCCACGAAGAATTGCCTCCCCGAACGCGCATCCGTCAAGTAGAGCAGCTTATTCTCTTCCCCGAGGGCCGCGGCTGCTACCGACCCCCGGTCTTGGCGTTTCCCGAGTGCTTGAACTGGCACGGTGGTATACATTTGCGTGCCCTCTCTGCAAAGCGGCGATGGTAGAAACAGAGGTCGCCTCCTCCGTGATCCTTGGCCCTCGCCGCCGCCGTTGTCGGTGGGTCTGCTACCGCCACCTCTGGCCCCCTGCCATCTCTGGCCGTCGCGCCGAGCTCCGTCGCTGCCGCGGTGGCCGCGCACTGTTTGCTGGCGTTGAGAATCCGTTGTGCCTCCTGGGCCAGCGTGCGGAAGTCCCACTGGGCCAGCAACGGTGAACTGGCCAGGGTCGCTCTCGTGGCCGACGGTAGGGTTCTCAGGAAAATGTGGGTGAAGAGGAAGTCGTTGCCGTCTGAGCCCCTCAACCTCAGCATGTCCTCCATCAGGTCGACGGGCATGCTATCTCCCAAGTCGTTCAGAGCCAGGAGCCTCTCCCCTCTCTCCTGGACTGAGGGAGTGAAACGCTTGATGAGCGCAGCCTTCAACCCACCGTATTTGTTGTCGGCCGGTGGGCGCTCCAAAAGGCTCTGCATATGTTGAGCCGTGCGGTTGTCGAGCTTGGCAATAACATGGTAGAACTTCGTGTCATCTACCGTTATCCCCCGGAGGGCGAACTGTGCTTCAACCAAGTGGAACCAGGAGCACGGGTTGTCTTGCCAGAAGTCTGGTAGCTTGACTGTGGCTGCGTTCGCCTGGCTGGCTCCTGACGAGTCCGGCTCGGGGGAATTTCTTTCGCTCATGATACGTCTTAGGGTCACCAGTGTAGAGAATGTGGAAATGACGAGGCTGAGTTTATCTCACAAGTCAGGTTTATTCCATTCTCCAACATCATCAAAAACAGAAAAAGAGGAAGAAACCCCCCAGACATTCGTCCTTTTATACCCTAGGACAGGGGTCTGCAACCTTTGCCAGCCAAAGAGCCGTTTTGCCCGTCTCCGACTAAAACAGACGTGGCTGAGAGCCGCAACGGCAATTTGACCTTTAAAATAAAGATTATGCTGCTTTTTTAGTTTTTTATAGTTTTTTATATACTGTAAGTTTAAGTTTAAATTTAAGTTATAAGTTTTTTATATACTGTACATAGCTCTGAATATTATGTGGCATTAATGAATTCCTACTACAGCAGTGGGAAAAAACTGCTTATAGCTTCATTTATATAGCTTCATTCATGAAATAAATGTTAGATATATATTATAAATTGTTTTGTGCTGAAAAATAAATTTCTGAATATCTGACCATAATTTTTGCATAGTTTTAATTATCAGCACATTCATAAATTGTTTAAATCTGAAAAATATCACCCATCTCCTACTTTCAGCAGTGATCACACAGCTTTAGTTCCTGATATTTTCATAAATTAGAGATGAAAGTTTTATTTAGAAGAAGCTACTTTTCATCCTGTTTCCTCATAATGCTCCTTGTTCAAATGTATTAATATAATATAAATCTGTATCCTTCACTTGTTCTCCAGACTCTCAATTTGACAACTAGTGGATTGGTTGTGGGCGGCGCGGTGGTGAAGTGGTTAGCACTGCGGCAGCACAGCAACTCACCCTTGGCCGGGGGATCCTGGGTTCGATCCCAGCCCCCGACCAACAGTGATCTGTGTGGAGTTTGCATGTTCTGCCCGTGTCTGCGTGGGTTTACTCCGGGATTTCTCCAGTTTCCTCCCACATGCCAAAAACATGCAAGTTAGGTTAATTGGCATCAACTGGGGATTCTAAATTGTCCTTAGGTATGACTGTGAGAGTGAATGGTTGTCTGTCTCTCTGTGCTGGCCCTGCGATGGACTGGCGATCTGTCCAGGGCAGGGGTCAGCAACCTTTACCGCTCAGAGCCATTTGGACCCGTTTCCCACAGAAAAGAAAACACTGGGAGCCACAAAAACCCTTTTGACACTTAAAATGAAATAACACTGCATATAACTTTTTTTCCCTTTATGCTATGTATAAACAAACTATAATATGTTGCATTTATGAAATCAGGGAACTCCTGCAGAGAAAACAAAATTACATTTCTGCATGCAACAAAAACATTTTGAACTCCGAAAAAAAAAAGACATTGGGTTGAAGGTTGACATTGGGTTGAAAGGAGAGAGCTATTTCTAGCACTGATGACTCCTGATCCTTCGATAAAAATCTCATAATTCCGCTGAAAACAATACCGAAAGCTCAGAATTCCAACACGAACCAGCGATGTGATTTGGGGTTGGGGAAATTATCTGAAAATTCAGCAGGGGGTCTGGGGTACATAGTCCCCCAGCAGGGTCCGGGGTGGGATGGGGGGCAAGGGGGTCAAAGCCCCCTGAAGTTCCTGGGTTTTTATGATTTTTAAGTACCAGAACTGTGCTTAAATGACATAAAACAAACAGCTGAATGCCACTTATTAATGTATAATATTGACTTATGTTCCAAGAAGATAGCATTCCTAAAATATTCCAACAAGCATTATCCATCACATGCTTTAACACTTGATCAAATCAAAATCAGTTAATTTCATCTGTTCCATAATAGAAATAAAATTCCAACATACCATTACTTTTTATAATTTCAGCATTCATTTCAGATCACCAGTTTCAATCTCTATTGAGTCTTGAGCAGTTCATTTTGCACAATCACTGATGTAGCTAAGTCTTGGAAATATTCAAAAGTTATGAGTCAATGTCCACTGTGCACTGTCAATTTCAAACTGTTTGGAATCATAAAAGGGGATGGTTAACTTTTATTACCGTTTCCTCCCTCGCGCCAGCCCAGCTCATACAGCCGTTGTAGAGTTAATGACTCTTCACCTGGCCATATCGATTACCGGTAGCCATACGCCACTTCCAGTCCTGCCTGAAAGGGCGCAGCTTCACTGCGTTCGTGGACCACAAGCCGCTAACGTACTTTATCTTCCTGGAAGATAATATAAAGCGGAATTCAGCGAATTAACAGAAAATCACATCCCTGAGAACACACCGCCATGAATCTTTGAAAAAGCATACAACGAGCCATTTGATTGGTCCAATCGTTTGCAACTATCCAATCGCAGGGCTGTCAAGCTACTGCAATACAGCGGTAGCTTGAACACAACACATCCGGGTTATCGCGGGAGACGACTTCCGACTTCGTGTTGCTTTTCGCTGACGGTGATTAAACTTTAACACGTTTTTTTTTTTTAGATTTTACAAGATCACCATAATCTTCAAATTTAGAATTACATTTTAAAAACTAATGAACTAAAATAAAATACATTTTAATTAAATACTCATTATTTATTTTCCAAAGCCACAGGGAGCCGCAGCAGAGGGATGAAAGAGCCGCATGTGGCTCCGGAGCTGCGGGTTGCCGACCCCTGCCCTAGGACATCAAAGCACACAGTCACATTGTATTTAATCCCCAAGTCACAATGCGTCTTCTTCCAGGTCTTATCACCTCCACCTAAAGTCCTTGGTGGCCAGGAAATTCCCCAAGGCCATCTCTGCCTACAAAAGACCACATTTCACATCCTCCTGTTATCTCCTAGGAGGCTCAGTCCTTTTGTTCATCTGAGACGTGAAGCATACAGTAAGCATACAGTGAATACATATGGAGCATATGAAACCCACATATCTGTGCCACAAGTTCCTGTTTATAATAAAGAGAATGTTCCTTCCAGCTGTTCTTCGGTTTGTTGTTATTTTAGGACATAACATGGTCCTCGAAAGAGAAAAAGATATTGATGCAACAGCCAACATATAAGAAAAAAATAGACTAATATAAGAAATAGACTGAAAACCAAAGATTATACACTAAAAATTAGAAAAAAATACTGAGATAATGGACTAGAAAAAACAAAAACTAATCGACGAGAACCCCCCCCCCCCCAGAAATAAGACTAGAAAAAAACAAAAACAAATGTAGAAATAAGGAAGAAATACACTAATTACTGATTAAAAACCATACCTCACAAACATAATGGACTAAATAACAACACCCCCCCCCCCCGCATGGTGTAATTTATATAAAACTAAAACAACTTGAAAAAAATTAATAAAAACTACACAACAAAAACATCAGAATTCTAGCAAAGATGCATTAAGAACTGGATGGACGAACTTTGAACAAAAATCCAATAAAATTTATGTTCATCTGTGGTGATTTTAATGTTGACTTGATAAATCCAAATAAGCACAAGCAGACAGACAAATTCAATACTTTGTAGAGCCTAAGCCTAAAATCATCAAACCCAGTCACATCTGTCACTGGGCAACACTAATTGATCAAATATTTACTAATACTTTAGACAGTAATATAATGAATTGACTACTAATAAATGATATCAGTGATAATCTTTAAATATTACAGTAAAATATTAGAAAAAAAAAACTAAAGGGTGCATGGAGTATATTAAAAACCATAATCAGAAATTGCCCTAGACAGGTTAATTATACTCAACATTTTATTGAAAAATGCATTTAAAAGCATATGTGTAGACATAGCTTAGTGTTGCCTGAATTTAGCATAATTATGCTAACGATAAGCTTAAAACCTAAAAAATGCTAGCTGAAGGCTAAATTAGCATAATCATATAAAGTTGCAAATTTAAAAGAACAAAATTGCAAAATAATGAGAAAAAGTTGCAAATTCCTGAGAAAAAAGTTGTAAATTTAATGGAAAAAAGTTCAGAAATTGTGCTTGAAAATATAATCTTAAGAGAAAAAATCAAAAATTTCTGAAAAAAGTAGAAAATTTACAAGGGGGAAAAAAATTACTAGAAAAAGTCATAATTTCACAAGAAAAAGTAGCAAATTTAGAAGAAAAAGCTTTTTTTAAAACCTTTATTTAACCAGGCAAGACAGATTAAGAACACGTTCTTATTTACAAAGAGTTAACGTTCCAAAATTACGAGAAAAAAAAAAACGTACAAATTTATGACAAAAAAGCTGTAAATTTGCAGGAAAAAGTCACAAATTTACAAGAAAAAACTTGCAAATTTATGAGAAAAAAAGCTGGAAATTTTTAGAGAAAAAAAGTTGGAAATTTTAGAGAAAAAAGTTACAAATTTTAGTGAAAAATGTTCATTTACAAGAAAAAATATTGCAAATTTATGAGAAAAAAGTTGTAATTTTACAAAAGTAGCAAATTTATGAAAAAAGTTTTTAAGTTAGGAAAAAACGGTGCAAATTGACAAGATAAAAGTTGTAAATTGAGAAGAAAAAAGTTGCAAAATTATGCTAAAAAAATCACAATCTTAATAGAAAAAATTGAAAATGTCTGAAAAAATGTGGAAAATTTACAATGGGGAAAAAAATGCAAGTAATTTTACAAGAAAAAGTAGAATATTTATGAGAAAAAGTCAAAAATTGATGAGAAAAAAGTTGCAGATGACAGTTTCAAATTTACAATAATAAAGTTGCAAAATTACAAGAAAAACAGGAGAAAATATGGGAAAAAGTTACACAATTACGTGAAAAAAGGTGCAAATTTTGGAGAAAGAAGTTATAAATTTAAGAAAAAAATGTTGAAAATTTATGAGAAAAAAGCTGAAAATTTATGAGGAAAAAGTGGCAAATTTAGAAAGAAATATTTTCAAATTTGTGACAAAACAGTTGCAAATTTATCAAGAAAAAGGTAGCAAATATACAAGAAAAAAAATTGAGAAAAAAGTAGAAAATTCATGAGAAAAAAGTTGGAAATTTATAAGAAAAAAATTGCACAATTACGACAAAAAAAGGTGCAAATTTACAAGAAAAAAGTGGCAGATTTATGAAGAAACTAGAATGTAAATGTAAAATGCTGAACACTTACCTAAAAGGCTGAAAATGCTGAACTAGGTAGTTTAAAAAGAGAATCCGGCCAGCGAAAGAAAGGATTTTGATTTGACTTTGAGCTTCATGGCAAAGGCTGTGAATACTTTTGTACATGTGATTTCTGAGTATTTTTATTTTTAATAAATTTGCAAAAATCTAAAAAAAAAACCCCAAAACTTTTTTGCATTGTCATTATAAGATGTTGTGTGTAGAATTTTAAGGGGAAAAAAATGAATTTAATTCATTTTAGAATAAGGCTGTAACATAACGTGGAAAAAGTGAATCGCTGTGAATACTTTCCGTATGCACTGTAGCTCCATATTAAAATATATTTGAGAGCCGCCCTTGAACAAGCATCAATAAAAATACAGACCGTAAGACTGGCAGATAAAATTTTGGCATCATCAGAATCCTGAGGCTTTGAGCTACGCAGTTATGTAAATGTTGTGTTCCTAAATGAAAGATTGTGGTGTGGAGTGCGTGAAATAAGAGTCGGGCTCATGGCACACAGTTTATTACACACTTCACATCTCTCTAGCACAGAACAGACTGAACATTTCAGCAGGCACTCTCCTCTTAAGTTTCATGGCATTTCTCCACACACACAACATGACATTTGCATCACACTGCATTCAACCCCCTTCGTCCTTGACTCCTTCCTGCTATCTCGCCAGGAACCTCCTGAGCATTGTTCTCCCATGTTTATCCACTGTCTCTTGTCTGAGATGCTAAATAATCTGGCTCCCCCAAGGTGCTAAAGTGGTTACACTGGTGAGCTGAAAACCGAGAACATTTTACATTGTTTTCAATGGAAAACCCACTGAATATAATACAAGAGAGAAATTTCATTATTGTTTATGAAAAATTTGGAACCTGAGGCAAAATCAATGTGCATATTATCGTTGGCAGCAGGATTACTGTCCATGATAAAAAAAATTTGGTGCAAATCGGAAATTGCGTAACAGAGATACAACTGTCATGTATTTAATGGTGAAGCATCAAAAGTAGTCCGTCGCCATGGAAACAGTTACATAATAGATACATGTTCAAGACCCAAATAGGACTATAGAGGGCCTTCCACATAACTTATGTTCCAATTTTCATGAAGCCATGGCTTTCGTAACCCTTGAATGTAAAAAAATGGACTGAATGGTGATGAATGTGTGACGAATGGTGACGAATGTGTTACCATTGAAACAGCAGTGATGACAGGAGAAATTTGACTTCGATTGAAGGTCATCCAGTGTCATTGTGGCTACTGGTCTTTGAGTGAAAATTCAATTTTGTGCAGTGCCTCATGTCACCACTAGGGGCCACTATGACTATTTCTTGAATATTAATATATAGACATGCTAAGAGTGGGATTAGAATCCATTGTGCAAAATTTGGTCCAAATCCGACAGGGTTTGTCTGAGCTGTAACAGTCACGTTTTGTATGGCGAGCATGCCATCAACGTGTGCCGGTCATCATGGAAACAGTTCTGTACTATGTACATGTTCTGTTAATGAGTCCTAGCAGAAGGCCACCCTTTAAATCCTGCTCCATTCATCAATCCAGCAAGATTGATGAATGGAGATGGTGTTGGTGGGTCAGTTTTGTGTGGCGCTTTGCGTGTCGGGTGGCATCTCGGGGCACCTGCGGTGATCTCCTGATCAGTTGCTTGGGTGGGCGCTGGGGGTGGGGGTCTGCTTCTGTGGCCGCGGCCGCCCTGGGGTGGGTTGGTGGGGGGGGGGGGGGGGGTTGCTGCCGGGAGCTGGTATGCGTTCAGGCTTGCTGCATCTGCATCGCAGTCGCCCCAAGAAATAGGGGTGGACGAGGGTGGGTGAGTGTGAGGGGGAGAGCATGAATGGATGTGAGTAGGTCGGAGTGGGAGTGAGAGTGCATCCGTGGGTGAACATGAGAGAGTGTGGGTGACCCTGAGAGCGAGTTGGAGCGAGATTGAGTGGGTTCAGGAGTGAGAGAGAATGGTAGGTCCGTGAGTGCGAGAGTGGGACTGTGTGGGGGAGTGAGTGAGTGAGTGAGTGAGAGAGAGTGAGTGCTTATGGGTGCGTATGAGACCAAAAGGGTGTGGTGTGGGAATGAGTGTGTCTGTTAGTTGAGAGGTGCTGGATTGAGGGGGGTAATGCCTCTCGGCTAGTGGGCTCCCTTGGATGGGGGTGCGGGACTTCTTTGGGTGTGGGGGTCCCCGGGGTGTGCGGCAGTGGAGCTGGGGGGGGTGGGGGTGCGGGCCGGTCTCCGGCCTAGGGGAGTGGGGGCGCTGGCCTTCTGGCGCTTGGGGCCTGGGGTCTGGCGTTGGCTGTCCCGCTGTGGGCGGATGCCTGGCGTTCCTGGGGCTTGTCGACCCCGGGCATTTGTGCCCTGTGGGGGTTGGTAGCGCTGCCTTGCCAGCTCGGGGTTTCCAGGGTGGCGGGGAATTGCTGCAACCCACCCTGCGCATTCTCATATACATGCACATGGACACACACGCACAAATGTCTCCCCTTTAACAGGTGCGGATACCAGACTCGTGTTGAGACCTCTTTGGTGGAATAAGCAGTTTGTCTTCTGTTTTAGTTGTTGGTTTCTTTTCTTTCCCCCTCCGCACACTTCCTTTCCCCATTCCCCATCCTGTCGGGCCCTTCATGGGTAAAATAATTTAAATAAAGTATTAAAAGTTATTACAGGAGGAGTTTGCAACAATATACAGTACATAGATAGGTACTGTATAAAGCTCCTTTTGGCAAAGTAAATCTGTTTTGGCACAATAAGGGTAACAGATCTCTGTTCTGCTTACCTAGCTGCCTGACGGGACAAGGGGGAAAAAAAATCCTGCTCCATCAATGATATACTTAGTGTGATTTCTTAAACTGACTTCTATGAGAATCTTAACTTACATTGATTTTAATGGGAAAATTGTAGTTGCCATAACGGGAAAAAATTAGCATTTTTTTTCAGAAAAATTCAGAATCCCAAGATAAAAAGTAACTTCGTAGTTCTGTCAAGGGTCCAATCACTATCCATCATAAAAATTTGGGGGCAAATTGAAAATTCCGTGTCTGAGATACAGCTGTAACATAGCAAAGCATCAAAATTAGGCTGTCGCCATGGAAACAGTAAAATAGCAGATACATCTTCCAGACATATATCGGACGACAGAGGGCGGTCACCTTGACATATGTTCCAAATTTTGTGACTCCACGATTTTCGTAACTCTCCAAACAAAATCACAGAGTTGATGGCGAGGAGGGCGCTGCCATGGCAACAGCAGTAACAGACTGGTAAACATGAGTTACATTTAGGATCATCAGTACACTGATGAACCTCAGAAAATTTCATGTCATTATGGCAATTGGTTGTTGAATTATAAATAAAACAATTTATGCAGCTTCATGCAGCTGTGTCAGCGCATGTGCTGGGTTACCATAGCAACACACATACAGCAGTTGGGGTGAGAAAGTTCTGGATAAGGCTGCTTGTCCACCAAACGCGTTTTTTGTTGCCCAACCGCCTGAGCTTTTTTTTGCAGCGTTCGTGCACGGCGCTCTGCAAAAAAAAAAAAAAGTCTGTGCCCTGATATCCCAGCAACAGCTTGTCACTCTCAGCGCAGCACTTCCGCATTTCCTATTGTCAGACTTTCTACTGTTTTAACAGCAGTCTCTACATAACAATGGACAGGAAACGTTTTCTAGCAGCTCTGGATGTAAAATATGATGACACGAAAAGAAGGAGTCTGAGTACAGACTAGTACCAACGTCCTATGTCCCACCCATGCAGCAGTTCTGATTTGCTGCTTGGTCTGACATTCATGAGCTCAGCTGCAGTCTCTGAAAAGCTGAACTTTTTTCAGCTCTGAGCGCTATGACCAAAAATGGCCACTGCTGAGAGCGTAAACGCTGGACTACATAGAGAATGAATGGAAAATAGCTGCCCAGAGTGGAGAAAACGCATTTCGTGGACAAGCACCCTTAATCCGGATTCATCCAGTCAGAGGATCACATTAATAATGCAGGCAAAACCTTAAAGCCCACCCCTCGAACAACCGTGAATAGAACAGAAACCGTAACACTGACAAATATAATTTTGGCACAGTGAGAATCCTGAGACTCTGACCTACGCAGTAATGTAAATTTTATGTTCTGAAATGCAAACCTGCTCACACTCGTGAGTAAAAAAACCGAGAAAAGTTTTGGATCAATATTTTTCTGCCCCATTATAAGGTATGGGGGGATTAACCGGTTTTTCTCCTCTTCAGGGCTCCTGGAGGAAAAAAATACAACACTTATGGCTTAGACAAAAAGTTTGAGTGTCAGGACATCTGTGGCTACGTTTTTGGAAAAAATGAAGTCAGTAGAGCAAAAATTGTAGCCACAATCGCCATTTATCCAGAAATATTTTCGAAAGGTTCTACACTCTAGCGATGTCGTCACGCACTCAAAGGCACTTTTCCACTTGGAACCCAAAGGCCTCGTTTGGCCTGGAACCGAACAGTACCGTTCGGCACCCATGGTTTTCCACAGCACAAGGCTCACTGTAGCATGGGTGGGAGAAGGAGGGAGTTGGAGGCGGGATTTGGAGGCGGCGCTACGCTCCCCATGAGGCGGCGCCATATTCCTGTTCAGTAAAATCAACATCAAAACATGTAGCAATACATCTCCAAAAATAATGCAAAAGTTAAATATTTTTGGACACTCATGTCAGAAAGTGAGACCCATATATTATACAGAATCATTAATCAGACAGTGAAGTATTGTTAGATTTTAATCATTTATTGGCTCACAGCGCATGAATATCAAAAATTACTTTTCTCGACAAATAGATGGTTAGGTAAAAATACATGATCTATGTCAAAATCATGGAGAGACTGTTGAGACGTCATGGAATTTATCTGCTCCAGACAGTGGTGTCGTGGCAAAACATGGATCAGGTGCCATATGAGCCGTTAAATGTATATTTCAACAGGTAAACAGTACTGAGCTGGGCATAAGATATATTTAGCAATTATGATGCATTTTAAGCCAAAACAAATGGATCTAGGATTAGAAGTAATTAAAATAAAGCAGTCCCAAGGTTACATGGAGAAATATGTGGATTAACTGGAAATATATGGTATTGAGTATTGCTGACTACATGTAGATACTGTATAAATATATATTCTCTGCATCAACAGTGAACTATACATGTATTCATGTAGTATTGCCCTGGGAATTTTGACAATAAACTTTTGTACTTGTGCAGATGTCTCTATTTTGTTTTACAGTCTTCAGCAAATAATTGTTTTGGTTACTTTTCTTAAAATGAGCCATTATTTTCAAAGTCACTGATAAATGGTTCGTACTGTTGACTCTTTTCCCACCGGTGTCTGAACAGACAAAACAGAAAATCATGATGCAAACAAATAAATCACTAAATTGTTTATTCCAATCAGCAGCAAATTACAGATTATTTAGAATGTGCAAAATTCAAACTGTAAAAAAAAAAAGAAACTGAGACAAAACGTGACAAAAACTAAGCAACAGCACAACACAGACTGGATATGATAATCCTTGTGTGATTTTACATGTCGTTTTGTATATACAGCCGTGGACAAAATTGTTGGTACCCCTCTGTTAATGAAAGAAAAACCCACAATGGTCACAGAAATAACTTGAATCTGACAAAAGTGGTAATAAATAAAAATTCTATGACAATTAACCACTGAAAATCAGACAATGCTTTTGAATTGTGGTTGAACAGAATTATTTTGAAAAACAAACTCATGAAACAGGCCTGGACAAAAATGATGGTACCCCAGAAAAGATTGAAAATAGGCCATAGGGACATGAACATGACCATAGATTCAACCAAGATGTGTCCTCTAATTAACATCACAGGTGTCTACAAACTTGTAATCAGTCGGCCTATTTAAAGGGTGACAAGTAGTCACTGTGCTGTGACCATTGTGGGTTTTTCTTTCAATAACAGAGGGGTACCAACAATTTTGTCCACGTGTGTGTGTTTGGAGTATTTATTCCTTTAGTTTTTGTTTAAATTGTCCAAGCTTTGTACATGATTTTAATTCAGGTCCAAAAGCGTTCCACAGTCTGACTCCTTGCACTGAAACACAGTGTTGCTTGGTAGTAGCTCTCAGACCCCAGGGCAGACCCAGAACTCACTGGAGAGACAACGTCTCCCAGTTGGTCTGGGAACACCTTGGTATCCTCTCTGAAGATCTGGAGCAGGTGGCTGAGGAGAGGGAAGTCTGGGCTTCTCTGCTTGAACTGCTGCCTCTGCGACCCGGACCTCTGGAAAAGTGGTAGAAGATGGATGGATGGATGTCATGTATGGGAGCATTAATGAATGATACAAAGTCTATAGTGTGGGTTGATTCAGCAAATATTTCACTCTGCGCAGTATTGTGACTGATTTGCATATTTTACCTTTAATATAATTAATACTGTATGTGACTTCCAACACAGTTTATTATCAATTATTACACCAAGGATTTTAATATTGGATACCCTTTCAATCTCTACACCATTTATACTGAGTTTAGATACTGAGTTGTTGTGATGGTGTGAAATAACGTTATCAATAAAATTTAGCCACTGCTGTGTCGCCCTGGTTTCAAGTGCGGGTGGTGTTTTGTGCTTGTATTGCTAAAATATAAAAGGAAGCACTGCAATGGGTCTCAAATATTTGTAATGTGTTCTATTACTGAATGAGTTTAAAGATGAAATACTATACACATATAAACTAAATTCTAATGGTGACTGAACATCTCCCATTCCCCAAGGTGCAAGATACACTATTATGACTATAACTCATAAAGGATCACAGAAATGATCTGATAAAAATAAATAAACAAGCGTTTTGTTTTTTTTAAAAAAAACGCTATTGGATGTGAAACCTACTATTGGATGTGCCATTCATTTTCAATTACTCTGTAATTAATATTCACACAAATAAATCTCAAGGCCATCGTTTAAACACAATTAAGTTTTCGTCTGCCCTAAGTGAACTTTCCACTGTTGAAAAAAATAACATAAAGCATGAATATCACATCACTCACCGTCCTGTATATCACAATATCACGGCTTCAACTGCTGAAGTTGGGTGCGTCGCGGCTGCACATTCAATTCAATTCGGGTGGCTGGGTCTAATTCCCGGTGCGTCTCCGTGTAATTTCTGGTGCGTCTGTTTGTGCGCACCACTGCAGGCTCAGTCTGCTTCCCTCTGCATTCTCTCATCAGCCGAAATGCACAGGAAACTCTGCTGGACTGCGGTGTTAGATTTCTGCTGATTTCTGTTAAGCCATTCTATCGTTGTGGTTTATAATATCACTTGCTCGCGGGCTCACTGACGAAAAATTGCAAATGGCGACCAGCAAGCGATTCTCGAAAGTCAACGTAACGCCCACGTAGCGCCCACTCTGATGACGCTATGCACAGACCAATGAATGGCCAGCAGTGGCATGACGAAACGGGGCCGGTACCCTTCGGACCTGCTTTTAACGGTGCCGAAAAAAGTGTCGGTAAAACTGGAACTGTTCCGAAAAAGCGAACTGTGAGGCCTTTGGGTTCCGAGTGGGAAACCGGACAATGGAGGCCGATCGGTACTAAACGAGGCCTTTGGGTTCCAAGTGGAAAAGCGCCTTAAGCTGCCAGGATCCCCTCCCATTGACTTCAATGTTAAACTGTGATTTTTGCTGTAAAACCTACCTGACTTTAGATGTGAATATTTCAAAAACCGTAAAAGTTATTGAAAAGCTGAATGGAAGTTAAGTAGCTGACACTTGCGGAAACAAAATAAAGGCAGAATGATTTCTGTACCTGCAAAACTGCACAAGTTATTAAGTATAGATGCAGAAGCGGAAAAAGTTGAATTTTCAGAAGTTTGCCGTAGGAATGAATGGGATTTAAAAAGCCAAAAAATCGCATTTTTTACGAAAAGTATAAAACTTCGGAAGAAGAAAAATGCAAGCACACTTCTCCTGAAAAAGCCAAACATTTTGATACCAGAATCAAGTCTGTAGCACAAAAACTGTCTGACTAGTTAGATGACAAAAAACGGCAGAAGTTAAACAAAGTGAGTGGATAACTATGTGTGAATGCTGAAGCATTCAAGCATTCACACAATTATAAAAAGAAAAACAAAAAACAAGAGCACTCTAAAGCGAGTGCAAATCCCCCACTCTGTTTTCTTTGCAGATCCCAAAACTTGCTGGCAGAGAGCAGTTTTCAACTTTTCAATATACAGTGGGGTAAAAAAGTATTTAGTCAGCCACCAACTGTGCAAGTTCTCCCACTTAAAAGATGAGAGAGGTCTCCGATTTTCAAAGGTATACCTCAACCATGAGAGACAAAATGAGAAAAAAAAAAATCCAGAAAATCACACTGTCTGATTTTTAAAGAATTTATTTGCAAATTATGGTAGAAAATTAGTATTTGGTCAATAACAAAAGTTCATCTCAATACTTTGTTATATACCCTTTGTTGGCAATGACAGAGGTCAAACGTTTTCTGTAAGTCTTCACAAGGTTTTCACACACTGTTGCTGGTATTTTGGCCCATTCCTCCATGCAGATCTCCTCTAGAGCAGTGATGTTTTGGGGCTGTCACTGGGCAACACGGACTTTCAACTCCCTCCAAAGATTTTCTATGGGGTTGAGATATGGCTAGGCTACTCCAGGACCTTGAAATGCTTCTTACGAAGCCACTCCTTCATTGCCTGGTCAGTGTGTTTGGGATCATTGTCATGCTGAAAGACCAAGCCACGTTTCATCTTCAATGCCCTTGCTGATGGAAGGAGGTTTTCACTCAAAATCTCACGATACATGGCCCCATTCATTCTTTCCTTTACACGGATCAGTCGTCCTGGTCCCTTTACAGAAAAACAGCCCCAAAGTAAGATGTTTCCACCCCCATGCTTCACAGTCGGTATGGTGTTCTTTCTCCTCCCAACACGACAAGTTGAGTTTTTACCAAAAAGTTCTATTTTGGTTTCATCTGACCATATGACAGTCTCCCAATCCTCTTCTGGATCATCCAAATGCTCTCTAGCAAACTTCAGATGGGCCTGGACGTGTACTGGCTTAAGCAGGGGGGCACGTCTGGCACTGCAGGATTTGAGTCCCTGGCGGCGTAGTGTGTTACTGATGGTAGCCTTTGTTACTTCAGGTCATTCACTAGGTTCCCCCGTGTGGTTCTGGGATTTTTGCTCACCGTTCTCGTGATCATTTTGACCCCAGGGGGTGAGATCTTGCGTGGAGCCCCAGATCAAGGGAGATTATCAGTGGTCTTGTATGTCTTCCATTTTCTAATAATTGCTCCCACAGTTGATTTCTTCACACCAAGCTGCTTACTTATTTTAGATTTAGTCTTCCTAGCCTGGTGCAGGTCTACAATTTTGTTTCTGGTGTCCTTTGACAGCTCTTTGGTCTTGGCCATAGTGGAGTTTGGAGTCTGACTGTTTGGGGTTATGGACAGGTGTCTTTCATACTGATAACGAGTTCAAACAGGTGCCATTAATACAGGTAACGAGTGGAGGACAGAGGAGCCTCTTAAAGAAGTTGTTACAGGTCTGTGAGAGCCAGAAATGTTGCTTGTTTGTAGGTGACCAAATACTTATTTTCCACCATAATTTGCAAATAAATTCTTTAAAAATCAGACAATGTGATTTTCTTTTTCTTATTTTGTCTGTCATAGTTGAGGTATACCTATGATGAAAATTGGAGACCTCTCTCATCGTTTAAGTGGGAGAACTTGCACAATTGGTGGCTGACTAAATACTTTTTTGCCCCACTGTAATTACTGTGGCAGAACCAAATTATGATAAGCCCATCATCCATGAACATACAACAAAGTATACAATCCATAGTTGTAGGCTAGGATCCCAAGGTAAACCTGTGTAGCAAGTTTGGTGACCCCAGAGAGTTTTACATGTTCTATAGTGAGATGGCGTAGGGAGTACCAACCTCGACCTTTGGATCCCAAATCTGTAGTCAGAAGTCGCGGTCTTAAAGTGAACCCATGTTCTAGATTTGGTGACCCTAGCTTTCTTTGTTGTTGAGATATAGTTTATAAGCAATTTTGAAGTTGACCTTTGACCTTGTGATCCCAAAACCCCAGTCATACTTCAGGGTCACAGGGTGAACTTGTGTACCAAGTTTATTAACCCTAACTGTATTTGTTGTACAGTAATAAGGCTAAGGGAATGCCAACCTTGACCTTTGGACCCCAAACCCACAGTAGCAGGTTTGGTGACCCTAGCTTTCTTTGTTGAGATATAGTTTAAGTCAGTGGTGCCCAACCTTTTTTGAACCAAGATCCACTTTTAAAGTTGTGAGCCTGTTGAGATCTACCAGTTCATAGAGGCCATATCCATTGTTCATCTACACATTTAATATGCACACAACAAACAGAAAACCCATTCAGATATAATAACAAGTAGTTTGTGAGTTGCAAAGCATTTGCAATAAATGTAATTCCTTACCTCAGTGGGACCTTTGGCATTGGGAGGAGGTAGCAAGTTTCTCATAGTCAGGGCAGTAGGAGCTGGTTGCAAGCCTTAAGGTGCATTCACACCAAATGCGAACGGACAAATTTTTCGTGTGGCACGATTGCATTATAACTCAATGTAAACACGCCAACAGACATGAATAGTGAGATGCAGACTAGACGAAGTTGTCTTTAAAGCTTCTCCAGTAGTGTTCAACCTGCTGTGGAAATTCCCATAATAACGTCATGCATATGTTTACAATATCCGACCGGGGGCTCATCTGAAAATTATGTCTCAAGCCTCCAACACTTCACAGATGATCCTGTGTTTACATTGCTAGCTAGCTTGCTAGGACATCCGTGGCTAGAAACCGTGGGTAAATAACTCCAAAAACCCAATTCAGCTACAGAGTTCCCGGTCCTCCTGTCTCCCGGTGAGTGAGTTTCATTTTCTAACTAGTTTATGCTGCAGTGTTGATAATTTTACTACGTCCACTAGCTAGCTGCTAGTGTAGCTAGCTAGCGGACACGAAGGTGCGACGACAAAAGTTCCCACGTACTTGCGTCTTCCCATTGATTTTCTATGGATCCGTGCCGCCCGTTTGCATTTGGTGTGAACACAGCTTTAGGCAGGCCACAAGGTGAATGTCTGTCATTGTGGATTGACTTGATGTGGATCAGCTTGATTCGACTTGATGATTTTCATGTCAGAGAAAGCAGTCTCACACAAATATATTGATCCAAAAAGTGCAGTCAAGTTCAAGGCACATCTTGTGAGGTTGGGATATTTTTAAACCTGTTGTGAGCACTACGAAGATACGGACCAGTGATGCTGAGGAGAAGCTGGAAACGTGCATGGAAATATCTGACTGGGGCATGCTTAAAGGAGCCACGCATGATCTGGATGAGTACACGGACACTGTGAACTCATATATCCACTTTTGTGAAGAGAACATTCTTCCATCACGCACCAGGGTGAGTTACTCTAATGACAAACCCTGGTTCACAGCTAAGCTCAGACAGATCAGGAAGGAGAAGGAAGCAGCGCTGAAAAGTGGAGACAGGGACTGCTACAGGGAGGTTAAATACCGGTTTAACAGAGAGCTGAAGAGGGCTAAATCTGTGTACTCAGAGAGACTCCAGCAGCAGTTCACTGCTAATGATTCGGCTTCCGTGTGGAGAGGACTGAGGCAGATCACCAACTATCGGCCTCAGGCTCCTAAAGGTCAGGATGACAAAGCCCTTTGTCAGAGACTGTCCCAACACTATGCCCGTTTTGACACCTCGTCATCTGTGTCCAACTCCCCCCCTCCCTCCAGCTCCACAGCCTCCACATTCCCTACTTCATTTAAGGCACCCCCCCCCCCACCTCCCCCCCTCCCCTTATCATCAGTGAGCAGGATGTGCTCAAGCAGTTCTCCAGACTGAACCCGCGCAAGGCCCCCGGCCCAGACGGCGTGTCTCCCTCCACCCTGAGACTCTGTGCGAAACAGCTGGCTCCTGTATTCACAGACATTTTTAACACCTCCCTTAAGTTATGCCACGTGCCGTCCTGCCTCAAATCCTCCACCATCATCCCTGTCCCCAAGAAGCCACGGATCACTGGACTTAATGACTACAGACCTGTAGCGCTCACCTCTGTAGTCATGAAGTCCTTTGAGCGCCTGGTCCTGTCCCACCTCAAGTCCATCACCACCCCTCTCCTGGACCCGCTGCAGTTTGCCTACCGAGCCAACAGGTCTGTAGACGATGCAGTCAACCTGGCCCTCCACTCCATCCTGCAGCACCTGGACTCCCCGGGAACCTACGCCAGGATCCTGTTTGTGGACTTCAGCTCCGCATTCAACACCATCCGCCCCGCTCTGCTCCGGGACAAGCTGTCCCTGCTCAACGTGCCTGACTCCCTCTGCAGGTGGATCATCGACTTCCTGACGGACCGGAGGCAGCATGTGCGGCTGGGAAAGACTGTCTCAGACTATACTAGCATCAGCACCGGATCACCCCAGGGCTGTGTACTTTCCCCCCTACTCTTCTCCCTTTACACCAACTCCTGCACCTCCAGCCACCAGTCTGTCAAGTTGATCAAGTTTGCGGACGACACCACCCTCATCGGGCTCATCTCCAACGGCGACGAGTCCGCCTACAGGAGAGAGGTGGCCCAGCTGGCGTCCTGGTGCAGCAATAACAACCTGCAGCTGAACGCTCTGAAGACAGTGGAGATGATTGTAGACTTCAGGAAAGTCACTACTCCTCTGCCCCCCCTCACCCTCTCAGGCTCTCCCATCACCACTGCTGATTCCTTCCGCTTCCTAGGCACTACCATCACCAGGGACCTCAAATGGGAGCTGACCATCAGCTCACTCATCAAAAAAGCCCAGCAGAGGATGTTCTTCCTGCGGCAGCTGAGGAAGCTCAAGCTACCCACCAAGATGTTAGTGCAGTTCTACACAGCCATCATCGAGTCCATCCTCACCACCTCCATAACCGTGTGGTACGCAGGAGCCACTGCCAGGGACAGACTAAGGCTGCAGCGCGTCGTGCGCACTGCTGAGAAGGTGATCGGCTGCAAGCTCCCATCTCTCCAGGATCTGTACATCTCCAGGACCCGGAGGCGTGCTGGCCGGATCATAGCCGATCCCTCACACCCTGGTCATGTACTGTTTGCCCCCCTCCCCTCTGGTAGAAGACTTCGGTCCATCCAGACTAAAACCTCCCGTCACATGAACAGCTTCTTCCCCTCTGCCATTAGACTGCTGAACACTAAGTGACTCTCGTGCACCATGTACAGCAGCTCAACCAGACTCATGTCAATCATCACTGTTTTCTTCCTGCATTACCGACTGCACTATATAGTTCTCCACAGTATCTGCTGCTGGCTAATATATATTTTAACTGTTGACCAGTATCACTTAATCTTATCCTACACTTTATTACATGTATAGTTTATTTCTCTTATCTTATCATGTTTAATGTTGCAGCATTGTACCGAGACAAATTCCTAGTTTGTGTACTACATGAACAATGGCAATAAACCTGATTCTGATTCTGATTCTGATTCTGATTTTGTTTCATCAGTAGGTTCCAGAAGTCTCCTTTCATGTCAGGTGTTGCCCTGGATTTGATCTCAATGTTATTTTGCAGTGTGAGAATCTCACTTCAACAGCATTTTTCAACACCATATTTTCATAGCAACATCCATCACTTCTTTCATGCTTAAAATCTTCCAACACAGTGCTTGCTAGTGAATAATACATTGATAATTAAGGATGTCTGGGAAAGATTCACTTTGTTTGCACAATGCAATGAACCCATTAGTGTGGCCTACCATCGCTGGAGCACCATCAGTTGTGATGGAGATGAGCTTGAAAAGAGGCAGTTGGCTCTTGTAAACTCCATGAAAGCGTTAAAAAGTAATCTTCATCCACTCTCTCTTTTTTTTTTTTTAAACAAACCCACACTACTGTCGATATGGCGAAGTAGGGGTAGAACCGGCTCGCGGGGGCCCCGGGCAATCCCTCAGTAAGTCCGCCCCTGGGGGCGACATGTCCCCGAGGCTGCAGCTGATCACGGAGTAGATGATGGTGCATCGCTTCCTCGCCGTCGGCCGCTCCTCTCGCCCAGATCCACCCACCATCCGAAGCCTCCTCTCGGGCACGCCGCAGTTCATTTGTGTGTCTTCACGAGCCATCTGACAGCTGAAAGTAGGCTGCGCCCCATTTAGCCACGATGCACAACCATTTCCGGTGACCCTCTGGCTGTCGTTTGGCCCGTATTCGCCATGGACATCCCTCTCCACGAGCCCGAACTGAACTTGAACGGCAGCCAGTCCGACACTTGTAAATCTGTGACCTGGCACGCTGTACGTGCACGTCAGGTACGTACCGCGTGTGTGCGCAGTGCCGTGTGTGCAGTCCAGTTGGGCTGCGCTGTGTTTATGTGTGTGTGTGTGTGTGTGTGTGTACTAAGGAGCAATGGCAGAGAAAACTTTGCAGACTATGCAATTGCGATCGACTGAAAATCAGTCCGCGATTGAGTGGTTGGGCACCACAGGTTAAAGTTATTTTGATGTTGACCTCCGCTGCCAATGGTGCACATACCTTGTCGGGGTGCAGCGGCTTGTGTGCCTCAGCAACCCCCGGAGCTATGTCGACGGGAGCCTAGTGCTCCCAGAAGGTTCAACCATGTCGAACAGGTCCGCGTGGGGTAGAGGCCAGACTAAAGAGTGCACCCTGGTCCTCCAGGTTGGGGGTTGTGCAGCATGTAACAAATCACTCACGTAAAACCCAAGTTTTGTAACAGCAACAAATGTCCCAACGGCGGAACAGGCGGAGAGGAGAGCGAACTCCCAATGGCTGTGAAGGCGGAGGAGGACAGACAGTTGCACGGGAAGAAGGGTCTCGGAAAGCCTTGGCAGGCAACCTTTCTACAGGGTGGACCAAGCTCTCAACAGCCCAGCCATGGAAGGCAGTTGGTCTAGGGGAGGGACCCCCAACAAACGTCCGTGGCTGAAGACGGAGATGCAGGACCCCTGTGGTGCCACAAACCTCTGCATCACGCATATTCGCTTCATGATGAGTTGATGTTGACCTTTGACCTTGAAATCCCAAAACCAGTCACACTTCAGGGTCACAGGGTGAACCTGTGTACCAAGTTTGGTGACCCCAGCTTTACTCGTTGTACAGTAAGAAGGCATAGGGAATGTTAACGTTGACCTCTGACCACAAACCCATAGTCAGAGGTCAGGATCCCAAGCTGAACCTGTGGACCAGGTTTGGTGACCCTAGCTTTACTCGTTTTATAGTAACAGTAAATTTTTTACCATTTAGCATAGTGCAGCTGGAATGTTAACTATGACCCCAAACCCATAATCAGGTCAGGCTTTAAGTCATCAAAGATGTGTATTAGATACAACTACTGTATCGATTTGAAAAGCCTACATCATTTCTTTCAGTAGTTACTGCATTTAGAGGATTTAGGGAAAATCCGACCTCTGACCTCACAGTCATCCGATGAGAGTGAAACTGCAATATGCGCATCATCAGAATATATCAAACCATGATACCAAGATTCAGACCAATTGGAACAAAACTGTAGGAGGAGTTGATTTCACAAAAGTGGGACAGCCGGACAGACAAACCCACAACATTATTCCCTGCTGGCCGAAGCCCACAGGGGTTGAGCCTAAAGAGACTTGGAGTTTATCTTTTGTCCACTTCCTCTCAGTGCATCTGCACTAACGCCTGAGAACGCGGGTTGTTTCATTCAGCCAGGGCTGGAACAAAGTTTTAGAGCGTTAAAAGGAACAACACAATCCAATATGTTAGTGCAGATATTAAAACATTTTATGAGCTCATCTGCACTCAGACTTGTGCAGAAGTCCAGATTAAGTTCATAAAAGCAGTGGTAAAATCTGTTAAAAAGGAGGGATTAAATGCACGCACATGATGTGCAGAAGGTCCAGATTTTACCATAGTGGTGGACACCGCAGTTGTGAATCAAATAGACAGATGATCCAACACGCATGTATCACATATCTCTGTTACGCAAATATTTTAACATGAGGCCCATTAGCAAGTCAGCAAAGTCATTAATAAAATCCTTGATACACTTTGGTAGTCGATACACCACCACACAGAGCAGAGGAAGAGAAAAGTTCATCTCCATTAGTTGCAGCTCAGAACTGGAGTATAAATCCCACTCCACCTGCTGACAGCGAAAACTGTTTTTAAACACTGAAGCCAACTCATCACCTTCACCTGTGGTCTGAGGGGTGTTAAAGAAAGAACAGTCAGGAGGAAGAGGCTCAGAGAAAAAGGCAGATTCACCAGCAAGAAGCCACATCTCAGTTAAAAACATAAAATCCAAATCACTGAAGATGAAGAAGTCATTGAGGATGAACGTCTTATTTGCTAGAGATTTGGTATTTAGCAGGGCCATACGAATATCCACATCCTTATTTGTCGAGGCTAAAGCCCGGTTCAACAGTCGAAGGTTTCGCCCTCTCTGCAAGCCTGCAACCAGGGCTGCAGCGGGAAAGACTCCGGCCATGGGTCCAGTGGCGTCCCACTTTACATGGGTGTCCGATGGCATGGAGATACCAGGAATTATCACACAGAGGACGACGGTCCCGCAGAATGGATAAATTTAAGTCTTAAAACATACAGACACCCTGGGACTTCCGGTCTGGACACCATGGTGATAGCAGCTTAACGCTGAAGCTCCCAAACCCGATCCAAGATAATACCTTGAAAATCAGATTTAATGGATTTTTGGAAGAGTGAAAATCAAAAGACAAAGTCATCATGCCTAAAGGAAAACAGAAGAAATCGACATTTACCAGGCCAGGACACGCATCGGCAGGAGAATCTGATCCGGAGGATTTCCATTCAGAAGATGAGGAGCTGAATGAAGCTAGCAAAAAGGTTAGCTTAAAAATGGTACTTAAAGAATTAAGACGATTTTGCCGAGAGTGTTGGGCCGAATTTCGTGAAATCAAAGAAGAAATAAAAAGGACAAACAGCAGAGTGGACCAGGCCGAGGACCGAATCTTGGAAGCAGAGGAAAGAATAAAAGGGCTGGAAGATACCGTGCTGGATCTACACAAAAGACAGTCAAGACTGGAGGCTAAGCTAACCGACCAAGAAGGCAGACTAAGAAGAGACAACATAAGAATTCATGGTCTGAAAGAAGGAGTCGAGGATGGTTTCACCACAATGGCGGCATGTGTGGAATCCTTACTGCGAGAGAAGTTGGATATTCCCCAATCCACCGACTTGAAGATAGAAAGGGCACACCGTACATTAGCCCCTAGGCCGGCGGCGGAAGCGCCACCAAGATTGGTGGTCGTGAAGTTTTCCAACTCCAAAATAAAGGAAGAGGTTGTAAGACTGGCTTGGCAGAAAAAAGGATTTATGCACCAAGAGAGAAAAGTTTTCGTGGAACACGATTACGCCCTGGAGGTCCTTAAAAAGTGTCGGGAATACAACGACGCTAAAAAGGTATTACGAGAGAAAAAACTGCGCTTCCAGACACCATTTCCGGCAAAGCTGAGAGTTTTCTACGGGGAAGAGACATGTCTCTATAACTCAGCGGAAGAAGCAACCACGGATATGGCGAGGAGAGGGCTCCCGGTAACGGTGTATAAACCCGCAGCAGACCCGATCGAAAGAATCAAGGCTCAAACGTGGTCCACACAGAGACCCTCAAAATCCACAGGCCAGCAGCGGGAAACCCAGCGCCAGAGCTACAAGGAAAAACTGGCCGTTTACAGGAGGGAATAACGATATTTTTAGTCAATCTGCACATCCAACTCCCCTCCTACAAGGTAACAAACATTAAAGGAGATGCAGAATCAGCAGGTGGTAAAACATTTCATGGAACAGTCATAATATTAGAAACAAATAAGTCTTTAAAAAAAAAAAAAACTTGTTAAAATACAAATGTGACAATGAACCACATGATCTCTCCACATTAACAAATACTGTATTAACGTGAATGTTTGCTGTGATGGTGGTGGGAGGGTGCACACAATTTCTTAGGGTATAGGCATAAAAAAAAAAAATCATTACAAGTTCGGATTGGGATATGAAATTTACGTTAAAAACATGGGACAACTTACAGGCGTAAGAGAGGGCCCTCAGCACGTAACGTAATCTGAGGAATCTCTCTCAGAGCCAACACACCATCAAGGCTTTTCTAAGGTCACTTAAAAGACCTCAGCTCAGGAAGTTCTTTTGTCAGTTTTTTGTTTTATAGTTTTATATACTATGTTCTTAATGTTTTTTATGTTCTTAATGTTCTTTCAGTTTCTGAGTAGCATAAAAGAGGGCCACCACACTGTTATACTAAATAAGACAACACAATGGAGAAACAGGGTGTAACCAAAATAATCTCATATAATGTAAAAGGGATCCTGAATCCAGTTAAAAGATCCAAGATTCTAGGCAAAATGAAAAAAGACAAAGCAGGAATAATATTTTTACAAGAAACCCACCTAACAGACGTGGAGCACACTAAACTCAACAGACAAGGGTTTAAAATGATCTCTTCATCTTCATATAAGTCAGGGAGGAGGAGGGGAGTAGCGACATTGATCTCAACCAAAATTACATTTGAAAAAAAATCAGAACACAAAGATAAAGAAGGGAGATACAGTTTGGTACTTGGGCGGCTAGAGGGAGAAGATATCACCCTGCTGAATGTATATGCACCTCCAGGGGCTAACTGGAAATTTTATAAAAATGTATTTGACCTAATGATAACTAAAGCCCAAGGTTTAGTGATATGTGGGGGAGACTTCAATCTAAGACTGAATCCATACTGGGATGCATCAGGTAATTCTCCACATCAAAATAACACTCAAAGTAGGAAAACTCGGATGCTACTAAAAGAAATGGGAATCTGTGATGTGTGGAGGGAATTCAACCCCAGTGTAAAAGATTATACATTTTACTCAGCACCACATTCATCATACTCAAGGATTGACTATTTTTTTTTATGTTTAATAGAGACATTGGAAGAGTAAAAACATGTAAAATAGGACTGATGGATCTCTCTGACCACAGTCCGATCTATATGGACTTAAATATCCAAAAATACACAAATAATACATTTTCTTGGAGGTTAAATTCAAATGTCCTGAAAGGACCACTGAAAGATGAATTGGAATCAGATATTCTCAGATATTTGGAAGAAAATGATAATGGAGAAGTATCCCCTTTAATACTGTGGGACGCATGCAAAGCTGTAATAAGGGGAAAGATTATCGCAAAACTGGCAATCCAAAAGAAACTGAGACAAGAAAAACTAATCACATTAGAGTCAGAACTTAAGAACCTAGAAAAAGAGCACAAAGATAACACTCATTCTAATGACTCGCTCAAAATTAAGGAAATTAAAAAACAAATAAATGAGATCTACACAATAGAAATCCAGAAGAAACTTACATTTCTGAAACAAAAATACTATGAAACAGGCAGAAAATCGGCAAAATTGCTAGCCTATAAATTGAGGAAACAACAAACGGAGAGAGCAATCTACAAAATCAGAGACCCAGTATCAAAGGAAATAAAATTTAGAATTCAGGATATTCTTAAAAGCTTCGAGAACTACTACAAGAACTTGTACTCCCTAAAAAACATAAAAACGCATCTGAAGCATTCCTAAACACATTAAATCTTCCCCAACTTACTGAGTCACAAAATAAAACACTACTGTCAGAAATACAACCTAAAGAATTAGAAAAAGCAATTATGAAACTTAAAGCTAACAAATCCCCAGGAGCAGATGGCTATACAGCAGAGTGGTACAAAACCTTTAAACAGCAACTATCTCCTCTCCTCCTGAAAACATTTAACTATGTCCTCCACACAGGGGAAATCCCCCCCCTCCTGGAGAGAAGGGGTCATTGCAGTCATACCTAAACCTGAAAAAGATAAACTAGACTGCTCCAACTACAGACCAATCAGTGTGTTAAATCAGGACTATAAGCTTTTTACCACTATCCTTGCCAAAAGGTTAGAAAATATACTGACAGACTTAATTCATTTAGACCAAACAGGTTTTATAAGACAAAGACAGACACAAGACAACATTCGACGCACTTTACACATAATTCATCATATAAAAAAATATAACTTAAATGCAGCCATATTGGGATTAGATGCTGAAAAAGCATTTGATTCGGTTGACTGGTCTTTCCTATATAGAATCTTATCCAGTTTCAATTTTCATAACAACTTCATTAGAACTATCCAGGCATTATATAAAAAACCAACAGCTAAAATAAGGATTAACGGTAAATTATCATCATCTTTTGAGCTGGAAAGAGGATGTCGTCAGGGCTGCCCCTTGTCTCCACTGCTCTTTGCAATCTTCATAGAACCTCTGAGCCAATGGATAGGACAGAATCAAAAAATTCAAGGTATTACACTTGGTCAGAAGGAACATAAAATAGCACTCTTTGCTGATGACATTTTAATATACCTGGGGCAGCCGGACACCTCTTTTCCAGAACTAATCTCAGTTTTTTCAGAGTATGGAGATTTATCGGGGTACGAATTAAACATGCATAAAACCCAAGTTTTAACATTCAACTATGACCCAAATCAATATTTACTAAGCAAACTCAAAACTAACTGGGAGATGGAATCTATGAAATATCTGGGGGTCAATATCCCGAAACAACTCAACAAAATTATAACACTAAACTATGATCCACTGGTGGCAAAAATAAAATCTGATCTAGCAAGATGGAATATGATACCATTCTTGGGTACTGCACAAAGAATTGAAGCAGTCAAAATGAACATACTTCCACGTCTTCTATACCTTTTCCAAACAATACCGGTAGAACCTCCCAAAAAAACATGGCAAGAACTGGACAGAAGGATCTCAAGATTCATATGGCAGGGCAAGAGACCTAGAATCAGATATAGAACCCTACAGCTAAACAAAGACAAAGGTGGGCTCGCGCTGCCAAATATCAGGGACTATTTTAAAGCCGCACAAATTAAAACTTTAGTAGAGATATGTAACCCAGTCTACACTGCACAATGGAAGGAGATGGAATGCCAAATAACAAGTGACATCCCCCTACAGGCGATAATAGGGAACAATATCTTACCTAAACTTTTGAATAACACTAACCTGTGGATAGAGACCCCACTAAAACTTTGGTTTAAGATAGTCAGAGAGAATCAAACTAAAGAACCCTATCGATTTCTGCAATGGATTGCCTATGATCAAGACTTTACTCCTAATAAAACAGACACTAGATTTAAAAAGTGGAAAGAGAACGGACTGATAAAATATTATGATTTTTTTAAAGGGCAACTTTTAAGTTTTGAAGATTTGAAAAAACAAGGTCTAATAAATCAAGACCTTTACAGGTTCTTTCAGCTTAGACACCACATAAACAATATACTTAAAAAGGAGGATTTGGAAAGGGCCCAGTCAGGTGCTCTGAAGGTCTTCTTAATGGCATATAAAGGGATCCCAGGGATCAGATACATTTCTAAAATATACCAAGGTCTTCAAGACTTAAAAGGAGACAACACATCATATATAAAAGAGAGATGGGAAAAAGAGGGGAATTTCACTTTACAAATGGAAATATGGGAAAAGCTAAATAAACAACAATGGAAAAGTACCTCATCCCTGCAGTGGAGAGAATTTGGATGGAAAAATTTGGTAAGATTTTTCAGAACACCTGCACAAAACAAATTTACTCATAAGGAGTTGAATTGTTGGCGCTTGTGTGGTGAAAAGACTGCAAATCATTTTCATGTGTTTTGGTCATGCCCAGTTATCCACCAATATTGGACCAATGTACAGACAATATTGGGGAAAATATTCAAAATAACAGTCCCCTTTTCTTTTGTAACTTTGTATTTGGGTTTACTACCGGACTCACTGGAAAGATGAGGAGAAAAATACTTATTCACTGTTTTAATATTGGCAAGTAAAAAAAGCCCTAACTAAAAAATGGATGTTGAAGGACTGTCCTACACCTGAAGATTGGACTAACGTGATCCAAGACATCTACTCAATGGAAAAGTTGACATTCGCACTGAGACAGGACATGGATGGGTTCTTGAACTTTTGGCAACCCTGGATCGCATATGTCTTCCATTAGATCTAATCTTTGACAAATACCATTTCAATAATGGCACCGCTCTTTGTTCCAACGCTACTCAGATGCTCTTTTATTTTTATTTATTTATTTATTTATATTTTTATTTATTTATTTATTTTGTTTTGTTTTTTATTTTTTCTTTAATTTCTCTTTTTCTTTCACGTAAAAAAAGGGGTGTTGTAATAATTATTCTTCCAATGTTGTCAAAAAACAAAAAAAAGGGAACATGTGATGAAAATGTAAACAAAGCAATGCTGTGATGACGTGTATACCCTTTACAAAAACTTAAATAAAAAAAACAAACAAACAAACAAAAAACCATACAGACACCCTGGCCTGCTTTCCGCATCTTGAGCATTTCCTAGAAAGCGAAGCACAAGTCAGATGACCTAGACATTCAGGTATATCTGAAAGGTGTGGATAAAAACTCGCTGGTTTAATCCTAACATCAAACTTTGGTATATTGACATACTGAAGGTCTAAAACTGTTGATCATAGGCAAGCAGAGCAGACACATCAGGGAAGATGATAAGCAGAAAGAAATTGACAGCAAGTAATACGCACAACATTCCTGACAGACAGCCGGCCAGCAGTGACACCATCTTGGAATAATCCACAAAGTACAAAGGAACAGTAAACAGCACAGTCACTTTAACACCATACTCGTGCATCGCCATTCATCTTTAGTTACACCAGGCATTAGTAAACACATTCTTCTTATATTAAAATAACTCCCAGCTGTTATGCTCACCTCATGTGTCTCAGAAACAATATTTTGTAGTTATAGTTTATTGGTTTATTTGTCAAGGACTGTGTACAGAAAAACATTAAACACAGGGCGAAGATACTCTGTACCAGACTATAGCGTTCTCACTAATTTCCATCTGTAGTTCCTGAGGCAGGCAAGAAGATTTTAAAAGAAAAAACAGCACTTATAAAAAGCAATTCAGGTCCAATTTCAAAATCTGTTGACCCTGAAACAAACAGGATGCAAGTTTAAAAGACAAAGATAAGAGAACAGAACAGCACACACACAGACACGCACACAATTTAAGAGTACAATTTCAAATCCCATTTTAGGCAGAGAGTCAATGCTGGCATGCTTGATTATTTAAAATCTATTTTTTAGTCTCTGAGGTAAAGTCTCTGTAATTTGTTCTGGTCTTCAAAGCAGTGGGGAGCTTGCTCTATTCCGTTATAGCTTTGTATGAGAATGCTGATTGTCCAAAAGCAGTTTTACGTAGGGGGATGCAACAATTCCACCTAGAGGAGGTCCTTGTTATTCTGGTATTTTGTGCAGAAGTTAAGTACATAAAAGTCTTAAGAGGTGGGGGTGCAAAACCATGGATAATTCTAAACAATAACCGTATACTTGCATACAGCGGTGTGAAAAAGCGTCTCCCCCTTCCTGATTTCTCATTTTTTTTTGTATGTTTGTCACATTTAAATGTTTCAGATTATCAAACAAATTTAAATAATAGACAAAGATAACACAAGCAAACATACAAAAACAAAATGAGAAATCAGGAGGGAGGCAAACACTGTACATCATCATATTTTCAAAGTTTAACAACTTGTAATTGGCAAGTATACCACAATGGTGATGCGGTTGTGTCTTCTTATCCAGAATTTTGATAGACTGTTTATACAGGGACTCCAGGGGTTTCGGAGTCATACTGTTGGCTTGTGACCAGCAGGAGATGCAATTGGAGAAATGTGTCAAATTCATGGCATTCAGAAAGTTTTTTGATCCTTCTAAAGTGAGTTACTGATGCATCGAAAGTTTGCAAGGTGATATTTCAGTGCGCTGCTGTCATAATTCCCTCGTTAAGGCGGAAATAAGGCTCCAAATGCTGGCTGTGAGTTTGCAGATTTTATTAGAGAATAAGGCACAGACGTATAAACAAGATAGACAAAAAACTGGCAAAAAGAGAAAACAGGTGAAGCCAAAAGAGCGGTGGCTAAGGCAAGGGGAGACGCTGGCTTCATCTGTGAACACTAGTCGTGGAGCGCACGCTAGGAGGATTAGAAAGGATAATATAACCAAAAATTAGCAAAAGGAGAGAAACAGGTGAAGCCAAAATAGCAGAGGCTAAGGCGAGGGGAGGTGCCGGCTTCACCTGGGAACACTAGTCATGGAGCACATGCTAGGAGAATTACAAAGAACAATATAAAGACACTTACATGTGTAGTCGAGGGTCGAAAGTTGATAGTAGGGTGCTGCATCCAACAATGGCGCACAGCCCCTTAAATAAGGCTAAGACCTAACTAAAATGAGTGACAACAGGTGTGGTAAACCTCAGCGGGCAGGAGAAAAAGAACAATCTAGACCAGCTAGGAATGATGAGGGAGAAAGGAGCAATTGGGGCTGGCAGCTGACAGGGCCACGCCCACACAGAGCAAAACCCCAGGAATCCACTGACAGCTGTCAACCCCGAGAGGGAGAAAACAACAGAATACACACAATGATATGACAATGAATGGAGATAGGCAAACTCAAAAATACAATTAACAGACTATAATGAAAGTAGACTGGAAAATAAATCATATTGAGAAACAATACAGAAAAAGAGATAACTCAAAAAATGGTAACACAGTACAAATATGAACAAAGGCAGACAACATGAGTCCAGAGGAATCCCTCCGCGCTCAGAATGTGACAGCGGCTCATCCGGTTTATGTTTTTTAAAGCTGAGCGTGGAATCCAACGTGACACCCAAATACTTAAACTCTGTTACATTTTCTACATTTGCTCCATTTACAGTTATACTCAGATAATACATATGATTTTTTTGTTTGTAAAATACATGGTAGCTGTTTTCCCTATGTTCAGAGTGAAGCATGATTGATTAAGCCATTTTGATACTTTCTCCATTGCCATCATTAACTTGTCAGCCACTTGCTTAGCATCCTTCCCATGTGTGTAGGTAACTGCGTCATTTGCATACATATGATTTTTTTTAATCATCTTTACATACTGATGGCAAATGATTAATATACAAAGTAAAAAGCAGTGGGCCTAAAACTGAACCTTGTGGTACCCCCATGGTGCATGCCTTTGATTGGGATACAGTATTGTTTATGTGCCCACACTGGGAGTGACCAGATAGATATGATTTTAACCAGCTAAGGGTATTCATGGACAGTTTATGTATTGATAGTTTAAACAGGAGGACTGAGTGGTTGACCGTATCAAAGGCTTTATGCGAGTCTAAAAAGATGGCTTCTACCACCCCCTATTGTCTAGATTTTCTTTAATCATTTCAATAAAGTAACAACATGCAGTCTCCGTTGAGTGGTTTGGCCTGAAACCAAACTGCATGGGATGCAACAGCTGGGTGGGTTCGAGATGTTGTGCCAGTTTGTCTACTACCACCTTTTCAATGGCTTTTGACAAAACAGAAAGTATACTTATCTGTGTATAGTTACTAATTTCCCATTTGTCTCTGGCTTTGTGTATGGGGGTTACAATAGCAACTTTCAATGCATCAGAAAAGATATTTTCATGTACTGATTGAATTATTAGTTCTGAAATTGGAATTATTAAAGTTTCTTTGCTTTTTCCAAGAATACTGTGTCTAGTCCATGAATATCCTTAGCTCTGGAACTTGATAGAGATGATAACATTTTGTTAAGCTTTACCTCATTTGTAGGTTTAAGGTTTAGATCAGTTCCATGATTTATTTTAATTTGGTGCAGGTATGTTTGGGTAAAATTCAGACCCAGTTCGTGTACCGATTTGATAAAATACTTATTAAAATTGGTAGCTGTAACTAAGCTACAGTATCTGAATGAAGTTTTCCCATTCAAATTGAGTTGTAGGACTTCACTTTTTATGCATTTTTTTTCCTATGAGTCAATCAATACATTTCTAGAGTATTTTGTTGTTCCCCTTTGCATTTTTGATTATATCCAAGAAGAAATTTGCTTTTGCTTTAAAGAGCTGCATGGCGACTTCATTTCTGAGGCTTTTAAAAATCGGTCAACCTGTACTTAAATCAGTTTTTAGCCATTTTTTTAAGAGCCAAGTCCCTTTGTTTCATGAGATTCCATAACTTTGCATTTAGCCATGGTAGGTCCTGTTTTCTCTTGTGTTTATTATTCTAGTTGAATATTCTAGTTGGGTTACTGATCATTTGATCCATATGAAACTTATTGGTGATGTCCTTTAATGTCTGTCTGCATGGTTTACAAAGCCAATTTAAGTTGAAATCACCCATGAGGATTCACTCTTTGCTGCCAGACTGTTTCAGTACATTAGATAGAGGGAATTTCCAAACCACTAACTCACATCTTCAACTGATCATTCCAAATGGGACAATTTCTTAATAAAATAAAACTACAAAAGTTATTCCATTATATAAATCTGGTGACAAGTAACACTTCACAGATTTCTCTTCTGACACAGTTGTGGAAAATTCTAGAAAAAACTCTTCAGTGATGGATTATAAAAGTTTATAGACCAATACATTGACTGTCTGACAGTCAATATGGATTTAGAACGAACTGGTCTACATCATTAGCATTAACAGAACTCATAGAAGAAATCACTAATTCCATTGATAAAAAGGCATTTACAGTTGGAATATTTCTTGATCTAAAATAAGTATTCAATAAAATTAACAATGAATTATTCAATAAATTCGAAAGATATGGGACGGGGTGGTTCTGAATTGGGTCAGAAGTTTTTCAACAAACAGGCAACAATTGATGAAGATGTGAGAGCATGAATTTGTATAATTTGGACATTGTGTGGGGTGTCCTCCAGGGGTCAGTACTAGGGCTAACATTATTTAATATGTATATTAATGACTTATGTAAAGCGTCTGATTTATTTAAACTTATTTGTTGATGAAAAGTATTCTGGCCTCTGGTTAGGATTTACAGAAACTTTTGAATTTAATCAACTCAGAAATCAGTAAAACAAAAAGATGGTTTGACAATGGCAAGTTATTTATTGTATTATATTTAGTCCAAAAAAACTGCAAATAATTTGCCGTTGTTGTGTTTGGGTTCTGAAGGTACCCATGCATCCGTGAACAACAATGGCAATTCATGCATTCAATGCATTTCTTTGGACCAATTAACAAGTGAAATTAGATCATTTCAAAAAGAAACCTGAACGTACCAGGGTACTCTGGTTGAAAAGCACTGATGTAGATTGCTGTGTATGGTTATGTCTGCATATATGTGCAGTATGTACACAAATATTAACTAAATAGCTTAATTTGCAGTAAAAGGGGTAGGATTATATAAATTTATTGATTTTTTTATTTACCTTACTGCTTCAACAATTTAAAGAAAATTTCATTCAAACACAAGAGACACAAACCTGAAAATAAAAACCTACAGATGTTACTGGACTACAGTAGCTTATCTGTGACTTTTCATGTGGCAAATTAAGCTAGAGCACTGAGTGAAGCACTTCCCCCATATTTTACAGGACTACTGCTTCTCACGTGTGTGAATTTTCATGTGGGATTTCAAAGCATCACGTCGATTAAAACTTCGCCCACATGTTTCACAAGAAAATGGCTTCTCACCTGTGTGAATTCTCATGTGTTTTTTTAACGTACCACGGCGATTAAATCTTTGCCCACATGTTTCACAAGAAAATGGCTTCTCACCTGTGTGAATTCTCATGTGAGCTTTCAAATGACCATGTTCTGTAAATCTCTGCATACATGTTTCACAAGAAAATGGCCTCTCACCTGTGTGGATTCTCATGTGCTTTTTCAAATGATTATGTTCACGAAATCTTTGCCCACATGTTTTACAAGAAAATGGCTTCTCACCAGTGTGAATTCTCATGTGCGATATCAAACGACGATGGCGATCAAATCTTTTCCCACATGTTTCACAAGAAAATGGTTGCTCACCTGTGTGAATTCTTATGTGAATTTTCAAATCACCACGTTGACGAAATCTTTTCCTACATGTTTCACAAGAAAATGGCTTCTCACCAGTGTGAATTCTCTCATGAACTGACAACTTAGTCTTATCACTGAACCTTTTCCCACATGTATTACAAACATGTGATTTCACTTTGAGAGGTGGCTTCTCATCAGTGTGAATTCTCATGTGCGATATCAAACGAACATGGCGATTAAATCGTTGCTCACATGTTTCACAAGAAAATGGTTTCTCACCTGTGTGGATTCTCATGTGACTTTTCAAATAACCACGTTGACTAAATCTTTTCCCACATGTTTCACAAGAAAATGGCTTCTCACCAGTGTGAATTCTCATGTGCCTAACTAAACAAGTACGGTGAGCAAATCTTTTCCCACATGTTTCACAAGAAAATGGCTTCACACCAGTGTGACTTCTCTCATGAACTGATAACTTAGTCTTATCGCTGAATCTTTTCCCACATGTATTACAAACATTTGCCTTAACTGTGTGATGTTTCTTCATCTGGGACTCATTTTTACCATCTTTCTCTTGAACAGAACATTTTACAGACCTTTCACCTGTATCAGTGTCACACTGATTCTCTGACATGGAGAAGTTGTCTACATTGTTATGGTCACTTCTGTTTCTTTCAAGTCTTTTCTTTGGTTTTGACGCTTCATGCTTACTTGATCCTAGATATATATTCTTACCTGCTCCCTGGTCTTGACTCTCAGTGTCAAGCGAGTTGTAAGAGAGGAGCTGCTCATTGTTTGGTTCAGTTACACTGTTGTAATTGTCCTCATCAGTAGGAGTCACAATGAAGATAACAGTCTCTTGTTTCAGTCCAAAGTGTCCTTCCTCCTGACTGATATAGAGTTCTTCTTCTTCCTCTTTAACCTGTGCAGCATCTTGTTCCTCCTGGTCCAGACTGGAGTTTCTCTCGTGGTTACAGAGCTGCTGGACAGTGATAACCTCTTCCTCCTTACAGTCATGTAGCTGTGGAACATCTAGAGGGCCAAAGAGACAGGAACAATGAACACAAAAAAACACTCAGAGTAATATATTGTGGTTTTAAAATTTGAACATGGCTCTGCTGTGTGAACACATCAACCACATATTCAAATAAAAATTCTAACAGTACAAATGTAAAAAAAAAAAGTATATGGCTGTAGCAATGTGACAGACTTTTTAGTATGGACCAGTGATGAAACAGTTATCAGTTTCTACTGGCACCACAGAAAAATCCTCAACATTTAGTGTTGACTGCACATGTAAGTACATTACTTACTGTGCTGACAAAAAGACAGAAAAAAGACATTGGACCTGTGCTATGGATCCATAGAGAGGGCCTATAAATCACTCCTCCTTCCTCCTTTAGGATCCTCAGATCACAACTGTGTACATTTGCTGCCCACATATAAAACTGCTCTCAGAAGAGGCAAGGTGGAGACGAGAGACATTGATGTGTGGACAGAAGATTCAGTGCACAGCCTCCAGGAATGCTTTGACTCTACAGACTGGGAGATGTTCACACTGGCCTGCGGGGATGATTTGGACTCTTTGGTGGACGTCACATGCTCATACATGGCTTTCTGTAAAAATAAGATCATTCCACATAAACGTGTCAAAATATATCCCAACAACAAACCATGGGTTACAAAATCAGTTAAATCCTGCTTACAGAGGAAAGCACTTGCCTTTAAACAGGGGTCTGTTTCTGAGCTACAGGTTGCCACAAAAGAGCTGAAGTCCGAAATTTTAAGAGCAAAACAGAATTATAAATCAGAATTGGAAAGCAAGATGGCAACAAAGAAACTTGGTTCAGCCTGGGCCAGTATGAAAACTATTGCAGGCCTTCAAAGCACAGAGCGCAGTAATCGTGTGTTTTTAGATGGTTTTAATTCAGACACAGAGCTGGCTAATGCTCTTAATTGTTTTTATGGTTGTTTCGACTCCTTTGATTTTAGCACAGAAACCCAAGATTTGAAACAGAAACTCAAAGACAATCAGCACTTTAATATTGAGGTGCAGGATGTTAAAAGGGAGTTCTGCGCTGTAAAAGTGAACACAAGTCAGGGCCCTGATAATATATGTGGGCGCTTGGTAAAGTCCTGTGCACATGAACTGAGTCCTATATTTCATTACATTTTCAATAAGTCCTTACAGACACAACATGTGCCTAAGATCTGGAAAGAAGCCGTGGTTGTTCCCGTTCCAAAATCCAGCTGTCCTAAAACGGTAAACGACTTTAGACCAGTTGCTTTGACTTCAATTTTAATGAAAATTTTTGAAAAACTGGTCAGATGTGAGGTCCTAAAGCAGACTGAGCATGCATTGGATCCTCTGCAGTTTGCCTATAGGCCTCACAGAGGAGTGGAGGATGCCACTGTCACTCTGTCTAACATGCTTTTTAAACATCTGGATTTTAATGGGACACACGCCAGACTTTTATTTGTGGACTTTTCCTCCGCCTTTAATACAATCCAACCTCATATCTTAGTTGAAAGGCTCCCGCAACAATTTGATTTGAGCAATAATCTGGTGGGTTGGATTCTGGATTTCTTAACCAACAGGACGCAGAGAGTAAGGGCCAATGGTACAGTGGGGCAAAAAAAGTATTTAGTCAGCCACCAATTGTGCAAGTTCTCCCACTTAAAAGATGAGAGAGGTCTCCAATTTTCATCATAGGTATACCTCAACTATGTGAGACAAAATGAGAAAAAAAAATCCAGAAAATCACATTGAAGGATTTTTAATGAATTAATTGGTAAATTCCTTGGTAAAATAAGTATTTGGTCACCTACAAACAAGCAAGATTTCTGGATCTCACAGACCTGTAACTTCTTCTTTAAGAGGCTCCTCTGTCCTCCACTCGTTACCTGTATTAATGGCACCTGTTTGAACTCGTTATCAGTATAAAAGACACCTGTCCACAACCTCAAACAGTCAGACTCCAAACTCCACTATGGCCAAGACCAAAGAGCTGTCAAAGGACACCAGAAACAAAATTGTAGACCTGCACCAGGCTGGTAAGACTGAATCTGCAATAAGTAAGCAGCTTGGTGTGAAGAAATCAACTGTGGGAGCAATTATTAGAAAATGGAAGACATACAAGACCACTGATAATCTCCCTCGATCTGGGGCTCCACGTAAGATCTCACCCCGTGGGGTCAAAATGATCACGAGAACGGTGAGCAAAAATCCCAGAACCACACGGGGGGACCTAGTGAATAACAACAAGAACAACAAAGGCTACATCAGAAACACACTACGCCGCCAGGGACTCAAATCCTGCAGTGCCAGACGTGTCCCCCTGCTTAAGCCAGTGCATGTCCAGGCCCGTCTGAAGTTTGCTAGAGAGCATTTGGATGATCCAGAAGAGGATTGGGAGAATGTCATATGGTCAGATGAAACCAAAATAGAACTTTTTGGTAAAAACTCAACTTGTTGTGTTTGGAGGAGAAAGAACACCATACCTACTGTGAAGCATGGGGATGGAAACATCATATTTTGGGGCTGTTTTTCTGCAAAGGGACCAGGACGACTGATCCGTGTAAAGGAAAGAATGAATGGGGCCATGTATCGTGAGATTTTGAGTGAAAACCTCCTTCCACCAGCAAGGGCATTGAAGATGAAACGTGGCTGGGTCTTTCAGCATGACAATGATCCCAAACACACCACCCGGGCAACGAAGGAGTGGCTTCGTAAGAAGCATTTCAAGGTCCTGGAGTGGCCTAGCCAGTCTCCAGATCTCAACCCCATAGAAAATCTTTGAAGGGAGTTGAAAGTCTGTGTTGCCCAGTGACAGCCCCAAAACATCACTGCTCTAGAGGAGATCTGCATGGAGGAATGGGCCAAAATACCAGCAACAGTGTGTGAAAACCTTGTGAAAACTTACAGAAAACGTTTGACCTCTGTCATTGCCAACAAAAGGTATATAACAAAGTATTGAGATGAACTCTTGTTATTGACCAAATACTTATTTTACCGAGGAATTTACCAATTAATTCATTAAAAATCCTTCAATGTGATTTTCTGGATTTTTTTTTCTTATTTTGTCTCTCATAGTTGAGGTATACCTATGATGAAAATTGGAGACCTCTCTCATCTTTTAAGTGGGAGAACTCGCACAATTGGTGGCTGACTAAATACTTTTTTACCCCACTGTACATTGTCTGACCTAAAGTGCTCTTCTACTGGCCCTCCTCAGGGGTGTGTGTTGTCACCACCACTACTCTTCATCCTGTACACAAACATGTGTCGGAGCAGACATGACAACAGACACATTATAAAGTATGCTGATGACTCAGTTATTGTCAGTCTCCTCCAGGATGGTGAGAGTGGCCACGGCCCAGTAGTTGATGATTTTGTTCACTGGTGTGAGGATTCCTACCTGCAGCTGAATACGACAAAAACTAAAGACATGATTATTGACTTTAGGAGGAAAAATCCCAGGCACAAAGTCACCGTACTAAAAGGCCAGACCACCGAATGTGTACAATCCTACAAATATCTTGGGACGATTATTGATAGTAATTTAAACTTTGAAGAGAACCGTGAAAGGGTGTGCAAAAAGGGTCAGCAACATTTGCATTGCTTGAGAAAACTTGCACGCTTCCAAATTGACCGAACCATAATGACAATGTTTTATCAGGCTTTTATTGAATCTGTTTTATCCTTTTCTTTAGTGTCATGGTTTGGTCAGATAAAACTGAAACAGAGGAAATCCTTGGATCAGGTAGTTAGATGGTCCAGTCGTTTGCTTGGTGAGCCACAGCTGAGCCTGACATCCCTGTACACCAGACAAGTACAGAGGATGGCTACCTCCATTTTAAATGATGACTCCCACCCTTTGCACTGCAACTTTCAGCTTCTTCCCTCAAGACGGAGGTTTGCTGTCCCCAAAAGTAGAACCCAGCGCTACAAAAACAGCTTTGTTCCTGCTGCTGTCAAAGAGTTGAACAAGCTGTAAAAATATATTGCACATAATTTAAGTACCTATTTATTAACTCCATTTTATATTTACTTATTTTTGTAGGATGTTATTTGGGTTCTAAATATTTTATTGGGTTTTAGACCTTTGAGTTTTTAACCTCTTTGACTAGTTTTTAACTTTTAATATGACCCTTCTCTCTTACCTCTGGTTTTTCTCCCATCTCTTTGTCTTTTTATACCCTGATTGATGGAGCCTTGAGTATTTTTATCATGTTTATAGTCGGCTTCATATTTGCCTGTGTTTGTGTCTATGTTGAATGTAATTTGTGGCTTGTAAATATGGATGTCACCAGACTGCAAAACAAATCTACCTACGGGTACAAATAAAGTAACCTGAACCTGACTGCTTACTGCACATGTAAGTACATTACTGTGCCACACCCGGGGACGGCTGTAGCGCAGGTGTAGTGTGGCCGACTACTGATCGGAAGATCTGTGGTTCAATTCCCGCTCTGTCTGCAGTCTGCATGTCGAAGTGTCCTTGAGCAAGACACTGAAGCCCCAGCTGCTCCTGGTGGGTCAGGCCAGCACTGGTGCATGGCAGCTCCACCACCATCAGTGTGTGAATGTGTGGATAGCAGGATCTGTAAAGTGCTTGGGTCATTCTGAGATGAGAAAAAGCACTATATAAGTCAACGCCATTTACCATTTGAATGCTATTTACATTAAATGTAACCCAGATCTCTGATTGGGATCCTAGATGAGTCATACTAATGTGTTTGTTCAGTCAGACATTATAGTTTTAAAGACCTATTCTGTGTAACTTTATCACTGGTTTCCTGATGACATCAAGAAGTCTGTGCTGATGCTCCATCATTCTTTGAAACTCTGCAGGAAAATAAAAGTCAGACATTAATAACCCTTCCTAACCATATAAAACTCACATTTACCACCTTGGTTAGAATGTGAGTAAGTAGTCATTGATAATAAAAAAATAAATGTTCAGATGTAATTGGTAGCAGATGGCATCTTGTCCTAGCTGAAGGCTTGGGTTACAAGTCTGTGATTAAGAACTAGCAACAGCTGATGTACAGTATCTAAAACAGATGGATGTGAGATTTCACCAATCAGGAGCCAATAATGTGCCATATGATTCCCATCCTGCTGTCAGAAAACAACACAAACCCTGATCATCTGACACTGGTCACCACAGTAATGGCAGCACCAAAAGATCACAGTACCAAAACATCATGCCCACTATACAAGTCAGGAAGTTCCCCAACCAGAAGCCCTGAGATAAACAGTCAGGTACACCACATACTGCATGTTCGCTCTCTTGGATTTAGATCAGGCAATGAGACGGAGTACAAAGCTGTGAAGTACAGACTGAGAAAAGCCATCACAGCAGCTAAGAGGCAGTACAGAGAGAAGCTGGATGGCTTCTACTCTACTGCTGACTTCAGGAAGCTGTGGCAAGGCCTGCAGCACATCATAGACTACAAGACCACCAGCAGCATCATCAGCTCTACAGACAGCCTACCAGGTGATCTCAACACCTTCTACACCTGCTTCGAGTCCTTCAGTCACAGCACAGAGAAGAAGCACACAAACACTTCGACCACTCAACTCCCTTCACCTCCCCCAATAGTCTCAATAGGCCAGGTATACAAAGCTCTAAGGAGGATCAACCCCCACAAGACAGCAGGGCCAGACAACATCCCTGGGTGGGCCCTCAGAGCATGGGCCAACGAGCTGGCTGATGTTCTCACCTTCATTTTCAACCAGGGCAGCATGGAGGTGGTTAGCACTGTTGCGTAACAGCTAGAAGGTTCTAGGTTTGAATCCCCAGGTTGGCAGAGGTTTCTGTGTGGAGTTTGCACGTTCTCCCTGTGCTGCGTGGGTTTACTCCGGGGGCTCCGGTTTCCTCCCACAATCCAAAGACATGCATGGGCCTCTTTCCACCAAACCGGTTCCAGTGCTAGTTTGGTTCTGGGGCTGGTGCTAGTGCTTAACCAGTTCTTCTGGAGTGGCTCATAAGAACCAGTTGGTTCTCCACCGATATGGAGCTAGTCGGCGATTATGTCAGGGCTACGTCATTACGTAGTGTGAAGCGCCCAACCCCCGCAGAACACCAGAGAAGACGGAAGGTGGCGGTATGCACCTCTCACTTGTTTGCTATCCGCCAGTAACCGAGAGAAGAAGAAGTAGCAGCGCTAGCTTGTCAACATGTAGGAGTTTGTTGTCTCTTTGGAAGCGCTGCTTTTATTATTCCACACCTGTATTACCATCCAAAAACAGTTTTATTCTTAATGGCAGAGAACGGCGGCTATGTTTAAGGAGACCGGTAATTGTCAATATTTCAGTTATCAGCCGTTGTTAGATCAAGTCTGTAGCGCAAGCATTGACGACACTTTTAAACAGAATATTTATGTCAGTTCTGTAATAGGTGGTGTTATGGCGCATTACGAGACGGAGGTCGCCTGTTATGTCATGCCAAAAAGTGATCAGCTGTCCAAAAAATGATCGCCAGGGCCCATATTGTTATGGGTTTATATTAGCTGTTAAATATATATATTTCAACAGATAAACACTACTTAGTTAGGTATAACAAGATATATTGAACACTTATGATGCATTTTGAACTCTAAACAAACTTGATCTAGAATTAAAAGCAATTAAAATAATGCAGTCACAAGGTTACATGGAAAAATGTATAATTTACTGCATATATACATGAAGATACTGTATAAATGCATATTCTATGTACCTCCAAACAACAGAGTTGTGAAAGGTATACCCTTCTGTACTTGTATGTCATCTATTCTGGTTAAAGTACTGATTCAAGTTTTTATTCATGTAGGGATAACAAGAGAGACTGTAAAGTGTTCAAGTTCAAAGTTCTTTCCCCAGAAATGATCTTGTCCAGAGCTGACAGAATGTCATGTGGTACGTTGTCAAAAGAATATAAACTCATCATTTTTGAAGCTGGCAACTTGGAACATTTTCCACAGAAAAAGTGCATAGATTTAAAGTTTGTTGCTGCTTGTTCTTTAGAAAATGTGAAAAAGTTGTCAAAAATATGAGTAAGTCCACAAATACCTGATATATTGGCCAATACCTGGAAAAATGAACTTAAGTGCAGTAATTCAGTACTTGTACTTTCACTTCCCACCACGACAATGTTATAGTGATTTGCATTGTCCTAAATAACTTTACATTTCATGCATATGTTTGGTGTGAGGATATCAATGTAGAAGCAGAAAAACACTTAAGGAAAGAAAGCTTTTATTTACAAAATGTGCAAAAACTTTAGACTGCTACATATGAAATATTATGTACACACAGCCAAAACTATCAATGCTGTGATAGTTACTTTTTTTACAGTCCCTCAAGCACAGGCAACGTGTCCCATCAGTCCAACAAGGGTATTGGTCCTGTCCTCCATCTTCTGGATGCTTTGCAGCAAAGCAGAGGTTAGCTGCTCCTCCCTCGTGCTCTGCTCCTGCTGTCTCTCATCTGACCGTAGTCAAGAAGGAGGTCCATGTTTGTGTCACACTTCTGTTTCCCTGTTTTAAAGTACAAAAATAAGCAATATAAAATAACCACACACTGAAAAATGCAGGAATCGTCAATCCAAGATTGAATGTGTCTATTCAACATCCATTTACTGTTAGTGGCATCACAACATTCAATTCAAGTGTCTAATTGGTTTAATTCACTCCCTCCTTTGTGTGAATGGGTCATGATCTGAACATAAATTACCTAATCTGGTCTGATGAGAAGAGGAGGAAGAGCAGGCGGAGGACAAGCTTGGTGCTGGTGAAGGTGAGCTGGACACCACAGGTCTGGCTGGTTCTCCCTCATCATCCAGGTGTGATAAATCTGTAAATACAAAAAAAAGTGTTTTAGTTTGTGCAGTGACCAACTTAAGCCTTCCATTAAATGTGCAGACATAGAAGGTAATTTTATTCAACATCAATGTTAGCAAAGCTTACATGTCTGATTATGGAATAGAAGAATAGGAATAGAAAAGGCTTTATTGTCAATGTACAGTTGTACAGTACAATGACATTTTAGGTGCTCCACCAGGCTACTGCGCAATCAAGTAAGAGGATTAGATAAAATATGGTTACACAACACACAATTAAACACGAGTGAAATTTTTAAAAAAATGGCCTAAGATTCTGGAAATATTACCAAAATAGTAAAAAAGACGACATTGCTAGTGTCTGGTAGAAAAATCTCCCATAACACAACGCAAGGCACTCATTCATACACAGTACTGATACCACAAAAAACGTATTTTGTGCTGGATGTCTTTATAAAAAAAAAAGTATTCTGTAAGACGTTAAGATTTCTGTTCTAGTTTCTCAAACACGCATTTCTTTATGGCGAGGAGAAACGTTCATGGTAAAAACACTGTTAGCTTGTTAGCATAGCTAACCAAAAACAGTATAGCCACAAGAGTGAGTAAAAAAATATCTGCACTTTGGCTGTTACATATCAATACAAGCGATATACATTTGTCAGCAGGGACGACCTGTTAATTTCTTTATGGCGGGGACAAACGTTTGGTCGTAGGAAAAGTACTGTTAGCTTGTTAGCATAGCTAACTGAAAATACTATAGTCACAAGAGTGACTAAAAAAAATATCCACACTTTGGCCGTTACATATCAATACAAGCGGATATATATGTATACATATATTCGTTAACGTCTGGCATTTTAAAGACAATACACTTACCAGCGTGTTTTAAGCAGTTTGTTGTACGGACTAATCCACGGCAATGACGATGGTCCGGCTGGCTGGCCTATCCTCCAAAACAGTTCATCACAAGTGGCCCCCTCCAGCTTATCTTGTACTTCTGTTCATGTTCATAGAGCCAAGAAATGTGGCTCCTCTTCGCTCTAAATCTGTTTGGTTTTGGAATCCGTCGCGTGCTCCACTGTTTGGAAAGCAACATGGCGGTCAGTAATGTTTTGAAGCTGGTCAGTTAACCACGCCCATGGCTGTGGATGTAACCAACGTAAACTGGTGCTGCCGCTGGCCCAGCTTAGAGTTGGGGCCACGACAGCCCCACTTTTGAGAGCCTGGGACTGGTGCTTTAGTCGGTGGAAAACCAAAGAACTGGTGCTAATGAGGCTCTGGCTCCAGTTAAGCACTGGAACCGGTTTGGTGGAATGAGGCCCTGAGTGGTCTTTGAGACTAGAAAAGCGCTATATAAGTGCAGTCCCTTATCCCTTATCCCCTTACCTTTCCCTCAGCCAGAGCACCATTCCCTCCTGCAACAAGACCACAACCATCAACCCCATTCCCAAGAAGAGTCCACCTACCTGCCTGGATGACCACAGGCCAGTAGCACTCACTCCATTCATTATGAAGTGTTTTGAGAGAGTTGTGCTGGCCCACACTCAGAGCAGCATACTAGAACAGCTGGGCTCCCTGCAGTATGCCTACCGGCCCAACAGGTCCAAATTGGACACCATTGCTGCTGCACTCCACTACTCCTTCTTCCACCTAAAAAACAAAGACTCCTACATCAGGATACTCTTTGTTGATTACAGTTTTGCTTTCAACATGGTTATCCCACATAAACTCACCCATAAACTGTTCACAGTTGGCTTGCACCCCACCCTCTGTGACTGGCTTTTAGACTTCCTGACTGGCAGACCCCAGTCTGTCCAGAGTGGAAACAGAACCTCAGCCAGCATCATTACAAGCACAGGAACCCCACAGGGATGTGTCCTCAGCCCCATCCTTTACACCCTGTTCACTCATGACTGTGTTGCCTCTCACAAGGACATCATCAACCTGAAATTCGCGGATGAGACGACAGTGACAGGAAGAATCACTGGTGGGGAAAAAGTGGCCTACAGGAGGGAGGTGGCCAGTCTGCTGTCATGATGTGAGGACAACAACCTCACCTTCAACACAAACAAGACAAAGGAAATGACAGTGGACATGAGGAAGGAGAGGAGACCTCATCGCCCACTGTTCATCCGTGAGCTTGAAGTGGAGAGAGTGAACAGCTTTAAGTGCTTGGGTGTCCACATCACTGAGAACCTCAACCTGGACAATGAACACCACACAGCTAGTCAAGAAGGCTCAACAGTGGATGTACTTTTTGAGGAGGCTGAGGAAGTTTGAGGTGTCGTCCAGAATCCTTGGCAACTTCTACAGTTGCATTGCTGAGAGCATCTTGACCAGCTGTTTCACTGTGTGGTACAGCAGCACTACTGTCTTGGACCGCAGATGCCTACAGAGAGAGGTGACAACTGCAGAGAGGATCATCAGGACTCCACTGCCCTATCTGCAGAGCATCTACAACTGCCGAGTCCACAGGAGAGCTGCCTCCATTCTTAAAGACCCCATCCACCCCCAATACAGACTGTTCACATTTCTATCCTCAGGTCGGAAGTACAGAAATGTGAAATGAAAAACTTCATGACTCAAGAACTCTCTTTCCCACTGCCATCACACTCCTAAACAGCTGATAGGAGTCTGTAATCATGTGACTCCCTCATGCAACTGCATCCAACTGTTTACTTTTGTCACTTTGCATATGTACAACTGCACTCATTGCCAAAACTGTTTACATTCACTGCTCTTGTAGGGTTTAAAATCATTAAACATTCAGAGTATTGCACAACAGCTCACAAGATCTGCCAAATAGGATAAGAATTTGGAGAACATCACATGATGCAGCACACACACACACACACACACGCACACACACACACACACACACACACACACACACACACACACACACACACACACACACAGAGAGAGAGAGAGAGAGAGAGAGAGTAGAATAAGTTATTAAACCACTATTGGACTGCTTCCCAAGTTGGGAGGAGATGGTGCATAAAAGGATCAGTTTGAACAGGAACTGTGTTCTTCTTCCCTTGACTGCTTTGCTCTGTTTAATGTTGTCAAATAAAGAGCCTGCCTGCTGCCATAAAAGTCTTTGTGGATTATTAATTATAAAGGACCAGATTTTCCTGTACATATTGGTGAATCCTGACGTGATTTTGATGAGGGGGAGAGGAGGAGGTCACCGTTTGCTTTGGCTGCTATCACTTCCAAAAAAGGTGCCTTTGAAAGGTAGGAGACTTTTTCCCTAATCTTCAGGTTGACATGCTGCCTTAGCGTAACTGGTGTGCTTGTCCTTGCCAATTACCCTTACAAAAGTGAATTGCGCAGCTTTCTGGCAGCGGGTGTAAAATATTCTCATGCGCACCAGAAGACAGCTGCATAAAACTGATTGAACTGTAAAACTTCTTCTGGAACTAACAGTATTAAGTGGAGAAAAAGAAGCAGTTGTTTCGAATCACGCACCATGAGAACTGTGAGTGCGGTGTGTGTGTGTATGTGTGTGTGTGTGTGTGTAAGTAACTGGGCTCACCCCATTCCCTTCTCAATGGACAGTGGTGTGCTGCCAATTAACGGGATGGAAGCATATGGGGAAAAAAAAAAAGACTAGAGAAGAGGGTCTTCAGAAATAGCATTGTGAAAAACATTGTAAATCTGCAGAGAGAGTGTGATATGGGATAAAGCTGTCCTTGCGCAAGAATATTTAGGCGTAAAATTTGTGCGATTGGCGCCATCTATGGGTTACATTTTGGTTTTTTTCACAGCCCTGCAACCATGGTGAACAGGTGACCCACGGCGTAACAGAGAATGCTATACTCAATATGCATGTCTCTGACATGCTAGACAAGGGGTACATGGAGCAATTTAAAAACTTAGACCTAAAATTGTGGAGTATTAAGGTAATGGATAGAACCCAAACTTCTGGGGAAATCAATACTGGATTGTCTGACACAAGGGGAAAAAAAAAAAAAAACACGCAAAGGCCATTGTCATACAACTGCCCTTCCTGGGCACGGAATGAGAGAAGGACACAATTGCCAGGCTAATCTGATAGACTATGATTTATTACAGAAAATAAACACTGCATGGGGGCAGAAGTGAAAAGAAATAATAATCCAGACAACTTGGGGAGAAAAGCAACAATACTTCACACTCCGTGGTACAGACGATGATAAGGTTAACACAAGGACACAAACTGAAAACGCACAAATAAAGAGAGGTGAGATATCAAGACAAAACAGAACAGGTGAGCACCATCAAGGCAATCAGGCGGCACAGGATGGGCGGGGCTGTACGAACACAGAAGCAATGCACACCAAACATGATAAATGGGTCAAACTGGAACACAAAGCATGGACAGGGGCTGCAGCCCTGTCCAGAACACTAGAGTATCCCCTTTAAGGGTTGGACCCCAGACATCCCTAGAGTAACACCCACAAAGAGGAAAAAAAGAAAACCCCAAAACCCTCACAGGGTGGGTGGTGGGGGGAGGCCAGGCGGGCCCAAACAAACTGCCCCCCCCCTTCTCACAGCAAAGTCCAAAGCCATCACTGTTCATGGGCCACATAAAGTTCAAGGCCCCAAGTCCCAAAACAAAGTGGGCCGTCCGGGTGGTCTACCCAGGTCCATGGGCCACCGGACCAGAACAAACAACAGGTCATGGGGTCTACCAAAGTCCAAAGGCCTTCAAACCGGAGAACAACATGGGTCAGGTGGTCTACCCCAGTCCATGGACCACCGGATCTCAAAACATAACCAGTCGGGTGGTCTCCTGAATTCTGGAACATTGGCTAGAGGCCTCCTGACCTCTGGAACATCAGCTGGAGGTCTCTTGACCCCTGAAGCTACAGCTGGAGGTCTTTTGACCTCAGGGACAATGGCTGGAGCATGTTCTGCCTGTGACTCCATCCTCAACACAGCCAGCTTGGATGATTGAGGAAAGCAGGAGGTCAGTGAGGCGACATTACGGTCATTAGCAACAGAGACTGGTGGGGAGGACTCAGCAGCTCGTGGAATGTGTGCTTGGGTCCCCCCACCAGGAGCAAGAAAAGTCTTTTCAAAAATTGTGTTTGAACTTAAATGAAGCCAGAGCTGGGAGGCACCGTGGAGAAGGTACCAGAGCTGGGAGGCGCCGTGGAGCAGGTACCGGAGCTGGGAGGCATCGTGGAGCACTGACCTCTGAATGAGACAGTTGAGGAATGCGGACCTAAGGATAAGATGGCTGGGATGCGCTGACCTCCGGATGAGATGGCTGGAGCGCGCTGACCTCCGGATGAGATGGCTGGAGCGCGCTGACCTCCAGATGAGATGGCTGGAGCGCGCTGACCTCTGGAGCAGATGACGATCTTATGTGCTTATGGTTTGAGTGCACCGATTTCAGGATGAGACGGCTGAGGCACATCCGGTCCAGTTGCCCAGGAATCCCTCTCCAATGCAGCCACCTCGGGCAGGGGAGAATAGATACAGGTTGGAGCAGGAGCCACACCAAAACAGTCGGCAGAAGAGCTCGGTGGGGAGGGCTGAGAAGCAGATGGAGACTGCCACTGGGAGCAAGACAACACCTCTTTAATACAGATATTAACAAAACAAAAAAAGAGGACTTGCCTCAACTCCCGGTCTTCCACTGGCAAGAACCCCAGTGACTCTGTAGCTGGAGAGGTGATGACCATCACTGGAGATGCTGAAGGAACAGCAGACTAAACAATCAGAAGTGCAGTAGCAGGTGTTGGCAACAGCACTGAAGATGTTGGAGCCGGCACTGCAGGAGTGATGACAAGCGAAGCTGGTGGAATGTGAGCTGATGTGGGCGCCGAGGAGAGAGCTGGAGCTGTGGCGTGTGCCTTGGGAAAAGCAGGAGCCATTGTGTGCACCTACAGAATAACGGAAACTGGTGTGCATACTTTGGGGACAGAGGAAGCTGTGACACGCACCTCACAAATAGCTGGAGCAAACTGAAGAGTAGCCGGAGCAGGTGGTGATATGTGGCGTCGAGTGGAACAGCGTCTCCCGCAGCCTTCTTTCCACCCAATGCACCCCTGTGCTAACCCACTGCCATAAAAAAAAACTCCCTTCGCTCTGCAGGAGTAAACACAGGTGGGCAACTGGCTGGCTCTGGCAAGGAGGAGGCAAATGGTGGTACTGGCAGAAGGGAGAGATTCAGCACCCGGGGTGGGAGCGCATGCTTGGTCTGGCTTCCAATAGATTAGCAATTCCACCCCAGCAATCGATCTCTTCTTTCTGAGAGGAGCTGCTCCGAGCTGCAGCCGCTACGTCCTCAATCACCCCAACGAGTCACTGCTCCTCCCAACTCCACCTCTTCCTCCTCTTACCAGACTCGCCCGCTGGTTCCATTACTAGCTGCGTCCTTCTGTCCTGCTGGCGTCTTCGGGCCGAAGAAGAGGTCCCAAATGCCAGGTAAGTCTGATAGACCATGACTTATTACAGAAAATAAACACTGCAGGAGGGCAGAAGTGAAAAGAAATAATAATCCAGACAACGTCGGGAGAAAAGTAACAATAATTCAAACTCCGTGGTATAGATGATGAATAGGTTAACACAAAGACGCAGCAAAGGACACAGACTGAAAACGCACATACTGTATATAGCGAGGGGAGAAATCAAGACAAAACAGAACAAGTGAGCACCACCAAGGCAATCAGGTGGCACAGGATGGGGGGGGGGGGGGGCGGGGGCTGTACAAACACAGAGGGGATACACACCAAACATAATAAATGGGTCAAACTGGAACACAAAGCATGGGCAGGGGCTGCAGCCCTGTCCAGAACACTACAGTCATAAGATGTGAGGAGTCAATAGATTATTTTTTTTTTTTTAGATTCCTTTATTAGTCCCACAATGGGGAAATTACAGGGCATCCACATGAGTGGATGAGGCAGCCACTGATGCGGCGCCCAACCCTTTCACTATTCACACCTGGGGCCACTTTGAAAGTCTCCAATTAACCTAACTTGCATGTTATGTCTGTTATCATTAACACCTGTTAAAATCAATCAATCAATCAATCAATCAATCAATCTTTATTTCGGATAGATTAAAAGTACAGATTAAAAGAAACAGAATAATATAACAAAGGGAGAAAGAAAATCCAACAAGGTCAAATTAGACAATAACTCCTCTGATTATACAGTTCAACATAAGTTATCCAAAATGGGTGATGGCTGAAGCCGCAGCTTATATTGCCCACCCATATTCCATCCAAGAATTCAAAAGAAAAACAAACAAGAGTGATTACAATTCAGAACAAAGCTAAAACAAAATGTGACAAAAAAAAAAACTAAGCAACAACACAACACAGACTGGATATGACAATCCTTATGTGATTTTATATGTCATCTTGTATATATGTTTGGAGTATTTCTTCCTTTAGTTTTTGTTTAAATTGTCCAAGCGTTGTACATGATTTTAATTCAGGTCCAAAATCGTTCCATAATCTGACTCCTTGCACTGAAACACAGTGTTGCTTGGTTGTAGTTCTCACTGAAGGTTTTTGAAATATACATGTTCCTCTGAAATGATATTGTTTCTCCCTTATTTGGAACAACTTTTGGATATTTGCGGGCAGTGATAGATTCTTCACTTTAAACATTATTACTGCAGTTTTAAAGTCAACCAGATCTTTCAACTTGAGAGCTTTTAAGAAAAAGTGGGTTTGTTGGTTCCCTGTAAGTAGCTTTGTTTATTATTCTAATAGCTCTCTTCTGAAGCATAAAAACTGGATATATGTTTGTTTTATATGTATTTCCCCATACTTCAGTACAATATGTCATGTATGGGAGTATTAATGAATGATACAAGGTATATAGTGTGGGTTGATTCAGCAAATATTTCACCCTGTGTAGTACTGCAATTGATTTGGATATTTTACCTTTAATATAATTAATATGTGACTTCCAACACAGTTTATTATCAATTATTACACCAAGAAATTTAGTTTTGGATACCCTTTCAATCTCTACACCATTTACACTGAGTTTAGGTACTAAGTTGTTGTGATGGTTGTTAAAAACTATAAATTTTGTCTTACTTAAATTGAGCGTTAATTTGTTTGAATCAAACCACAGTTTAAGCTTTCCTAATTCCTTTCCGAGTGTATCCAAAAGTTGTTCCAAATTGCTTCCACTACATAATAAATTAGTGTGATCGGCAAACAATATTAAATCCATTTTTTCTGAAACTTTACATATATCATTTATCGTCGGCCTCCGTCGGTCTATGATGACCATGGAAGAGAATCCTAAACGTCTACTCTGCTGGAACAGCACCGCCTGTGGCTGAACAGGCCGATGCGCGAATGACAGTCCCTGTCACACAGGTCGCACTTGTGGGTGGTCTCCGTGCTGCTGGGTCTGTGGCGGTTCTTCCTGCGGGTCCTTTTTTCATCTGCTGCAGCAGTCAGTCTCTCTTCACCCGCCTTGAGCTGTCTGGTCAGGGTGCCTCTCCATTTGGAGCGGTCCGTTGCAAGGTCCTCCCAGCGCTCTGTGTTGATATCCAGGGCCTTCATGTCTCTCTTGCAGACGTCTCTAAAGCGCAGCTGTGAGCGGCCAACGTCTCTCCTGCCAGTTGCAAGTTCTCCGTAGAGGACGTCTTTGGGGATTCTGCCATCCTCCATACGGTGAACGTGGCCTAGCCAGCGGAGCCTGCGCTGCCTGAGTAGAGTGAACATGGAGGGAAGGCCAGCGCGGGACAGAACTTCTGTGTTGGGCACTTTGTCCTGCCAGGATATGTCCAGGATGTGGCGAATGCAGCGCAAGTGGAAGGAGTTCAGTCTCTTTTCCTGCCGGGCGTATGTTGTCCACGTCTCACTCCCATAGAGCAGTGTGCTGATGACGCAGGCGTTGTACACTGCCATCTTCGTCTTGACAGAGAGTTTGGGATTCTCCCACACTCGTGTGGTGAGGCAAGCGAGTGTGAAGGCTGATTTTCCAATCCTCTTGTTGATCTCTGTATCAAGGGAGAGGTTGTTGCTGATCGTGGACCCCAGGTACGTGAACTGATTCACGACCTCCAGCTTGTAGTCGTCGATGGTGATGGTTGGTGGTGCTTCCGTGCCTTGCGCCAAGACGTTAGTCTTCTTCAGGCTGATGGTAAGCCCGAAGTCCTTGCATGCCTGGGAGAAGCGGTCCATCAGGGTCTGAAGCTCCTGCTGTGTGTGGGTTACGACTGCAGCGTCGTCTGCGAACAGCATGTCTTTGATTAGAGTCTCGCGTACTTTGGTTCTGGCTTTCAGGCGGGCGAGGTTGAAAAGCCTGCCGTCAGATCTTGTGTGCAGGTAGATTCCCTCTGTTGCTGTGCTGAAGGCATGCCTCAGGAGCATAGCAAAGAAAATCCCAAAGAGGGTTGGCGCAAGTACACAGCCCTGTTTCACTCCGCTGCGTATGTTGAATGGCTCTGAGACGTTGCCATCATGCTGCACTATCCCCTGCATGTTGGTGTGAAACGATTCGATGAGGCTTTGCAACTTTGGTGGGCATCCTATCTTTGGCAGGATCTTGAAAAGGCCCTCTCTGCTGACCAGATCGAACGCTTTGGTGAGGTCGATGAAGGCGACGTACAGAGGCATGTTCTGTTCTCTGCATTTCTCCTGGAGTTGGCGGATGGAGAATATCATGTCTACCGTCGATCGCTCAGCGTGGAAGCCACACTGAGACTCGGGGTAGACACGTTCGGCGAGCTTCTGTAGACGGACGAGAACAACTCGTGCGTAGACTTTGCCAATAACGCTGGGGAGGGAGATGCCCCTGTAGTTGTTGCAGTCGCTTCTCTCCCCTTTGTTTTTGTAGAGGGTGATGATCTTGGCGTCCCTCATGTCCTGTGGTACGGCACCTTCCTTCCAGCACTGGCAGAGGACGTCATGCAATGGCAGCAGTAGGGCGGTCTTGCAGTGCTTGATCAGGTCAGGGGGTATGCCGTCGTTGCCGGGTGCCTTGCCAGGGGCCAAGCTATCAATGGCCTTGCCGAGTTCATCGATGGTTGGCTCGGCGTCAAATTCGTCCATGGATGGCAGGCAGTCGATGGCATCAAGGGCTGACGGTGTCACGGTGTTCTGTTTAGAGTAGAGGTCGGAGTAGTGTTCCACCCATCTCTCCATCTGCTTGTTCTTTTCTGTGATCATCTCCCCAGTGGAAGATTTGAGGAGGGCCGTCTTGCTCTGAGCCGGACCAAGTGCTTTCTTGATGCCATCGTACATACCACGGATGTTCCCTGTTATGGCAGCGGTTTGAATGTCTTGGCTGAGCTGAGTCCAGTACTCGTTGGCACAGCGCCGAGCAGTCTGCTGAACTTTGCTTCTCGCAGCCCTGAGAATCTGGAGATTCTTCTCGTTTGGGTACTTCTTGTACTCAGCAAGTGCTGAGCGCTTGGCTTCAATGACGGGGGTCATCTCGGTCAACTTGGCATCAAACCAGTCCTGTGACTTCGAGGTCTTCCTCCCAAAGGTAGCCAAGGCTGTGCGGTGGATGGTGTTTCGCAGCTCTTCCCACTTCTGCTTTGCAGATTCTCCTTCTTGTGGTACACCAAGTTCCTTCTCAAAGGTGGAGGCAAACTGCTCAACAAGTTCTGGTTGGGCCATCTTGCTGGTGTCAATCCGTGCCTTTCCAGGTTGTCTAGCACGATGGAATTTCTTCAGCTGCAGCTTGACCTTGCAACACACCAATGAATGGTCTGTGTCGCAATCTGCATTCTGGTACGAACGGGTGATTAGCACGTTCTTCAGTGAGGTGCGCCTGGTCAGGATCAAGTCCAGCTGGTGCCAGTGCTTTGAGCGCGGATGTTGCCAAGAAACCTTGTGTTGGGGCTTGGTCTTGAAGAACGAGTTTGTGATGCACAGATCGTGATATGTGCAGAACTCGAGCAGCCGCTGTCCGTTGTCGTTCATTCTGCCCACGCCAAAAGGTCCAAGACAGGAGGGCCAGGAGTCGTGGTCAGCACCCACTCTGGCATTGAAGTCTCCAAGGAGAATGAGTTGTTCAGAGTTGGGGATGATCCTGACAGTTGTTGCGAGATTCTCGTAGAACTCGTCTTTTGCCTCTGGTGTGGCTGTCATGGGGCATACACACTGACGAGGGTGACTGGGCCTTGAGTGGTGTTCAGGCGGAGGGTGATGAGTCGTGCAGAGCCAGTGCTGCCCGGTTCCACCATCTTCAGCAAGGTGTTCTTCACTGCGAAGCCCACTCCGTGTTCCCTGTGTTCGTCACTCCCCCCTGTCATCATAGTGCGGATGTTCCAAGTTCCCAGTTTTAGAGTTGGTCTCTTTTGTTTTATTGTCTTGCCTGGTGCGAAGGTTCTCAGCCTGCTGTTCGGACTTCTCCTTATCCCCATGCACCCAATGAGGAAAGCAAGCTGTGGCGGGACAACACCTTATTGGCTGGGGGCTGCCCAGCTTGAGGCGGGCGGTAGCTGTCCAGTGAGATCTGATGATCCCTCCCACCGTCGGGAACAACCCCTGGCGCCGCGCTCTACGCCAATTGAGCAGTGGCTTATAACCGGTAACTGTCATTCCCCGTGTTTTGTCTACGCCAAAGGCGAAGCTGGAGTGTCCTCTCCAGTGATCCGGTGTTCTACCTTCCAGCGTTGGGCGTTGGTAGGATTCAAGCCTGGGCAGGAAGATATGGAGGACAAGATGTTGCCCATGCAGCATGTCCCCCCTCTCCACGTCACTGATGAATCCAAAGGAACAGCAGGGCTGCTACAGTTTGGCACCAGCGCCGTTGCAGGAGCTGCCAGAACGATGTTGAGCACAACATAGAACTGCCTTAGGGGTTCCGACTCCGGATTTTTCCTCAGGGTTGACTCCCGAAGCCTTTCCCGTGACCGGGTATGCCGCAAGGCAGCAGAGGTTTGAAATCAGAGTTTACCTTCCCCTAGATGGGCTACCTTCACAGGTTGACGAGCCACCATCTACCCGAAGCATCTGGTTTTAAGGCGCCAGAGATCCGCCCTCGCCCCTTCTCCTATTAGTAAAAGCAGTTCCGCCGGGCTTAGAGACTAAACCACACGGGCAGGCTAGGAGTTGGACTTAGTTGTCAGAGGCTTTTCGAGACGCACGCCATAAGGAGCATTTTATGAGCACTGGGAGCTTAACCCCAGTGCCGCTCCTGGCTATGACAACCTTGGAACCATCATTTATATACATATTGAATAACAATGGCCCCAAAACTGAACCCTGTGGGACTCCACAAGTAACCTTCAGTAACTGTGAGTTTTTGTTACCAACACATACATACTGATATCTATTCTTTAAGTAACTACATAACCAGGACAGTGCTACTCCCCTAATACCACAATTTTGTAGTTTCTTTAATAATAAATTATGATCCACTGTATCAAATGCTTTTTTAAGATCCAGGAATACCCCAACTGAATACTCTTTATTTTCAATGGCAGTTGATATTTTGCAAATGCAGTTGTCCTCTTGTGTCTGAACCCATATTGCTGCTCACACAATAAATTATTCTTCAGTATGAAGTTGTCAATTCTCTCATAGAATATTTTTTCAAGTATCTTGGAAAATTGCAGCAATAAGGCGCAAAATAAGGCGATTGTGATGACAATCAGCCTTGGTAAAGCCTGCAGGATGTGTGGGTGTGTGTGTGTGTGCAACCAGAGTGGGTGTGCGTTTGTGTCCACAGCTGGAATCAATTACTGAGCCCCGCTCACCAACCCCCTCCTTGTTCTCCCTCTCTTTCTCCTCTCTCTCCGTCTTGGCCTACAGATACTGCTGTGTTTACTCTGATTTTAAATCAATGATTCTTGCTTAACCATGCCTAGCCGGTCTGGGAGCGGGGGGGTGCTGCGCCGGCTGCTTGGCGGCCCGGCCTCCCTCGGCCATCCCTCCTGTAGCAGATGCCTGGCTGTCCTGGGGCCTGTTGGTCTCGGGACATTTGTGCTCTGTGGGCGTTGGTGGCGCTGTCTTGCTTGCTCGGGGTTTCTGGGGTGGGGGTGGGGGTGTTGCTGTGACCTGCCACCCTCTTCATACTGTGTTTCCTGGCAAACCACTCACATTCACACACTTATTTTGTGCCTGCTGCACAAAATAACATGCATGCACACACACGTTTTTCCTTTAACAGGTGCAGATACCAGACTTGTGATGAGACCTTTTCAGTTGAAGAAACAGTTCGTCTTCTGTTTGTTTCAGTTGTATTAGTCTGTTTATCTTCTTTGTCTGTTCCTCTCCCTTTTCTATCCCCCTCCCCCTCCATTCCCCAACTGCTGGGTCTTTCATGGGTAATACAATTTAAATAAAGTATTACAAGTTATTACAAGAGGAGTTTATAAATAATATACAGTACATATATACGTGTGTGCTGTATAAAGCTCCTTCGGGCAAGTAAATCTGTTTGGCACAATAAGGGAAGCAGATTTTTGTTGTGCTCACCTAGTTGCTTGACAGGACAAGGGGAAAAAACATGCCTGGGAAACGTTATGACTTATAAAATGTTAAAAGGGCTATTTACTAAAACTACTTAATGTGTTCACTGTTGGTGGTTTGAACATATTTGTGACTAAATACAGCTAAAGTGTGAATTGAATTGCCATTTTGCTAGACTGTATATTGTGGTTATGTTTGGTAAAGGTATTGTTTGAAAATGCATCAAATTCTGTAAAAAGTTTTGTGAAGCTGTGTAAAAACTAGGGTGTGGCTCGAGAGCTCTAAACAGTACCAGACAAAGTTTGGTCTGGATTAAATAGCCTGTGATGTATTGCCAGTGGGAGTGGTCACACCCATCAATGCAGCGAGTGCTGTGAAGTGCCTAAAAATAGTCTAGCTCCAGCATCTCAAGAAAAAAAAAAAAGTAGAAGAGAAACAAGATTGTCTCTTTCCCCTTTCCACCCTAACAATTTCAGTTCATAAAAATCTGTAATAACATTGCCTTGATTTAAAATGACAGCAACTCCACCAATTAGCATTGCAATTAAAAACCCTCAATATTTTAAAGATGTCCACAGGATGTCTGAAAAGTGGCAAAAAGTGAAAAAAAAAAAGGTTTTGATTGGCCATGGCCCTAACAAAGACGTCTGATCTGGCAGTATGTGATGATGTTAAATTGCTGATTAAAAATTACAAAATAAAAGATAAAAGTAGAAAACCGTGAAAAAAGGAAGCTAGGATTATGTGTGTGATTCAGAAAAACATGTTTGGAGAAAATAATGGAAAACCAAATAAGAGTTGCTTCTGATAAAACAGACTTACAGTAGCGTACAGACATAAACCTATTATCCAGCCTTAACAAAACTACACATTAAAGGAGATTTGAGCTGAAAGGAAAAAGCCCATATATCCTATAGTCAAATGTAAATCGGTTTAGATTTGTTGTAAAACCACATAGATGTATAGAAGACTAAACTGTTGTCTTTTGCATTCAGCACAAAAGGAGAAAGAAATTAGAGCTGACTTTATCATATTGATGGATGGAGTCAATCAATCAACTTTATTTACACTATAAATTTTCTGGTTCAGTTAGAATTGGTATTTAAACAGTCTGCTTAATCATGCTGTTCACATTTTGACATCATGAGACAAAGACAACGCCTAACAATTGATCAACAGTACCTCACCATTGCGAGGCTTCAAACAGGATGTTCTCTGAGGGAAGTGGCCACTGAGCTTAGAGTGTCTGAGTGTCATCAGTAGGTTGCAACAGAGATACAGAGAGACTGGAAGAGTCACAGAAAGGTGACGTTGTTTGGTCACATCCCACGCTAATGACCGCTTCATTGTGAACAGTGCCCTGCGGAGTCGGATGATGAATGCCACTCAACTCCAGGCACATTTAAGGGAGGTGAGAGGCACCCAAATGTCACATCAGACCATTCGAAACTGTTTACATCAGCGTGGTCTGCATGCTAGACAACCTGCAGGGGTACCTGACGACACCACCAGGCACAGGAATTATCATTTGCATGGGCCACGGAGCATTTATGCTGGACAAGGAACCAGTGGGTCTCAGTGCTGTTCTCTGATGAAAGTCGATTCACATTCAACAGAAATGATGGCCGCCAACGATGTTGGAGATGTCAAGGAGAGATGAGCTTTTGGTGGTGGTGGTGGTGTTACAGTCTGGGCTGGTGTGTCTAGTCAATACAGAACTGCCTTACACCTTGTGAATGGTACAGTGATAAGCTGATACTACCTCCATCCATCTTCTTCCGCTTAATCCTTTCCGGGTCACGGGGGAGCTGGAGCCTATCCCAGCATCTTTGGGCGAGAGGCAGGGTACACCCCGGACAGATCACCAGTCCATCGCAGGGCCAACACAGAGAGACAGACAACCATTCACTCTCACAGTCATACCTAAGGACAATTTAGAATCCCCAGTTTGATGCCAATTAACCTAACTTGCATGTTTTTGGCATGTGGGAGGAAACCGGAGAAATCCCGGAGTAAACCCACGCAGACACGGGGACAACATGCAAACTCCACACAGATCACTGTTGGTCGGGGGCTGGGATCGAACCCAGGATCCCCCGGCCAAGGGTGAGTTGCTGTGCTGCCACAGCGCTAACCACTCCGTCACTGCACTGCCCCACCGATACTACCCGAATAACATAATTAATCTAGTCTTTGTGACCCTGCATGAACAACACAGGCCTAATTTCATCTTCATGGCTGATGATGCTCCAGCTCATCAAGGTCACATCATTGGGGAATGGCTGCTGGAGGCTGGGGTACCTCAAATGGAGTGGCCCGCACCTTCTCCACACCTGAATCCTATAGAAAATCTATGGGATCAGCTGAGTCGCCATGTAGAGGCTCATAACCCTGCACCCCACAACCTCAATGACCTGAGGGCCACTCTTCAAGAAGAGTGGAATGCCATGCCTCAACAGACAATAAGTCGACTTGTGAACAGCATGAGACATCGTCGTCAAGCTGTAATTGATGCTCAAGGGCACATGACAAGTTATTGAGACACTGACATTTTTTTGTTGTGGTATACCCACCATTGTTGTTGGCTTTTGTTTCAACAAACTATTTGAGATGAGGAAATCACCATTGCATGCTTCTACTTATGGTAGTGTGAAAAAGTGTTTGCCCCCTTCCTGAGTTCTCATTTTTTTTGTATGTTTGTCACACTTAAATGTTTCAGATCAAACAAATCTAAATATTACACAAAGATGACACAAGTAAACACTAAATGCAGTTTTTAAATGAAGGTGTTTATGATTAAGGGGAAAAAAAGATCCAAACCTACATGGCCCTGTGTGGAAAAAGTGATTGCCCCCTAAACCTAATGACTGGTTGGGCCACCCTTAGCAGCAACAACTGCAATCAAGTGTTTGCGATAACTGACAATGTGTCTTTTACAGCGGTGTGGAGGAATTTTGGCCCACTCATCTTTGTATAATTGTATAATAATTTAGCCCCATTGGAGGGTTTGACCATGAACCACCTTTTTAAGGTCATGCCACAGCATCTCAATCGGATTCAGGTCAGGACTTTGATTAGGCCACTCCAAAGTCTTCATTTTGTTTTTTTCTTAAGCCATTCAGAGGTGGTCTTGCTGGCGTGTTTTGGATCATTGCCCTTCTGCAGAACCCAAGTGTGCTTCAGCTTGAGGTCATGAACAGATGACCGGGCATTCTCCTTCAGGATTTTTTGGTAGACTGCAGAATTCATGGTTCTATTTACCACAGCAAGTCTTCCAGGTCCTGAAGCAGCAAAACAGCCCCAGACCATCACACTACCACCACCATATTTTACTGTTAGTATGATGTTCCTTTTCTGAAATGCTGTGTTACTTTTACACCAGATGTAATGGGACACACATCTTCCAAAAAGTTCAACTTTTGTCTCGTCAGTCCACAGAGTATTTTTCCCAAAGTCTTGGGGATAATCAAGATGTTTTCTGGCAAAACTGAGACAAGCCTTTATGTTCTTTTAGCTCAGCAGTGTTTTTTGTCTTAGAAAACTGCCATGCAGGCCATTTTTGTCCAGTCTCTTTCTTATGGTGCAGTCATAAACACTGACCTTAACTGAGGCCTACAGTTCTTTGGATGTTGTTATGGGGCCTTTTGTGACCTCCTGGATGAGTTGTCATGGCACTCTTGGGGTAATTTTGGTTGGTCAGCCACTCCTGGGAAGGTTCACCACTGTTCTATGTTTTCACCATTTGTGGATAATGGCTCTCACTGTGGTTCGCTGGAGTCCCAAAGCTTTAGAAATGGCTTTATAACCTTTTCCAGACTGACAGATCTCAATTACTTTGGTTTTCATTTGTTCCTGAATTTCTTTGGATTGCAGCATGATGTCTCACTTTTGAGGATCTTTTGGTCTACTTCACTTTGTCAGGCAGGTCCTATTTAAGTGATTTCTTGATTGAGAACAGGTATAGCAATAATCAGTCCTGGGTGTAGCTAGAGAAAATGAACTTGCCTTTCCAAAGATGTGATAAACCACAGTTGATTTATGTTTTAATGGGGGGGGGGCATCACTTTTTCACATAGGGTCATGTGGGTGTGGATTTTTTTTTTACCCTTAATAATAAATGCCTTCATTTAAAAACTGCATTTTGTGATTACTTGTGTTATCTTTGTCTAATATTTAAGTTTGTTTGATGATCTGAAACATGCAAGTGTGACAAACATACAAAAACTGAGAAATCAGGAAGAGGGCAAACACTTTTTCACACCACTGTAAATGTCCTACTTTCATGATATAATGTTAGTATTATATCATGTGTATGCATGAACATTTTACATTTTCCATGAATTTCACCTGAAAGCCAAATATCCCTAATTTTTTGTGAGTAGTGTATAAAACACTTTATAAAGCAATACTCGCTACGCAAGGTGCTGTACAAAAAAGCACATGAAAACACCAAAGCAAGGAACAGGACACTAACACAAAAACAATATAAAACCAACAAAAACAATATAAAACGGCACGAGTAGAAACCACAGTCAATAGAAACAATAAAAGGTAAAAGAAGTAAATAAAAAAAAATCCATTTCATTCAATAAAATCAATGTCTCACACTGGGTTGAAGGCCAGGGAGTAAAAGTGTGTTTTAAGACAGGTTTTAAAAATGGACAGTGAAGGTACTTATCTGATGTGCAGAGGTAAATCGTTCCATCACCTGGGTGCCGTGATTGAAAGGAGTGATAAATTGATTTTACCAGATCAATTTTGTCTTGTGTTTTTAGCACACTCTACCTGGGAATCAAAGTTTTGAAGGAGCTCTAGAGAATAAGGGTTCTTGGAAATTAAATATTAGAAAAACTATTACCAAGCATCAAGTTGTAGTGGTGTGGAAGATATGTCAAAAGACACTAGTTAAATGTGAAAATAATGCAATTAAGCACAAGAAGCAGCTACTGCAAATTATCATTGAAGTGCTAATTAAACAAAAACTACAGTGATATAGAAAGTCTACACACCCCTGTTCAAATGCCAGGTTTTTGTGATGGAAAAAAATGAGACCAAGATAAATCATTTCAAAACTTTTTCCACCATTAATGTGACCTATAACCTGTACAACCCAAGTGAAAAACAAACTGAAATCTTTTAAGGGGAAAAAAAAAAAAAATTGCAATAACCTGGCTGCATAAATATGTACACCCTTAAACTAGTACTTTGTTGTAGCACCTCTGGCTTTTATTACAGCACTCAGTCTTTTGGGTAGGCATCTATGTTATGTCCGTGGGTTTCTACTTTAGATTACCACTCGGAGGAACAAACACAAAGACACACACGACTGCAGGTCATTAGCTTGCTCGTTTACTCAGGCATACGCACACATACACGTTTTAGTTCAGTTCAATGAGCACACTCTTATACTATTGGCGATGCCACAGGATACAGCACCCACCAATGGGGTGGCATATGCAAATGCAACTCATACAACTCCCATACATCACATCTCCTCCCCACTAAATGTTGTACCCACCCCCAAGATACACAAAACACACAACTTTTATTATTTTAAAAACACACACTAGCCTTGAGGCTGGGAGTAGACGATCCCAAACCCCTGAGTCAGTCAAGGGTTTATTCTGCCCTTTTGGTGAGACGTGACTCTCTCATCTAACCCATAAAAAAGATCTCTTATTCAAAAATGTCCAATATATGTCTCTTAAAAGTATCTTAAACAAAGTTTATGGAACATAACGCTCTGGTGGTCTAGTAATACGAGAAGGATATCTCTTACCAGTCTCTGGAGGTGATGTGGTGTTTCCCTCTGAGGTTACCTGGGGTAATGGTGAGGGATCACTCACAGGAACCGGAGTAGCTGGTTCTGGAACAGTCTTTTCCAGCACAGGCAGGTCTGCTGAGATGCACGACGATGCAGCTCCGCCGTCGTCTGTAGACCACAACCACGCGTCGTCTCCCACCTTGAACGTTCTGGCTTTTGCATGCATTCCTCGATACGCACACTGTGCCTCTTGTGCTTTCTCTACCTCTGATGTCACGCTAGGCTTCAGCAGGTCCAATCGAGATCGCAGCTTGCGATGCATGAAAAGCATAGACGGGGACTCCTTCGTTGTAGAGTGTGGAGTGTTACGGTACGTGAGTAGAAGGGCATCCAGTCGGTGTTGTATGGAAGTGGTTCCAGTGGAACGCTTCAGTGACTGCTTGAATGTCTGTACAAAACGTTCTGCAAGACCATTTGTTGATGGATGAAATGGTGCAGAGCGAATGTGCTTTACTCCATTGCCTTTCATAAAAGTGTCAAACTCGTGTGAGGTAAACTGAAGACCATTATCGCTCACTAACACCTCAGGGAGCCCATAGCGACTAAATAACCCTCGGAGCACCTGGATGGTATTAGCCGTTGTAGTGGAACTCATAAGGTGTACCTCAGGCCATTTTGAATGGGCGTCTACAACCACCATAAACATTTGGCCTTGGAACGGCCCAGCAAAGTCGACATGAATTCTCTGCCACGGGGATCTAGGCCAGGTCCATGGGTGGAGTGGTGCTGGTCCCGGTGCTTTCTGTGTAAATTGACAGGACTGGCATGTTTTTGAGACCTGTTCAATTTGAGCGTCAATTCCGGGCCACCACATGTAACTGCGGGCGACAGCTTTCATTTTAACAACACCTGGGTGTCCAGTATGCAGTTCCGACAGCAGTCGTGATCTCAATTTTGAGGGAATGACAACGTGCACACCCCACATAAGGCAACCTTGCTGGAGTGTCAACTCATCCCTCCGGCTGATGAATGGCGCCAATGTGCTGGCCACATCCTGGACCCTCGGAAAGCGACCTGTGGAAACCATCTCCAGGACTTGAGCAAGGACAGAATCACCCCTGCTCTCTCGGCAGATTTCTCGACAGTTCACAGGTAAGGCTTCTAGGTGTTTAACGTGAAAACTGTCCACAGTACTGATTCTCTCTCTTGATAATGTTGGTAATGGAAGGCGTGAAAGCCCATCCGCATTTCCATGACGAGCTGCCTCTCGGTACTGTATGGTGTAATTATGGTCAGCTAACAGGAGAGCCCACCGCTGCATTCTAGCAGCAGCCATAGATGGTGTGGCTTTGCACGGACTCAGAATAGTGGTCAATGGGCGATGATCTGTAAGGAGTGTAAACTGCCTGCCATACAGATAATGATGGAATTTACGAACTCCAAATATAATGCCAAGAGCTTCGTGCTCAATGTGGGCATAATTGCGTTCTGCCTTATTCAGAGTCCTTGATGCAAAAGCTATGGGCCTCTCTTGTCCATTCGGGAAAATATGTGAGATGACACTACCTACACCATAAGGTGATGCATCACACGCCAGCCGAATGGGAAGTTGTGGATCATAATGGGTTAACACGCTTTGAGAGAGTAACTGCTCTTTTGCCTCTTTGAAAGATGCAGCACATTCAGATGCCCATTGCCATTGTTTTCCTTTGCACAGCAGCGTATTCAGTGGGCTTAGGATAGCTGACAAGTTGGGGATAAATCTGCTGTAATAATTAATTAGCCCCAAGAAAGAACGTAAATGACTCACGTCTGCAGGTGCAGGAGCCTCCACAATTGCCCTGACTTTCTCTGGTGCCTTGTGTAGACTCTGGGCATCAAAGATGTGACCCAGATATTCCAGTGAATCCTTAAAAAATTCACATTTTTCCTTCCGTACTCGCAAACCGAATTCTTCCAAGCGCCCTAGGACTGCATCCAGATTTTTCAGATGCTGCACACGATCCTGTCCACTGACCAATATATTGTCCAGGTAACAGTGAACGTTCGGCAGACCCTGGAGGACTTGGTCCATGGCACGCTGGAATATCGCTGGTGCTGAGGTAATTCCAAATGCCAGCCTGTTGTAACAAAACAGACCCTTGGATGTGGTTATTGTGAGATATTTTCTGGAATTTCCCTCTATCACCATTTGCAAATAGGCATGAGATAAGTCCAGTTTACTAAAATGTTGCCCCCCGAAAGTGATGCGAATAGATCTTCAATGCGTGGAATTGGGTATTTCTCCACACACAGGGCAGGATTAACTGTGACTTTAAAATCCCCACATATCCTAACATCTCCGTTCTTTTTCACAACGGGCACAATGGGTGTTGCCCATTCACTGAATTTGACAGGGGATATAATGCCCTGCTCACACAATTGGTCAATTTCAGCCTCCACTTTTGGCCTAAGGGCATAGGGAACGACTCTCGCTTGACAAAACCGTGGCACATGATCCGGCTTCAGCGCTATGGCTACTTCCATGCCTTTCAGAGTGCCTAATTCTTTCTTAAAGACCTCTGCATGTCTTTGGAGCACGCCCTCTAGCGTCTCCTCCCGGACCGTCTTTATTTCTCGCCAGTCAATTCGAATCCTCCGCAGCCACTCTCGACCAAAAAGTGGGGGTGAACTTCCCCGAACCACATACAGTGGTAGTCTAGCCCTCTGCTTATTCATCCTCACTGAAATGGTGATGACACCCTCTGCTGGAATCACCTCGCCCGTGTATGTTTTCAGCATTATATGGGTTTGGCGCAAGGGCAAGTCCTTAAAGTGTGCATCATACAGTTTTCTTGAAATCAGAGAAACGGCAGCACCGGTATCTAATTCCATAATAATCCTTTTACCTTCAATTTTTGGTTTAACACTCATGTATGACAAATTACTCTGCTGAGACACCATATGCAGGCTCACTTCAGTGTCTGTAGTGCTACCATCACTAGATATTTCTTTTACATCCAGTTGGTGCACCCTTTTTTTCTTTTTAGCTTTACACTCCACTGGTTTCTCCTTATTTACAGTCTCTTTGTTCCTGCACATTTTCGAGATATGTCCTCTCTTACCACATTTATGGCATTTTTGCTCCTTATAAAAACAATCGCTCTCTTTGTGGTTCATTTTTCCACAGCGCGAACATTTCGTGTGGTTTTTTTTTTTGTTTTTTTTTTGTTACTTATTTGTACCCGTAGGTAGACTTGGTTTGCAGTCTGGTGACAAGCCACCGGCTGCTGGTCGCTGCGTGCACGAGCGCCCTAAACCTACATGTTTTTGGTGTGCGGGAGGAAACCGGAGAAATCCCGGAGTAAACCCGCGCAACACGGGGAGAACATGCAAACTCCACACAGCTCACTGTTGGTCGGGGGCTGGGATCGAACCCACGATCTCATGATCCCTGCGGTCCCCCGGCCGAGGGTAAAACTGTGCTGCCACAGTGCTAAACCACTGCGCCACCGTGCAGCAGTGGTTATGTTTGTCATGTTATGGTTTGTCATGTGGTGACAGTACATGCACTTTCAGCGCGTTGCTCAGCTGATGTGTCTCGCGAGCTACTGTCTCCATTGACACGGCTAGTTCCACTGCTTTGGAAAAAATAAGCTTCTCCTCCGTCAGCAATTTTTTCTGGATAGCTTCTATATTCAGTCCACAAATAAGCCTATCCCTCAATGCATCCTGCAGGTGCATACCAAACTCGCAGTGTTCAGAAAGCTTTTTAATGACTGCTATATATTGCGTCACAGTTTCTCCCTCCTGTTGGTTCCGTTTATGAAAGCGAAATCTTTCAGCAATCACAATTGGCTTTGGGGAAAAATGGTCTTTCAAAACTTCCGTGAGTTGAGCATATGTCTTAGCCCCTGGCTTATCTGGAGCTACGAGGCTACGTAAAAGTCCATATGTTGACGCACCAATTACACTTAAGAAAACAGCAAGCTTTTTCTCCTCTGCAATACCATTTGCCATTACAAAATACTCAAACCTCTCAACGTAGGTTGTCCACTGCTCCACCGACTCGTCGAATGGGTTAATGTGTCCAACAACTCCAGCCATGGCGTGCAGTTAGCTAGCGTTTAGCAATCTTGTCACCTGGCGTCCTGTCACCTGGCGTCCTATCACCCGGCGTCCTGTCACCCGGCATCCTGTCACCTGGCGTGCCGCGCCCAGCCAAACTCCCACCAGGACAAATGTTCCTCTTCCTCCGTCACTCGCAGTCAATATCGCGGCGAGACTTGGAAACCTAAAGTTATCCTCGTCGCCAATGATGTTATGTCCGTGGGTTTCTACTTTAGATTACCACTCGGAGGAACAAACACAAAGACACACACGACTGCAGGTCATTAGCTTGCTCATTTACTCAGGCATACGCACACATACACGTTTTAGTTCAGTTCAATGAGCACACTCTTATACTATTGGCGATGCCACAGGATACAGCGCCCACCAATGGGGTGGCATATGCAAATGCAACTCATACAACTCATACAGCTCCCATACATCACAGTCTATCAGCGTGGCACATCTTGATCTGGCAACATTTGCCCACTTTTCTTTGCAAAAATGCTCCAAATCTGTCAGATTGCGAGGGCATCTCCTGTGCACAGCCCTCTTCAGATCACCCCACAGATGTTTGACCGGATTCAGGTCTGGACTCTGGCTGGGCCATTCCAAAACCTTAATCTTTTTCTGGTGAAGCTATTCTTTTGTTGATTTGGATGTGTGCTTTGGGTCATTGTCGTGCTGAAAGCTGAAGTTCCTCTTCAGCTTTCTAGCAGAAGTCTGAAGGTTTTGTGTCAACACTGACTGGCATTTGGAACTGTTCATAATTTCCTCCACCTTGACTAAGGCCGCAGTTCAAGCTGAAGAAAAATGGCACCAAAGCATGATGCTGCCACCACCATGCTTCACTGTAGGTACTGTGTTCTTTTGGTGATGAGCAGTGTCGTGTTTGTACCAAATATACTTTTTGGAATTATGGCCAAAAAGTTCAACCTCGGTTTCATCGGACCATCCATCCATCCATCTCCTACCACTTTTCCAGAGGTCCGGGTCGCGGAGGCAGCAGTTCAAACAGAGAAGCTCAGACTTCCCTCTCCCCAGCCACCTGCTCCAGCTCTTCAGAGAGGATACAAGGCGTTCCCAGACCAGCTGGGAGACATAGTCTCTCCAGCGAGTCCTGGGTCTGCCCCAGGGTCTCCTCCCAGTGGGACATGCCCAAAACACCTCAAGTGGGAGGAGTCCAGGAAGCATCCTGATCAGATGCCCATACCACCTCAACAGGCTCCTTTCAATGTGGAGGAACAGCGGTTCTACTCTGAACCTATCCCAGCTGACTGAGCTCCTCACCCTATCTCAGAGGGTGAGTCAAGCAATCCTACAAAGAAAGCTCATTTAAGCTGCTGGTATCCGCAATCTCGTTCTTTCAGTCATTACCTAAAGCTCATGACCATAGGTGACGGTAGGAAGGTAGATTGACTGGTAAATCAACAGCTTTGCCTTAGCGCTTAGCTCCCTCTTCACCACAACAGACAGGTACAACGTCCGCATCACTGCAGATGCTGCTCTGATCCGTCTGTCAATCTCTTGCTTATCGCTTATCTTGCTTACCCCACTCTTATCGTGGTGGGGGGTTTACGTGCCCTAGTGATCCCAGGAGCCATGTTGTTCAGGGCAATTTGCTTCTGGTAGCGTCACCCAAGATAGACTGGTCGTGGGTGAAGGGCCAGACTAAGAATGATCTAACAGACTCTTATGATGAATGCTACAACAAGGATTCAGTGTACCCCGCCCGGTATGGGGCTACCAGGACCCCACCCTGGAGCCAGGCCTGGGGGAGGGGCTCAATGGCCAGCATCTGGTGGCCGGGTTTCCGCCCATGGGACCCAGCCGGGCTCAGCCCGAAGGACTTACATGGGTCTGCCCTTCAGTGGGCTCACCACCTGCAGGAGGGACCATGGGGGTCCGGTGCTATGTGGATCAAGTGGCGGTCAAAGGTGGAGACCTTGGTGGTCTGATCCCAAGATTCCTAAACTGGCTTTTGGTATGTGGAATGTCACCTCTCTGGTGGGGAAGGAGCCTGAGCTGGTGCATGAGGTTGAGAGATACCGGCTAGATATAGTCGGCCTCACCTCAACACACAGTTCCGATTCCGGAACCAGTCTCCTGGTTTCATTGGAACATAACAAATTTTCCCACATGCATTTGGGATATTTCAAATGTGTTTTTGCAAAATGGAGCTGGGCTTGGATGTTTTTCTTTGTAAGACAAGGCTTACATCTTGCCACCCTAGACGGGAGATTGTTGTCACATGTACGAAACAGCCAGTACTTGCCAGAAATATCTGCTCCTTCAATGTTGCTGTTGGCCTCTTGGCAGCCTTCCTGACCAGTTTTCTTCTCGTCTTTTCATCAGTTTTGGAGGGACGTCCAGTTTTTGGTAATGCCACTGTTGCGCCATATTTTCTCCACTTGATGACTGTCTTCACTGTGTTCCATGGTATATTTAATGCCTTGGAAATTCCGTTGTATCCTTCTCCTGACTGATACCTTTGAACAATGAGATCCCTCTGATGCTTTGGAAGCCCTCTGCGGACCATGGCTTGTGCTGTAAGATGTGACTACAAAAATGTCAGGAAAAGCCTACTAGAACAGCTGAACTTTATTTGGGGTTAATCAGAGGCACTTTAAATGGTGGCAGGTGTATGTTGACTCCCATTTCACGTGAGTTTGAATGTGATTGGTAAATTCTGAACACAGCCATAACAGGGTGCGCATATTTATGCAACCAGGTTATTGTAAGTTTTTTATTTTTCCCCTTAAAAGATTTGTTTGTTTTTCTTGTGTTGTTATTTCTGCTGTTAGCTTTTCATTTTGTTGATTTCCTATTGATGGCAAGTCCAATGTGCATAGAAATTTTTTAATATCTTTAGTATTTGTTTCTTCAGGTTGCGAGTATAGTTCTTGGTAGAAATTATGGAATATTTCTTCGATGTTTTCTGGGTTAACTGTGGTTTTATTTGTGGTGGGGTCTTTAATCTTATATACATTATTCATTGTTTGTTGTTTTCTTAACCGTTTTGCCAGCAGTTTTGTGGCTTTTGGTCCCGTTTCATAATATTTTTGCTTTAGATATCTATTTTTCCTTTCAATTTCATCCATTTGTGTTTCTTTTATCTTTATTTTTTCTTCTTTAATTTCTTGATATATTTTTGGGTCATTTGTGCTTTGATGTTTATGTTCTAATTCCCTCAGTCTCTCACATCTTTGTTCATATGCTTCCAGTTTAGTCTTATTGGCTTTTCCTGTTTCAACAATTAATTTACCTCTTAACACGGCTTTTAGTGTGTCCCATAGTATTGTTGGGTCCACTTCTTCATTGTCATTCTCTTGGATATATTCATTTATGTTTACTTTTATTCTTTCTTTCATTTTATCATCATTTAACAGTCCTACATTAAGTTTCCATGTTGTTTGTCGTTTTCTATTGTTTAAATTTATTTCCATGTATATAGGATTATGATCTGATATTTCTGCCCCTCCAATCCAACAATTTCTCACCCTGTGTCTGTCACCTTCATTCATAAGGAAGTAATCTATTCTAGAGTGTACTTTATGGACTGCTGAATAATGTGTATAGTCTTTTTCGAGTGGGTGCAGGTCCCTCCAAATGTCTACCATACCCATTTCTGCCAGTGAGGTTCTTATGAATTTTGTTACATGTTTTTTTGTCTTCTTAACACTTGTTGTATCAATTTCATGATCCATGACAGCATTTAAGTCTCCTCCACAAATTAGGACTCCTTCACTGTGTGTTGCTATGAGATCAAACAGATGTTGAAAAAAACCCTTGTCACTTTCTGGTGGGGCATAGATGCTCACTAATGTGATGTGCATTCCATCTATGCTACCCTTTATTATTACATACCTGCCTTCTTTATCCTGGATTTCCTGTTCACATTCAAATTGTATTTTATTTGAGATTAGTATCATAACCCCCCTTTTAGTTCCTCCCTTAAATGAACTGTAGTAGGAGTTCTTATAGCCAAATCTCTTTAGTTTCACATGTTCTGTCTTGCTCAAATGTGTCTCTTGCATAAATATAATTTCGGCTTTTTCTTTCTTGAATTTTCTTATTATTCTTTCCCTTTTAACAGGTGAGTTCAGACCATTCACGTTTAGTGTTATTATCTTAAGATTTTTACCCATAATCATGTTTTTCCATTTTTTTAACTTGTGCTCCTAGCCCCTTTAACAACAAAAATAACACATATTTATATAAAAACACATTAAAAAATCTCGACCTCCGTACTTTGGGCCTTTCTTCTGCCCACTGGTCCCTGTTGGTGGGTGGAGGGATTGTCCTCACCGAGTGTAGGGCCCTCCCTAGACCTGTATTTACTATCCAAGAAATAGTCATTAGTCTAGAAATGTCCAACAAATATCACTTAAACCTCTCCTAGCCGTCTGTTTCTCTTTTACCTTGTCTTCTTGGCCTTCATTTCTTCTGTGTCTTTCTTAATCTTTGTTATAATCTAGGCTTTCAGTTGAAAGCCTTGTAGTCTTTCCTGGGCCCGCTGCGCCACGTCTCCCCCCGTCTTTTGCCGCTCACTCGCCTCCACTCCGTCTGTCGTGATGCGTTCAGGGCCTCCGCTGCTCCTACCGTTTCCTCCGGCACGTACACCTCAAGGCCCCGCTCCATCATGTCCTGCGCTGCCTCTCTGGCTGTGTTGTAGGTTCTTACGCCGTTCTCCCAATGAATCCTCATCTTCGTTAGCGGCGTTTGGAATCTAATTTTTTTTTCTTTCAGCATTTTTTTAATGTTGGCATATTTCTTCCGCTGCTGCACAATTTCCGCCGGGTAGTCATGATCAAAGAATATCTGCTTGTCGCCGATTCGTATCTTTTTTTTCCACGCTCGTGTCAGGATTCTTTCCTTTACATCATATTTCAGAAAGTTTACCACAACTGACCTGGGTGTAGAGCGTGGGTTCGGGTTCTGTGCCGAGGCTCTGTGCGCTCGTTGAATCTGCAGATCCGCTTCGCTGGGCAGTTCCAGCTCTTTTTTTAAGAACTGATCCATGAATTTCGTCATCGAGTTGCCTTCAATGCCCTCCGGGATCCCGAAGATGCGTATATTGCCCCGTCTGGACCTGCTCTCCAAGTCGGTTACTTTCTCCTGCATCCTCTGCATTTGTGCCGTCAGGGTCTGCAGCTGTTCGCTTGCCTCGCTATTCCAATCTTCCAGCTCTGATATTCGGGCCTGCGCTTCTGTCATACACGCCCGCTGGGAGCGCAGCTCCTCCATGTTTTCTGCTAGCTTGCGCTCCATTTCTCTTCGGAGGCCCATAATTTCTTCCTTAATCTCTTTTTTCAGCTCCTCCTTAAGAGCCGCTAAATCCTGTTGTAGCTGCCGTTTGAAGTCTCTCAACTCTTTACCCAAACTGGCGATGCCAGCGTTCATGGTATCGAGTTTTGTGTCCTCCATTTTCTCTGCTGCGGTCACCTCGTTTTTTTGGGCCCCGTGTTCAGCGGTTTCTCCTGCGTTGTTGAAGAGGAATTCTTTAATTTTACTCTGCTTTTGTCCTTGTGCCCGGCTCCTTCGTGTTTTCATCCCTTAGTTTATTGATCCGCTTATGTCGAGTTGGCCATTTACCGATGATTTTTAATCCGGCTAGGGAGAGCTCTCTGTTTAAGCGTTATGTCTCTCCGCCATCTTCCCGGAAGTCTGTTTGTTTTTCAATTGGATTGTCCAAGTTATAGGTCACATGTACAGATTATAGGTCACATTAATGGTGGAAAAAGTTTTGAAATATTCATCTTGGTCTCATTTTTTACATCACAAAAACCTGGCATTTGAACAGGGGTGTGTCGACTTTTTGTACCCACTGTACACAATATAGAATATATTACACATTTACATAATCACACTGTCATAACATGCACATTCTGACACATTCACATGCATCATACATACAAACACTTTCACAGATTATTTTGTTACATTTTGATTAGCCAAGAAGTGGAAAATCAGCGTAGGTTTGGGTAAGATTGGAATTTAGCTATTCTAGAAGGTAAGAGGAAGTGTGTTGCTGAAATTACAAAAAAAAAAAAAAAAAAAAAAAAAAAAAAGGCATTGTGACAGGATTAAAAAAAGTTTACAATTGAGTAATTCTGGATTATGGGGACAGTTGAGTGACATAAGGAAATTAGACAAGAAAGGAGTAACTGAAGCGGAACCAAATCAGTTATTATTAGACAAAAGTAGAAGGGTAATCTTTACTTTGTAAAAGTATGAATGTAAACTGTTGTGAATACGATTGAGTGAACTCTGATTGCGTTGTTAATAGTAATGAGTTTTGTGAGAAATAAACTGTGTGTTAATTGTGTTTTAACTGGAATTGTGGAATATAATTCATCTGATTAGAGAACCTTCAGGTGGTATGAAGTTGCCCTATCAAAGAGGACGGTAATTATTTTATTTCTGAATGAATGGAGAGTGACTCTTGCTTATGACCCTTATACTCAACATAACTGAAAGTGAACTAACAAGCATGTGCTATAACTGAGTTAACCCTTTAACTGTTGTTTACCACTTAGAGCCTGGCTGAGTGAATGTTGAGTCTGGTAATTGTAAAATCAATGTTAACATTGCTCAAGAACGACTGGAGCCAGATTCCTAAGTGGGCGTGTTAGCCTAATTGGTAAGTGAGTTTAATTACTTACTCAATTAGTAAAGTTAAGTTGTACCTTAGATTGAGTCTGTCGATTAGGAAGTGAGACCTAAAAGACATTACAAATGAAACTACAAATAAGAGGGGTATTGTCGTAGCATAATATTAGAAGCAGATAGAGGTTGGAGTAGTTTCGAACAGGAAGAAGTGTGTAAACTATCTTCACAGATGCGTTGGCAAGTTGGCAAGAGATGAACCTGGTGACAAGAATGTTCTGGGTGATGACAGAGTGATGGATGAGGCCATAAGGCCGGCGACTGAGGTGCTGGCAACAGTGACAGAAGATGATGATGGGATGATGACAACCAAGGAGTCCCCCAGGAGCGAGTTTGCCTGCAAGAACCCAATCCAGAACTGTGAGCCTGAAACTGCAACTTGGAGATTCACGACGCACAAAGACCCAAAGAAACGATCAGAGCGGTACTATGCAAATAAAAGCAACAAACAAAAGATCAGAATGTCTATGGCAGACTTCCTAAAAACTGAAGCAAGCTCTGATCTACCTATTGTTATTTACATTGCTGAGGAAACAGAGGACTCTTATGGCAACAACCAGCTACCAGAAGCAACAAGGCCAAAAGCACAAATCAAGATAAGTATGACGCACATCCACCATTCCACTGGTCAGTTCAGGCCAGCATTGCCAGCCTACCACCTGACACATACATTCACATGATAACACCAAGATATACTTAGTTTACCTAGATTAAGAAGCTGAAGAAGAGGGAGATCCACACATACTAGGCATATGAATGAACTGTGAGTTCCAAATGGATCGCCTGAGATGTTGTTCGTGTTCTTGTTAAGTCCCAAGTAAAATATTCATATTGTCATTTGTAAATATCTTGCATATTTTGGAGCTTATCAGTGTAGCAGTTTCATGAAATGGTCTGTCAGAGAGCAACTCATACCAGCTCAGACGTCGCCCATGTTAACAAGGTCACGAGTTCCTGGCAGCGGAAGGCGAAGGACAGAGCTGCATGGAGGAATCTGATCAGACCTAAATGAAACAGTCATTGTCGCCCCCGACAGACTGCTATGATGATGATGATCAGTCTATCTCTCAGGATATGTTGCCTTATCAAGAAATAAAAAGGCAAAAAAGGGAAAATATACAGATGCAATTTAAGAAATTAGAATCTCACCAAAAGTTGATTGTTTCAGCAATGCAATTTAAAAATAAAACTGGTCTTATGTAATAGATCATAGATCATAAATGACAGGAACTTCCTCCCAAACATGTCAGTTTTATGTGTTAACAGCCCATTTGGCATTTCCCAGCTCTGGGACTGCCTTTCATAAGGCTCTAGGATTATCCACAGCTCGAAACTACCCCCTGGTGGACGTCTCTGGAATAAACGTTCACTTTTGACTGTATAATGAATGAAATGACTGCCTTTTTACAAAACTCTCAATTCTTGGAATATTCTCTTTTTCAGGACACCCTACACCCTGGAAAAGCAAATGGGACTCTGACATACCATTCTGTGTTGGACAATCATTCGGGTTTGAAATATTTCATTAATCTTGATTTTAAATGTGTGCATGAATGTTTAAATGCTTAAATATATCTTATTTTAATGCATATTAATAAGTACCAGATAATAAAAATGCATGATCACTGAATATTAGTCGTGATTTGCTGAAGTAGCTCAGACTCTGCATAAGTATATCAATGAATTTTCAGTGTTATAACAATGTGTTTCTCATGTTGCCAAAACTTTTACCAAATCATCTGACTGGCTCCACCAATCACAAGTTAGTCTCTTTGGGACAAAACCCCCTTTCATTCTATTGGTTGTTTACAGACAAAGGACTGCTTCCTTACTGGCTCAGAGTCATTAAAACCCGCCCATGACAGAAAGCAATTGGTTCCCATCCAGGTCAGTCACAGAAATCCCGTGAAAGTTGTCTGAGTATAAGAGAAAACGGCCATACTTGTTATAAGAGAGTCAAATTGTCTTGTGAAAGTCTGTGTCCTGCTTTTAATGGTTTTCTTTTAACCCCTTGCACTCTGGTCAATTTCCCTAAAAACGCCAAAAAATAACGTACCCAAAGTAAATCAAAAGCTGTTCTTCAACCCTTTGCAGCATCTTCATGGGGTTGGTCTCATTTAAAAGAAAACACTTTGAATTTTTTGGCAAAACAGTCATAATCTCTCTAAGTGCTCTGGCCACTGAGTAACAGTCATCTAAACATAGTGAACTTGAAGAAAATAAATTTTGCCTGGGTGTTTTTTTGGATACAAATGCTTGCAAATAACACACAGCTTCAGATCCGGGCTGGAAAATGCAACAGAAATGTAGAACCAAGTGTTATCCAGCTGAGGTCAAAATTTTGTAACAATACCACAAAAAATGAATATATTACACAGCTTTGTTCTCAGGTTGTTCCCAGGCGTTTTTGAACTGTGCCAAATGGCAGAGTTTGGAAAAACGTCTAACTTTTGAATGATTCAATATAGAAGCTTCATCTTGGGCTCTAATGAAAGGTGACACTCAGGGCTGTGTGTGTGTGTGGGGGGGGGGGGGGTTGTCGTCGTCCCCCCCCTCCCCCCGCTACAGAGGACGGACATCGCCCGGTGCACGGGTTAATGCGCCGCGGTCCGTCATGTGGCGATGACGCACAGTTGTAATTTACCGAATCGGTCAAAAGTCATTTTTGATTACAATTTTCAGGGATAAAGAATAATTTAGCTTATAACACTTACCTTTTCACAACAGCAGCGTAGCTGGTGAACTTCTCTTCCTCATTGTCAGACGAACATGAAGCTGGTCCGCTTATTACGGACTTGTGGTTCTGGTCTCGCGACCCGGTCAAAACATAATTCCATTATTGTGGTTTTGCGCTTCCATGATTGCGGTTTTGGCGAACGATTTTTCAAAACAAATAACAGCAGTAATAAAAAAAGACTGGCGAACGCGTGTGTGTCACCCAGCCTTCGTCGTCGGCCTCCGTCGGTCTATGATGACCATGGAAGAGAATCCTAAACGTCTACTCTGCTGGGACAGCACCGCCTGTGGCTGAACAGGCCGATGCACGAATGGCAGTCCCTGTCACACAGGTCGCACTTGTGGGTGGTCTCCGTGCTGCTGGGTCTGTGGCGGTTCTTCCTGCGGGTCCTTTATTCATCTGCTGCAGCAGTCAGTCTCTCTTCACCCAGCCTTACACAAAACAGCTTTCGAACTTCTGTGCTTCAATTGGCTGGCTGCATTCGCAGCCGTTGGTAGGCGGGTCCTTCTTGCTAGGTTTTCAGTCATTGGTTCTTCAAGGTTTCAGAAACCCAATTCAAGGCTCTTATTAGTCGAATGAGAGGTCAATCATATCTAATCTGTTCGCGGCTGTGTCTGTAGTGGAAGAACGGAAATGCAGCTTTTTTTTTTTCAGTGCGCTCTAGGACGCAGCGCCCTTGTGCGCCCTCGTGCGCTCTAGGACGCAGAGACGTGCCCGCCCGCGGTACACAGAAGTGCAACAGGTTAAAATGTCTGGGAATTATTTTTCTTTGAGCTCAAATCTTTATTCGGAGTCAAACTCCTGTTCACGGGCATTTTTTATTTTTATCCTGTTAAATGTTTTTCTTAAATCCACTGTGCATGTGCTTTTAAAGGAGACGGATCGTCTTCACACTGGAAGCTGTTGTGTTCGCCAATCTCCACGAAGTCAGAAGAGCCTGGATTTTGTGGCTTGAGTTTTCTTTATATCTTATTTCTCTAAATTCTGTTATCCAGATCAGATTTTTAATTATTCCAAATTTATCCGGACCCTAGAAAGAAGCCGCTGACCAACGAAAGCCTCCGGATGCAGTTAGCTACTACAGCTGCCCTGAAAGAGCTCTGACGCTAGTGGAGTGAAGACAAAGCTCATCATCGCAGTCAAAATCTCATCTTGTGACTGCTGGACTTTGAAATCTGCTGGATTTTGTTCGAACATCTGATGGCAAAATATTATGAAACCATCTTCAGATCAATCTTCAGCTAAGAATCCAGCTGAAAAGGACAACAAACTTCAATGCAAGGAGAGTCACGTGAGCCATATTCTCTTCATTTCCATCTGCTGAATGAATGTCTAAGATTTGGAAATAATTCATAAATCTGATCACAGATACAGAATTAAAGAGAATTAATATTCCCTTGTGGAATCCGCGGAAAAACAGACAGGACACACGTAAGTCTGTCTGAAAAAACTTTATTTACATTTCTGCACTTCCTCCTTTTATCTCCGTCCAAAACGGAAAAACTCCGCCTTCACATTAAAACATCAAATTTGTGTGTGAGACCAACAACTAATGTCACCACACAGGCCCCCCCAGAACACACAAATAACAACATAAATAAACATGGTGACAAAAAACAAACTAAAACAGCATGAACAAAATCCAAAAGAAAATAACTCAAGAGAACCTCTTAGGCAACCTAATTACTCTGCCCCGACAACTGCACTGCGCAGTCCTAGGGGGCACAACTGCAACCGGAGCAGACACAACCTCAGGCACAGGGTTGGGAGGGCGCCCCCGCCGAGCCGGGCAGGCTAACTCAACCTCATCGTCATGAAGAACATGAGCAGGCTTCAAACGATCCACCAAAATCCGATCCTGACCAGTCCCCAACTCAACCAAAAAATCCTTATGGCCTGTTTCTAACACCCGAAAAGGGCCATCATAAGGTGCTTGCAGGGGAGAACGATGGGCATCATGCCGGACAAAAACATATTTAGCCGACATAAGGCTGTCAGGGACGTAAGACTGAGGAAAACAGTGGTGCGCAGCCACGGGAATAAAAGCCCTAGCTTCCTCTCGACACTTAGGCCTCTTAACCATACTGGGACCTAACCCTGGACTGGTAGGAAGGAACTCCCCTGGAACCCTCAAGGTCTGGCCGAGGACCAACTCAGCAGAAGAGGAGTGCAGGTCTTCTTTGGGGGCTGAACGCAATCCCAACAAAACCCACGGTAATCTGTCCACCCATCCACTATCCACTAATGACGCGCGAAGGGCCGCTTTCATAGTCCGATGAAATCGCTCGCATAGCCCATTAGCTTGTGGATGGTATGCTGTGGTCTGATGGAGTTTAACCCCCAAACTACCAGCTACCTTATTCCAAAGTGCAGAGGTAAATTGCAGGCCCCTGTCAGAGGTAACGTCCAAGTGAACACCAAAACGAGACACCCAAGAGGAGATAAATGCCCGGGCAACATCAGACGCTGTAGTTGATGTCAGGGGAACTACCTTCGGCCACCGCGTAGTCCGGTCCACCATAGTGAAGAGGTGAGTAAAACCACGAGAAGGAGGAAGAGGTCCAACTAGGTCCACGAACATGATCAAAATGTCGCTCCAGAATCCAAAAAGGCTCCAATGGAGCCTTTATGTGGCGCTGCACCTTAGCACGCTGGCACGCTACACAGGTTGTCGTCCAAGTCTTCACATCCTTTCTGAGACCCGGCCATACAAACTTGGCACTCACCAACTTGACCGAGGCCTTAACCCCAGGATGCGACAAAGAATGAACAGCGTCAAAAACACGACGACGCCAAGCTGCAGGCACCAGAGGTCGTGGTTTTCCCAATGTAGTGTCACACAGAAGAGTGGCGCCACTGTCTTGAAAGCAGACATCCTCCAACTGCAAACTGGACTCAGTGGAACGAAGCACCTGCACCTCCGGGTCCAACAACTGATCGGCAGCCATTTCAGCATAGTCCATGCCCAAATGAACAGCAGCAACTGGGGCACGAGAAAGACAGTCTGCCACCAAGTTGGTCTTACCAGCCACATGCTGAATGTCTGTAGTGAACTCGGAAATAGCCGAAAGCTGCTGTTGCTGCCGAGCTGACCAAGGTTCAGTGGACTTGGCCATGGCAAACGTGAGGGGTTTATGGTCCACAAAAGCAGTGAATTTACGGCTCTCCAAAAGAAACCTGAAATGCCTTGTCGCCAAAAAAAGGGCCAACAGCTCCCTGTCAAAGGTGCTGTACTTCCTTTCTGACTCGCGTAACTGTCTACTAAAAAAGGCTAGAGGTTCCCAGGAATTGCCAACCCACTGCTCACAAACTGCTCCGACAGCATAATCAGATGCGTCGGTGGTAAGAGCAATGGTGGCCGTGGGGTCTGGATGAGCCAACAAGGCAGCATCAGCCAGTGCAGCTTTAGCCCCGTCAAAAGCACATAACCTCTCATGAGTCCACTCAATGTCCTGATTACCCCTCTTACCCTTCAAGGCCTCATACAGCGGACGCATAATATGGGCAGCATGAGGTATAAAACGGTTATAAAAATTAACCATGCCCAAAAACTCCTGCAGGGGCTTGACAGAGGAGGGGCATGGAAAAGCTAAAACTGCTTCAACTTTAGCCGGGAGGGGCACGGAACCCTGCTGGGATACCTTGTGCCCCAAGAACTCAAGTTCTGAGAGCCCAAACTGACACTTCACTGGATTCATTATCAGTCCATGGTCACAGAGGCATCTGAAGAGCTGGCGAAGGTGCGACACATGTTCCTCCACCGAAGCGCTCGCCACCAGTATACCGTCCAGGTATACAAACAAAAAAGGCATGTCCCGCAACACAGAGTCCATAAGCCTTTGAAACGTCTGTGCAGCACCCTTAAGGCCAAATGGCATCCTCAAGAACTCGAACAGTCCAAATGGAGTGATCACCGCTGTCTTGGGGACGTCCTGGGGATGGACAGGCACCTGATGATAACCACGCACTAAATCCACTTTAGAAAAAATGACTGTCCCTGCCAGAGGTGAAGAAAAGTCTTGGATATGGGGGACTGGATACCTGTCGTTGGTAGTAGCGTTGTTAAGGCGCCTAAAATCTCCGCAAGGGCGCCAACCCCCATCTGACTCAGGGACCATGTGGAGGGGAGAGGCCCACGGACTGTCGGAACGGCGCACAATACCCAGCCGCTCCATATTGGCAAACTCATCTCTAGCAATGGCTAACTTAGCAGCATCCAGACGGCGTGCGCGGGCAAAAACAGGTGGACCCACAGTAGTAATATAATGCTCAACCCCATGTTTAACTACTGCCGCAGAAAACGTAGGCACAGTGAGCGCGGGAAACTCAGAGAGAAGGCGCTGGTACCTGTCTCCTGAGGCGAGCATGTTAGCAAGCAGTGGACCAGCCCCACCCAGTGTACATGGATAAGAATCAAAAGACACAGCATCAATCAAACATCTGTTAGCCACATCAACCAACAGTCTATAAGCACACAAAAAATCTGCACCAAGAATAGGGACTGCTACAGATGCTACCACAAAGTCCCAACTAAATTCATGGCTGTTAAAACACACAGTAATGAACTTGGTGCCAAAGGTGCGAATAGGAGTACCATTAGCAGCGTCCAGTGGAGGTCCATGATCATATCCCATGACGTCAGCTGAAGAGGGGGGAACGATGCTCAGTTGCGCTCCTGAATCCACCAAAAAACGACGTCCAGCAGCGCAGTCCTCAATAAAAAGCAGCTTATTGCTGGTGCCGGTGCTAGCGAGCACCAGCCTTCTCGTTTCCCTGTGGCTGGAAAGAGCACGGTGGAATACAGCGCCGAGCCTTTGGTCCAAAACGGCGGTGATAAAAACACAGGCCGCTCTCTTTCTTACAGCGATCCGATACTGCGGCCACATCCACCAAGACTTCTCCATCAGACTGCCCAGGCAGCAATACATGCACTGACAAATGACGAAAAGCCAGCAAAAGCCTGTCCGCTTCTCCAGCTAAACCCCGATAATCCTTAGTATGAATGAGGGGCGAGCTGGCCAGGACAGTGCGCACTGGAGGTGGAAGCTGACACAGAAACAGGTGGGTGAACAGAAATGAGCTGTCTCCTGAACCAAGAAGTGCCAACATATTCTCCATCAGCTCAGAAGGTTTGCTGTCCCCCAAACCAGTCATAGACAGAAGACGATCAGCGCGCTCTATATCAGAGAGTTGGTACAGCTGCAGAAGAGCCCTCTTCAGAGTGACGTACCTGTCAGCGTGAGGCGGGTCCCGGAGCAGTCCCATCAAACGACGAGTAGTAGCAGAATCCAAAGCTGCAACGACATGGAAATACTTCGTGTCATCTGTGGTTATTCCGCGCAGATGGAACTGAGCCTCGACATGCTGAAACCAGGGCTCCGGGTCGTGCTGCCAAAAGTCCGGTAATTTAATGGTAGCCGCAAAAACAGCCGGTGCGGGAGCCGCAGTGGATACAGACGCCGTGGCGGCGATATCAGAAGAGGTCGCTTGAATAGACATTCTTCAAACGTCGGGGTCACCAATGTGGAATCCGCGGAAAAACGGACAGGACACACGTAAGTCTGTCTGAAAAAACTTTATTTACATGTCTGCACTTCCTCCTTTTATCTCCGTCCAAAACGGAAAAACTCCGCCTTCACATTAAAACATCAAATTTGTGTGTGAGACCAACAACTAATGTCACCACACCCTTTTCATTAAAATTCCATTTTTACTTTCTCAGAGTAAACTGAATTTTCTGTAGTAAGTTATAATTTTCTGCATAAATTCTCATCCAATTTTACTCATATTTTGTTACGATTCATCTGAGTCTTCCATTTCCAACAGTTCCAAATTCATGCTAAAGTGCCATGGTTCTACAAATGTGATTACATTCTGTTGTTCAGTAATCAGTTACACGTTTAATGTGATTGCTTAATGCTGATCATTTCACTTTGCTCACAAATTAGTTGAATGTAATGTCATTTAACCAGAGTTTCATTAATAAAATTTGTAAAATTGTCAGAGAGGAGTTACCAGTGAATTTCTTCCCTGTGTTTTGTTGATGAAGTCACCCAGTATCGAATTCATGAATAATTTGAGACTGATTAATGAAAGGTATAAAGGTTAATTGTGCCCTTCAGAGGTAAAGTGGGCTATCCCACAAAACCATTATTTTGAGAAAATGAGCTCTAAAGTTGAAATATTCTCAAAAAATCAGTGTGCCTATATCATTAAAAAGTTACCTGTAGAGGAGCTGGGCAATGAAGAGGCGATTTGGTTTATAAGCCAAGTTTTAATGTACAGCTCTTCTATCAAGTCTCATCTGGTGCAGAGAGCGGCAGAAGGGAAAAGAGAAAAGAATTTAGCCAACTCACTGATTATATACATGCACACAACAAAAGACATGCATAACAAAGGCTGACATCTCTCATTATCATAATCCCCCCATTGTCTTGGTATTTCCTCTCCTCGTCTTGGGAGGTGATGGTAATTCCTCTCCTCGCCTTGGGGGGTGAGGGTGGCTCGTCCGGTCTCCCCCGCCGCGTCCGGGAACGTCTTTGTTCTTCACTCGGCGGGTGAGATTCCTTTGTCCTTTCAGAGGTGTGAAGTTCCTTACATATGCAATCCCAAACATTTCCACATGCTCTAACATATGTAGGTTATGGAATATACGGTTAATATAGACCACATTACCCCCTATAATTACCTTCAAGGTGTGACTTAAATATGAAAATATATTTAAATCACATATTCACAACAATAACAGAGTAGGGGTTAAAAATGTGGGATAGACCACTTTACCTCTAACTGAAGATAAAAATCGAGTAAGAGGACAAAAGTAAAAAATAATGTTAATTTGAAATTTTAATGAATGAAACAGATGATAAATTGCAAATTTCACAGATATCACACACTAGGCAGTTTTTGCTATTCTTCTGCACATTGGTTTCCAATAATTAGAACATAAACAGTGTTGTTTGTGTCCTCGCTTATTCGCAAAAATTTCTATATGAAAATCAAACCAACAGTTTTCTTCTAACTGAGAAAGTCAACATGTAACTCTTATCAAAACATCAGAAATACAGTTATTGAAGAGTAAAAACAAGTTTAATAGGACAAGCTTATGTCCTACCAATTTATTGTCAATGTCTAGTCTGACTCGGTGTCACTTGACCTGTCGTGACCTCCACCCTCCTGTGTTGATTTCAAAGTTTCGTAAAATGGATGATGAACAGGCGGCACATACTTCAACAATGATTGGATATCTTCGAGTTTGGCTCTCTTCAGCGGCCTCCCATTTGGATACAGTAAAGGAAGGTCTGTGATGTTTTGAATGATCTTTGGAGGTCTTCCCCTGAGTGCTCTCTTTTGTTTGAAGTTGACACTTTGGAAAGGGAACTCGGCATCACAAGTAGTTTTATAAAACATCACACCAGGATCTGCTTTACGAAACTGCATCCATTGTATTTTCAACCATTCGACCTTATTGTTTTCTTCATCCAGTTTTCTGTTTACAGTAGCCTCTTCCAATGGTCTAGTACTGTGAAACAAGGCCGATGTCATGGGAACTACATTGAACAGGGGTTCCTTCCGTTTTGACTGCCTGACTACATCGTACCACTCATCTGGCACAAACACATGCTGTTTCTTCCTCTTGGCTTTTTCTATTAACCCAAAGTCTCGGTCATTGGGCAGGTAGCTGTGACCCGTTACAAGCATTTTGTGATCAACGAGATCTATGTTCAGTGTGTTCACTATGTGCATCCACATCAATGCCATCTTGTAGTTTCTATTTTGTCCCCCACATGAGTCAGAATAGGCCACAACGTGTGTGATACCGAGCCTCTCAGCTTGCTGGCAGTAGTGGAGAACACATGACCCAATCTCATTGGGACCCCTAGATGCCTCACCTTCGTGCCACATGTACATGTGACCGATATCATCTTTTTGAGAATGAATACCAAGATTGTAAACTGACAATTGGCGTTTATAATAAACTTCATTTGTTGGCAGCATTGGGGTTGGAAGTGTCTTCTGCAAGTCAAATGTAATAACATCAATGGCGCGGTTATGTTTTGCTGACTGAGAATCTTCTTTCAAGGAGGTTCTAGCCTTTTCAGCCTTTCTCAGATGGTGCTCCTTCTCGGCAAGTAACTGCTCCCGTTCATCAGCATTCCCTGACTCAATCTGTACCTTCAGTCTGTCACACACCTTGCAAGTGTCCTTCTGTGGAGGATGAAAACTCAGGTTAAATTTTGTGTTGAAAATATTGCGATATGCCCATTCCTTTAGAGGTTCTCTTCCGTCATCTCTACATTTTTGCTCATACATAGTGTACATAATTCGCAGATTCAAATTTGGAGGGAGATATTTTCTGTCAGCATGGCGTTCTCGGGTGTAGTGGCTGGCATACCTAGGAAAGGAAGATATATGCTGCTTTAAGTATTCTACATCTGCATTTGGTAGCTTATTCGGGGGTGATTGTATCCCTCTTTTGTCTGGAGCAGGAATGCCATCATTGTCCCTTTGATTCTTTAATGCTCTCTCTAACATTCCATTCGAAATTCCCAAGGTGGCAAGGAAGAACGTTTTACAGACTGTTACTGAACCCTTTTCTGGAATTGTCAAATAGAAGAGTCGAGTGAAGCCTTTCCTTGGCTGATTGTTGTTTTCATCTTTGACATATCTCCTTTTTGGCACTATTTCCTTAACAGAGCCACAGAGCCAAGATGTTTGAGCATTGAAGTCACCAAGTGCCCAGTACTGTTCAAACAGATCCTTCCTCTCAATTTCACTTATGTTATTACACTGACGATTACACTTATGGTTTGGCAAATCTTTCATACAACGAGCCTCATGAGTTTCACCCTTTTTCCCAGTGTAGCCTTTACCAGCATTTCTAAGTGCTTTTCGCTGGGCACTTTTCCACTCTTCAGCATGACGCTGTCTCTTTTTTGGATTTTTTATAGGGGACTCAACTTCAGGCACAGGCTCAGCTCCAATTACCACATCGTCTGCTGGTACATCAAGATTTGGAGTGGGTTCCTCACTCTGGTTTTCTGTTACAGGATCATCAAAGTCTTGTTCTCCTAAAAAGAAAATTTATATCATTCAATGATAAACCACTTTAATTTAAGAGGTAAAGTGGTCTATCCCACAGAACCTCATGTCAGAATCATTCTTTGAATTTAAACAAGTGGCTATATTGTCTAATAGGTCCTTAGTGTCACTATTATATGCACACTGTTAATGTCTGTGATTTACTATAAGCTGCGCACAAATAGAGGCAGAATATTTAAATTGAGTATACAAGTTTTGTTGGATGGCAATATCTCACCACAAAAACATCATTTTTGAATATTATATTTTGATTATGAAGATGTGAGGTAGTTTACCTGTAGCAGAGTCATCCATAGATTCTTCTGAAGGCTTCCATTCAGTTCCAGATGAGTTTGCATCACTTTCTGACTCAAAAATCTTCTCAAGAACATCTTCCGGATCAGTCAACATGGGGGCTGCCATTTTGGAATGTGGGATAGCCCACTTTACCTCTCAATAGTTTCACCAAATTAATGAGAATGATTTCATTTACTCTCAATAGAGGGCAGCACAATACGTTTTATGCAGAGCTAGGCAGTTTAAGAAAATGATAGACCCTTAACAATTGGTGTAGTACAATTAACTCATTTTTGACCTACATGTGGGATAGCCCACTTTACCTCTGAAGGGCACAATTATTAATAAGTTGTTCACAATAGTGAAATGGTGCCCCTTAACGAGTGTTTTTCTATCAAGTTTTCCGGTGTGTGTGTGGATTTGAAAGTACATTTCCTTCTCCACACACACACCGCTAAATGAAATTAAATAATCTTTGTACCTTATCACACTTATAATGAAATAATGCTACAATACACATGAAGTTACTGACCTTTCCCCTGTACGGGGGGGGGGGGGGGGGCTGAAAAGTTCATAGGCTAACGAGTTACGTCTTTGAGGATCAAGAAGAGAGCTTGTACACCTCAAGGATCCAAGTGCTGCAACACCGATGGAAGAAGTGTTTCGGCCAAAGGGGAGGCTATTTTGAAAAATAAACCCCATTTGGTCAAATTTGACCAGTGCATCATGGTCAGCCTATGAACTTCTCAGCCCCCCCCCCCCCAAAAAAAATAAAATAAAGTATTATTCCTCTGAGTCTGGTGTCAGAGTATTTACCTTCATGGTAAATTCTTGTTTTCATACATCTCTTCTTTGGCTTCAGCTCTTCACTCCCAGCTGATCCTGAGTTTACAAGCCAGCTTCCTTCCTCATCTTGGTTCTCAGTTACAGCAGAACTGAGACAGAGGAGCTGATCACTGTTTGGTTGTGGTTCTCCGTGCCCATTTTCTACAGAAATGGAAGTCACCATGAAGATATCAATCTCCTGCTTCTGTATAAACTGTTCTACTTCCTGACTGGTCCAGAATTCCTCCTGTTCCTCTTTAATCTGTAGTGGTTCTGGTGCCTCTACTTCCTCTTTAATCTGTACAGGTTCTGGTTCATTTTCTTCCTCTTTAAACCATAGAGGTTCTAGTTCCTCCTGTTCCACTTTAATCTGTAGAGGTTCTAGTTCCTCTCTCATCTGTAGAGGTTGTGGTGCTTCTTCTTCCTCTTTTATCTGTAGAAGTTCTGGTTCCTCTTCTTCCACTTTAATCTGTAGTGGTTCTAGTTCCTCCTGTTCCACTTTAATCTGTAGAGGTTCTTGTTCCTCTTGGTCCAAACTTGACTGATTCTCTTGCTTACGGAGATGCTGGTCAGTAATCTCATTCTCACAGACGTGTTGCTCTAGAGAGAAAAAAATGGAAACAGGAAATAGTTCACTGCTATGGTGACCACAAACACATGGCTTGTTTTGAAATCCCACAGCTTCTACTGATAGGAGCACATGAAGAAACACAGTATTCATTGGGAGTTTCAGTTATTTTAATGGACAGAGTTGTAATAATTATAATCTAATCACTCATTATTTTAATAATATAATATGATGATAAACTTAATAATTTGATATTCCATTACATTTTCATTTTAATCACATACTTACAGGAGGAGTATAGCCTATAGATTAGGCATTAACCCCCTGAACTCTGTGAATTCCGCGGGCGGTCACGTCTCTGCATCTTAGTGCGTCTCAGTACGCACTTAAAAAAAAAAAAAAAAAAAAAAAAGCTGTGTTTCCGGTCTTCCAGTACAGACACAGCCTTTTTACAAACTGAGAAAAAAAGCTGTGTAATATATTCATTTTTTGTGGTATTTTTACAAAATTTTGACCTGAGCTTGAAAACACTTGGTTCTACATTTCTGTTGTGTTTTCCAGCCAGTATCTGACAGCTGTATGTTATTTGCAAGCATTTGTATCTAAAAAAAAAACACCCAGGCAAACTTTCTTGTTACTCAGTGGCAGGAGCACTTGGAGAGACTGATTGTTTTGCCAAAAAATTCAGTGTTTTCTTTTAAATGAGACTACCCCCATGAAGATGCTGCAAAGGGTTGAAGAACAGCTTTTGATTTACTTTGAGCATGTTATTTTTAGGCGTTTTTAGGGAAGTTCAACAGGTTGCATTTAGGACAAATAGGTTCATTTTGTCTTCTTTTAATTATTTATCTTTTGTTCATATAAAAGACAAAAAATAAAATAGAAAGGAGATGTCTTTACCTTCTCTACATGTTTCAACTGCACTGCAGCCTTCGTCAGAAGAGTCCCAGTGTGCAAATACTGAGCATAATATAAACTGTGAAACAGAGAGATGAATTAAACTCTGTGGGAAATCTGCACTGACTGACTGACTATGGTCAGTTACAGAGACACTCTTTTATAGAGAGAGGAGCACTAAAGAGAAGATATTCGTTTTGGAAAATGCAACTGCATGTTGCATTGTTCCAAATATCTCACATTATGAAGTGGTTATAATTAAGGGCATTTTATTTAGTGAATGACTGCTTGTGTGATTAGGAAAACATACATTGGCTATAATTTTATGTTTCAAATAATATAATAATGTTTATGTTTCAACTGCACGAAAGCTGCAGTGCAGTTGAAACATGTAGAGAAGGTAAAGACATCTCCTTTCTATTTTATTTTTTGTCTTTTATATGAACAAAAGATAAATAAGGTTACATTTACTTTTTAGGGGAATGAATGAATGTCACTGCATTAGCCCCTTTCAGCTTCACTGCAATGAGCTTTATGGAATTATTCAGCAGATCAGTCTCTTTTTCTGATGTTTCACACCCATTCACACATGCATGCTGCACATGTGCACAGTACATTAACCCTATTAAATTCAGCTCGATTGCTCAGCCCAATTGTTGAATCATCTCTTCCTCATTGTCCTCCATAAAATAACCAACTGGGCATCAATTTGTAACTAATGCCAAGCAGCGTTATTATCATGTGCACTGCTTCCTGCTTGCAGAGTCATGTGACAGTGCAAACAAAAGATATTTTAAAGGGAAAGTACATGAAAGTTCGATCCATCCATCTTCTACCGCTTTTCCGGAGGTCCGGGTCGTGGAGGAAGCAGTTCAAGCAGAGAAGCCCAGACTTCCCTCTCCCCAGCCACCTGCTCCAGCTCTTCAGAGAGAATACCAAGGCGTTTTCAGACCAGCTGGGAGACATAGTCTCTCCACCGAGTCCTGGGTCTGCCCCGGGGTCTCCTCCCAGTGGGATGTGTCTGAAACACCTCAAGTGGGAGGCGTCCAGGAGGCATCCTAATCAGATGCCCATACCACCTCAACTGACTCCTTTCAATGTGGAGGAGCAGCGGTTCTACTCTGAGCCTCTCCCGGATGACTGAGCTCCTCACCCTATCTCTGAGGGTGAGTCCAGCAATCCTACGGAGAAAGCTCATTTCAGCCACTTGTATCCGCGATCTTGTTCTTGAACATGTCTTGTACATGAAAGTTCTGATATACAAATGCACACAACAGGAAGTGGGGAAAAACTGAAAAAAACTAACATGAGCATGATTATGTTTGTTATATACCACAAATGTCTGTTTCAATATATAATTTTTGTTTGTTTAAGGTGCAATACATATCCATGGCAAGTTTCATCTGTTATCACTGTTGGCTCTCATTGTAAGGAAACTGGAATGAGAGCAGTCTTGAGGAAGGAATGTGTTTGGTAAGTACATTGAGAAGGCCACAGATTGTTTTGGTTAGCTGCTGTGAGTGGAAAGCAAAGAAACAAGGCCTGAGATAAAACCGTTTCCCGTACAAGCAGTTAGCCATTATTTACTATTAAAATGGGGGGGTTAAATGATTACTGGGAGGATGAGAAGGTATACAGGGCAGAGGCAGAGAATCTGCTGCTGTGGTGCACAAACAAACACCCACATCTCCTCTGACCTCTCCTGGACTGTCAACATCAAGGCTCTGGTGAAGAAAGCCAAGCAGCGGCTGTACTTCCATGTCCTGAGGAAGAACAACCTGGAAAAGAAGCTGCTGCTGGCCTTCTACCACTGCTCAGTGGACAGCGTGCTCACCTACTGTCTGGGTGTGTGGTACACCATCTTAAAAAAAAAAAAAAAAAAAAAAAAAAAAAAAAAAAATCACATGCGGCCCTCTGCCCTCCCTGGAGGACATCTCCAGATCCTCCTGTCTCAGAAGGATCAAGGCCATCACAGGAGACCCCTCACATCCCGCCCACCACCTGTGTGACCTGCTTCCCTCTGGAAGACGGTTCAGATCAATCAGGTCCCACACCTCCAGACTGTCAAACAGTTTCTTCCCCTGGACCATTCGGACTGCAAACATTCAGAGCCCCCCTCCTAACGCTCACGTGCACAAAACTGAGGACCTTTTTAATTATCACAATAACACATCTTTCTTTGCACTCTGCACTTTCATGTATATTGACCCATCCATGAAACCACTACTACTATGTATTACTGTATCTTCCACCATCCTTGGGCCATTTTATTCAACTGTGTGTTCAACTGTGTGTTCTGCACTCCGCACTCTTATGTATGTACAGTGCATCTGTAAAGTATTCACAGCGCTTCATTTTTTCCACATTTTGTTACAGTATCTCACAAAAGTGAGTACACATTTTTGTAAATATTTTATCTTTTCATAGGACAACACTGAAGATATGATACTTTGATACAATGTAAAGTAGTCAGTGTACAGCTTGTATAACAGTGTAAATTTTGCTGTCCCCTCAAAATAACTCAACACACAGCCATTAATGTCTAAACCGCTGGCAACAAAAGTGAGTACACTCCTATTGAAAATGTCCAAATTGTGCCCAAAGTGTCAATATTTTGTGTGGCCACCATTGTTTTCCAGCACTGCCTTAACTCTTTTGGGCATGGAGTTCACAGGCTGTCACTGGAATCCTCTTCCACTCCTCCATGACGACAGCATGGTGTTAGAGACCCTGCGCTCTTCCACCTTCCGTTTGAGGATGCCCCACAGATGTTCAATAGGGTTTAGGTCTGGAGACATGCTTGGCCAGTCCATCACCTTTACCCTCAGTTTCTTTAGCAAGGCAGTGGTCATCTTGGAGGGGTGTTTGGGGTGGTTATCATGTTGGAAGACTGCCCTGCGGCCCAGTTTCCGATCATGCTCTACTTCAGTATGTCACAGTACATGTCAGCATTCATGGTTCCCTCAATGAACTGTAGCTCCCCAGTGCCGGCAGCACTCATGCAGCCCCAAACCATGACACTCCCACCTCCATGTTTGACTGTAGGCAAGAGACACTTGTCTTTGTACTCCTTACCTGGTTGCCACCTCACACACTTGACACCATCTGAATCAAATAAGTTTATCTTGGTCTCATCAGACCACAAGACATGGTTCCAGTAATCCATGTCCTTAGTCTGCTTGTCTTAAGCAAACTGTTTGTGGGCTTTCTTGTGCATCATCTTTAAAAGGGGCTCCCTTCTGGGACAACAGCCATGCAGACCAATTTGATGCAGTGTGTGGCGTATGGACTGAGCACTGACAGGCTTACCCCCCACCCCTTCAACCTCTGCAGCAATGCTGGCAGCACTCATACGTCTATTTTCAAAAGACAACCTCTGGATATGATGCTGAGCATGTGCACTCAATTTCTTTGGTCGACCATGGCGAGGCCTGTTCCAAGTGAAACCTGTCCTGTTAAGCCACTCCTCCATCACGTGTCTGCTCTTTGATCCAAGCTGAAAGTCAAGCTCAAACTGCTGAAAACAGCAGGAGGCAAGATGGTGGCATGTTGAGAGGACATGCTTTTTTGAGTGGCTGTGTTAAAGTTGTCCCAAACTTGATCAAAACGATGTTTGTAACACTCCAAAGTGATTAAGCAAAGACACAGAAGGATGCTCAAAACCTGCAAAACTGATTATTGGAAAAACTTATGGTGACGAAAATCCCGACAGAGGAAAGCAACATGGAAGTCCGCAACCACAACTATGCTATGGAAGTTAGCGCCGTTAGCAAGAAGAAAGACGCAGATCCCCCTACTCCGCGTAAGATACAAGTTGGGAAAAAAGTAAAGTGATTTCAGAAGAAGTCTGTCTTGTAAATATTATGAAAGCTATAAAAAGCATGGCTAAAGATTTCAATTAGCAGTTTGCATACCTCAGAGAACAGGCTAAGAAAAATGGTAGCAAGCTAGCCAGTTTGACAAAAGCTGTGCAGTTCAATGCGGAGGAGGTGAAGGATTGCAAGAAAAGAACTGAGGAGCTGGAAAAGAACAACCAGTCATCAAACAGGGAAAACCAAGATCTCAAATAAAGACTGGTGAGACAGGAAAGATACAAGATGTGGTGTGTCTTAAGGTTAAAGGTCTACCAGAAAAAAAATGGATGAAAATATCAGAGAGGATGTTATTCAACTGATCTATAAGATAATTCCTGACATGTCTATTCCCCGGCTGGAAGAGGCAATTGATGTTGCCCACAGAGTGGGTTGAAAGGAGGGAAACAGGAATGGACATGCGGTTGTGTTGTTCATAAGAAGATTTGTCAAGGAGGAGATATGACACCAAAGAAAAGACTCACCCGTGCGCAAAGAGAGGGGTATCCCTCTGGCTGAGATGCTAATGCTGGGGGACAAACAAGCAAGGGAGAAGCTGTGGCTGCAAATAGAACAGGCTCACCGTGAAGGGAAACCAGCGTCCTTCAGGGGTCCACACGGATACACTGACGGACAATATATTGAGTAAAAAAAACGCAGGTTTGAGAAGCATCCTCGACTTAAAAGAAGTGTCATTTTCTAATATGGGATGATATTTAGTAATAGAAGTAAAGGGTCAGAGTAACCACTTTTCGGTTAATCCTTTTATTTTTTGCTGTTTTTCTAGTGATGGCCAGTTCTTTGTTGTTTTGTTCACTGAATGTGAGAGGTCTTAAGGATCTTGTTAGAAGAAAATCTTTGTTTTTATTTTGGAAAGGGCAGAATTCACAGTGTATTTTACTGCAGCAAGCACATTCTTCTGATCTAGATGTTAATTTTTGGATCAATTAGTGGGGAGATCACATTTTATTTTCAAAGGGTACAAATCGATCAGCTGGTGTTGCCATTTTAATAAATTCCCAGGAGACATTATTACACATAAAAAAAGATGAAGGTCACTGGCTGGTTGTTTTAAAAGAGAGACATATTCTTTAATTTTAGTCAACGTATATGGTTACAAAACTAATGCCCAAAACAAAACAATGCTGAGTGCTATTACTAATGCTGTTTTAGAGCTAAAAACACTTTAACAGATTTGGTCATTATGGGAGGAGATTGGAATATGACACCTGATGAATGGGAAGACAGGTGGCCTCCCAAATTTGATACACAGCATTACAATTAAGTAATTAATGATTTCATGATCACTAATTCATTGATTGATATATGGTGATCAAGAAACCCAGGTGTTAGGCATTTTTCCTAGTACAAACCTAATAATACTTGTAAATTCAGATGAGATTATTGGCCGGTTACTGATGCAGCCTCTGATTTTATTATGAGTACTGACATCTCCAAAGCACCACTGACAGATCATTGTGCATTTACAGTAAAATTAAAACTCAATGAAAGACAAAAGAGGAATAAAGGTTCCTGGAAATTTTATTCCAATTTATTGAAAAATCCAGATTATTGTGATCGAGTTAGAAATGTAATCCAAGACATTGCAAATATGATAGAATTGGAAAATAACTGCAGCAGATGGAAATTCTTGAAGTATAAAATTAGATTGCTGTCAACAGATTTTAGTAAGGAACTCATTAAAAAGAAAACAGGGAGGAAGAACTTTTATTTCAAGAAGTTAGTATTGTAATAAAATCAACTTAAATATTCATGAAATGGAGAAATCTATGACCTTGCAATCCAAATTAGATGACATGTTAAAAAAGCTCAAGGTGCTTTTGTTTGATCAAGAGCAAAATGGATTGAGGAGGGGGAAAAGAATACATCTTACTTCAGCAATTTAGAAAAGATGTGGCAATGTAACAAAGCCATTGCCTCTCTGTTAATTAACGGAACTGAAATTAAAGATGACAAAAATATCAGCAAAGAAGTTTTAAAATTTTACAGCCAACTTTATACATCTACATTTTCCCGAGTTAACACTACTACTTTTTTAAACAAAATGAAGGATTTCATTCCCAAAATTGATGATACAAGGAGATTTGTGATTGACATCTAATAATTGAAGAACTTGATATTGTGGTTCCCAAATTATCATTATATAGCTCCCCAGGATCAGATGGACTTACAGCAGAGTTCTTCTGATTTTTGGGGGGAAAGATCTCAGGCATTTATTATCTAATGCAGTTCAGGAATGCATTGATAAGAAGGAACTTATGCCTACAATGAAACAGGGTCTCACAACTCTTATTCCAAAACAAGGCAAAGATAAACGACTCCTAGATACAGTGGGGTAAAAAAAGTATTTATATTTAATCAGCCACCAATTGTGCAAATTCTCCCACTTAAAAGATGAGAGAGGTCTGCAATTTTCATCATAGGTATATCTCAACTATGAGAGACAAAATAAGAAAAAAAAATCCAGAAAATCACATTGAAGGATTTTTAATGAATTAATTGGTAAATTCCTCGGTAAAATAAGTATTTGGTCAATAACAAAAGTTCATCTCAATACTTTGTTATGTACCCTTTGTTGGCAATGACAGAGGTCAAACGTTTTCTGTAAGTTTTCACAAGGTTTTCACACACTGTTGCTGGTATTTTGGCCCATTCCTCCATGCAGATCTCCTCTAGAGCAGTCATGTTTTGGGGCTGTCGCTGGGCAACACAGACTTTCAACTCCCTCCAAAGATTTTCTATGGGGTTGAGATCTGGAGACTGGCTAGGCCACTCCAGGACCTTGAAATGCTCCTTACGAAGACACTCCTTCGTTGCCCAGGCGGTGTGTTTGGGATCATTGTCATGCTGAAAGACCCAGCCACGTTTCATCTTCAATGCCCTTGCTGGTGGAAGGAGGTTTTCACTCAAAATCGCAAGATAAATGGCCCCATTCATTCTTTCCTTTACACGGATCAGTCGACCTGGTCCCTTTGCAGAAAAACAGCCCCAAAGTATGATGTTTCCACTCCCATGCTTCACAGTAGGTATGGTGTTCTTTCTCCCCCAAACACGACAAGTTGAGTTTTTACCAAAAAGTTCTATTTTGGTTTCCTCTGACCATATGACATTCTCCCAGTCCTCTTCTGGATCATCCAAATGCTCTCTAGCAAACTTCAGACGGGCCTGGACATGTACTGGCTTAAGCAGGGGGACACGTCTGGCACTGCAGGATATGAGACCCTGGCGGCGTAGTGCGTTTCTGATGTAGCCTTTGTTGCTTTGGTCCCAGCTCTCTGCAGGTCATTCACTAGGTCCCCCCATGTGGTTCTGGGATTTTTGCTCACCGTTCTCGTGATAACTTTGATCCCACGGGGTGAGATCTTGCGTGGAGCCCCAGATCGAGGGAGATTATCAGTGGTCTTGTATGTCTTCCATTTTCTAATAATTGCTCCCACAGTTGATTTCTTCACACCAAGCTGCTTACCTATTGCAGATTCAGTCTTACCAGCCTGGTGCAGGTCTACAATTTTGTTTCTGGTGTCATTTGACAGCTCTTTGGTCTTGGCCATAGTGGAGTTTGGAGTCTGACTGTTTGAGGTTGTGGACAGGTGTCTTTTATACTGATAACGAGTTCAAACAGGTGCCATTAATACAGGTAACGAATGGAGGACAGAGGAGCCTCTTAAAGAAGAAGTTACAGGTCTGTGAGAGCCAGAAATCTTGCTTGTTTGTAGGTGACCAAACACTTATTTTACTGAGGAATTTACCAATTAATTCATTAAAAATCCTTCAATGTGATTTTCTAGATTTTTTTTTTCTCATTTTGTCTCTCATAGTTGAGGTATACCTATGATGAAAATTGGAGACCTCTCTCATCTTTTAAGTGGGAGAACTTGCACAATTGGTGGCTGACTAAATACTTTTTTGCCCCACTGTAAGTTGAGACCTATTACTTCATTGAATACTGATTATAAAAATTCTATCTGGCTGCATTGCTGTGAGATTAAAAAGGGGTCTTTCTAGAATAATAGCTGAAACTCAGTCTAATTTCCTTAAAGGCAGAGTCCTTCATAATAATATTAGATTGGTGTTAGATCTGACTGACTTTTGTCATCTATTTTTAAATGAAGGCCATATTGTGTTTCTGGACTTCTACAAAGCTTCTGATTCAGTAGAACACGCATTTATATTAAAAACATTGAAAAATTTTGGCTTTGGAGAGAACTTCAGTGATTTAATTACTATGCTTTACAAAAACATCAACAGTTGTGTTTCTTTGGAATCTGGAACCTGTCCAAGATTTACTGTGCAGAGATGCATCAGACAAGGCTGCAGTGTCTCACCATTGTTATTCATAATGGTTGCCGAGCTACTGTCAATTAGGATAAAAATGAGTGAAATTCTTGGAATTAATATTTCTGGGAAACGCTTAATTATAAGTCAGTTTGCTGACGATACTACTTTGTTTTAAAATGATGCAAAGGAACTTCCCTTGGCAATGAAGTGCATTGATTGGTTTTCTAAAGCTGCAGGTGTGACATTAAATGTTAAATGTGAAATCTTGTCTCTTCATAACCAAATGGCTCAATCAATTGGAAATATAAAGATAAAAAAGAGATCAACTATTTTGGAATAACCATTACTAAAAATAAGCAAACAATGGAAATGGAAAATTAAAAAAACAACAACATTAAAATCCAAGTCAATTGTAAACTCTTGGCTTCAAAGGCCAAGCTGTATTTGGAAGGGTATTGTTATCAGTAATGGAAAGTCTAGAGTTATTTATCCTGCATCTACACCAAATGTTTCAGACCAAATGATATGACTTATAAATAATATTAAATTCAACTTTCTTTGGAAGAATAAATGCACTTACATTACAAGAGCTGATGTAGTCAAGAGTTTGGAAGGTGGTGGATTGAATGCCATAATTTTTTTGGCCATGAATGAAGCTCTGGAAGTGCAATGGCTTAACTCTGACATAAAAAACAAAGACTCATTCTGGTTTTGCATCTCAAATGTGATTTTCATAAAGTTGGGTGGAACGGACTTTTTACTGTGCTGTGACTATGATGTCAATAAGTTACCAGTTAAACTTTCAGACTTTGACCAACAACTACCTGTTACTGGACCCTCTTATACAAACACAGTTTCACCCCACATAACACCCCCATTTGGAACAACAGCTATATTTTGTGCAATAGGAAATCACTGTTTTGGGGAACCTGGTTGGAAAGGGGTGTATGCTCTGTGTTTCACCTGCTGGACAATTCAGGGAATTTTTAAAGTTATAAAGATATTTGCTCCAAGTTTAACTTTAATTTCCCACAAAATGAATATAATAAACTAAATAAAGCTATCCCGGTTCGATTCAAAACAATGATTGAACAAATATCCACTCATTCTAATGCTGTGGTAGATATTATATTATTGTGCATTGAGGGAATCTCTCTGGGAAGCAATAAATTCACCAACAGGTTTATCAGAAAATGTTTAAACGTTACTTTTTATTCGAGTCCACTCATGAGGAATATATATGCTCCAAGAATACTCAAAAGAAAAGGCTGGGCTGATAAGAATGATACATATCATACCCACTACTGCCAAAAGCTAAAGAAGTGACATTTAAAATTTTAAACAATATATATCCTTCTAATAATTTTTAACATGAAAGTGTGGTGACATTAGTTGTTGGTCTCACACACAAATTTGATCTTTTAATGTGAAGGCGGAGTTTTTCCGTTTTGGACGGAGATAAAAGGAGGAAGTGGAAAAATGTAAATAAAGTTTTTTCAGACAGACTTACGTGTGTTCGGTCTGTTTTTCTGCAACTTCTACATTGGTGACCCCGACGTGATGAAGAATGTCTGTTCAGGCGACCTCTTCTGATATCGCCGCTACGGCATTTGCATCCGCCGCGGCTCCCGCACCGGCTGTTTTTGCGGCTACCATTAAACTACCAGACTTTTGGCAGCACAACCCGGAGCCCTGGTTTCAGCATGTCGAGGCTCAGTTCCATCTGCGCGGAATAACCACAGATGACACGAGGTATTTTCATGTTGTCGCAGCTTTGGACTCTGCCACTGTTCGCCGTTTGATGGGACTGCTCCGGGATCCGCCTCACGCTGACAGGTATGTCACTCTGAAGAGGGCTCTTCTGCAGCTGTACCAACTCTCTGATATAGAGCGCGCTGATCATCTTCCGTCTATGACTGGTTTGGGGGACAGCAAACCTTCTGAGTTGATGGAGAATATGTTGGCACTTCTTGGTTCAGGAGACAGCTCATTTCTGTTTACCCACCTGTTTCTGCGTCAGCTTCCGCCTCCAGTGCGTACTATCCTGGCTAACTCGCCCCTTATTTGTACTAAGGATTACCGGGGTTTAGCTAAAGAAGCGGACAGGCTTTTGCTGGCTTCTCGTCATTTGTCTGTGCATACACTGCTGCCTGGGCAGTCTGATGGAGAAGTCTCGGTGGATGTGGCCGCAGTTTCGGATCGCCGTAAGAAGGAGAGCAGCCTGTGTTTTTACCACTGCCGTTTTGGACCGAAAGCTCGGCGCTGTATTCCACCGTGCTCTTTCCAACTACAGGGAAACGAGAAGGCTGGTGCTCGCTAGCAGCTGCGTGCACCGGCACCAACAATAAGCTGGTTTTTATTGAGGACTGCGCTGCTGGACGTCGCTTTTTGGTGGATTCAGGAGCGCAACGGAGCATCGTTCCCCCCTCTTCGGCTGATGTCATGGGATATGGACACGGACCCTCACTGGACGCTGCTAAATGGTACAATGTTTTAATGGCCGTGAATTTAGTTGGGACTTTGTGGTAGCATCTGTAGCAGTCCCTATCCTTGGTGCAGATTTTTTGTGTGCTTACAGACTGTTGGTTGACGTAGCTAACAGATGTCTGATTGATGCTGTGTCTTTTGATTCTTATCCATGTACACTGGGTGAGGCTGGTCCGCTGCTTGCTAACATGCTCACCTCAGGAGACAGGTACCAGCGCCTTCTCTCTGAGTTTCCTGCGCTCACTGTGCCTACGTTTTCTGTGGCAGTAGCCAAACATGGGGTTGAGCATTATATTACTACTGTGGGTCCACCTGTTTTTGCCCGCACACGCCGTCTGGATGCTGCTAAGTTAGCCATTGCTAGAGATGAGTTTGCCAATATGGAGCGGTTGGGTATTGTGCGCCGTTCCGACAGTCCGTGGGCCTCTCCCCTCCACATGGTCCCTAAGTCAGATGGGGGTTGGCACCCTTGTGGAGATTTTAGGCGCCTTAACAACGCTACTACCAACGACAGGTACCCAGTCCCCCATAGCCAAGATTTTTCTTCACGTCTGGCAGGGACGGTCATTTTTTCTAAAGTGGATTTAGTGCGTGGTTATCATCAGGTGCCTGTCCATCCCCAGGACGTCCCCAAGACAGCAGTGATTACTCCATTTGGACTGTTCGAGTTCTTGAGAATGCCATTCAGCCTTAAGGGTGCTGCACAGACATTTCAACGGCTTATGGACTCTGTGTTACGGGACATGCCTTTCCTGTTTGTATACCTGGACGATATACTGGTGGCGAGCGCTTCGGTGGAGGAACATGTGTCGCACCTTCGTCAGCTCTTCAGGCGCCTCTGTGACCATGGACTGATAGTGAATCCCGCGAAGTGTCAATTTGGGCTCTCAGAACTTGAGTTCTTGGGGCACAAGGTATCCCAGCAGGGTGCCGTACCCCTCCCGGCTAAAGTCGAAGCGGTTTTAGCTTTTCCGCGCCCCTCCTCTGTCAAGCCCCTGCAGGAGTTTTTGGGCATGGTCAATTTTTACAACCGTTTTATACCTCATGCTGCCCATATTATGCGCCCACTGTATGAGGCCTTGAAGGGTAAGAGGGGTAATCAGGACATTGAATGGACCCATGAGAGGTTATGTGCTTTTGACGGGGCTAAAGCTGCGCTGGCTGATGCTGCCTTGTTGGCTCATCCAAACCCCACGGCCGCCACCGATGCATCCGATTATGCTGTCGGAGCAGTTTGTGAGCAGTGGGTGGGCAATTCCTGGGAACCTCTAGCCTTTTTTAGTAGACAGTTACGCGAGTCAGAAAGGAAGTACAGCACTTTTGACAGGGAGCTGTTGGCCCTTTTCTTGGCAACAAGGCATTTCAGGTTTCTCTTGGAGGGCCGTAAATTCACCGCTTTTGTGGACCATAAACCCCTCACGTTTGCTATGGCCAAGTCCACTGAACCTTGGTCAGCTCGGCAACAACGGCAGCTTTCGGCTATTTCCGAGTTCGCTACTGACATTCATCATGTGGCTGGTAAGACCAACTTGGTGGCGGACTGCCCTTCTCGTGCCCCAGTCGCTGCTGTTCATTTGGGCATGGACTATGTTGAGATAGCTGCCGATCAGTTGTTGGACCCGGAGGTGCAGGTGCTTCGTTCCACTGAGTCCAGTTTGCAGTTGGAGGATGTCTGCTTTCAAGACAGTGGCGCCACTCTTCTGTGTGACACTACATTGGGAAAACCACGACCTTTGGTGCCTGCGGCTTGGCGTCGTCGTGTTTTTGACGCTGTTCACCCTTTGTCGCATCCTGGGGTTAAGGCTTCGGTTAAGTTGGTGAGCGCCAAGTTTGTATGGCCGGGTCTCAGAAAGGATGTGAAGACTTGGACGACAACCTGTGTGGCGTGTCAGCGTGCTAAGGTGCAGCACCACATAAAGGCTCCATTGGGGCCTTTTTGGATTCCGGAGCAACGTTTTGATCATGTTCAGGTGGACCTGGTCGGACCTCTTCCTCCGTCTCGTGGTTTTACTCACCTCTTCACTATGGTGGACCGGACTACGCGGTGGCCGGAGGCAGTTCCCCTGGCATCAACTACGGTGTCTGATGTTGCCCGGGCATTTATCCCCTCTTGGGTATCCCGTTTTGGTGTCCCCTTGGACGTTACCTCTGACAGGGGCCCGCAATTTACCTCCGCACTTTGGAATGAAGTAGCTGGTAGTTTGGGGGTTAAACTCCATCGGACCACAGCATACCATCCACAAGCTAATGGGTTATGCGAGTGGTTTCATTGGACTATGAAAGCGGCCCTTCGCGCGTCATGGGTGGACAGATTACCGTCGGTTTTGTTGGGTTTGCGTTCAGCCCCCAAAGAAGACCTGCATTCCTCTTCTGCTGAGTTGGTCCTCGGCCAGACCTTGAGGGTTCCAGGGGAGTTCCTTCCTACCAGTCCAGGGTTAGGTTCCAGTACGGTTAAGAGGCCTAAGTGTTGAGAGGAAGCCAGGGCTTTTGTTCCCGTGGCTGTGCACCACTGTCTTCCTCAGTCTTACGTCCCTGACAACCTTATGTCGGCTAAAAATGGTTTTGTCCGGCACGATGCCCATCGTTCTCCCCTGCAGGTGTAACGGATGCCAACTAGTACTGTTCGGCGTAGAACGTTAGTAAACCTCCCTCCCAAAGCCTCATACAGTATCGGTAGTGCTGAGCTATCGGTCGGACCTTTAGCTCAGCACGATCGTGCTGTGTGTGTCTCTGACTAGTTAACTGTGAGGTCGCGGGTTCGTGTCCTGTGTAGGGCGAACTGCGTTGATGACCTCAGTTACAAAGTGGTGCTGTGAGCCCCAGATGGTAGCGCTGAGCTACCGGTCGGACCTTTAGCTCAGCGCGATCGTGCTGTGTCTCCCATGCTCGAACTGTGTAGTTGACTGAGAGGTCGCAGGTTCGTGTCCCGTGTGGGGCGAACTGCGCAGGATGATCTCTGTCACAATGGTGCCGTGAACCCGGCATGGGAGTGAGGTTTAAGGGGGAGAGTGTAACGGATGCCAACTAGTACTGTTCGGCGTAGAACGTTAGTAAACCTCCCTCCCAAAGCCTCATACAGTATCGGTAGCGCTGAGCTATCGGTCGGACCTTTAGCTCAGCACGATCGTGCTGTGTGTGTCTCTGACTAGTTAACTGTGAGGTCGCGGGTTCGTGCCCTGTGTAGGGCGAACTGCGTTGATGACCTCAGTTACAAAGTGGTGCTGTGAGCCCCAGATGGTAGCGCTGAGCTACCGGTCGGACCTTTAGCTCAGCGCGATCGTGCTGTGTCTCCCATGCTCGAACTGTGTAGTTGACTGAGAGGTCGCAGGTTCGTGTCCCGTGTGGGGCGAACTGCGCAGGATGATCTCTGTCACACAGGCACCTTATGATGGCCCTTTTCGGGTGTTAGAAACAGGCCATAAGGATTTTTTGGTTGAGTTGGGGACTTGTCAGGATCGGATTTTGGTGGATCGTTTGAAACCCACTCATGTTCTTTGTGAAGATGAGGTTGAGTTAGCCCGCCCGGCTTGGCGGGGGAGCCCTCCCAACCCTGTGCCTGAGGTTGTGTCTGCTCCGGTTACAGTTGCGCCCCCTAGGACTGTGCAGTCGTCGGGGCAGAGTAATTAGGTTGCCTAAGAGGTTCTCTTGAGTTCTTTTCTTTTTTTTTTTTTGAATTTTGTTCATGCTGTTTTAGTTTGTTTTTTGTCAGCATGTTTATTTATGTTGTTATTTGTGTGTTCTGGGGGGGCTTGTGTGGTGACATTAGTTGTTGGTCTCACACACAAATTTGATCTTTTAATGTGAAGGCGGAGTTTTCCGTTTTGGATGGAGATAAAAGGAGGAAGTGGAAAAAAGTAAATAAAGTTTTTTCAGACAGACTTACGTGTGTTCAGTCTGTTTTTCTACAACTTCTACAAAAGATTTATTTGGGAAAATAAATGTAACTTCTGTAAAAACAAAACTGAAACTGCTGACCGTGGTTTTTTTTACCTTTATGGACCTGTTGACGAGTTCTGGTCTTCATTTCGAAATTGGCTTCAAACAAAGAATACACATCTTCACTCTATTAATATGAGTGTAATTAAATTTGGAGATTTTTTTACAAGATAAAAACTTGGAATTTCTGGTTAACAATCAGATTGTTTTGGCTAAGCATTTTATTCCCAAATGCAGGTATACAAACATTAAACCACATTTTAATGGTTGGAAGAATGATCTAAAGAACTTCTCAAGATCACTACAATATCTGATGGACACAAAGGCCTAGAAACTGTTGTCCTTATTGGGTTAATATATACTTATACACCAAGATCCTGACAGTTGATATTTTCTGTTTTTTCTTCTTCTTGTTCTTTCTTTTCTCAACACTTCTGTCCATGAACAAAGGTAAATTGTAATCAAAATGCCTATTTGGTTTGTATTGGTATTGTAAATAAAGTTCATTAAAAACTGCTAAAAACGTCCGCCGCCGTCTTACCGTTAAACTTCGGTGTTTTACCGGTTAACGGTATCACAGGTCCCTGTACGCTGATAAGATTTTCGCGTGTTCGGGGCCGTGCCTCCATCTCTGGCTGCTCCGTTTCCATCTTGACGGTAGACAGTTGTGCTCTCTCCAGCAGCGGTTAGCATCGGCTAGCTGTTAACTCCTAGCATCCATGCTAAACACTTCTGACACCAGTGTAACGTCTGGTTATTCATGAGAGCACCAGACGGGTTCGCTCTTCACTGGAGGCATTTATTCACTGTCCACAACAACCATGGAAGTGTACGGACTGTAATTAGAGACTATTCTGGAGGTTTTGGCCCGTTTCAGCTCCCCAGCATCACCGCAGAAGCAGAACAGTTTCTCATCCTCACGTACAGACACGTCTGCAGTTCTCAGCAGCCAATGACAGTGCACGTCATTCAGTACGTTTTAAATGGATGGGAACATCAAGTTTTTTATTCAAATATTTTATTGAAAAATAATGTGAACAGAGGACATGTTCAAACTAATGTCTGTTTATTACAAGAAACAAGTGTTTAGAAGGAAATGACCATGTTCACATGCACACTATAAAACTGATTATAATCACATTAATGGGGTTATCTGATTATTTATGTAGTCACGTAAAAGGAATAATCAGATGAAGGCCATTATCAGGTTATGAGAAGTCACATTAAATCAAGTACTTTACTGCCAATTAATCTGTTTATTTAATGCATGTAAACATCTCCTGTGATGAAGGTCCTGGAGAGACTGGTCTTAGCCCACCTGAGGCCGCAGCTGAAGACGTGGCTGGACCCTCTTCAGTTTTCATATCAGCCCCATTTAGGAGTTGAAGACGCTGTCATCCACCTGCTGCAACAAGCCCACATTCTTTGACTTCTTCAATGCCTTTAACACCACCCAGCTACTGCTGCTGGGTGAGAAGCTGCAGGTGATGGGGGTCGACAGCTCTGTGATCTCCTGGATTACTGACTACCTGACAGGCAGGCCACAATTTATCTGGCTGGGCAGTGTCTTGTCTGACGTGGTGGTTAGTGATATGGGAGCTCCACAGGGGACTGTGCTCTCTCCTTTTCTTTTCACCTTATACACCACTGACTTTCAGTACAACACAGAGTCATGCCACCTGCAGAAATTCTGACGACTCAGTTGTTGTTGGGTGTATAAGAGGGGGAGAGGAGGGGAGTACAGGGCACTGGTAGACAGAGTTGTGGAGTGGACCAAGCAGAATCACCTGAGGCTGAATGTCAGCAAGACCAGAGAGATGGTGATTGACTTCAGGAAGAAGATGACGCCTTTTTAGCCATTGCAGATTTGGGGGGAGGATGTGGAGGTGGTTGAGGACTACAAATACCTGGGTGTCATGATCAGCAACAAGCTGGACTGGAGATCAAACACCGATGCTGCACACAAGAAGGGGATGAGCAGACTCTACTTCCTGAGGAAGCTGCGATCCTTCAACATATGCAGCAGGATGCTAGTTTTTCTACCAGACCATTGTCGCCAGCGCCATCTTCTTTGCTGCTGTCTGTTGGGGTAGCAGTATCAGAGCCAGTGACACCAACAGACTTGACAAGATTATCAAGAGGGCTGGCTCTGTAATTGGTCTCAGAGACAGTGGTCGAGAGGAGGACACTAAATAAACTGCAATCCATCATGGACAATCCGGATCACCCCCTCCACCACACACTGGACAGACAGCAGAACACTTTCTCCAGCAGACTGCTAAGATGCAGTGTGTCAGAACAACACTGAAAAGAATGGGTATTACAATAACAGGAGTCAAATTATGGAACAGCCTAAAGGTGCGTTCATACTAAACGTGAACAGGCAAATTTTTCACCCAGTACAGTTACATTATAACTCAATGTAAATGTTATGTCCATAACTTGGTGGTCAAAGAGGAGGCGGAGGGGCTAGTTAAACACTCTTTATTAATAACAACAGAAACCTACAGGAGTTGCTCCGTACAGGCCAAGGGGTCGAAAGGCAGAGCCTCTTCCACTGTGACCCTTGATACTCCCCGTGACACCACCACTGAAAAGGTGGGTCGTCACCTCCCACTACACCCCGAGTGCCGCCATATTACTACACCCAGTTCTATCTCTAACATTTCCCACCCTGCAGAAAAACAGCAGACACACCAGTTAGACCTCCCCCACAAAAAAAAAAAAAATTGTGACCAAGCTCACGCACTAAACAGCAAAATACACAACACAAATAAATAAACCTATTCATACACACTAGAAAATAATTTCTAGAGGGGCCAGGTGGACTGCTGGCACACCCCTACACGGCCCGGCATTATTCTGCCACCCCAATCATTATAGTCCAATGAGAAATTAAAATGGGCGTGTGCTAAAATAAAATGATCCCAAAACATTATATGTACAGTTATATAACACAATTATATAAGATGAGGTGGTTTGGGCATTTGATCAGGATGCCTCCTGGACGCCTCCCACTTGAGGTGTTTCAGGCAGGTCCAACTGGGAGGAGACCCTGGGGCAGACGCAGGACACACTGGAGAGACGTCTCCCAGATGGCCTGGGAACATCTTGGTATCCTCTTTGAAGAGCTGCAGCAGGTGGCTGGGGAGAGGAAAGTTTGGGCTTCTCTGCTTGAGCTGCTGCCTCCATGACCCGGACCCCCGGAAAAGTGGTAGAAGATGAATGGATGGATAAATGAATGGATGGATGGATGGAAGACCAATATGTTGAGTGGTCGTAATCCAGACATTATATAAGTAGAAGTATATAAGTAAATATATTGAAGATGGTGTTATTATTATTGCTCATATTGAAGACGGTACAGTATATTATGTGATATTACATTTATATATGGTATATTATATATAGTATATATCTTGAAAACGGTACATTATGAGTGTTGAGGTCATAAGTTCTGTGTTGGATGTTGTTGCATTAGTTTGTGGTGTATAATGTATAGTGTGGAAATGTGAAAATGACGAGGCAAAGTTTATCTCACAAGTCAGGTTTATTCACATCTTCCAACATCAACAAAGCAGAAAGAGGAAAAACACAGAAGCATTCGTCCTTTATATACCAGGACTCTCCCAGTTCACAGTCACATTGCTTTTCAATCACAAGTAACAATGCATCTACTCTTTGATCCTATGACCTCCTTTTCATAGTCTTCGGCCACCCGGAAATCCCCCAAGGCCGTCTCTTGCAGACCAAAGGCTAAACTTTCACATCCTCCTGTTATCTCCAAGGAGACTCAGTTCTTTGTTCTAATCTGAGATGTGAGGCCTAAAGCGATACATATGTGCCCCACAATAGTATATATATTGAAAGTTGTCATGAACCTCCTAGTGCGCTTTTACACAGCGCATGGAGGAGGGGAAGGAAGAATGGGATTTACGCGCAGGTTATACTACACACACATTTATTAGACAAAAAGTAAACAGTTCCCAAAAATAAAGACATACAAAAAGGTGATTGCGTACACAGTAGAGCTCACACGGCGAGTGTGCAGCAGGCAGACCACTGTGCACCGTGGCCACAGACAAGATATACAAATAATGATTAAGTTCGAGTAAACTTGGAGTACTCTAGGAGGCTCAACTGACTGAAGAGAAAACTGGGCTAGGAGCCGAAGCATAGCAGACAACTGCACAGGGAAGCTCAAGAAGAATTACTCACAGCACAGGAGCAGTCCGATTGTCCAAGTCACCAGTGAGCACACACAATCCCTTGTAGACACAGACCGTCATACGGCGATTAACGGCCGTATGATAGCACAGTGGTTCAGCGGTGCTTGACTGGCAAAGGCCACCTAAGTACAAACACTGCTGGCACCACAAATTGGGTACTCCTGGGCGAGGCGTGGGAAAGACAATTACCGGGGAGGAATCAGCTGGCTGTCAAGAGAGAGGGGGCGTGGTCGGACCGGCGAATGTTAGACAACACCCACACAAATGTGGGTCAAAGAGGCTACTTAACGGCCGCCGGCCAGAGCAGTAGCTACAGGCACGGAAAAGAAAAAGAACACAGACATAAACACAACAAGAGCTCAAAAGATAACACAATATATAAATCCCCCGATGCCCAAGCCACAGAGAACGGTCAGAACCGAGCCTACAGGAAACACTGGCTTGGTTCATGACAGAAAGTGGTATATTGTGAGTATTGTCATGGATTTCTATTGAAGAACTTTTATTGTGTGATATTGTGTTGTGGTATTTACAGTGGATATAAAAAGTTTACACACCTCTATTCAAATGCCAGGTTTTTGTGATGTAAAAAATAGACTAAGACTATGTCAAGGCATGGAATGGGTCTCATGCCCTCATCCTAATTTATAATCCTTTTATCTTGTTTTGAGGGCATGGGCCTCAGCCTTCGCCCTCGCTTTGAGTTGATTTTTGGGATTTTTTTCTATTTCTCCTTCATTATTATGATCCTGGGTTGCCATTATTGTTATTATTTTTATTCTGTCTTGTATATTCATTTCTCCGTGGGTTTTCTTCACAGTTTAAGTTTATCAGCATTACTTCTTATTATTATCATTATCATTGCCATGGTCTTTTCTCTCCTGAGCCTCTGTGTGATTGTCTGCTCTGCCCTACCCATCCTGTTTCTCTGTAACCATGCCCTGCTGCGGCAGTTTGCCCTGATTATGCCACCTGTTCTGTATTGTGTTTGATTGCTCCTGTGTGTGTTTATTTCTACCCCATCTGTGCCTCCTGATGAGTGTCATTCGTCATGCTGTGTGAACAACAAACTTCTGTTGCCTGATCGGACCTGTTTTTCCCTGACCTGATCCCGCCTGACCTGTATGTGAGTTTTGTTACAGCGTTTGAGCTGTCAGTTATTTTGTGTTTTTGTGGTTTATTTTTGAGCTTTGCACAATTGGCTGGCTCATAATTAAATCTTCGCTGAACTTCAAGTACTACATTTGGGTCTAATTCAACACCAAGCCGTGACAGTATGACACTCATCCAGGACCCAGCGTATTTAAAGTTTCGGCAAATAGGTCTCAGTGAAAGGAAAGCCTGTGTACCAACATCGAGGCCTATATCGAGGATGCCCGTGCCTCCCGCTCACCGGAGGAAGCCCTCTGCTGCCTGGAGTGCGCCGAGAAACTGGGTGAGGCGTTTCCAACTCGTCAACAGTTCCCTCAGCTCGCCTGTGTGCATGAGCAAAGCGTCGACATGCAGATTATCATCCGCGGGTTGATGGAATCATTCCCGGTGGAGGGTGAGGTGCTGAAGGAGGAAAGACTGAATTCATCCGGGGGAAGATGAGGACACCGCCGGCGCTGTGGGACACAGCGGCCCAGTTTCTCATCCCCGGCGAGGGAGCATCAGACTTCCATTTCCTCCTTCAGCACACCACCAGTGCATCATCATCAGGCATCCTCCTCCCATCTGACGAGTCACAGCTTTTCCCGATAGGTCTCGCCAGACAGATCAGGGGGAGCAGAGCGGGAATACAGGCAAGAACCCATTCATTTGTTAACATCATTTAATAAAGAGCTTGTCTGGTTCACGGTGGGGAGACTCAGCCGTGGCTGCCTTCTGCTACTGAGTTCTCTCCGCCTCCCTCTGCAATAAACTCTGCTGCCCTTTCCATCCACCCATCAACACCCGTTTCTCCCCCTTCTGTTTGTGTTTTTTCGGAGTGTTTGCCAATACTGGGTGGAAACTGGATTATCTGGGAGGAGTCTGCTGTTCTGGAGGGTCCACTAGCCGCAGCTTCTTCCACACCGGTGCCACAAGATAGCGAGGTTTGCTAAACTGGGGCTGCAACTATGGAATCCCTGTGTGAAGGTGACGAGGAGGAACAGGAGGAGCGTTGACAGGCTGTGCTAGCCCAGGAGGAGCTAATGCTGGACTACAAGTCGTGGCTCCTTCCAGAGCATGTGTCCCAGCTGGGTTGGATCAAGCTGGCAATGGATGTTCAGCTTCAGTTCCTGCTCCATGCCACCTCTCAGCCACAGTACCTGCTCCACTTCGCTCCCAAGCTCCAGTACCAGCACCACGTCTCTCCCCAGCTCCACCACCTGCTCCAGTTGCTCATGAGGTGCACACAACAGCTCCAGCCACCCCTGAAAATGCACATTATGGCTCTAGCTGTCCCTTATGTGCACGCAATGGCTTCTGCTATCCCTGGGGCACACAATGCAGCTCCAGCTGTTCCCACAGTACACACTTCTGTTCCTGCTCTGCCAGAGGTGCAGGTTCCTGTTCCTGTTAAGCTCGAGGGCCACACTCCAGCTCCTGTGGCTCATCCTGAGGAGGTCACCCATGCAGCAGAGGATCAGGAGCTCAGGCAAGCACTTTTCTTTACTTTTATAACATCTATACTAGTTAAGTCTTGCCTAGCTCCTGCTGTTTTTGGTGAGGCCTCACCCTGCCTTTCTCCTCCGTCCGAGGTGACTACAATGGGGGTGGTGCTCCAGGTGTTGGAGCCGGACGCTCCGGCACTATCCACCCAAGAGTTCGAGGAGTCCGCTCCACCCATCGTTATCCAAGAGACCGGCATGCCTCCAACCGTAGCCCAAGAGGCCGGGGTCAGCGCGAAGCAGTCATCGGTCACAGAGCATGGGCTCCTCTGTGCCTGGTTGGTGAGCTCTGTGCTTCTGCGGCCACTGTTCCACCTTATTCTCCAGTTTGGTCGCCTATTGACATTGGCAGGCCACCGGACTGGCCCTGCTTTCCGGACTGGGGGTTCTTGAACTGGGGCAGACCCCCGACCCATGTTGTTCTCTGGTCCGAGGGCCTATGGACTTTGGTAGACCCCCTGACCCATTGTATGTTGCGGACCGATGGCCCATGGACTTGGGTAGACCACCCGACCTGCTTTATTTTGGGTCTTGGGGCCTTGGACTTAATTTTGTCCATGAGCTGTGCTAGTTTTGGACATTGTCTGTATGTGTGTGTGTGTGTGGGGGGGGGGGGGGTTGCAGTTTGTTTCGGCCCACCTGGCCTTGAACCCCCACCACCCACCTTGTGAGGTTCTTTTGGTTTTGTTTCTGTTGTTCATGTTACCTTGGGGTCATTTGGAAGCCACCCCTTAAGGGGGGAGTACTGTCAGAGCGTGGGATCGGTCTCATGCCCTCATCCTAATTTATAATCCTAATATCATGTTTTGAGGGCATGGGCCTCAGCCCTCGCCCTTACTTTGAGTTCATTTTGGGGATTTTTTTTCAATTTCTCCTTTATTATTGTGATCCTGGGTTGTCATTATTTTTATTCTGTCTTGTACTGTATATTCATTTCTCTGTGGGTGTTCTTCACAGTTTAAGTTTATCAGCATTACTTATTAGTATCATTATACTACTGATACTAGGGGCAGTACTACTATACTATACTACTGAGCCACCGGACTCAGTTGGTAGAGCATCTGCCCCACACCCGGGAAGCAGGGGTTCAAGTCCCGGCCAGGTCATGCCGAAGGCCATATAAAAGTGGAACTTCCTGCCATCCAGCTTGGTGCTCAGCAAAAATGGAATGGAGGAGGGAAATTTGTGGCGGCGCCTTGCATGGCAGCGGCCCTCTGATTCTACACTTGGGTTGTGTGTGATTAACACAGTAGATAGGTGAAACACAATCTCGTTCTACTGTACATGATTGGTTGTACTGTGGGGATCATGAACTGATGAGACTGGATTATTTCTCAGTATGGTTTATTCATCTCAACTCCCCAGCTCTCTCTCTCTCTCTCTCAGTCAGGAAAAAGGAGGGAGAGCTGCGGTAAACCCACATACATTTATACCCACACATCAAACACAGAATCACACAACCAAGTCACATCCTTCTATTTACACTTAATCACTCCAAAGTCCTCTTTGCTCTTCTGTCTGACCCCAGGAGGTCAGACAGTCCTTTCAGGCTCTCGCTTCAGATCTTCTGACTTCCTACCAAATCTGCAGGTGGTCCAGACTCATTGTCCATCTGAGGCGTGATGTCAATACACACCGCAAGCTTAAAGTCCTTCTATGCTCGGGTCTCTGCAATGAAATATGTGAGCTACATAATGTTACCATTATGGGCGCTACAGTACAGTTGAATGACAATAAAGGGTGATTTAATTTTAATTTAATTTGATTTTTAATTTTTTTATCATTGCCATGGTCTTTTCTCTCCTGATCCTCTATGTGTGATTGTCTGCTCTGCCCCGCCCATCCTGTTTCTCTGTAACCATGCCCTGCTGTGTCAGTTTGCCCTGATTATGCCACCTGTTCTGTATTGTGTTTGATTGCTCCTGTGAGAATTTATTTCTGCCCCTATCTGTGTCTCATGATGAGTGTCCTTCATCACATAGTGTGAGCAACACACTTCTGTTGCCTGATCGGACCTGTTTTTCCCTGACTTGATCCTGTCTGACCTGTATGTGAGTGAGTTTTTGTTACAGCGTTTGAGCTGTCAGTTATTTTGTGTTTTTGTGGGTTTTTTGAGCTGCATCCGTTTGGCCAGCTCATAATTAAATCTTCGCCGAACTTTAAGTACTGCATTTGGGTCTAATTCAACACCAAACCATGACAGATAAATCATTTCAAAACTTCTTCCACCATTAATCTGACCTATAACCTGTACAACCCAATTGAAAAACAAACTGATTTTTTTTTTTTTCTGAGGTGCCATAAGGAGAGGTGGCCATGTCAGCAGCAGCTCTCTCATATCTTTGTGTTTTTATTTGCTAATTAGAAAGTAGAAAGACTCGGATTAACAAGTGGACCAAGTTTTTTTCTATTTTAGCCCCAGTCTCTCTTATTTTTTTCTTCCTCGGGGCACTTGGAGAACAATAGAGGTGGGGCAAACACATTTCACACATGTGACCAGCTGATTGTGCTGAGGAGGCCAGCGCTGCTGCCTGGAGCAAAGGCCCTCATCCCGGATGAGCTCAAGAGACGATGCCATGGGCAATGGGCTGGAGCCAAAGTGAGGATGATGAGGAGGAAGAAGCATAAGCCGGCTGTACCGATGTTCATCATGGGTAATGTGAGGTCACTGGGAAACAAGGCGGATGAGCTCACAGCGCTGGTCAGGAAACAAAAGGAATATCGTGAGTGTAGTATCATGTGTTTTACAGAGACACGGTTACACTCACACATCCCGGATATCAGTGTAGCGATTCCTGGCCTTAAGACTATCCGGTGGGACAGGGATGTTATAAGTAGCGGGAAAAAGAGGGGAGGAGGATTGGCACTTCTTGTCACTGAAAGGTGATGTAATCCTGGACACATTTATGTGAAGGAACAACGCTGTGAAGGAACAAAGTCTGTTCAGAAATGCTGGGAGTACTCCAAGTTCCAGGGGAGGGGATTTGGCTGGACAATTAATAATAAAGATAGAGCGTATGGCAGAGCTATTCAATTACAAAATCAGTTGGGCCACAATTTGAAATCAAGACATGTAACTGAGCTGCACATGTTCAGTGATCTGTTGAATGACAAATTTCAAACCAACACAGATGAATATGACAAAAAAATGCACTTTTTATTCATTGTCTTGGTTTTAAATGTGCGCTTGGCACATGACAAAGGGACATCAGAAGTGCATAAAAACACAATAACAGTGCTGGGGTTGAACAGAACTTGAAGTAGTAGAAATATTTTCTTCTTGAACAACAATTAAATAAATGGAAAAAAATTCTGTATACCATTTTGGTAACGTCTTATCAGGCATATCTCAAAGTGCATAAAACCTCAATGTGTGTAGAGGATGTGCTCGAATGATGAGGCTGAGTTTAGTTCTCAAATCAGCTTTATTGACAGAACACATCGTCTAGCATTCTCAAAGCAGGAAAAGAGAAAGAATCATATCTCATCACCCTTTTATATGTTTCCAGCATCAGAATTCAAGTCACATGGTGTTTTCAGTAAACATACAGTCACAAAGCATCCCTTTGAACCTTCACCATTGTCTCTCATTTCTTGATGAACCGGAAATCCCTCCGGGGCATCTTCTGTGGGACAAAAAGACCAATCTCACACCTCCTCGTTATCTTCTGCAGATTTGAGTCCTTTGTCCTTCCAGACGTGACACCCCCAATACGCATGCAGTCATATCTCTGTGGAAATGTGAGCCCACAATGTGTGTCGCCCACACTACCCCCCCCCAAAACGTCTAGTAAGGGCAAAACCTGCATGGCATAAAAAAAGAAAAACACAAAGCACTCCATATATCGCTAATCAATCCACCAACTGCCTGGGTTTTAACCTTTTGCCGAATCTGCTGCAACCTGGCTTTGCTGCACCTGCAACATCTCTCTGCATCTGTGGATTAAAGCTGTTAGCACCTTTCTGTGAAGATTCTGGAGAATGTCCTCTCAGCGGCCTGCCACGGCGGGGGGGCCTCGCGAGCTGCACTTCCTCATCAGCCAAAACAAAAGCGGGTTTGAGCCTGTTTATGCAAATCAACTCCCTTCTGCCCCCTAAATCTAGCAGAAAATGCTTCTGCCCGGTCTCCAGCACTCTGAACGGTCCGTCATAAAACGGCCGCAAACTTGGACGCTGAGCATCATGTCTAACAAAAACAAACTCTGCATTTTTTAACGCCTTTGGCACAAAAACGTGTGGGAAACTGTGATGGACCGGGCCAGGGAGCGTGTTTGCTCCCGAGTCGCTCTGCCACGGCTGAGCAGGGGGGCCATTTGGTGCGGGATTATCGGGGAGAAATTCCCCCGGCAAACGGAGAGGTTGTGCAAAAACTAATTCAGCCGGGGAAGCATGCAAATCTTCCTTAGGTGCAGAACGCAACCCCAATAAAACCCATGGAAGTTTGTCCACCCAATTTGTATCCGTCAGCGACGCTCTGAGGGCTGCTTTCAATGACCTGTGAAAGCGTTCGCATAAACCATTAGCCTGGGGGTTATACGCAGTGGTGCAATGAATCTTCACCCCCAAGCTGCGGGCCATCGATGACCATAGTTCGGAAATAAATTGGGGACCCCTGTCGGACGTTATGTCCGACGGTACACCGAAACGCGCAACCCACGCTGCTTTCTTTCAAAGGTCTTTTTATTATTATTAATTGAAGTATCAATACAATACAAAGTATTAGAAATTTTCATTTTTGTTTCAACCAAACAGTAAAAAACTAGAACTTAAAGCCAACAAATGTAAATGCTTCAAAGCACAAAAACCTTTAAATAAACAATAAAAAAAAAAAAAAAATACAAAGAAAAATTATGTGTGTGAGGTGGGGGTGGGGTAAAGGGGATATGAGCTACTCAGAAACTATAATCGTGGGTCTTTCAAAGAAATCAAGAAACGGGCGCCATAATTTATAGAATTTGTTTTCAGAGCCACAGACTGTATATCTGATTTTTTCTAAATCCAAACAGGACATTATATCTTTTATCCACTGTAAATGTGAAGGGGGCGAAGAGTCTTTCCACTTCAGTAATACAGCACGTCTGGCCAATAATAATGAAAATTTGAATACTTTTAATTTGGAACTTGGCAAGACAAGTTCTGGAGCCACACCAAAAATGGCGCATAATGGATCAGGTTTAATTTGATATTGCAGGACTTCAGACATAGTGATAAAAACAGAATGCCAAAAATTCATCAATGCAGGGCAGGACCAATACATGTGAAGCAAAGTGCCAGGAGCGCTACCACACTTTTCACAAGTTGGGTCTATATCCGAGTAAATACGTGCTAACTTAACCTTGGACAGGTGCATCCGGTGTACAATCTTAAATTGAATAAGAGCGTGACGAGCACACATTGATACAGTGTGAACCTGGCCAAGAATAGAGTCCCACAGTTCATCAGTAAAAGTAAAATTAAGATCTTGTTCCCAGTTCAATTTGATAGCGGCCAGAGAAGAAGATTGTAAATTTGAAATTAAATTATATAAAACTGACATTACCCCCTTAGAAGTTGGTTTAACTAATAAAAAATCATCTAGAAGATTATCAGAAGGTTTTTGAGGGAATTGTTTTGTCATGGTTTGCACATAATGTCTGACCTGGAGGAAGCGGAAAAAATGTGTAGAAGTGATGTCGAATTTGGTGGAAAGTTGAGAAAAACTTGCAAATTGACCATCAAAATATAAATCCGCAAAAGATTTTAAACCTTTTCTGTGCCATATATGAAATGCACTATCAATAGTTGATGGGGTAAATAAATGATTTGCGGCAATTGGACTTCTAATGGAAAAAAACTGAAGACCGAAATTTTTCCTGAATTGAGACCAAATTCTAAGAGACTGACGAACTACTTTATTATTACCCAGTGTAGACAAAGCAAGGGGAAGTGGTGAACCTAAAATTGCCGGTAGGGAAGTTTGATTGTCCACATGTGACTCCATAAGGATCCAAATAGGTGATTTGGGTTCCAGATAAAAATGTTTCCAATATAACATGCACCTGATATTTGCTGCCCAGTAGTAATATTGAAAGTTAGGCAGAGCCATGCCACCTACTGATTTGGGTCTTTGAAGAAAAACTTTCCTCAATCTCGGATGTTTACCATTCCAAATAAATGAGGTAATCAGAGAGTCCAAAGACTTAAAAAAGGATTTAGGAATAAAAATGGGGAGACATTGAAACAAATATAAAAACTTTGGAAGTAACATCATTTTTACAGAATTGATTCTGCCAATTAAAGACAAGGATAATGGGGACCATTTGGAAAGTATTAACTTGCACTGGTCAAGTAAGGGGAGAAAATTATTTTTAAACAAGTAATTAAATTGTTTAGTGACACATATCCCAAGATAATTAAAATGATCAATAACAACCTTGAAAGGAAAATTTTCAAAATCCTGAACTTGAATCTTTTCATTAATCAGAAACAGTTCACTCTTATTAAGATTAATTTTATAACCAGAAAACCTACTAAAACTATCCAAAATATTAAGTATAGCGGGTAATGAAGTAAGTGGGTTGGAGAGAAATAATAAAAGATCATCAGCATAGAGTGAAACCCTATGCTCAATGCCACCCCTACGAATGCCTAGAAAGTCCCGGCTCCCACGGATTGCAATAGCTAACGGCTCAACTGCCAAGGCAAAGAGCAACGGGCTCAAAGGACAGCCTTGCCTCGTACCACGGTAAAGTCTAAAATAGTCAGAATAGCGACATTTAGTTAACACTGAAGCTAAAGGACTAGCATAGAGAAGTTTAATCCAGGAACAGAAGGAAGGACCAAAACCGAACCTCTCCAAAGTAAAAAACAAATACTCCCACTCAACCCTATCGAATGCCTTTTCAGCGTCCAAACTAATAAGACATTCAGGTATGTTGTGGTGAGGAGTATAAATAATATTAAACAACCTCCGCAAGTTAAAAAAAGAATGGCGATTTTTAATGAAACCGGTTTGGTCCTGTGAAATTATAAAAGGAAGAATCTTTTCCAACCTTGAAGCTAACAACTTTGACAAAATTTTAACATCGGTATTTAACAAGGAAATAGGCCTGTAAGAAGCACAATCAACAGGATCCTTATCCTTTTTAAGCAACACAGTGATACAGGCCTGATAGCATGAAGGAGGAAGTGTACCAGAGTCAAGCGACTCTGTAAAAACTTGACAAAGGAAAGGGGCGAGGTCATCAGAGAATTTTTTGAAAAAATCAGCGGAAAACCCATCAGGTCCTGGAGATTTTCCTGATTGCATGGATGATATTGCCAGCTGAATTTCTTCTTTTGTGATGGGAGCTTCTAAAATTTGCCGAGATTCTGAAGAAATCGAAGGATTATCAGTAGAATCAAAAAAAATTTCCAAATCCTTTAAGTTTGTTGTATATTCTGAGGTATATAATTTGGAATAAAATGACCTGAAAATATCATTAATCGCTTGTTGGTCAGATGTCACCTCTCCTTTATCTGTCCTAACTCCAGTAATAATTTGCTTAGCTCTAATACCACGTAGTTGATTAGCTAGAAGTTTACTGGTTTTTTCGCCATGTTCATAAAATTCACTCTTGTTCCTTATTAAACAACCTTCAATTTGTCGAGTAGAAAGTAAATTAAGTTTAGTTTGTAATGTCATACGTTCCTTGTACAGAGCGGGTGATGGAGATTTAGCATATTGTCTGTCAATGTCCAGGATTTGATCTAAAATAGCCTTCTGTTCCTGTATTAAGGATCGTCTTTTAAATGCTGCCAATGAAATAAATTCCCCCCTAAGAAATGCCTTCATGGCCTCCCATATCGTTTTATTTGACATACCAGGAGTTTTATTTTCTTTCAAAAAAAAATTAATTTTAGAAGAAATATTCGCAACCAATTTTTCATCTGTAAGTAATAATGGATCCAATCTCCAATGCTTTCTCATGGAGTCACATCCATGGAGGATCATTTTAAGTACAAGAGGGGCATGATCAGAAACCGAGATGCTATCATAACTGCAAGAGCAAAGGTTATTAATTAATAAATTGTCAACAAAAAAATAATCTATTCTGGTATAAGTATGGTGTACGTGAGAGAAAAAAGAATAGTCCCTGCCGTTAGGATGTAAAAAACGCCAAGGATCTGTAAGGCTATATTCCTCAAGAAAAGACTTAACATAAGTTGCAGATTTATTAAGACTAGCAGGTTTTGAAGATGAGCGATCTAAGATCGGATCCATATACAAATTAAAGTCACCCCCAAGAATTAGAGAATGAGTATTTAAATCTAGAAGTTGCGAAAAAAGGTTGCGAAAAAAGTGCACATCATCAAAATTCGGTGCATACAGATTAGCCAAAGTGACATGTTTATCGCCAAGTTTACCTGATACTATTACAAATCGTCCATTTTTATCTGATACAACATTAGAGGGAATAAATGGGATATTTCGATCAATAAGAATAGCAGCGCCCCTGGCCTTAGCTTTAAAATTTGAATGAAAAAATTGTCCTGACCAACATTTTGACAAACGCAAGTGGTCGGAATCCTGCAAATGGGTTTCCTGCAAAAACAGTACCCCAGGCTTAAATTGCTTTAGACGTGACATGACTCTCTTTCGTTTAATTGGATGGTTCAACCCCTTCACATTCCAGCTTACCAAAGTAAGATTACTATTCATTCAAAGAGTAAAATTTATATATTATGTTGTGTAGCCCAAAGAATAAAGTGAGGTACGGGTAAAAAAAAAAAAAAGGAAGGGGTAAGGGGGGTGTAAATAAAACCATAACAAAAAAACAAAACAAAACAAAACAAAAAAAAAAAAAAAAAAAAAAATCCAACAACCAAACCTATAACAACACTCCAGCCGGTTGCAAAAAAACAGCAACCGCTCCATCTCCAGCTCTATTTTCATCCTAACAGAATGCTCCCATACAACTGGCTTCAATCCTGCATAATATGAACGTTTTACCCTAAAAAAAAAAATAAATAAATAAGATAAAATTAAAAAAAAGAATTAAGTAAACAACAACGTATAGGGAGCCAATTTTACCTTATTTTTGAACATCTGAAAATGCATCAATGTCCAGTCAGTGCAGCTTCAATGAAGTTACAAGCAGCCCAGCGCGGCAGCTGGTCAACCCAGAAATGTCCAGTTCAAGGCGAAAATTGCTGGTTTCTCTCCCTAGTTTGCATGAAGCAGGTGGCCTCCGAGACGGACGCCAGCCACTGGTTTTTGCCGTCTGGAAGAGTTATCCGGAGCCTGGCGGGGAAAAGAAGAGAAGGACGAAAACCTCTCTTGTACAACTCGGACATAACCTCCTTATATTCGGCTCGTTGCTTCTGAACGTCGGCGTTATAATCCTCGTAGAACTGAAGTTTATGCCCACGATATTCCAAAGTCCCACGGCGTCTCCGCACTTCTTTCATCACCAAGTCTTTGGTCCGAAACCGGTGGAAACAAATAATGACAGCGCGCGGCTTCCCATTCGGACTCGGCTTGGACATGAGGCTGCGGTGGGCTCTATCCAGCTCTGGGGGAGATGGCAAAGTTTGTGTGCCAAAGACGTCCACCAACAGCCCAACAACCCACGCTGCTAAAAATGCTCGCGCAACTTCTTCCGCTGTGGCTGATGTCAGAGGAATCGCCTCTGGCCAACGCGTGGTACGATCCACCATCGTCAAAAGATGTGTGTGCCCGTGTGATGATGGGAGCGGGCCCACCAAGTCAACATGCACATGATCAAAACACTTAGCGGGGATGTGAAAAGGTTCCAACGGGGCCTTAGTGTGTCTGTGTATTTTGGCTCGCTGACACGCTACGCAGGCTGCCGCCCATTCCTTGACCTGTTTGCGCAACCCGGGCCAAACAAATTTCTCCCCCACCAACTTAATCGATGCGTGCACCCCCGGGTGCGCGAGAGAATGGACCAAGTCAAAAACGCGGCGACGCCACGCGGCTGGCACCACGGGGCGGGGCCGTCCCGTGGAGACATCGCAGATTAGTGGGGGCATACCACTTTGTTGCTCCCTGTGCTCCAGCCTTAACCCTGTTGGTCCAGACTGGAGCGCGCGCACGTCCGCGTCGTTAACCTGCTCCGCAACCATGGCTGCGTAATCTAACCCTACACAGACCGGGGCTGCGCGCGCTCCCGCGTCGCTGCCCGGGCCCGCGGCCACGGCTACAGAGTCTGCCCCCATGGGGCTTGGTGGTGCTACCGTGCGCGAGAGACAGTCTGCCACAACATTGTGTTTACCCGCGACATGCTGAATATCAGTAGTGAACTCCGATATTGCGGCTAGTTGCCTTTGTTGTCGGCCTGACCAGGGTTCTGAAATTTTGGCCATCGCAAACGTTAGCGGTTTATGATCCACAAACGCGGTGAAACGTCACCCCTCTAACCAGAACTGAAAATGGCGGATGGCCAAGTGTAGGGCCAAAAGCTCCCTGTCAAACGCACTGTATTTACGTTCACTATCGCGCAAAGTCCTGCTGAAAAACGCGAGGGGTTGCCAGGTACCTGCCACAAACTGTTCAACTACCGCCCCCACCACTACATCGGAAGCGTCAGTGGTGAGTGCCATGCGGGCCGTTGGAACTGGGTGCGCTAACAAAACTGCGTTTGCCAGGGCTGATTTGACCTGGGCAAAAGCGCGCTCCCGCTCCGGAGACCATTCAACTTTATTTGCGGGCTTTTGTTTTTTTAACGCGGTGTACAATGGCTGCATGAGCCGTGCTGCGCTTGGGAGGAACCGGTTGTAAAAATTAACCATCCCTAGAAACTCCTGAAGCGCCTTGACCGTTTGAGGTTGCGGAAAATCCGTTATGGCACGCACTTTATCTGGAAGAGGAACCGCTCCTTCTGCCGAAATGCGATGCCCCAAAAAATCAATCTGCACCACCCCAAACTGGCACTTCGCTGGGTTAACTATTAACCCGTGCTCTGCCAGCCTCCGAAAAACTGCTGTGAGGTGTTTTTCGTGCTCGCCCTCGGACGTGCTGGCTACCAAAATATCGTCCAAATAAACGAACACGAAAGGGAGGTCGCGTAAAACTGCATCCATCATGCGTTGGAAAGTCTGCGCGGCCCCCTTGAGGCCAAAAGGCATGCGCAAAAACTCAAAAAGGCCGAAAGGAGTTATGACCGCTGTTTTGGGTACGTCTTGCGCGCGCACTGGAACCTGGTGGTAACCGCGCACCAAGTCTATTTTAGAAAAAATGCGCGCCCCCGCCAAATGAACAGAAAAATCCTGAATGTGCGGAATCGAGTAGCGGTCATGAGCTGAAACGTTGTTCAACCTGCGGAAATCGCCGCAAGGTCGCCACGAGCCGTCAGCCTTTGGGACCATGTGTAGCGGCGAAGCCCAAGAGCTTTTGGAGCGTCTAACAATGCCCAGGTTTTCCAGATTAGTGAACTCCTCGCGCGCGATGGCCAGTTTAGCTGGGTCCAAGCGCCGAGCTTTTGCAAAAACGGGAGGGCCGGTGGAGGTGATAAAATGTTCCACCCCATGTTTAGCCACCGTCGCCGAAAATGTGGGGACTGTGAGTGCTGGGAACTGAGCAAGCAATGTGTGAAACTTACCACCCGCAGCTGAGACGCTGGCATGTGCAGTCGGCGGGGCCACCCGAGCTGTGCAGGGAATAGAATGAAAGGACAGTGCATTAATCAGACGTCTATTAGCAAGGTCAACCAATAAACCATGTGAGCACAAAAAATCAGCCCCTAACATGTTGAAACTGACTGCTGCTACAATAAATGTCCACTCAAATGAACGGCCCTGTAAGGACAGAAGCATGGTCCTCTCACCGAACGTTTTAATCGCAGAGCTGTTCGCTACTGACACTAACACCCAGGGAGCTTTAGACGGCATCAGCCGTTCCGCGTAGGTGGGTGTGACGAAACTCAGCTGGGAGCCCGTGTCCACGAGGAACTGTTTCCCCGAGTGTGCATCCCTCAGGTAAAGCAGCTTGTTCTCGTCGCCGAGGGTCGCAGCTGCTACCGGCCCTCGGTCTTGGCGTTTCCCTGGCGCTTGAAGTTGCACGGCGGGACGCACCTGTGCGCTCTCTTTGCAAAACGGCGGTGGTAGAAACACCGGCCGTCCTCCGCTCCACGTCGTCTGGCCCCCATCGCCACCGTCGTTGGTGCGTCTGGCGCCTCGGCTGCTGGACCTGCGCTGTCTCCGGACGCTGTTCCTGGGCTAGCAGCCACGGCCGAAATCGTGTTCCACTTGTGGGCGTTGACAAGCCGCTGCGCCTCTTTGCTCAGCCCATGGTAGTCTCGCCTGGCCAATCGGGGCGACTCTGCCAGGGCCACTCTCACTGCTGGCGGCAGGGTCCGAAGGAAAAGGTGGGCGAAAATGAATTCGCCATCCTCAGAGTCTTTGAGTCTCAGCGTCTTCACCATCAGGTCCTCAGGTCTCTCGTTCTCTGACTCTGTCAACGTCAGGAGCCCCTCTGCTCGCTGTTGGACTGAAGGGGTGAAATGGCTGATCAGCGCGTCCTTCAATGCGCTGTACTTGTCGCTGTCTGGTGGATGATTAACCAGATCCTCCACTCTCTGGACCGTGTTGCTGTCCAGCTTCGCTACCACATGGTAGAATTTTGTGTCATCGTTGGAGATTCTCCGGAGGTTGAACTGCGCCTCGACTGTGCTAAACCATGAGCGCGGGCTGTGCTGCCAGAAATCGGGCAGCTGGATCGTGGAGGCGGCCATCAGGCTGGCTTCCGCCGAGCCCCGCTTGGGAGAATTCTGTCTGCTCATTCTTTGTCGTAGGTCACCAGTGTAGAGGATGTGCTCGAATGATGAGGCTGAGTTTAGTTCTCAAATCAGCTTTATTGACAGAACACATCGTCTAGCATTCTCAAAGCAGGAAAAGAGAAAGAATCATATCTCATCACCCTTTTATATGTTTCCAGCATCAGAATTCAAGTCACATGGTGTTTTCAGTAAACATACAGTCACAAAGCATCCCTTTGAACCTTCACCATTGTCTCTCATTTCTTGATGAACCGGAAATCCCTCCGGGGCATCTTCTGTGGGACAAAAAGACCAATCTCACACCTCCTCGTTATCTTCTGCAGATTCGAGCCCTTTGTCCTTCCAGACGTGACACCCCCAATACACATGCAGTCATATCTCTGTGGAAATGTGAGCCCACAATGTGTGTCGCCCACGTGTGCACTGTTAGTAGCATTAACATTTGTTTCCATTTTAAAATAAAATATACTACATTTTGGTCATAACTGACCTTGGCACATCACAAAGTGCATTTAGTTGAATAAAAAATGAACTGTCAAACACTGCAGTGCACAAACCCCTCAAGAAAAGATTGATAACATGAACAAACATTGCACATCCACTATTGTGGTTTGTTTTGTTTTAAATCATCACATGTGTGCGTAGGAACATCTTTTTATGATTGCACATTCCATGACTTACACATCAGTCAGCCAAAAATAGAGTTAAGGATGCAAAAAACACCCACTTAAAAACTTGAGTAATGACTTCAGTCTTGAAGATCTGAGTTTTTTCTCCAAAAGTTATAACAATTTTCTTATAGTTTTCTACTTTTCTCTGTAAATTTATCTAAATTTGAAACCATTTTCCTCAAATTTGCAATTTCCTCTTGTAAAATTGACTTTTCTTGTGCATTTGAGACTTTATTATAAATTTGTGGATTTTTATGGCTAATTTCTTGTGTATTTTTGTTTATTTTTTAAATAAAATTACTGTTTTTTTTAATAAATTTGAAACAGATTGTGGTAAAATTTTGACTTTTTTTCCTAATACAGTTTACAGTTTTGACCATAGGTTTGCAGAGCCAGAACAGAACAATAATTTAACTCTGATTTCAAAGAAAAAATATTAATAAAATTATATTTAATGAAATAAATAAACTTAAATGACCAAAGATGCAATTATTTCTGTTAAAATATTTCTATGTATTTATAGTTTTTTAGAATTCTCCTCCTCACACAGAGAGCAGGAAAAACCTCCCTTATTTTGAAATCCAAATGTTGGCAGGTTTAATTTGTCTGAAGGCTGTTGACGGATTAGTCATTGACTTCATTAATTTCGGTCATCTTAACTTGCCAGGTACATAATTATAATAATAATTAATCTTTATTTCAGACACACAAGCGGCTCCATATAAAATAAGGAGGGGTAGGGGCATCAGGGAAACAGTAAAAACAGCATAACAGTCTTTAAAAAGAGTTCTTGTAGAGGATGTTGTGCCAGTGTAGAGGTATATCTGAGACTGCTCTGCCTAGGGCTTATCAGGGTCTGTATGATGCTGTTTTCTGAGTCATCCAGACGACACATAAAATTGTACATAAGTTTCCTCAGTAGTGCCTTGCATGTAGGAATACCACATGTCACAAACAGCTGGCTGGCGCTGTGCCATCTGGGCACTTGCTTCAGGTGCCCAGATGTGTATGTGTTTTATGTATCCTGTGAGTTTATGGGATTGGGTACCGCCATTGTCTAGGTCTGTGTGTGTTATGTGTTTAGCTTAGGAGGGATTAATTTAATTTGGTGTGTGGCTGAATTTTATTTCAGAGACTATTTTAATTACATAGTGGAGCGTTCCACTGAGCCACTGTGTGGTGTGAATGGATAGGCCTGTTCCCCTCTGTATTGGTGCATGATTCAGGTGAAAATTGTTTGGTTGGGTAATTTCAGTGCTTGTGTGGCCGACACACATTGTGGGCTCACGCTGCCACAGAGATAGAACTGAATGTGTATTGTGGAGTGTCACGTCTGCAAGGACTGAGGACTCAAATCTACAGGAGGTAACAAGGAAGTGTGAGATTTGTCTCTTTGTCCCACAGAAGACGCCCCGGAGGGTATTCCGGTTCATCAAGAAATGAGAGACAATGGTGAAGCTTCAAAGGGATGCTTTGTAACTGTATGTTGACTGAAGACACCATGTGACTTGAATTCTGATGCTGGAAATGTATAAAAGGAGGTTGAAGTATGATTCTTTCTCTTTCCTGCTTGGAGAATGCTAGGAGCTTGTGTTCTGTCAAATAAAGCTGGTTTATGACTAAAACTCAGCCTCGTTATTTGAGCATGCTCCTACACTGGTGACCTACGACGGAGAATGAGCAATGAGAATTCTTCCGAACCGGGCTCGGTGGAAGCCAGCCTGATGGCCGCCTCCACGCTCCGGCTGCCCGATTTCTGGCAGCACAGCCCGCGCTCATGGTTTAGCGCAATCGAGGCGCAGTTCAACCTCCGGAGAATCTCCAACGACGACACAAGATTCTACCACGTGGTGGCGAAACTGGACAGCGACACGGTCCAGAGAGTGGAGGATTTGGTTAATCATCCACCAGACAGCGACAAGTACAGCGCATTGAAAGACGCGCTGATCAGCCATTTCACCCCCTCAATCCAACAAAGAGCAGAGGGGCTCCTGGCGCTGACGGAGGCAGAAAACGATAGACCTGCGGACCTGATGGTGAAGATGCTGCAGCTCAAAGCCTCCGAGGATGGCGAATTCATTTTCGCCCACCTATTCCTTCGAACCCTGCCACCAGCAGTGAGAGTGGCCCTGGCAGAGTCACCCCGATTGGCCAAGCGAGACTACCATGGGTTGAGCAAGGAGGCGCAGAAGTTGGTCGACGCCCACAAGCAGAACGCGGTTTCGGCCGCGGCGGCTAGTTCGGGAACGGCGTCCGGAGACAGCTTGGGTCCAGCGGCACCAGAAGCACCAACAACGGCGGCGACCGGAGCCAGACGACGCGGAGCGGAGAACGGCTCGTGCTTCTACCACCGCCGTTTTGCAGAGAGAGCGCACAGGTGCGTCCCACCGTGCAATTTTAAACGCCAGGACCGAGGGCCGGTAGCAGCCGCGACTCTCGGCAATGAGAACAGGCTGCTTTACCTGACGGATGCACGCTCGGGGAAACAGTTCCTCGTGGACATGGGCTCGCAGCTGAGCTTCGTCACGCCCACCTACGCGGAACGGCTGTCGCCTTCTAAAGCCCCCTGGGTGTCAGTGTCAGCAGCGAACGGCTCCACAATTAAAACGTTTGGTGAGAGGACCATGCTTCTGTCCTTACAAGGCCGTTCATTTGAGTGGACATTTATTGTAGCAGCAGTCAGTTTCAACATGTTAGGGGCTGATTTTTTGTGCTCACATGGTTTATTGGTTGATCTTGCTAATAGACGTCTGATTAATGCACTGTCTTTTCATTCTATTCCCTGCACAGCTCGGGTGGCCCCGCCAACTGCACATGCCAGCGTCTCAGCCGCGGGTGGTAAGTTTCACACTCTGCTTGCTCAGTTTCCAGCACTCACAGTCCCCACTTTTTCAGCAACGGTGGCCAAACATGGGGTAGAACATTTCATAACAACCACAGGCCCTCCCGTTTTTGCAAAGGCTCGGCGTTTGGACCCAGCTAAACTGGCCATCGCGCGCGAGGAGTTCACTAATCTGGAAAACCTGGGCATTGTTAGACGTTCCAAGAGCGCTTGGGCTTCGCCGTTACACATGGTCCCAAAGGCTGACGGCTCGTGGCGGCCTTGCGGCGATTTCCGCAGGTTGAACAACGTTTCAGCTCATGACCGCTACCCGATTCCGCACATTCAGGATTTTTCTGTTCATTTGGCGGGGGCGCGCATTTTTTCTAAAATAGACTTGGTGCGCGGCTATCACCAGGTTCCAGTGCGCGCGCACGATGTACCCAAAACAGCGGTCATAACTCCTTTCGGCCTTTTTGAGTTCTTGCGCATGCCTTTTGGCCTCAAGGGGGCCGCGCAGACTTTCCAACGCATGATGGATGCAGTTTTACGCGACCTGCCTTTCGTGTTCGTTTATTTGGACGATATTTTGGTAGCCAGCACGTCCGAAGGCGAACATGAAAAACACCTCACAGCAGTTTTCCAGAGGTTGGCAGAGCACGGGTTAATAGTGAACCCAGCGAAATGCCAGTTTGGGGTGGCGCAGATTGATTTTTTGGGACATCGCGTTTCGGCAGAGGGAGCAGTTCCCCTTCCAAATAAAGTGCGTGCCATAACAGATTTTCCGCAACCTCAAACGGTTAAGGCGCTTCAGGAGTTTCTAGGGATGGTTAATTTTTACAACCGTTTCCTCCCAAGCGCAGCACGACTCATGCAGCCATTGTACACCGCGTTAAAAAAACAAAAGCCCGCAAATAAAGTCGAATGGTCTCCGGAGCGGGAGCGAGCTTTTGCCCAGGTCAAATCAGCCCTGGCAAATGCAGTTTTGTTAGCGCACCCAGTTCCAACGGCCCGCATGGCGCTCACCACTGACGCTTCCGATGTAGCGGTGGGGGCGGTAGTTGAACAGTTTGTGGCAGGTACCTGGCAACCCCTCGCGTTTTTCAGCAGGACCTTGCGCGATAGTGAACGGAAATACAGCGCGTTTGACAGGGAGCTTTTGGCCCTACACTTGGCCATCCGTCATTTTCAGTTCTGGTTAGAGGGGCGACGTTTCACCGCTTTTGTGGATCATAAACCGCTAACGTTTGCGATGGCCAAAATTTCAGAACCCTGGTCAGGCCGGCAACAAAGGCAACTAGCCGCAATATCGGAGTTTACTACTGATATTCAGCATGTCGCGGGTAAACACAATGTTGTAGCAGACTGCCTCTCGCGTGCAATAGCACCACCAAGCCCTATAGGGGCAGACTCTGTAGCCATGGCCGCGGGCCCGGGCAGCGACGCGGGAGCGCGCGCAGCCCCGGTCTGTGTTGGGTTAGATTATGCAGCCATGGCTGCGGAGCAGGTTAACGACGCGGACGTGCGCGCGCTCCAGTCTGGACCAACAGGGTTAAGGCTGGAGCACAGGGTGCAACAAAACGGTATGCCCCCGCTAATCTGCGATGTCTCCACGGGACGGCCCCGCCCTGTGGTGCCAACCGCGTGGCGTCGCCGTGTTTTTGACTTGGTCCATTCTCTCGCGCACCCGGGGGTGCGCGCATCGATCAAATTGGTGGGGGAGAAATTTGTTTGGCCCGGGTTGCGCAAACAGGTCAAGGAATGGGCAGCAGCCTGCGTAGCGTGTTAGCGAGCTAAAATACACAGACACACTAAGGCCCCGTTAGAACCTTTCCACATCCCCGCTAAGCGTTTTGATCACGTGCATATTGACCTGGTCGGCCCGCTTCCGTTATCACACGGGCACACACATCTTTTGACAATGGTAGACCGCACCACGCGCTGGCCAGAGGCGATTCCTCTGACATCAACCACAGCGGAAGAAGTTGCGCGAGCATTTTTAACAGCATGGGTTGCGCGTTTTGGTGTACCGTCGGACATAACGTCCGACAGGGGTCCCCAATTTATTTCCGAGCTATGGTCATCGATGGCCCGCAGCTTGGGGGTGAAGATTCATCGCACCACTGCGTATAACCCCCAGGCCAATGGTTTATGCGAACGCTTTCACAGGTCATTGAAAGCAGCCCTCAGAGCGTCGCTAACGGATACAAATTGGGTAGACAAACTTCCATGGGTGTTATTAGGGTTGCGTTCTGCACCTAAGGAAGATTTGCATGCTTCCCCGGCTGAATTAGTTTTCGCTCAGCCGCTCCGTTTGCCCGGGGAATTTCTTCCTGATAATCCCGCACCTAATGGCCCCCCCGCTCAGCCGTGGCAGAGCGGCTCAGGAACAAACACGCTTCCTGGCCCGGTCCATCACAGTTTCCCACACGTTTTTGTGCCCAAGGCTTTAAAAAATGCAGAGTTTGTTTTTGTTAAACATGACGCCCAGCGTCCAAGTTTGCGGCCGTTTTACGACGGACCGTTTCGAGTGCTGGAGACCGGGCAGAAGCATTTTCTGCTAGATTTAGGGGGCAGAAGGGAGCTGATTTGCATTAACAGGCTCAAACCCGCTTTTGTTTTGGCTGAGGAGGAGGTGCAGCTCGCGAGGCCCCCCCGCCGGGGCAGGCCGCCGAAAAGACATTCTCCAAAGTCTTCACAGAGAGGTGCTAACAGCTTTAATCCACAGGTGCAGAGAGATGTTGCAGAGGCAGCCAAGCCAAGTTGCAGCAGATTCGGCAGAAGATTAAAACCCAGGCAGTTGGTGGATTGATTAGCGATGTATGGAGTGTTTTGTGTTTCTCTTTTTGTTATGCCATGCAGATTTTGCCTTACTCGACGTTTGGGGGGGGTAGTGTGGCCGACACACATTGTGGGCTCACGCTGCCACAGAGATAGAACTGAATGTGTATTGTGGAGTGTCACGTCTGCAAGGACTGAGGACTCAAATCTACAGGAGGTAACAAGGAAGTGTGAGATTTGTCTCTTTGTCCCACAGAAGACGCCCCGGAGGGTATTCCGGTTCATCAAGAAATGAGAGACAATGGTGAAGCTTCAAAGGGATGCTTTGTAACTGTATGTTGACTGAAGACACCATGTGACTTGAATTCTGATGCTGGAAATGTATAAAAGGGGGTTGAAGTATGATTCTTTCTCTTTCCTGCTTTGAGAATGCTAGGAGCTTGTGTTCTGTCAAATAAAGCTGGTTTATGACTAAAACTCAGCCTCGTTATTTGAGCATGCTCCTACACTTGAATTTTTTCGGGGGCGGGGGGGGGGGAAGATATAGGATCGTAGCAGAGTATAATATATTAGTATGGTGGTGCCCTAGGCTGGGAGGGGTGATGCCCCACCTTCGGCGGGGTGGCGTTACCTGGGATATAAAAGCCTGGTACAGGAGACATATTGTTTCCTTGCTGTTACTCCTGTACTTGCGGTAGGGTCTCCCCAGAGTGTATATAAGTTCTTGATAATAAACATTATAAAACATCACCCTGCCTCTTTATTATTTGGACACTACACCACCCACAACACAGCCTGTGTTACATCCATTCAATTGTCTCAACAGATCATCCATATATACATTAAACAGAATAGGGGACAAAATTCCACATTGGCGTACATCGTTGCTCACATGAAAGGGAGTTGATACAACGTTCTTCCATTTTACACACATGGTCTGATTGGCATACCAGAAAACCAGAATTCTAATTAAATACTTGGGGACACCTCTAAGGAGTAATTTCATAAATATACTGCTCAAAAAAATAAAGGGAACACTTTGAAAACACATCAGATTTTAATGGGAAAAAATAAACTGGATATTGAAATTGTGGCAGGCTAGTCCAGCTTACTCAGATTAAAAAGTGTTCCTTTAATCTGAGTAAACTGGACTAGCCTACCACAATTTCGATACCAAAGTGTTCCCTTTATTTTTTTGAGCAGTATAGTTTTTCATGATTAATTCAATTGAATGCTTTGGACGCATCGATAAAACTCAAGAAGACAGAGGAATTAAGGCTTCAGTACTCTGTCATTAATTCCTTTAGAGCAAATATACTCATATCAGTGGCATGCTTTCTTTTAAAACCAAACTCACTGTCAGAAGAAAAAAAACAAATATCTCCAACCGTGTGAGCAAAATTCTTTCCAACACTTTAGATAGAATACTAGCTAGAGCAATTGGCCTGTAATTCTCAACACTGTTTAGCTTTGCAGCTTTGTCCTTGATAACAGGAACTAGCACCACAGACACAAGAGAGTCTGGGAGGACACCATGGACTAAAAAACCAGTAAAACACATGGAGAGCAGTGGACAGAGCTTATTGCTTGCATTTTTGAGGTGTTCTGCTGCAAGGTCCAGTCCACAAGCCTTCCTGTCCTCAAGCATCATGGTTGCATCACACACCTCCGTGGGCTGAACCACCGTGTCCTCAGGGCAGTCTACACTGTCCATAGTGAATACATCATCCCTGACACAGCTGAAGAGTTCAGAATAGTGATCATGCCACATCTCAGCTATTTTCTCAGGGCCACTTATACCCTCTGTCAGATGGCAAGGAGGATTTAACATCATTAACATGACTTTAACCTCTCTCCAAAAATCAAAAGAATTCTTTCTCTGCAGGCTCCTGGCAAGTGACTCAGCCCACATTTTGTTCATAATACCCATCCATGGATGGATGGATATTGTAATAGCTGCTGAAGTCAATCCTAAGCAATTCAGTCACTCTTGCCTTGCTTACAGTATGAAGCGTCACCACAAGATTGCTAAGTGACTCATTATTTCATTACTCATTATCCCAGTGGGTTAAAACCACCATAAATGCCTCCAGTGCTTACATATCTCTTTTGCTTTTTTTTCCGTGTTTAAAGTGCGTTAATAAGCTCATGTTTCTCTCAGACAGCAGCTCTAGAAAACCTCTGCCTGCCCGACTGGAACACTCACGTGGACGGGGTGCTTCTGAACTCCACGCGGATGATGGTCACACGCGTTGTTCATGTGTGCGCTTGTGGACCATACCTTCATTCCTTCATATTTTTTTCTTAAACTTATATTTCCTTGGCATGGCCTGGGCCACTTGGAGGCTGGTTCTGGGCCGCATGTGGCCCGCGGGCCGCTAATTGACTCGTATAAAGACCATAGAGTTCACCAAGTCTACCCCAGTGAGCAGTGCTCCCCCGTGGTTATTTCTAGAAATTAAGATAGATTTAATTATCCAAAAAAAGGAAAGAAATTAGCAATTGAATGAAATAGGTTTTGAAACAAGACTGTATTTAAGAAATAGGTTTTACAATTATCTGGAAGTATAGACAGACAGCTCTAAAAATGAGCAAGATTATGTGTGAACAGGTGTCTTGATCCCTGATTTTAAGATAATGATATCCAAACGACTTTCAACGCAGCTTTCAGTGTCTGCAGCAGAAATGGTGGCTGTTATTACAGCTCTGCAGTGGGTGGAGGAAGTCAGACCTGACAGGGCGGTGATCTGCTCTGATTCCCTCGCTGTTTTAGAAAGCATTCAATCAAAAAGTTCATGCAGAGAAGAGCTTTTCATTTAACTTAACTGCAGCTTGATGAGACTCCACCAGTGTGGTATATGCTATGTATGGAGAAAGGAGTCGAGTCTCATCCATGTACTGAACCAACCACCCTTTATTATAGAACACAGAACTATTTATACAGTGGACCGTGCCCACCTGACATCACGCCAGGGGAGGGTATGGCAGCACACACACACACTACCACACTCACTACACCACAATTCCCCTCCCCCTTACAAAAATGGAAAACCACACACAGTCGAGACCCTCCCCAATTTAGGACCTGAATCAAGCACTAAGGAACACAGGGAAGGTTCAGGTTCAGGTTCAGGTTACTTTATTTGTACCCGTAGGTAGATTTGTTTTGCAGTTGGTGACATCCATATTTACAAGCCACTAATTACATTCAACATAGACACAAACACAGGCACACATCTTACAAAATAGGTAAATATAAAATATGTACAATATAATTTTTATAGCTTGTTCAACTCTTTGACAGCAGCAGGGACAAAGCTGTTTTTGTAGCGCTGGGTTCTACTTTTTGGGACAGCAAACCTCCGTCTGGAGGGAAGAAGCTGAAAGTTGCAGTGCAAAGGGTGGGAGTCATCATTTAAAATCGAGTCGGCCATCCTCTGTACTTGTCTGGTGTACAGGGATGTCAGGCTCAGCTGTGACTCACCAAGCAAACGACTGGACCATCTGACTACCTGATCCAAGGATTTCCTCTGTTTCAGTTTTATCTGACCAAACCATGACATTAAAGAAAAGGATAAAACAGATTCAATAAAAGCCCGATAAAACATAATCATTATGGTTCGGTCAATTTGGAAGCGTGCAAGTTTCCTCAAACAATGCAAATTTTGCTGACCCTTTTTGCACACCCTTTCACAGTTCACCTCAAAGTTCAATCCACTATCAATAATCGTCCCAAGATATTTGTACGATTGTACACATTCGGTGGTCTGTGCGGCGGATGATAAAATAAGGCAGCGATGCTGAGGTTTTAAGCAGGTTTATTATATCATACCGCCGTCATGAGCTCCTCTCCCGGCGCCGTGCATGCGCGCCGGGAGCGAGCCCACGGCTCTCAGAGAAGGAGAGGACACAAAGTCTGTGTCCAGCAGCAGCCGTTGTAGAAGTGAGAATGAGAGGTTGAGCATGGATTTCAGTCAGCTTATATACCAGTTACAAACAATGCATGAAAGGCATTCACAGCAGGGAGTATGGCATTTGCATTTGAGAGGCACAGACAGGATGCATGAACACAATGCATGGATGGCACATTAACCTCACAGCAGTGAAATGCATAAATGGCAGATTAGATCACAGCATGCAGCGGAAAATACCCAGGAGTAGCGAGCTGTCTGTCCCTGTGTGTTGTGGGGGTTTTCCCAAACCGCCACAGTCTGGCCTTTTAGTACGGTGACGTTGTGCCTGGGAGTTTTCCTCCTAAAGTCAATAATCATATCTTCGTTTTTGTTGTATTCAGCTGCAGGTAGGAATCCTCACACCAGTGAACAAAGTCATCAACTACTGGGCCGTGGCCACTCTCACCATCCTGGAGGAGACTGACAATGACTGAGTCATCAGCATACTTTATAATGTGTCTGTTGTCATGTCTGCTCCGACATACGTTTGTGTACAGGATGAAGAGTAGTGGTGACAACACACACCCCTGAGCAGAGCCAGTAGAAGAGCACTTTAGGTCAGACAATGTGCCATTGACCCTTACTCTCTGCGTCCTGTTGGTTAAGAAATCCAGAATCCAACCCACCAGATTATTGCTTAAATCAAATTGTTGCAGGAGCCTTTCAACTAAAATATGAGGTTGGATTGTATTAAAGGCAGAAGAAAAGTCCACAAATAAAAGCCTGGCGTGTGTCCCATTAAAATCCAGATGTTTGAAAAGCATGTCAAACAGAGTGACAGTGGCATCCTCCACTCCTCTGTGAGGCCTATAGGCAAACTGCAGAGGAGCCAATGCATGCTCAGTCTGCCTTAGGACCTCACATCTGACCAGTTTTTCAAAAATTTTCATTAAAATTGAAGTCAAAGCAACTGGTCTAAAGTCATTTACCGTTTTAGGACAGCTGGATTTTGGAACGGGAACAACCACGGCATCTTTCCAGATCTTAGGCACATGTTGTGTCTGTAAGGACTTATTGAAAATGTAATGAAATATAGGACTCAGTTCATGTGCACAGGACTTTACCAGGCGCCCACATATATTATCAGGGCCCTGACTTTTGTTCACTTTTACAGCAGAGAACTCCCTTTTAACATCCTGCATCTCAATATTAAAGTGCTGATTGTCTTTGAGTTTCTGTTTCAAGGGAATAATGAACTGTAGGAAACTGACCTCTCACATTCACACAAAAATAACTAAAATCAGCATTTTTCTACTAAATGCACAAAATAATCCCCAAATAGTATACAATCATACACACATGCACACCAGCGCTATATACATATATATATACTGCTCAAAAAAATAAAGGGAACACTTTGAAAACACATCAGATTTTAATGGGAAAAAATAAGCTGGATATCGAAATTGTAGCAGGCTAGTCCAGCTTACTCAGATTAAAAAGTGTTCCTTTAATCTGAGTAAACTGGACTAGCCTGCCACAATTTTGATATCCAGCTTATTTTTTCCCATTAAAATCTGATGTTTTCAAAGTGTTCCCTTTATTTTTTTGAGCAGTATACATGCAGAGTACTTAACACTAGAAGACCCAGAGAGGGGCCATTTGGCCTTTTTGGCTAGAAAACCCATAGGGGGACCATCAAGTGGCCACAAGAGGGCTAATGTCTGGGTCTTCTTAAGTCACCCCTATGTCTACCGGCAGCCAGAGGTAAAACTGGCCCAGGGGCTCAGGACAGCCCCACGGCATGAGCGCCCCTAGCTGCCATCTTCCCCCAGGATCGAAGCCACCCTCCCCAGCGAAAATACCCCTTCTCGCCATCAACTGCTTCTCCCCTCTGGCTCCACAGTGCTGCTGTCCGGCACGCTGTCCCTCCGTGCCTATCGGTGTGCTCTCAATCGCCTTCAACACCGCTGTCGTGGCTCCAAACACTCCGGCCCCCTGTGGCCGCTTTCCAGGGAAAACCAAAGCCCACCTGTTGGCTCCGCTTGCTGCCTTGGGCGCCTTGCCATACCGCCCAGCGCCCTCGTCCAAGGCGCATGGAGCACTGAGACACTGAGACACTGCCCGACCTCCATGAAGCACGGCTGCTGCTGCTCCCTCCCAGGGCTCACAGCATTGCTTTCCCGACCCAGGCACTTCGCTGCTGCTCCCAGCACCCTCGTCCCAGGTGCGCCGCTGTGCTGTCTCCGTGCCTGGTCCTAGCTGCTCTCTCCCGGGGCTCTCAGCTTCGCTCTGGTCGGCGTCACTCTCCGACCCAGACGCCTCGTCGCTGCTGCCAGCACCCTCGTCCCAGGTGCTCCGTTACGTCGTCTCTGCTCCCAACTGTTGCTGCTCCTCCCCGGGGCTCCCAACCTGCATGGACCCGCTCTCCCGCTGCCTAGCCTCCAACTGCGGGGATGACTCCCGTTGCTGCTCTCCTTCTCCGCTGTTGTCACACACCACGCCGTCAAACTCATCAGTGCTCTGGTCCTGCACCTTTCTGCGCTTCCTGGCTGGCCCGCCATCTTCAGTGACCGGGGACTCCCCTACTTGTGGCCCCGGTCCCACCTCGATGTCTAGATGGTAGCCTGGAGCTCTCTTTCGGCGTGCAGTTAGCTTTGTGGCTACCCTACCCATAGACAATGAATGGGCCGTTAGCTTCTCCAAGCTAACTAGCCTAACCTCCTTTGGCGCCAAAACTCCCGCCACCCACAGCTTCGTGATCCTTGTCTGTCAGCAAAAAATTTGGCCAGCCGCTCAACAGCATCCTCGTACACCTCCGTCTCACCCAACGTACTGAGGATTCTTCGGCCCTCCGTACTGAGATGGTGGGTCAGAAGTGCTCGTCGTCATCTCCCATCGAGTCTGCTGAATCCCAATGCCCTGCTGTAATCCTTGAACACGGCCTGCCACTTCGGCCACAGGATCACTGGCACTCCTGCGTACTCCAGAAAAGGAACCGAGGGTTGAGGTAACCCATACGCTCCCATATTTTCGGTATTACCCGCTTTTTATTCTCGTCACCAAAGCTATGTATGGAGCAAGGAGTCGGAGTCTCATCCATGTACTGAACCAACCACCCTTTATTATAGAACACAGAACTATTTATACAGTGGGCCGTGCCTGCCTGACGTCACGCCAGGGGCGGGTACGGCAGCACACACACACTACCATTCTCACTACACCACAGTACAGACATACAGTTTTGCTGGGTGCCGACACACAAGGGTATAAAAGGAAACAAATATGCAGATAAACTTGCCAAAACAGCTCTGAAGAAAGACATAACAGTGACTGTGCCACTTGGAAAGGGAGAGGGTAAAGCCATTATCAAGAAGACTGGAATGAAGGTTTGGCAGGAGGTGTGGGAGAAGGATCAGAAAGGTGGAGCCTATTTTACAATTCAAAAATCTGTTTCAACAAAGAACTATACTTTGTTGAACTTCAGTTCAACAAGTGATCGAACAAGTGATCGAACTTCACTTCAATCAGTGAAATCCAAACTTCACACCCGGACAGTTTTGTGGTGGTTGTGGGGGATTTTAACCACACCAGCCTAAAGACTGTGCTCCCCAAGTTTAAACAATGTGTAGACTTTAAGACCAGAGGAGAGAATATGTTGGACTTAGCGTACACAAACACAGATGCATATAAAGCGATACCCCGCCCCCATCTCGGCCGTTCTGATCACATGTCCGTGATGCTGCTGCCTGCCTACAAACCTTTATTGAAGCGCAGCAGGCCAGCAGTGAAACAAATCAGGATTTGGCCAGAGAGTGCAACCTCTGCACTGAAAGACTGTTTTCTGCACACAGACTGGAAGGTCTTCAAAATAGCAGCCTCCCAGGAAGACAAGACAGATGTGGAGGAGTATGCTGATACAGTCACCAGCTACATCGCGAAGTGCACAGAGGATTTCACTACAGTGAAGACCATCACTATGCGGGGTAATCATAAGCCCTGGATGACTGCAGAGGTGCGCTCGCTGCTTACAGCCAGAGATGCAGCCTTCAGAGCGAAGGACAGGATCGCCCTCCGCTCAGCCAGGTCTGCGCTTTCAAAGGGAATTAAGGCGGCAAAGCACGCCTATGCGGAGAAAATCCAGGGACACCTCTGTGACACTAGGAACACCAAGCAGATGTGGCAGGGAGTTCGGACACTGACGGGCTTTAAGTCTAGGCAGGGGGTCGATGATGACGACGCTTCGCTTCCAGACAGGCTTAACGACTTCTTTGCACGTTTTGAAGCATCAAACTCGACAATCAGAGGGAGGGCTGGCCCACCCCCACCATCGGTCGGACCAGCTATTACCATCAACACAGCGGACACACGGAGGACCCTAACCAGAGTCAACCCACGCAAAGCTGCAGGTCCAGACAACATTCCGGGACGTGTGCTCCGAGACTGCGCGAGTGAGTTGGCGGATGTCCTGACTGACATTTATAACATCTCCCTGAGTCAGGCCATCGTTCCCAGATGCTTCAAGACCTCTATCATTGTACCGGTGGCAAAGAAACCAGTGGTGTCCTGTTTGAATGACTATCGTCCTGTTGCACTGACACCAGTTGTGATGAAGTGTTTTGAACGGCTTGTCAAACCACACATTACAGCCTGCCTCCCTGCATCACACGACCCGCTCCAGTTTGCATATCATTCAAACCGCTCCACGGAGGATGCTATAGTCACCACCCTACACTCTGTCATCACCCACCTGGACCAGAAAGACACCTACGCCAGACTCCTGTACATTGATTTCAGTTCAGCATTCAACACCATTATTCCCCAGAGACTGATGGAGAAATTACTCCTTCTCGGTCTGAACACCGCCACATGTCTCTGGATCCTGGATTTCCTGACTGAGAGACCTCAGTCTGTCCGGGTTGGAAACAACATCTCCAACTCTGTCACGCTGAGTACCGGATCCCCTCAAGGCTGTGCACTCAGTCCACTGTTGTTTACACTTCTAACACATGACTGTGTATCCAGACACGAGGGGAACCAGATTATTAAGGTTGCAGATGACACCATGGTGGTGGGACTTATTCAGAGGGATGAGGAATCAATGTACAGGGAAGAAGTGAGAGACCTGGAGGGCTGGTGCAGGGAGAACAATCTGGTGCTCAACGTGGACAAAATGAAGGAGATGATTATCGACTTCCGGCGGTCACAGCCTGAGCATGTCCTCCTCAGCATCGGCGGCCATTTAGTGGAGAGAGTAGAGAACATCAAGTTCCTCGGAGTGCAGATCTCGCAGGACCTGACCTGGAGCAAGAATTCCTTGGAGATCAGGAAGCGGGTTCAGCAGAGACTACACTTCTTGAGGAAACTCAAACAGGCCTCTCTCCCCATCTGCATCCTCAGGACCTTCTACAGAGGTGTGGTGGAGAGTGTTCTGACGTACTGCATTGCTACATGGTACTCCAGCTGCAGTATGTCAGACAAAAAAGCCCTGCAGAGGATAGTCAAGGGGACGGAGAGGGTAATTGGAGTCTCCCTCTCCTCTGTCCAAGAACTTTTTTGGAACCGTTGTAGGAGCAGGGCACTGAACATTGTCAAGGACCGTTCTCACCCTCTGCATAAACACTTTGAACTTCTTCCATCTGGTAAACGATTCCGGAGCATCAGAGGCAGAACCACCAGACTGATCAACAGCTTCCTTCCACAAGCTGTCAGGATGCTGAACAGCTGACCCGGAATCTCTCATACACACTACTGCACCTATGGACATTTTGTATATTATAGTTAGTTATTCTTTTTCCCCAAGTATGTCTCAGGGATGTGTGAATGGATGGGGAGGGGGGGGGGGGGGTGGAGCTATGTGGGAGTGTGTCTTAAATCATGCTGCTTCTTATATGGATGCCGAGAGAAACGCAATTTCATCTTGCCTGCACTACAGCTGTATGTACAGCAATATGACAATAAAGCTTGATTTGATTTGATTTTAAAGAAAGAACTAGAAGGGAGGAGGCCATCATGACAAGACTCCGAGTGGATCACACAAACTTAAATGGTACATTATTTGCTATAAGAAAAGGAATGATGATAATTGTGCACACTGTGGCTGTAAAGAAAATGTCTGTCATATTGTTTTTAAAGGCCAAATGTCACGTAATTTTTTTTTCTAAATGACAACGAATTTAGATAAAATACACATAGCTTAAACCAAATATTCATACCGGAGACCATATCACCCACCTGTATTTACATAATTGCACAAAATACACCAGGTGAAGGCCCCACCTTGCTTGCTGGCTTGTGACAGCCAGTCCAGACCACGCCCATGTTTTTGACATCACCAGTTGTACCCTGGCTGCCCTGCCTATCCACATTCACACTTATCAACATTGGACAATCATGACGGAAAGTGACAGCGATTGTGAACAAATTAGTTTAGTTTTGTCTTTTTTTTTTCTTTTTTTTTTGTCAGTGGTTCAGACAGTGACAGAGGCATAGAACCTTACAGGTTCGAGCCGTCCGAGATGGAATCAGATGCTTTGTCTGATGACAACAGTTCCAACGATGACCAGAGAGCAGAACCAGTGGAAAATGTCATTGAACTGGACATTAATCGCCTCCAGAATTGCGAAGCCGAAGGGGGTCTGTCCAGGGCGCCCCATAAAGATTTTTCGGAAGCCATTATTATTACAGTGGAGGAGAGCCGCTGCTGTCAAGAAATTGACCAGATCAATATGAAAATGGAGGCGCATACCTGTCAAGTGAGACGTTTTCGCCGTATTTTAATACCGTAAAACACGGCTATAAGGGACAGCGGAGTAATAATGGACATTTCTCTGGGAAATGTTTTCATACCTGTCAAGTGAGACGTTTTCGCCGTATTTTGGTGCCAAGCGCGGCTGTGGGGGACGGCGCAGTGGTGGACACTTTTCTGGGAAATGTTTTAAATGTAGTTTGTGTTGTTATTGTCAAATATTTTAAGGAAAATATGGGGAAAATGCAATTTTAGCAAAAACGGGCGTATTGCCATTTCTGTACGCCCAAAACAAAAACATACGGGAAAAAAAATTAAGTGTCTTGAGGAGCACTCCTGTGCGTGATCCCCCACAGCTGGTGCTGGCTCAGCCTGAGCTATTATCACTACAACGAGAAGTGTGGAGTCAGTCATTAGTTTGATTGTCTGGGCGGGCTGATCGCTCAGCTTGAGCTATTATCACTACTGTTCGAAGTGTGGAGTCAGTCTGGGCGGGCTGATCGCTCAGCTTGAGCTATTCTCACTACAATGAGAAGTCATTAGGACAATGGTTTAACACGTTCAGCTGTGCAGCGGTTGCGGAACAGACAGAGATCGCCTGACAAATACAGAATTCTGCCTTTTTTTTTTTATTTTGCGCTGGACGCTGAGTTGTGTTGTTATTGTCAAATATCCATGAATCCTTAAAATATTTGACAATAACAACACGAGTTGCATTTGGGGCATTTCCCAGAGAGGTGTGCCTTGTTGCTCCGCCGTTCCTTATAGCCGCTTTTTACGGTGTTGAAGTACGGCGAAAACGTCTCACTTGACAGGTATGAAAACATTTCCCAGAGAAGTGTCCCTTATTACCCAGCTGTCCCTGATAGTCCAGTTTTAAGGTATGGGTGAAATATCCAATTTTTTCTTTCTTGTTGCTCACTTCAACCTTCCAGTCTCCATATAAACAATCAATTGAAATACCCCAAGCATCAAACTAGGGTATAATCGATTTCGTCACTTCCGCCTTCTCCCCCAGGCGATTCCAGGGGCCGTGTCAGGCCAAGCGCGGCAGTTTTAAATTAACGAATATTCCGTTGTTACTGAAGCATATGCACTAAGACCCGAACGGATCGGTTCCCTTTTATATCTAGTTTCAAGATATTTAAAGTACCCTGTTACGTGACATTTGGCCTTTAACTGCTTATTGTATTCAGCTGAATGAGAAGCACTACAGGAGAGGATACAAGAGGCAGGAGGGGACTGGAATATAATGGGGGTTCTGGGATGAGACGGAGAGGGAGTCAGAGCAACCAGGAAGGCTCTATTTAGCTTTATAAATGATACTGGGCTTATAAGAATATAGATTTCATGGGAACCAGGACAACGTGACATGATGTTGCATATAGGTGGCGGTATGCACCTATAAGCTGTTTACAATCTGCCAGTAAACTGAGAGAAGAAGATGACGTCATTAACAGGCGCAGGTACCCGAGTAGATCTGGCAGCTCGAGCGTGTGTGGTACCTATACCAGTTCTGTGGACAGAGCAGAGGTGGACCGACACCGAGAATCGGCTGATGTGGATTAAAATCTGAAATGGAGTCGAGGAGAGAAGGTTCGTTTACGTCCTGTTACCTTGGAAACACCAACCATGATGCTAAGCTAACGTTAGCCTCCTCCTGTGTCCGCGGATCCTTCAAAAAGCCTTCATGTGTTTGTCAGCAGATTCTGGAGATTACTGCAACACGGAGCGAACGGTACGGTACAGAACGTTCCGTCGGCGTTCCGAATATGTTCCGTACAGGACGTCTAAGGCTGGATTTATGCACCCGCATCAGGTCGACGGCATTACCGACGTCCGTTGCAGACGCAGTGATCTGCAATTTTTTTCTTGTGCGTTGGATGAAATGCTTTGTTCCGTTATCAAAACGGGTTTCAGCTGATGTATAGAGTGATTTGTTGTCGTTGTGTGTTTGAACACAGGTCAAGTGGACCCCTGACCAAGTGAGCACCCCAAGTGGACCCCGGGATCCAATCTGTGCACGTACATTTTCAATCCAATGATTTAAAAACAGATTAATAATAGAATATGTTGGACAGAAAACAAGGACTTCATTATTTTTACTGTCCCCACTGACCGTACAGAGCTTGGCAAAGAGGCATTTTTGTACTCCGGTACCTCAACTTGGAACTGGCTACAGCAGAGTCTGAAGTTGTCTAGTTTGATTCACTTAGGAGATTTTAAACTTCTTATTGGGTCACTAGAGAAGGCATCATTGGGAAACTGTTCTTGCTCTCTGCACGTTTTCTTTGTTGTTTTGTACTGATTAAGGTCACTTAGGCTGCATTCAGAACAGGATAGTCCGGGGGTCTCTGTTCGATTGGGCGGGAAATGGCGATAATTTTCATACCTTCGTTTGGTTTGGTTTGCATTTACACTGCAGCGGACCAAACTGCCTGGACAACATCATGCAGTTACATCAGCTGCTCATTTGTGGCGCTGTAGCTAGGGCTGCAGCGGTAGAGAAATTTCCCCTGCGGTGACGGTAGATAGCTCAACACCTCGGTATTACTGCAAGTTTTTTTAGGACCCTGTGGTCTCGTAATTTAAACGGGGTTCATAACTTGTGTGGCAAATGATTGAAGCTCTGAGAAACTTGCTGCAGCTCTGCTGTCAACTTTATGTGTGTGACAATTGTGCAGAGCTCCGGTCTTACTAGGCATGAACTGCTGATTCTGTCAAAAAAAAAAAAAAAAAAAAGATCATTTTCATGAAGCGGTGGCGGGAACTCCAGTATTTCAACTATGCCGCGTGTGGACTGGAGACTGCAGTGACATTTGGCTTATTTAAACATGGGACAGTCTCTGTTCAGAACCCTGCATGGCTCCTGTCTCTGTGATTTTTGGATTTTTTGCTGCTGTCTGAAAAATCACGTTCAAACAAGCAATGCACTATGCAGCGGTTGTTTGGCTCTCGGAGCTCAATTGTCAGGATCCTACACACTCTGCTCAGAAGGAAATGACATGCTTTGTGCCCTTTCAGTGCTCACTGTCATGGCTATATTTAGCAAGGAGTCCAAACGCTTCCACAACTGCCTGCTGGAGTCTGTCTGGTCAGAGAGAGCCCCACATGTTATTGACGCTGCCAGCACCCAGTGCTATGGAAGTTTCCACAGTACTGGGTGTTGCCGCCATCAGTACCCGATGTAAACATGCTGTTGGCAATAAAAATACACTTTACATGTATTTTAATGAGATGTAAAATAAACTTTACATCTTGTTGTTCATAAGTGAACGAGATGTAGTCACATACATAAAAAAGTGAACACCGCGGTTGTTGCTTTTGCTCGTTATCCTCCGTGGGAGGCTTGTCCATAGCGTGGTATTATGTAATTACGGGTATCGCGACAGCACTAGCTGTAGCCAAAGCCACCACTGACTAAGAAGAAAAACATTTTGGCGAAGAAGAGAAATCCGGCTCATCAATTGGCCAGGACCAAAAACTTAAATCTGTTCCCTTCAGCTGGGTTGTTTGTCCGCCACAAACAAATAAAAGTAAAAAAACTCCACTGTCCATATAAACCCCCATGCCGCCATCATATCGCTGAAGTTTTAAAAACCTCAGTATTCTTGTGTGTACCTACAAGCAGCTGAGAAATCTGGTCCTCAGACCAAATATTTGTCAGAACCTGCATCTCCTCACTACTCCAAGTCTGTCCACGAGACATTTTTTTAACTTTTCTTCTTGGCTTTCTCCGGTAAAAGGATTTCTTGGATCCCCGCAGTTGTCTTTATTTTCTACCCAAAAGGTGCTACGGTACGCCACTTCCTCTTATTACGTGTTGCTATAGTTACACAAATGCCGAGGGGCACTTCCGTCCTTTGGTCCACTGGATACTCCGTTGGGATTCACATGGCAAGCGAAGCGCACCAGACTTCGTTTCTAAGCGAACCGAGACCCCCGTTTTTGAGGGGACCAGACTTCGCTTGTTTGATGCGCACCAGAGTTCCAACGTGTGTTCAGACTGCACCATGCAAACTGAACTATCCGCAGATAGTCCTTTGGTCCGGACCAAACAGTGGCCGTCTGAATGCACCCTTATGGCCCTTTTCCATTAGTATCGCTTTGGCCTTACTCACTTCTACTCGACTCGCTTTCTAGCCTTTTCCACTGTACCCAGCACGGTTTAACAGGCGCTATTTTCGTGCCTGTTTGAGGGCAGGGTACAACCGTGCTGAAGCGAGCCGAGATGTGACGTCAACAGACTGCGAGCCGCTGATTGGTCAGGGCGTAACGTCACAAAAGCGTCCGTCTTCAGTGGAATCTTTACGACCACCATTTGCAATATTTCACGGACTAACTCGGTCACGGAGTAAATACGATATTAATACAGACAGCGTTGTAGGTTTTGCGGAAATTTATTTATTTTATTTAGCGAATGCAAAGTCCTTAAGCCAAGCAGTTGCCTCCTGGTTTGCTGTATGGAGGGTGTGTAATCCTCCTTCCAGTCTTTGGAGCGGGCAGGCCTCTATGATGTGTTCCATTGTTTGCTCCTCTCCACATGCGCACAGTGGGCTAGGGCTACTGCCCCATCTGTAAAGGCTGGCCAAGCAGGGGCCATGTCCAGTCCTGAAGCGATTGAGTGTAGACCACTGTCTCCTTGGGAGGTTGGTGCCCGGGACCTGTTGGTTGGGGTTTATCACCAGCTGTTTGTTTGGGACCTCCTTGGTCTCCCATTCCTCTTGCCAAGCTGTCTGGATGGTAAAGTCAGCTGGGGGAGGGTTTTTCCAAATCGGCCGTCTGGATGAAAGTCGGGCAGTGGGTGGAGTGTAGATATCTGCATGGATTGGTAAGTGAGGAGAATCTTTAACTTTTTGGAGCATCCTTTGAGTTAATGCTGCTCGCCGGATGTGTGGAGGGGCTATGTTTGACAGTACAGAGAGCCAGGGGAGTGGTGTTGAGCGGATTGTTCCAGTTATAGTTCTCATGGTTGTGTTGAGCTGGGTGTCCACATGGTGTGTGTAAGATGACCTGGACCAGACAGGGGCACAATATTCTGCTACAGAGTATGAAAGGGCCAGTGCTGAGGTGCGCAGGGTGGAGACTGCCGCCCCCCATTTTGCACCAGCGAGCTTGCAGAGCAGGTTGTTTCGTACCTTCACCTTAGCAGCCGTCCCCTTTAGATGTTCCTTGAAGGATAAGGTCCTATCAAGGGTCACTCCAAGATAAGTTGGATTTGGGGCATGCTTAAGCTTGAGTCCGCTCAGGTGGATGTTTAGTTCTCTGGCAGCTTTTGCATTGTGGAGATGGAATACACTGGAGACGGTTTTTGCTGGGCTTGGTTTTAGGCGCCAGATTTTGCAGAACTGGTCCAGTTTGGCAAGATCTTCCGTGAGCACCCGTTCCAGTGGTTCAAAGTCTGGTGCTTGGAATGCCAAACAGATGTCGTCTGCATAGGTGAATTTGCGGGATTTTGTAGTAGGCAGGTCGTTTATGTAGAGGTTGAACAGAGTTGGAGCTAGAACTGAGCCTTGTGGGAGTCCGTTTTTCTGCATTCTCCATGCACTTGTCTTCTGACTGAGGTGGACTCTGAACCTTCGGTTGGTCAGCAGGGTTTTTATAATTGCTGTTGCCCAAGCAGGGATCGCCTTTATAAGTTTCAGGAGGAGGCCTTTGTGCCAGACCGTATCATAGGCGGCTGTAAGGTCGAGAAACACAGCCCCTGTCTTCAGTCTGCTCTCGAAGCCATTTTCGATGAAGGTGGTTAGGGCCAGTACTTGTTCTCCTGTACTGCGGTCCTTGCGGAAACCTGCTTGATCCACACTTAGAATATCCTCTACCTCTGGGGAAATGCGTTGCAGAATTAGGCGCTCCATGATTTTGTAAGGAACGCTGAGTAGGGAGATTGGGCGGTAGCTTGCTGGTAATTTGTGGTCTTTGCCAGGTTTTGGGATGGCAATGACCTTTGCTGTCCGCCATTTCTTTGGGATCGAGTTTGTTTGTGTGATCCTTGTGTAGAATTGTGTCAACCAGGTTAGGGCTCGGGGGCCAAGATTTTTCATGAATTCTGGGAAGATGTTATCGTATCCTGCTGCCTTTCCACATTTCAGGCTTTGTAGGACTTTCTCCAGTTCAGCAGCCTCGAAGGGTTCAGGGTTCGTTTCCTCTACAGGCATTTTTTGGTGTTTTTTTAGCTCAGTTGTAACTGCTCTTTTGGTGTCTTTGTCTTGGGGTGCTTTGGCGATAGTCAGTAGGTGGGATGCAACTTGGTTGGGTGTGACGGATGCTCGGCTTAGGCTAGGGGGCTTCTGTGCAGCTCCTAGGCGACGGATGAGGCTCCAACATTTCCTGCTAGAGTGGGTAAAGCTCCGGTCAGCAACTGTCTCCTCCCATTTCTTTCGCCGAGCTGTATTTAGCGATTCAATGAGATGGTCTGCTATCTCTGGGTCCCCTGATGTTTGATAGGATTGTAGGAGGGCAGCACTTTCTCCGTCCAAACATGGGACATAGAGGGGTCGGTAGCCTCGTGGGATTGCAGTATGGGCAGCCTTGAAGATTGCGCTGCAGAAGCGGTTGTATGCTTCATCTACAATGATGGTGTGGAGTGGGATGGTAACAACGCTCCGGTCCAGAGTTTCACTGAATTTCTTCCAGTTGGCTTTGCGGAAGTTCCAGCGCATCTTCCTTGGGCTGTATATGACTGACAAGCAGGGGCCGGTGTTGGCTGTGTGGAAAATCATCAAGAATGAGGATCTGTGTAGGATATGGCTCCCCATTCAAAGAGCTGACCCAACACAGGTCAGGAGAATAGTCCTTCTTCCACCTAGCAGAGTGGAAGGTTCCTCTTTGTTTGGGGTCGTATATCAAAGCGAGGTCATTTCTGGATGCCCAGTCTGAAAGTGCCTTCCCATCACTGTCCACTGCTGGGTACCCCCAGTCAGGGTGATGGCTGTTAAAGTCCCCCACATAGATGGCAGGGTGGGGTAGGGTGGGTAAGACCTGCAGATCCCAGTTGGCATTAGGGGGCTTGTACACATTGACAATATGGAAGCCACCAATGATTATGGTGTCTGAGAAATGTGTTGTTATCAGGTGATTTGCTTCAACTATGTCAGAACGCACATAGGTGGCACGTCCATGTTTAGCATGGAGAACATAGCACAGGAGGTCAAAGCCTTTGATGGTGAAGCGGCCAGCTTCCTCTGTGCCAATATGAGTCTCTTGGAGGCAGATTACATCAATCGAATGTTGGAAGGCGAGGACTTCGATAAGGCTTCGCTTGGCTGCAGATAGGCCTTCAACGTTTAGTTGTAATATGCGAAGGGCCGATCCTACCACAAAGTGCTCTTGGGGCTGTTTGCTTTCGGCTTTAGGACTGTGACTAGGATTCTTCTTTGACTTGGCACAGAGGCGTCGTCTCTTCGAATTTAGTCTGCTGGTAGGATCATTAGCTTCCCCAGGCGAGCCCGGGTACTGGCGGAGGGCGCGACGAGAACGCTGATCCATTGCCCCCCTGCGGAAATCTACACCGTGGTCCAACGAAGAGATGCAGGGTTTTCTCTGCTTGGTGGCAGATACACAGTGAGAGGAGCGACCCGCACCGATACAGATGGCAGCCCAGCATAGAACCGGACTACTGACAAGCTGAAGACGAATGTGAGAGAACCATCGATGGTGAGTGATTTGTAATAATGTGCATCTATTTGCTTATTTATCCTGTTGGTGGTAAGCTCACTTTTTTTGAGCGTGCTGGCTAACGAGTTTTAGCTAGTAGCTAGCTAGTACCAACTGCTGATTCGCGCTTGTTTTCTCCTAAGTATTCGCTTGTGAGAGCAAAACGATGAAATATGTTAATCCTGGTTAAAGTCCTGGTTTGTGTACGTGCTGCACTTTGGTGCTGCGCATTAAATTGTGTGCAATTTAATGCTAGAATGTGTTTCCACATGCCAGGGTTTAGCCTCCCTTAGTGTTTATATTGTGGATACTGGTGAAATGGACCACAGGAGCCGAAATCTCAACAATATAAAAGTGCTTTTTCAAACCAGTGATTTATAAAGTCATTCATATAATTTTCTAAAGCGTCAGAATAGACCCACACACCTATTCTGTGGATTTTCCATAAAAGGTGCTGGAACAGTATTGTGCTGTTCCACCATAAATCCCTGGATTGATAATGTACCTGTACAGAGTGGCTCCTGAGGTGCTTGTCAGGGAAACGAAGCATTTTTGTCACATCCCACCACTGACTTTCACAAGTGCATTTCCCTAATACAGGTACATCTCCAAAAATTAGAATGTCATGAAAAAATTCAATATTTTTTGACACTCATTTCAGAGAGAGAAATTCATATATTATCTCGATTCTTTACACAGACAGTGATATATTTCAAACGTTGATTTATTTTAATTTGGATGATTATGGCTTACAGCCCCCGAAAACCCCAAATTCAATTTGGCAAAAAATTAGAATATTGCATAAATAAACTTTAAAAAATAGTTTTTAAATAGAAATGTTGGCCGCTGAGGTGTTGGTTAATATAGGCTGTAGCCATAATCATCAATATTAAAATAAACACTTTGAATATATCACTGTCCCTGTAATGAATCTATATATGGGTTTCACTTTCTGAAATGAGTGACAAAAATATTGAACTTTTTCATGATATTCTAATTTTTGAGATGTGCCTGTATAAGTGTTGAACTTGCTTGAACCTAACCACCATCCATTACTGTCGTTCGTCTAGGCAGGAGGAAAGCAGCTGCCCCACAATGGACCTCGCCACTGTGGAACGTACTGAAATCCTTTGCTTTTATAGGTAAAGTGTCAAAACCAAAGTAGCACAGTTTCCACTTAATATAAAAGGGACTGAACTGAGATTTATTTGATTGTGTGAGTATTAATTACAGAATAATTGAAAAAGAATGGCGCATCAACTGTAAAATAAACCGCTTGTTAATGTATTTATTTTTTTGTCAGATCACTTGTGATCCTTTGTGAGTTGTGTTCATAACTGTATCTTTTGGGGAATGGCAGTTGTTCAGTCATCAATATAATTTAGTTTATATATGTAGTTTATAGTCTATCATCAATAAACTCATGCAGTAACAGGACACATTACAAATATTTGAGACCCATTGTTGTGCATCCTTTTATATTTTAGCAATAAAAGTACAAAACACCACCCACACTTGAAGCCAGGGCAAGAAGAGACACTTTTACATTCAAGACAAACTTTTATTGATAAAAACTCCATATTTTGACTGAGCGACTCCATACTCGGTGATGCACACCCTCAGTTAAAGTACTATATTCATTCAAGTGAATGTATTAATTCATTCTGATTGCTGAGGCCACAGTAAAAACAGATGATTTTAAATGTAACGCAGCCCTTGTAAAATCGACTTTACATCAGTGCAGCTACATGAAAATTGTGGTTAAATACAACAACGAAGTACTTTATTGTCACATTGGAATTGGAATCGCTGCTGTTTTGTTTTTCTTTTGAATTCTTGGATGGAATATGGTGGGCAATATAAGCTGCAGCTTCAGCCATCACCCATTTCAGATAACCTATGTTGAACTGTATAATCAGAGGAGTTATTGTTTAATTCGACCTTGTTAGATTTTTTTTCCCCTTTGTTATATTATTCTATTTTCTTTTAATCTATCTGAAATAAAGATTCATTCATTCACATTCCACCACTGGCTTTTAGCAACAAGTGTATTTCCCAAATATGTTTTAAACTTCCTTTATTTAACCACCACCCATTTCTGTCTTTTGTCTAGGCAAGAGGTAAATGATCCACCCCAAACTGGACCTTGCATCCCTATTTACAGAGATGCAGGCCTAAGATCTGCTGATCTGGGGCCAGTGTGAGCTGCACATCCCAGCTGCTGAGTGACGCAGTCTTACAGTTTGAGTTTTGCACATTCTGAATAATCTGGAATTTGCTGCCGATTGTAATAAACAATTTAGTGACTTATGTGTTTGCATCATGATTTCTATTTTTGTCTGTTAATACACTTGTGGGAAAAGAGTCAATAGTACAAACCATTAATGGGTGACCTTGAAAATAATGGCTCATTTTTAAGAAAAGTAACCAAACAATTATTTTATTAACTGAAGACCATATTGTTGGATGTGCCACCGCAGAAGACCCTGCATACTTTAGTGACAGTACCAGTATATGGGGGAATTCTGGGTCATATTGGCATCTACTCTTCATCATAATGGGTTTGGGCAGGGGTGCCCAATCATGTGCCATGGAGGGCCAAGACCATGCAGGCTTTACCTCCAACCAGTGTCTTCAACAGCAGATTCCACTGAACTTCTTCCACTGACTGCAGATCTGTGAAAACACCTGCTGAAGAGACTGGGTAGAAGAGAGAACCTGCAGGGTCTTGGCCCTCCATGACACATGATTGGACACCTGTGGGTTAGAGTTTAATGGGATTTAACATTTTAACACAAACTGCTTTATGGTTCATAATCCTGTTGACAGACTTACACCAAACCAAAAGTGATTTCTCAAACTGCTGGATTGTTCTTAGACAGCTTTTCCAATCTGTCAGTATTAAATTTATGTCACATGGTGGTAACCTTCACATATAAAAAAGAGACATCTGCAAAAACTTCAGAGGTTTATTGTCAGTGCAATACTACATGAATGCATGTATAGTACATTGTTGATGCAGAGAATATATATTTCTACAGTACATGTATCTAGTAAATCAAGCATTTTCCATGTAACCTTGTGACTGCATTATTTTAATTGCTTTTAATCCTAGATCAAGTTTGTTTTGGCCTAAAATGCATCATAACTGTCAAATATATCTTACTATACCTAACTCAGTACTGTTTACTTTTTGAATATATATATTGTGGCTAATATAGTTATTAACATGGTGATCAAGTTGTCAGCTTATCATTTTTTGCTATTACACCTCCTCAGACTCAGTGCAGCTGGAGCAGGTACGTCCATGATGTCTCAACAGTCTCTCCATGATTTTCACGCAGATCAGAGCAATTTTTTTCCCCACAATATTTTTATTGAACCTTTTTTTTTTTTTTTTTTTTTTTTTTTTTACAAACATAGCACACACAGTCAGACACTAACACAAAAGTAATTTAAAAACTGAAAAGAACAATGACAACAAAAAAAGGTAATAAAAACAACAACAGCCATTAACAAAAACAAGTCAACAACAATGTTCCTCTGTTTAGGTAATCTATTACATAAGAATACATAATATACATTCACCAGTTTGGAATTTGCAAGGTCCACACATATCATTCACCTTCTTCTTCAGTAGTTATGTTTAATTTCTTTACATAATCAATGAAAGGTCTCCATATATTCTCAAACACATTTTCCTTTAATTTCAATATATATGTTATTCTTTCTAGTGGAAGGTTTGTTAACATCTGTCTTAACCACTGAGTCACATCTGGTCTATGAGTTTTTCCACAGTAATGCAATACATTTTTTGGCATTAAGCAAACTGAGGTCTATGAATGTTCTTTCACTCTTATTAAAGTTGTGTTTTTCTGGACACAGACCCAACAAAAACAGTTTAGGGTTCAATGTGATTTGTTTTGAAATTATTTTTTCAATTGTTACCCTCACCTCTTCCCAAAACATTTTAACTTTTCTACATTCCCATAAACAGTGAAATAGGGTTCCTTTACTTAGATCAGAGCAGTTTTTTTGCACAGGAAATAAACGTTTCTACAGACATTCTTAAGCTCTACAACCACTGATCGTTTGTGAAGCTGTGTTGACATCAGTGGACAGGCTGTTGACATCAGTGACAGGCTGTGCTGAATGCCAGACCAACCATTTGAAGCGGTAATTTCCCCACAACAGAGCCATCTGAAACACACACAGCGTACATATTTTAGTACCTAACAGTGATAACTTGCAGAGATTACTGTGTAGTACGACGTACTTATAGCAAACTAGCATTAGCAACATTAGCTTACCGTCATATATGACCTAGTTTGTATCCTCATGTCTTCGGCTCTCCCAGAAGCTGCAGAACTATTCCAGAGTGTTTCGTCTCACTGCCTGTACCCTTGTCTGGCGGTCCTTTTTGGCATTTACAGTGAAAAAAACCACAGACCGAGGAGTCGCCTTGTACAGCCGCCATGTTATGTTTGGCTTGGGTCGTGTGTTTTACGTCACGGGAGTGTGGCGCCGCCTTGCTGTAAAAAAAATCCCGCCCACCACAGCTTAACCCCGCTTTACCCAGCTGCTATGGAGACACAACCGCGGCTGAACCGAGTAGTAACGAAACGAGGCGAGGCGAGCTGGGCTAGTGGAAAAGCGGCTTTAGTGTTGTCTGTAACTCTGTGTTGTACTGTGTGTTGTTTTGACAGGTCTCTCTTGAAAATGAGACCTTATGTCTCAATGAGACTACCTGTATAAATAAAGGTTAATAATAAAAAAAGGAGAAAAAGAAATTTATTTTTTTTAAAGCCTCATTCAGAACATTATAATTCCACATGCCTGTTGTGTGGATTTTCATCTGGGGGCAGCCAGCGGTGGAGAAGAAAAGTCTTTTGAAAGCAGAAATGGAGCCAAAACCTTCTCCAGGTCAGCTTAGCTGCCATCTTAGATGCAGTATGTACAGTTAGGCCCAGAAATATTTGGACAGTGACACAATCTTCATGATTTGGGCTCTGCATGCCACCACATTGGATTTGAAATGAAACAACTACAACGGAATTGAAGTGCAGACTTTAAGGTTTAATTCAAGGGGTTGAACAAAAATATATGATTAAACATGTAGGAATTGTAGCTATTTTTATCCAAACGCTCCTCATTTCAGGGGCTCAAAAGTAATTGGACAAATAAACATAACCCTAAGTAAAATGTTACTTTTCAGTATTTTGTTGAGAATCCTTTGCAGACAATGACTGCCTGAAGTCTGGAACCCATGGACATCACCAAACGCTGGGTTTCCTCCTTTGTGATGCTTTGCCAGGCCTTTACTGCAGCTGCCTTCAGTTGTTGCTTGTTTGTGGGTCTTTCTGCCTTAAGTTTTATCTTGAGAAAGTGAAATGCATGCTCGATTGGGTTGAGATCTGGTGATTGACTCGGCCATTGCAGAATATTCCACTTTGTTGCTTTAAAAAACTCCTGGGTTGCTTTTGCAGTATGTTTTGGATCATTGGTGAAGCGCCGTCCAATCAACTTTGCTGCTTTTGGCTGAATCTGAGCATAAAGTATATCCCTATACACTTCAGAATTCATCCGGCTGCTTCTGTCTTTTGTCACATCATCAATAAACACAAGTGACCCAGTGCCATTGGAAGCCATGCATGCCATGTCATCACACTGCCTCCATCATGTTTTACGGAAGATGTAGTGCTTTGGATCATGAGCTGTTCCAATTCTTCTCCAAACTTTCTTCTTCCCATCATTCTGGTACAGGTTGATCTTAGTCTCATCTGTCCAAAGAATGCTGTTCCAGAACTGGGCTGGCTTCTTCAGGTGTTTTTTGGCAAAGTCAATTCTGACCTTTCTATTTTTGAGGCTGATTCATGGTTTTCATCTTGTGGTGAATCCTTTGTATTTATTCTCATGAAGTCTTCTCTTTATGGCAGACTTGGATACTGATACACCTACTTCCTGGAGAGTGTTCTTCACTTGAGTGGATGTTGTGAAGGGGTTGTTCTTCACCATGGAAAGGATTCTGTGATCATCCACCACTGTTGTCTTCTGTGGACGTCCAGGCCTTTTTGAGCTCCCAAGCTCACCAGTGCACTCTTTTTTTCTCAGAATGTACCAAACTGTTGATTTGGCCACACCTAACATTTCTGCTATCTCTTTGATGGATTTCTTCTTTTTTTTTTTTTTTTCAGCCTCAGGATGGTCTGTTTCACCTCCATTGAGAGCTCCTTTGACTGCATGTTGTGTGTTCACAGCAACAGCTTCCAAATGCAAACGCCACACCTGGAATTAACTCCAGACCTTTTAACTGCTTAATTGATGACAGGTTAACGAGGGAAGAGCCCATGCAGCCTTGTTGTTTTTTTTTTTTTTGCAGCCTTCTGAGTCAATTGTCCAATTACTTTTGGTCCCTTGAAAAAGAGGCGGCTACGTATTAAAGAGCTGTAATTCCTAAACCCTTGCTCCAATTTGGATGTGAATACTCTCAAATTACAGCTGAGCGTCTGCACTTTAAGCCCATATTGATTATATAATTGTATACTGAATATGTTTTCATAAACAGCTAAAATAACAAAACTTGTGTCACTGTCCAATTATTTTTGGGCCTAACTGTATATATTTTTTACACTTGTTGGTGACTGGGAAAAGCCTTTTTAACAGTTCTACACAAATTCTTGTTTTTGTTCTCCTTCTTTGCCTTTGCCGTTGCAGTGTTGGCTACTACTGTCTTTTGGCTGGAGAATGGTTACACTCCCACCCACTGATCTATATAACCATATTCAAAAAGTAATAATAAATAAATAAAATAATTCATTGGTGACCAAGAGTTTTTTTTTTCCTCAGTACAAAGAAATAGTGGCCGACTCTCAATCTTCTCCTTACACCCTCAAGCCGTGAGCCCTTGTAGACTTACGTAGGTTGCCGCCATCAGTAGTGCTCGAGTGTTCAAGTCTATGAGGGGATGGAGTAGCTCAAAATGGTAGAAATGGGACACACTTTGTTACCTTGGGAACACTGAAAGTTTTTTTTTTTTAATTTACTTGATTAAAAGGATTAGGAAACAAAAATGGTGTATATAAGAGATCCCAAAAATAAAATAACAGAACAAAGTACACTACTCACAAAATGTTAGGGATATTTTGCTTACAGGTGAAATTTATGGAGAATGTAAAAAGTTCATGCTAGTGATGTTATATCATGAAAGTAGGGCATTTAAGTAGAAGCATGCAATGGTGATTTCCTCATCTCAAACAGTTTATTGAAACAAAAGCCAACAACAGTGGTGGGTATACCACAACAAACAATGTCAGTGTCTCAATAACTTGTCATGTGCCCTTGAGCATCAATTACAGCTTGACAACTACGTCTCATGCTGTTCACAAGTCGACTTATTGTCTGCTGAGGCGTGGAATTCCACTCTTCTTGAAGGGTGACCCTCAGGTCATTGAGGTTGTGGGGTGCAGGGTTACAAGCCTCTACATGGTGACTCAGCTGATCCCATAGGTTTTCTATGAGATTCAGTTTCAACTTTATTTATTTATTCAATTCAACTTTATTTATATAGTGCCATTTCACAACAACAGTCCTCTCATAGCACTTTCGACTGTAGGGGAAACCCCCACAATTGCAGAAAGACTGGTCTGCAGAAAGTGCAGGCCACTCCATTTGAGGCACCCCACTCTTCAGCAGCCGTTCCCTAATGATGTGGCCTCAGTGAGCTGGAGCATTGTTGGCCATGAAGGTGAGCCCTGTGTTGTTCATGCAGGGGCACAATGACTGGACTAATGATGTTATTCAGGTAGTATTGGCTTGTCACTGTACAATTCACAAGGTGTAGGACAGTTCGTGTATGGACTAGACACACCTGCCCAGACTGTAATACCACCACCACCAAAGGCTTATCTGGTCACAACAGTGGCTGATGCATAGCGCTCTCCTTAGCCCCTTTTCCACTAATACCTACTCAGCCCGACTCTACTCGGCTCTACACAATGTGATTGGTTTTCCATTTCAACCAAGTACCACCTCAAGTGGGTGGGTTCATTACAGGAAGGCGGCCTGTTATCCTGTTATGTTGTTCACATACTGACGTTTTCACTGATAAATAGAATAGAATCGGCTTCATTGTCATTGTACAGTAGTACAGGACAATGAAACTGTGGGTGTGTGGGTGCTCCACCAGGCTACTGTGCAATAAAGTAAGAGAGAAGGATTAGATAAAACAGGGTTACAGAACACACAATTAAACACATGACTAAAATAAAAATAAATGAAAATAAAATAAGAATAAATATGGCCCAGGATGGGGCGGCGCGGTGGCGGAGTGGTTAGCACTGCGGCAGTACAGAAACTCACCCTTGGCCGGGGGATCCTGGGTTCGATTCTAGCCCTCAACCAACAGTGATCTGTGTGGAGTTTGCATGTTCTCCCCATGTCTGCGTGGGTTTACTCCGGGATTTCTCCAGTTTCCTCCCACATGCCAAAAACATGCAAGTTAGGTTAATTGGCATCAAACTGGGGATTCTAAATTGTCCTTAGGTATGACTGTGAGAGTGAATGGTTGTCTGTCTCTCTGTGTTGGCCCTACGATGGACTGGCGATCTGTCCAGGGTGTACCCTGCCTCTCACCCAAAGATGCTGGGATAGGCTCCAGCCCCCCCCCCCCCCCCCCCGCGACCCAAAAAGGATTAAGCGGAAGAAGATGAATGAATGAATGGCCCAGAATTGTGGAAATATACACAGGTATGGTAGTGGCTACATGGGTGGAACTATGTATATCAGAGTACAGACACAATTGAACACACAATTGAGTAGAATAGCCCAAGGATTATGGAAACGTATACATAATGATGGTTTCATGGATGAGTCACTGTACATGAAAGTGGAGAGTGCTAAGACAGGTGAGTTATTTTAGGGTGGCAGTGACTCAGAAGGTAGAGCAGGTTATCCAATAACCTGATAGTTGGCGGTTTGAATCCCTCTCTCCCCAGATATCCCGCTGTTGTGTCCCTGGGCAAGACACTTTACCCACCTTGCCTCCAGTGTCCATAACACTGGGTGTGAATGTGTATAAATGTTCGGTGGTGGCTGGAGAGGCCGTTGGTGCAGATCGGCAGCCACGTTTCTGTCAGCCTGCCCCAGGACAACTGTGGCTACAGTAGTAGCTTACCACTACCGTTGTCTGTCTGGAGGGAATGAATAATGTATCTATTTGTAAAGCGTCATTGAGTGTGTATGTTAAAGTGCTATATAAATCTGATGCATAATTATTATTAGTTATTGTGATAATTATAAAGGTCCTCAGTTCTGTGCATGTGAACGTTTGGAGGGAGGTGGGGCCTCTGACTGCAGTTCAGATGGCCCAGGGGAAGAAACTGTTTGTCAGTCTGGAGGTGTGGGACCTGATTGATCTGAACCATCGTCCAGAGGGAAGCAGGTCAAACAGGTGTTGGGCGGGATGTGGGGGGTCTACTGTGATGGCCTTGATCCTTCTGAGACAGGAGGATCTGGAGATGTCTTCCAGGGAGGGCAGAGGGTCACCGATATTTTTTTGGGCGGTGTTGATGACCCTCTGCACAGCCTTCTTATTCTCGGCTGTGGAGCCAACGTACCACACACTCAGACAGTAGGTGAGCACGCTGTCCACTGAGCAGTGATGGAAGGCCAGCAGCAGCTTCTGGTCCAGGCTGTTCTTCCTCAGGACACAGAGGAAGTGCAGCCACTGCTGGGCTTTCTTTACCAGGGCCTTGGCGTTGACAGTCCAGGAGAGGTCAGAGGAGATGTGGGTGTCCAGGAACCTGAAGGCGGGGACGTTTTCCACGTGGTCACCATTTATGAGGAGGGGGTGTGGTCCTGTCTGTTATTCCTGAAGACCAGCATGAGTTCTTTAGGTTTTGGGACAATCAGTTTCAGGTTGCTTAGATCGATGGATGTACAGTCATGTGAAAAAATTAGAACACCCTGTATTAGCCTGTGTGTTGTTTTTTTTTTTTTTTAAACCTATTTGGACATATGGATATTTAGTATCACTGATAAAAATACTGGGAGATTCACATAATACAACTAAACAATTAAAAATGAATTAGACTTTTTCAAATTTTCTGTAAAATGTAATTCTAAACAAATGGTGAGAAGTAAATTAGGACACCCCCCCATCTTTTTAGGACACCCCAACATTCATTCCCACTTTCAATGGCAAAAATAATAATAAAAAAAAATGCAAATTAAAACAAAAACAAGGTTAGACATAGATACGTGAACATTTCTTAATAAAGAACTGAATATGTAAAGGGGTGTCCAAATTTTTTCACGACTGTACTTTTATTGATCCCAGACAGGGAAAGTACAGTATAACAGCAGCATGACAGTAGATGACCAAAAGGACAGAAACACACATGGCATTATAGATAAAGGGATTACCCATGGGAAGTAAAACTGCCTAATAACTTATAGATATCATAGATGAATAGATGGTGACCCGTATAGATATATGAATCATACCCGCTGTACAATGCAGGACTATCAGGTGCAGGGTGAAATGCGAGGTCCCAGTGCAGTATGGCAGCATAGTTATGACCAGCAATCAACATTAAAGTGAGTTATTGTAAAGTGAAATGGCATGTGGCAGGAAAGATTTCCTATACCTGACCGTTTGACAGCGAAGCTGTAGCAGTCTGCTGGAGAAAGTGCTCTGCTGTCTGTCCAGTGTGTGGTGGAGGGGGTGATCAGGATTGTCCATGATGGATCACAGTTTTTTTTAGTGTCCTCCTCTCCATCACAGTCTCAAAGTTCTCCAGCCTGAGACCAATCACAGAGCCAGCCCTCTTGATAATCTTGTCAAGTCTGTTGGTGTCGCTGGTTCTGATACTGCTACCCCAACAGACAGCAGCAAAGAAGATGGCGCTGGCGACAATGGCCTGGTAGAAAAGCTCCAGCATCCTGTTGCACATGTTGAAGGATCTCATCTTCCTCAGGAAGTAGGGTCTGCTCATCCCCTTCTTGTGTGCAGCATCAGTGTTAGATTTCCAGTTCAGTCCGTTGCTGATCATGACGCCCGGGTATTTGTAGACCTCAACATCCTTGCCCCTAATCTGCAGTGGTTGTGAAGGCATCCTCTTCTTCCTGAAGTCAATCACTATCTCTCTGGCCTTGCTGACATTCAGCCTCAGGTGGTTCTGCTCTGTCCACTCCACAAATCTATCAGTGCCCTGTACTCCCCCTCCTCTCCCCCTCTTATACACCCAACAACAGCTGAGTCATCAGAGAATTTGTGCAGGTGGCATGACTCGGTGTTGTACTGAAAGTCAGTGGTGTATAAGGTGAAGAGAAGGAGAGAGCACAGTCCCCTGTGCAGCTCCTGTTTCACTAGCCACCACATCAGACAAGACACTGCCCTGCTGGACAAACTGTGGCCTGTCTGTCAGGTAGTCAGTAATCCAGGAGATCAGAGCTGTCAACCCCCATCACCCGCAGCTTCTCACCCAGCAGCAGTGGCTGGATGATGGTAAAGGCACTGGAGAAATAAAAGAATGTGATTCTCACAGTGTCTCCTCCGTCATCCAGGTACAGATGTGCTCGTTGCAGCAGGTAGATGACAGCATCTTCAACTCCTAAAAGGGGCTGATATGCAAACTGCAGAGGGTCCAGCCATATCTTCAGCTGCGGCCTCAGGTGGGTTAAGACTAGTCTCTCCAGGACCTTCATCACATGAGATGTGAGGGCAACTGGTCAATAGTCATCCAGGTCAGATTGAGACAACTTCTTGGGGACAGGAACCAGGCAGGACATCTTCCACAGCACCGGTACTCTCTCCAGACTCGGGCTCAAGTTGTACAGGCGTTTCAGTACTGGAGCTAGCTGGTTGGCACAGGTCCTCAGGATCCTGGCGGAGAGGCCATCAGGGCCCGCAGCCTTTCGCTGATGGAGTCTCTCCAGCTGTTTCTAAACCTGGTCTGTAGTCACACTGATGGGGCGCTGGTGTCCCCAGAGGAGGGGAAGGGGGTGAGGGGGGAGATGGAGAGAGATGCAACACAGGAGAGTGAGGGGGGAGGTGAGTTGAACCTATTAAAAACGGATTCAGCTCATTGATTCTCTCAAGGCTCCCTGATGTCTGTCTATCTCTCCCCTTACACCAAGTGATTGGTTTCATTCCCGTCCAGACATCCTTAGTATTGTTTTGCCGGATTTATCCTCCGACTTCCTCCTGTTATTGTCTTTACACCTCCTCAGCATCTCTCTCAGTTTGCACTGCATTCTCCTCAGTTCCTCCCTGTCTCCAGACCTAAAAGCCATCTTCTTCTTGTTCAGAAGTGCTTTCAGATCACTGGTGATCCATGGTTTGTTGTTGGGGAAATGGTGCACGGTCTGAGCTGGCATGGCTGTGTTTTCACAGAATCTGTTGTATTCTGTTATGCAGTCAGTCATATTGTCTATGTCCACCCCATATGGTTCACAGAGTACATCCCAGTCCGTTGTTTCAAAGCAGTCCTGTAGTGCATCAGCAGCCTCCTGCGTCCACCTCCTCACAGTTTTTGTGTAAGCAGGCTGCCTTTGCACAAGGGGAACATACTTGGGTGATAACAGGACCATGTTGTGATCTGATGCCGGGGCGGGGGGGGGGGGGGGTAGAGCTTTGGCATTATATGCATCTGTTGCATTTGCATAAAGTAGATCCAGTGTTTGATTTTCAGTCAACAAACTGGTGGAAGTTTGATCATGTTTTGCCCAGTGAGATGGTCATAAATGGGGTCAGCGGTGGCGCAGGCGTAGTGTGACTGACTACTGATTGGAGGGTCATGGGTTTGATTCCTGCTCTGTCTGCTGTCCGCTTGTCGAAGTGTCCTTGAGCAAGACACTGAACCCCCAGTTGCTCCTGGTGGCCTGGTTAGCGCCTGTGTGTATGACAGCTCTGCCGCCATCAGTGTGTGAATGTGTGTGTGAATGGGTAGATTGCAGGATCTGTAAAGCGCTTTGGTCATCCTAGATGAGAAGAAAAGCGCGATATACTGTAAGTGAACGCCATTTACCATAAATGCGTCAGGGTGCTTCTTCAGTAATGTGGCAGTAATGGAGCTGATGGTGTCACAGGCCACCACTGCATCAACTGATGGAGGGATGTAAATGGTAATTACAATGACACACGTGAACTCTCGCAGCATATAATAAGGTCGCATACTCACAGCCAGCGGTTCAATGTCCGGGCTGCAGCGCCGCTCCTCCACATAAATGTGTCCAGGATTACACCACCTTTTATTGACAAGAAGTGCCAATCCTCCCCTCTTTTTCCCGCTACTTATAACGTCCCTGTCCCACCGGATAGTCTTAAAGCCAGGTATCGCTACGTTGATATCCGTGATCTGTTCAGGGCTCCAGGTCATGTTTTACATCACCTGTTAACCTCTTATAATTCCAGTGTTCCGCCAGTGGGACGTTTCAAATTTTCTACTGCCACTTAGTGAAGAAAGAAATAGATTTTCTTTGCATATGCTAAATTCAAGGAAATTGGCTGGAATGCTAAAAAAAAATTACAAAAAAAAAAGCTTCAAATTTTTGAGAAAGAAGTTGCAAATTTATCACAAAAAGGCAAATTGAAGAGAAAAAAGTAGCAAATTTAATCTTTTAACATTCTGGTCGGGGGGGGGGGGGGGCTTAAATTTTCTCCTGCCATTCAGTGAAGAAAGAATTAGATTTTCTTTGCCCGTGTTAAATTTGGGAAACTGTCTGGAATGCTAAGGGGTTAAGTCTGCACCCCTGAAAATATCACCTTGTTCTCAGTCTCTGCCTTTAATATAACATTTTATAAACGGTCCACATAGCTCAATAAAAACTAATGACCCATCAAACATGAGTTTGAAACTTGTACTTGACAGATTTCTCAAGAATGTTTGGAGCAACACAACTGTCAGATGTTACAAAACTGTAATTTATTGAACTCATAATGCACAAGCAAGAAAAGTGGCAACTTTTCATGTTTTAGAGCCTGAAACATTAATATTTTTTAGAGTTTTTCTTGGAAAAGGGCACACGGGTGATTAGTTGATTGTCAAATTAGTTGTTGATTAATTTTCTGATGACGGACTAGTCGACTAATCGCTGCAGCACTATTGTCATCCCAAATAGTTTTTACAGAAGGAGAAATCTCGCCTTTCAGCTATGTTCACTTCCAGTGTGAAAATTCACACACGAATAGATGTGATAATTCCGTACATTTGTCCATGTTCTGTGCACAGATGGTCCGTTCCATTCTGGGTTTCAGGAGGCACCACTAAGGACTCTGATCTGCATACTGTAGATCGGTGGCATCCTGTAGACTAGCAGGGTGTACTGTGAAGCCAGATTAATGGCTTATTGAGGTACGTTGAGGCTTCAGACAGCGTTTTCAGCATCATGAAGCTGGCTCTCTTTTTACTGGGCTAGATCACCATGGTAACTGATGTGAACTCATAATATGGTCAGGTTAGTTAGTTAATTCCCTTCACACCATTTTGGTGTATGGGGCGGCGCCTATCTCCGTTTCTCTGACCCTAGGCCACACAGCTACTGTAAGTAGTGAAAGCTACAGTGGGGGGTCAGTCCTCTGGTAGCTCTGTGCGTAACTTTACTTTCCCCGTTCCATTATGCGGAGCATCACGCTAGAAGGCAGAAAGTACCATTTTTATATGGTCTTTGGTATGACCCGGCCGGGATTTGAATCCCTGCCTCCCGGGTGTGGGGCGGATGCTCTACCACCTGAGCCACCACTCCGGTTAACATGGTCAGGACCAGGTTAAAATCAGCTGAAAATGCTCCATGGTCACAAATTATCATTCAGCACTATTGCTATGGCAACTTCCAGCTGATGGAAACTCCTGTGGGTGTGCCCATCACAAATACAGCAGACTCCTTTCTTCTCCCTTATAGTTCACTGACAAGGCTCATAATTAAGCAGTATTACATAATGGGCCTATGGTCACTTCACACACAAATTAAACATGTAGAGTGCAGAAATCAGTGTGTTTATATGCCGTGTGGGTCACATGACTCATGACGGTGCCCTTAGCTTGGTCACTGTGGTTGTCCATCCCAGCACAAAAAAAAATGTTGAGCTGACACAGATAGCTGTCGGAGGCTAACAGCAACTTAGCTTCAGGCATCTACATGTTAGTGTCCGTGCACTTTGCTTGCTTTTTCTTGGGATCTTCAGATGAAATAGTCAGTCATCACATACCATGTGGACAGAGACCAAATTTCTTTTCGTTACAAGCCATTTCTCTTTTTTCTGCTGCTTTTGAACAGCTCTAAGTGTGGTGCTTCTGGGGCGGGGAGTTGCTTGAAAAAAATCACAAATCAGTAACCCATGACAGGCTAAGTAAGGGTGTAAACTGATGAGGCAGACTCAGAATGACTGCTGGTGCACATCCTTTCTCAACCCTGGGACATAAACCATTTACTGATGTTCCAAAACTACTGTTGATATTTCACTGATTAAATTAATATATATGTCATAAAAGTGCCACGGATATTGGACTACAGTACTTGCTTTAAATTGTGACAACTGGTCGACCAGGAAAATCTTTAGTCGGGGCAGCCCGAGTCTTTCTTGTGTTTCTTCAGCTCTCCTCCCTCTGTTCTCTGTAGAGAAGCAGTTAGAAATTTAGTGAGGGCTCCATCAGGTCATTTCTTCTGACTGGATTATTGCAGTTCAAGTTGACTCTTCACAGCAGCTCAAAAAGATTTATTTCCTTAGAACTGAGTTCTGCTTTAATCTCATTAGTGAAAGATTTCTTTGATCTGCTTTCCCTCTAGACTTCCCAGAGCAACATGTCTGTGAGAACGAGTTTTCTCCTGATCAGCAGCTGTGGAACCCAGAGGAGAACTCCAGCTTGGAACAGGAGGAACCAGAACCTCCACAGGTGAAAGAGGAACAGGAGGAACTCTGCATCAGTCAGAAGGGAGAACAGCTGGTAGTGAAGCTGGAGGCTGATGCCTTCATAGTGTCTCTTCCTTCTGAGGAAAACCAGCAGAGTGAAGCAGAACCGAGCAGTGAGCAGCTCCTCTCTCACAGTTCTTCTGGAACTGAGATCCAAGATGAGGAAGGAAGCCGGCATGTAGACTCAGGATCTACTAAAGAAGAAGAACCCAAACTAAAGAAGAGACGACTGGAAACAAGAAGTCACCATAAAGGTAAACACTCTGGGCCCTATTTTGACGATCATCGGTGCACTTTTCTGACAGACTTTCCATCATACGCCTGTGTTTTTGTTACTTTCTGTCACTGCATTTTCTGTTTTTTACACCTTGCGTCATGCCATCAAATTACGAGTAGACAGTGCGGCCGCTCTGTGCTGGGAGGGGGAGAGTCATTTCAAAGAGGTGTTGCGGCGAGCAGTCTAATGCACATTACTATTATAGTGCATTCCATGAGAATCCACTTTTGATTAGGAAAAAGGAGGTCTATCATCAGAAGTGCGTTGTTTAATGATATTTCAGTGGCGTGTTTTGAAATCGCGCAGCTTCAGAGCTCATGAGGCACATGAGCTGATCTTCTTTTTATAGAGAGAGTTGTAACAGTCATCACATAAATCACCTGTCATTTTAATTATGATGATCACGCACTATTTTTTTCTTTTTTATTCCATCCACACTCATTTTAATTGTGGACTTATTGTTGGAGTCTATAGATTAGGCATTAATGCAGGATTGTTTTAGGGGAATGAATGAATGAAAAGGAAACGTGTGTGCCAGTGTGTTAAGTGTGATGCGCAGCACACGTGTAACAGGGGTCGTTTTCATCACGGACTTATTAGGCATTAATGTGTTTATTTTTAGGAGAATAAATGAATGAACAAGGAGTGTGCATGGGAGATGAAGGAAAGGAAGAAGCATTAATGAAAGTTGATGAAAATTTGCACAGGCATCATCTTCTGAAGTGTCAAACCCATTCATGTCTGTCTATTGCATCTGTGCATACTACATTAAACCATTCAGCTGATTTTTTTTTTCACCCCGTTCTTCTCCGTTTGTTCTTTTTATCATAACTAACTGGGCATCAACTGTGATTGATGTCTTCCTTATTACCAAGCAGCATTGCTATCACGTGCATTTTGGCTCACACACACAGGCTTCGGTCAACCCAAAACCCGTCTTAAACTGCAATGATCACAATTCACTTTAGATAATACGCCTCTTTGCATTAAACAGATGGGAAGGAGCGCTTTGGATTGGATTATCCAAAACACACCTCTGAATGATTAGACCGGCCTCTTTGTATCATGCGGCAGTGGAAAGTTCGTTTTTTATGCCGTTGTGAGGAGGAAATGAACTTGGAAACGCCCATAGACGCATTCTGCATCAGTGACAACTGATCATCCTACCCCGTCGTTGTAACATAGCCCTCTGAGTTAATGTTTCCCCCAAACAAGACACTTCTGCAGATAAATAACCACTGCATCAGACCTCCTGTGTCTCTCTCTTTCTCTCAGTTTACCCACGTTAGAAATCTCCGTTACACAGCCAAGTCCTGGGGCTGTTAACAGATTTCTTTTTCTTTCGGTTGATTGAATAAATCATGCTGGAGCAGCCACAACAGAACGAAAATGAACCTCTGGACACTTCGGACGTCAGCAATGTCACTTCAGGGAGAAGTAAATGTAACAAAGTAAAACTTTTCCTCGAAGCGGCATTATTGACATGCGGAAAAAAATGCGGGCAGAATATTTACATTGCTGCACGTTTTTTAAAGATGGCAGCAGTTTGAAACGGCCTTAAAACTAATTTACTTCCTCACAAGTAGACACAGACGTTCCAAACACAGAGCACTGCTTTCGGCGCCATATTTGTTGTTTCTATGGTAACATGGAATTTCCGTTGGCAGCGTAACGGACCCCAAATATTGCGATATTTATTTTTACAGCAGTATCAAAATTTATACCTGCATTATCGTGAACAATACAATACGGCACACCTCTACCCAGAACGCATACCTCCACCAAGGCTCTTATCTTCTCACAGTGTGTTAGCAAGAATACTCCAAAACTACTGGATGGATTTGAATAAAATTTTTACCGCAGGTGGTCCTTGGGCTAGAGAGGAACCCAAAACATTTTGGTGATGATCCGGGAATGCATACCTCCACCAAGGCTCTGGCACCGAGGCATCAGCATCTTGGTGCTTTCATTTGTACAGTGGTGCATGCTGGGAATTTCTATTGTTGGTATACAGTTTATATACATGTATGTATGTGGGTATATACACTACTCACAAAAAAGTTAGGGATATTCGGCTTTTGGGTGAAATTTCAGGATGCACCTAAAATGCACTATTCTTTACAGGTGAACTTAATTTGACCTTCTCTAACCTTTTGAATGCACATGTCCAACTGTTCAGTGTTTCCGTACTTTTTGCATAACTTGCTGTTCTCTAACAAGGTGCTTAACGGCAAAATTCACAACAGGTGTTTGATTTATGAATCGACCAATAAAGTTTCTGGTTTAATTAGAATTGGTATTTAAACAGTCCTCTACATTATGTTGTTCACATTTTGACATCATGAGACCAAGACGACACCTCACAATTGATCAACGGTACCTCACCATTGCGAGGCTTCCAACGGGATGTTCTCAGATACCCCTTTTTCCACCAAGCTGGTTCTGGTGCCTAACTGGAGCCAGAGCCTGACTTGGCACCAGTTATTTGTTTTTTGACCGCCTAAGCACTAGGCCCAGGCTTTCAAATTGGTGCTAAGCTGGCTCCAACTCCTTGCTGGGGTAGAGCTGCGAACCAGTTGATGTTGGTTTCGTCCACTACTGTGGGCGGGGTTAACTAACCAGCTGAAAAGTGCCTCAAAACATGATTGACTGCCACGTTGCATTCCGAACAGCAGAGGAAGTTTTGGATTCCAAAACAAAGTGGAGTTGGAGCGAAAAGACCCAATCTTTTCTGGATCTATGGTCATCTGCTTAAGTGCAAGATAAATTGGAGGGGGCCAGTCGAACAAATCCCATCTTTGAGCAAGTACAGCAATCCTGATGGCCATGGACAAGTCTCCGGGTCATCAGCTCTAAATGCTACAAATTCTGGTAAGTGTACTGTCTTTAAAATGCCAAAAGTAAACAAACATATATACAGTATATTCACATTTGATATGCATCTCCTCACCATAAAGTAAACTGTCTTATCTTGAAAATGCTTGTTTGAGAAAACTAGAACAAAAATCTTAGCATCTTACAGAATACTTTTTGTCAAAGAAATCTAGTGCAAAATACGCTGTTTTTTGTGGTATCAATACTGTGCACGAATGGGTGCCTTACATTGTGTATATGGGAGATTTTTCTCCCAATGATGCTAGTAACATCGTCATTTTTACTATTTTGGTTATAATATATTTCCATAATCCTGGGCCATTTTTATTTCAGTTGTGTGTTTAATTGTGTGTTCTGTAACCATGTTTTATCTAATCCTTCTCTCTTACTTTATTGCACAGTGGCCTGGTGGAGCACCCACCATTTCGTTGTACTGAACAACTGTACAATGACAATAAAGCCTATTTTATTCCTATTCTTCTATTCTATAATCAGACATGTAAGCTTTGGTAATACTGATATTGAATAAAATAGCCTTCTATGTCTGCACATTTCTTAATGGAAGGCTTAAGTTGTACACTGCACAAACCAAAACTTTTTGTGTTTACAGATTTATCACACCTAGATGATGAGGGAGAACCACCCAGACCTGTGGTATGCAGCTCACCTTCACCAGCACCAAGCGTGTCCTCCGCCTGCTCTTCCTCCTCTTCTCAGACCAGACGAGGTAATATATATTGAGACCATGACCCCTTCACACAAAGAAGTGAATTAAACCAATTAACAGTAAATTCAGTCTTGGGTTGACGATTCCTGCATTTTTCCGTGTGTGGTTATTTTATATTGCTTCTTATTTTTGTACTTTAAAACAGGGAAATGGAAGCGGGACACAAACATGGACCTCCTTCTTGACTACCTGGAAAGGTCAGAGGAGAGACAGCAGGAGCAGAGCAGGAGGGAGGAGCAGCTGACCTCCGGTTTGCTGCAAAGCATCCAGAAGATGGACAGTATCAGTACCCTTGTTGGACTGATTGGACGTATTGTGTCTGTGCTTGTGTTGTGTCTGTGCTTGAGGGACTGCAAAAAAAGTAACTATCACAGCATTCATATTTTCGGCTGTGTGTACATAATATTTTCATATGTAGCAGTCTTAAATTTTTGAACATTTTGTAAATAAAAGCTTTAAGTGTTTTTTTTCTGCTTTCACATTGAGTAGTTGTTATCCTCACACCAAACATATGCATGAAATGTAAAGCTATTAAAGATAAACAATGCAAATCAATATAACATTACAGTGGCGGGAAGTGAAAGGACAAGTACTGAATTACTGCACTTAAGTTAATTTTTTCAGGATTGAGGATCAGAGTGAGGAAATGCCATCATAGGGGGACCGTCGGCACCAGGAGCCGGTCTCAACCCACAGCTGCAGAGACACCGCCACAGGGGCCACCTTGGCTCAGGCAGACAGAGAAGTCCGTACCACAACCAGCAGGCTGTGACTGAACAACCCCATCCCACGGCGGGGAGACAAGATGGCTGCATAACGCAGAGGCTCTGCTACCACAGCTGATATTGGACACTAATTTTGCCAATTCTCTACGCTGATGTGACAAGCTACAAGGTATTTTACTACCTACCTTAATTATCTGTTAAAAGTCCTAACACCCGCAAAGCTGAACCCAGTATGTCTCAACAAACTGGTGCTAAAGCTAGCTCTGGTAGTAAAGCCTCTCAGCCCATCTCAGTGGAAGCTTCCATGGAGGGAGAGTATGAGGATGCGACAACCGAGCAATCTATGCTGCAGCTCCTGCAGAAATTATCGGCTGATCAAAAGGCTGGCAGACAGCCAGACAAGGCACTTTGCAGATATCCACAAAGAGCTAGTGGAGATGCGGAGAGCTGTTTTATTGCTAGAGGAGAAGCTAACCGGTATGCTAACGTGGCTCTCCAGCACAGGGGACCGGCTGGACATGCTGGAAGAGGTGGCTAGACAGCGCTGTGACTCACCTGTGGCTTCGGCATCCAAGGTGGAAAGGCTGAGTGCTAAACTGACAGAATACGAGGACAGGGAGAGACGGATGAACCGTTGTATCCTGGGCTTCTCGGAGCACATTGAAAACAAGGATCCTATAGCCTTCCTCACAAAGACATTGCCTGAAATTTTCCAGGCCGATTTTCCTGGGGGACTGGACTTGGAGTGTGCTCATAGAGCACTCACGCTGGTGAAGCCTGGGGCACCGCCAAGGCCATTTGTCGTACGGTTCCTGAGATTCCAACAAAAGGAGCGAGTGAGATAGCAGAATCACAAGATAAGCTTTTATCAGGATTTCTCAAAGTTCTACACAGATGCGCCGCCAAGCTGTTCTGGAGTGCAAATGGCGGCTTCACCATGTTAAAATTCTGTTTGGTATTGCATATCCTGCTGTGCTCTCCTTTACTTCATCAGACAGGGTAAAGCATCATTTTGATGACCGGAAGAAGGCACTGGAATGCATAAAACCTCTCACCAGCTGATCTCTCCGGACTCTGTTTATTCTGGCGCCTTCCCCCACCACTCTCCTTCCAGACTGTGAATCTTCCTGTTCTCAGGTTGTAATTTTTTATTTATATTTAATGTTCATAATCTTAAACCTTTGACTGAGGACTGGTTATTATTATTATTATTATTAGCACCCTGACCAACTGTATCACAGTCTGGTATGGGAGCTGCTCTGTCGCTGACCGCCAGGCGCTGCAGCGGGTGGTGAAAACCGCCCAACGCATCACAGGGACTCCACTTCCAGTTATAGAGGACGTCTACAGGAAAAGATGTCTGCGCCAGGCACGCAGCATTCTTAGGGACTCCAACCATCCTGCTCATGGACTGTTCCAGCTTCTCCCCTCCAGAAGACGTTTCAGAAGCCTTCGGACTAGAACCAGCAAGTTTAGGAACAGTTTCTTTCCTACAGCTGTCACGTTATTGAACTTAGTTCCTCGCTGACTCTCTTACCATCATCTCTTACCATCCTCACCTGTACATAACTGCATAACTACATAACTACATCTAACTTATTGCACATTATTTGCACATAACAGTACTCTTAACTTTCTGCACTGCTGCATATATTTGCATATATTTGCTTAAATTGCACATACTGTTAATTACCGTATATACTGCACTGCTGTCCTTTGCACTTCTGATTGGATGCTAAACTGTGTTTCGTTACCTTGTATTCATACATGTGTAATGACAATAAAGTTGAATCTAATCTAATCTAAAAAAAATTATTATTAATTTTTTCTATTTACTTTATTGTGGAGGGGAGGAGGGGTTGGTACGTAACTATTGCATAATATATATATAATACAGTTCTATAAATGTTTCCTTGTGAAGATAGAAAAGTTTAGCTGTAGATATCGTTGCCATCTAGAATATGAAAATTACCAGCAGTGGTCTGAGCTCCACCCAGCGGATTGACAGCCACTAGTGTTTTTTTTTTTAGTTTGTTTTCTAAATAAGGAATTTTCAGAATTATTGGAGAATGTTTTTTTTTTTTTTTTTCTACATATCTCTAGTTTTTGTTTGATTACTTTTAATGTTAGTTTTTTTTTTTTAACCAAAATGTTTTTTTCTTTTTTCTTAAGTTTGGGGGCCCAGACCCAATTTTTCTGTTCTTTGAGGTAACTTTCTTTTATTTTTTAAACTCAACATGAAGGGTCTTATTTTTAATATCCATTAATGCTAGAGGTGTTAATATTCCACATAAGAGAACTACTATTCTAGATTTCCTTTGTAAGAAAAATGTGAACTTTGCTATGATTCAGGAATCGCATCTACTCTGCAAGGACGTAGGCCGATTTGCAAATAGGTTTTATCATTCTATTGCAAGTTCTTCCGCTGCAACGAAATCCAGGGGAGTGATGGTGATCTGCAAATGCAGTCTCAAATTTGATCTGCTTGGCTCGTGGGTGGATGAAGAGGGACGGGTGGCCATGGTAAAAGTATGCTTAAATGGGACAAATATTGCTCTTATTTCAGTATATGCTCCATATAAATGTGACCATACGTTCTATAGCTCACTAACCCCTGTAACGCTCGATTTGGTAGGCTTTCATTTAATCTTAGGGGCAGTAATATTGAAAGGTCAGGTGATGTTGAAACCAGGGATCAACGTATTACTTCTCAGACTGTGCACCAATGGGCTAACGATACGGGTATGGTAGATGCGTGGCGTATGATACACCTATCCTTGAAAGATTATTCCTTTTTTTCAGGCAGGCATAGGTCATTCTCCAAGATAGATTCTCTTTTTATTTCTAAGGAATTAGTGCCTAATGCTCATAATTCTTTTTATATACCAGTTGTATGCTCTGACCATAAGCCTCTGTTGCTCAATTTCCATTCATACTGTGATTGACAAAGCCACTAGGTGGTACTTTAATACATCACTGCTTCAAGATGAAGCTTTCCAATCCCAATTTGTTTCAAATATCCGTGAATTTTTGGCATTTAATGAAGGCTCCGATTCTGATGCATGGATACTTTTGGAGGCAGTAGAGGGCTTTATAAGAAGTAACACTACTCTTTATGTTTCTTCAAGGAACAAAGAGCATATAGCAAAACTGTCCATGTTGGAATTGGAATATGCTTCCCTTGATGCATCATTGCAACTTAGCTATAGTGAGGTGGTGGCAGCCCGTAAAGAACTGGTTAAAAAAGAGATTAATTCCATTTTAAGATGCCGCTCAAAATTCCTGATGCATAAAACCAGGCAAACATACTATTTTCACTCAGCCAGGCCTAGTAGTCATCTACTGGCCCTGCGTCTCAAGACAGATGAACAGTTTTCAGATATTTCTTGCATTAGAACAGAGGATCGCACTATTCAATCTGATCCAAAGGAAGTTATGTGACTTTTGCATCTTTTTATCGCTCTTCATATACTTCCGAGACTACTTTGGAGAAGTAGTAGAAACACTATTCAGCTTCCTGAACTATCAAGCAGTAAAGCTGCAGAGCTAGATGCTGTTATTATGTTGCAAGAGTGTGAAATATTGGTAAAAGAGATGCATGGGGAAAATCACCAGGTCTGGATGGGATACTGCCTGAGGTCTGTGCTATCTTTTGGCCTTTGCTAGGTCCTTTACGATTGGACATGTTTGTCTTCTCACTTAAGGAGGGCTCGTTTTTTAGAGATGTGAATGTAGCATTAATTTCACTGCTCCTTAAGAAAGGTAAAGACCCCTTAGAATGTTTTAGTTACAGACCTGTCTTGTTATTAAATGCTGATCTTAAGATTTTTGCAAAGGTCTTGGCAAGATGGCTACAAGGTCATATGCTGACAATTGTGCACTGTGACCAAACTGGGTTTATAAAATCCAGGCTGGCCACAGACAATGTTAGAAGATTGCTGCATGTTACAGACATTATCAAAGACACAAGGTTTCCAGCCACAGTTCTCTCTCTAGATGCTTGCAAAGCTTTTGACTGTCTTGAGCGGTCTTTTCTGTGGTCAGTGTTGGAGTCTATGGGGTTTGGGCGGATTTTCATTGATATGATCAATGTGTTGTATAGGAATCCTGTGGCTGCAGTAATTACTGGTAGAAATAGTTCTCTCTCATTTGCAGTCTTAAGAGGATCAAGACAGGGATATCCTTTAAGCCCCCTGTTGTTCGCCCTTTCTTTGGAGCCATTAGCACAAACCATCCACTCCTCCTCTCTGTTCTCTCCCATATGTGTTGAGAGCGTTTTATCACATTTTGTTGTATGCGGATGATATATTATTATATATTCATAATCCATTGCAATGCATACCATACATTTTATCTATCTTTGAGAAATATGGCGAGCTATCTGGGTTTAGAATAAATTGGCAGAAATCAGTATTGCTACCCTTAAATCAGGCGATGCGTGAATGCCCGGTTCCTCTTCCTACCAGTTGTGGAGAATTTTACTTATCTGGGCGTTAAAATCTTCCCAATGATTCAGGCAATTATTAAACATAACTGATAATATATTTGCCAAAATAACGGCAGACTTCGAAAGATGGCCCAGTTTGAAGAACTCTTTCCACAGCCGTATCTCAATAATTAACCACTTGCGCTCCGTTGTTCCGCGGGCGGGCAAGTCTCTGCGTCCTATGATGCACGAGGGCGCGCGAGAGCGCGCTCGTGCGCCCTCGTGCGCATGACGCATGATGGTGGTGATGGTGATGTAGTAGCGTCCAAGCGCCACTCAAAAAAAAAACTGCAGAGACAGCTGCGAACAGATTAGTTCATCTGATTGACCTCTCATTCGACTAATAAGAGCCTTGAATTGGGTTTCTGAAACCTTGAGGAGCCAATGAATGAAAATCTAGGAAGGAGGACCCGCCTACTGTGAACGCAGGAGCCAATTGAAGCACAGAAATTCAGGCTGGGTGAAGCATATTTACTGCTGCAGAAGGACTCTGTACGAATCTACTACAGACCCAGGCTCACCCAGCAGCATGGAAAACACCCACAAGTGGGACCTGCACTCATTCCAGCAGAATAGACGGAGGCCGACGACAAAAGTCGTAAATCATTCGCCAAAACAGCAATATGTAATGGAATTATGTTGATCGGGATCCACGAGCGGAGCAGCGTCGCGTTCGTCTGACGCGTGGGAAGAGCTGTTCGCCACGACTCTGCTGCTTTGAAGAGGTAAGGTGTTATAAGCTAAATTATTATTTATCCCTGAAAACTGTAATCCAAAAATGACTTTTGACCGATCGGTAAATTAGAACTGTACTGCGCACGAAGTGCGTGCGCCGCGATAAACGGCCAAATGGCACAGTTTGGAAAAACGTCTGTAACTTTTGAATAATTCAATGTAGAATCTTCATTTTAGGCTCTAATGAAAGGTCACACTCAGGGCTGTGTCTGTGTGTGTGTGTGTGTGGGCGGGGGGTCGTTTTCCCCCCTCGCTACCAAGGACCAAATTCGGCCCTCTTCATGACGGATTACACTCTTTTTTTTTTTTTTTTTTCCTTGCATGTTTTCACAGCGGCTCCCCCCCCCCCCGCTACTGTGTGTGTGTGTGTGGGGGGGAACCGTGAACGCCCCTCACGGTCTGCAGAAGAGGAGCGGGGGGGGCACGGGGGGGGGGGGCCACGGTCCGAACGCTCCCCGGTCCGTGGGGGGGAAGCATATCAGTCTATTCCATCATGTAGCGATGGCCCTCTTCTGTAGCGAGGGGGGGGGGGGGCGTTCACGGTCCGTTCACGGTCCCCCCCCACACACACACACACACAGTAGCGGGGGGGGGGAGCCGCTGTGAAAACATGCAAGGAAAAAAAAAAAAAGAGTGTAATCCGTCATGTAGAGGGCCGAATTTGGTCCTTGGTAGCGGGGGGGGGAACGACCCCCCGCCCACACACACACACACAGACACAGCCCTGAGTGTGACCTTTCATTAGAGCCTAAAATGAAGATTCTACATTGAATTATTCAAAAGTTACAGACATTTTTCCAAACTGTGCCATTTGGCACAATTTGGCACAGTTCCATAATGCCTGGGAACAGCCTGAGAACAAAGCTGTGTAAAATATTCATTTTTTGTGGTATTGTTACCAAATTTGGATCTCAGCTGAATAACACTTGGTTCTACATTTCTCTTGCATTTTCCAGCCGGATCGGACAGCTGTGTGTTATTTACAAGCATTTGTATTCAAAAAAACACTGTGTCCAATTTTTTTTTCTTCAAGTTCAGTATGTTTAGATGACTGTAACTCAGTGGCCGGAGCACGTAGAAAGATTATGTTTTTTTTTGCCAAAAAATTCAAAGTGTTTTCTTTTAAATGAGACCAACCCCATGAAGATGCTGCAAAGGGTTGAATAACAGCTTTCGATTTACTTTGGGCACGTTATTTTTTGGCATTTTTAGGAAAATTGCCCGGAGTGCAAGTGGTTAAGATGAACATCTTACCAAGGATTAACTTTGTAAACGCTATGTTTCCTCTTCCTCCTCTGCCTCTTAAATTAAATTAAATCACCCTTTGTCATTCAACCATACAACCAATCATGTACAGTAGAACGAAATTGTGTTTTTCCTAACTACAGTGTTAATCACACACACCCCATATGTAGAAACAGAGGGCTGCTGCAATGCAAGGCGCCACCACAGATTTCCCTCTTCCATTTCATTATTGCTGAGCACCAAGCTGGATGGCAGGAAGTTCCGCTTTTATATGGTCTTCGACATGACCTGGCCGGGATTTGAACCCCTGCCTCCCGGGTGTGGGGCGGATGCTCCACCAACTGAGCCACCACTCCGGTAGTTTATTGGCGCAAACAGCATTCTGCGGTGTCTAAGTTCATTTGACATAATAAACGACCACGTGTTAGACGGCACACAATGCATCGGGAGAGGTGGTCTGGAGGCCTGTCACTCCCAAACTTTGAACTTTACAGCTGGGCTTTCACTCTCAGGCCTCTACTGATATGGGTCCAACATAACTCAAGTTTCCTGCCACACTGTAGAAGAAAAGATGATTGCCCCTCACGCCCTTGTTAATTTTTTTTTTTTTTTAACTTGCATCTCTCTACCTCTTGCTTGGTCAAAAATGGCACGCTCGTATCATACCTGGCCTCAGTGTGGAGGAAAGTAGAAAAACTGTGCCACTGTTCTCTTCCATGGAACCCAGGAATTCCATTATTTAATAACGATAGACTTTTGATTGGTGGCCACCCCATAAGCTTTCCCCTCTGGGAAAAGAGTGGCATTTCTGTTTTGAATGCTATTTTGGAGGAGAATGGTCTATTACAGGGGTGTCCAACCATGTGCCATGGAGAGCCAAGACCCTGCAGGTTTTACCTCCAACCAGTGTCTTCAACAGCAGATTTCTGTGAACTTCTTCCCACTGATTGCTGATAAGTGAAAACACCTGCTGAAGAGACTGGGTAGAAGAGAAAACCTGCAGGGTCTTGGCTCTCCATGGCACATGGTTGGACACCCCTGGTCTATTACCATTCACAGAGCTGACCACAAAATATCATTTACCGCGCACTTCATTTTTCTTTTAACTTCAACTAAGATCTTCTCTTAAAGCTAGTGGGATCTCATTACAGAACCCCCTCAGGTCACATACTCTTAAGAAACTATTTTGTTCTGCGAATAATTTGACCAGACTGGTATCTAGACTCTGTCATTTATTGTTACAACATTCTTACAGACCTCTGGCATTGAACGCCCTTTGGAGAGCAGATATTCCCCATCTGTGCCCCGATTTTGACTGGGATAATGTGTGGGACTCTATTAATATAGCTTCCAAAAATCCTGATCATCAACAAATTCATTATAATTTTGTACACAGAGTATATTTAACACCTAAGAAACTTTATGTAGTGAAAATGGTTCCAGACCCCCTGTTGTACTCTTTGCCCTCTGAAGGCAGTTGGCACTTATCTGCACATGTTTTGGGAATGCGCTCCAGTGGCCAACTTTTGGAAGAAGGTTACCTCCACTTTTTCTAAATTGTTTGGGGTCACACTCTCTTGTTCTCCTATTATATTTCTTTTAGATGATCTGTCTGATGTGCATCTGTCCCCTACAAAGAAAAGAGGGGTTCTAGCAGGACTTACAACAGCAAAAAAATTGGTTGCAACTTGATGGAAACCCCCTCATACTCTGTGTATTCGCGCTTGGATCTCTACTTACTTGGACGTTGTTTATTTAGAGCTATCTATAGCCCATGTACTTGGGGCCAGGAATTCTATACTTGAGGCCTGGTATTTACTTGTTGCAAACCTCCAATCTCTATATAAATGATAATTAAAATTATCGGGTCGGGGCACCTTTTCTTCTTTTTTTTCCCTACTTTTTTTTGTTTTGTTTTAGGTTTTGTTCCGTGTTTTTTTTTTCCTCTCTCCCTTTTCAAAGGCACTTTGTGTAAATATATGGTTTAAATGAGATCTTAGTGCACTGGGTTTGTTGTATATTTGTGATTGTGAAAATGAATACAAATTTGGTCACAAAAAACAAGTCAGTTTTTTTCAGGTATTTGAGAATATATCAGGTATTTGTAGACTTAACTCATGTATTTTTGACAACTTTTTTCACATTTTGTAAAGAGCAAGCTTCAACAATCTTTAAGTCTATGGACTTTTTCTGTAGAAAATGTTCCAGGTTGCCTGCTTCAGAAATGATAATGAGCTCTGATATTCTTTTGACAACGTACCATATGACATTCTGTCCACTCTGGATGGTATCATTTCTGGGGAAAGTACTTTTAACTTGTACACTTTAGAGTTTGTCTCTTTTTTTTTTACCTCTACATGAATTAAAAACTTGAATCAGTACTTTAACCAGAGTGGGTTTTTACACATCTAAGTACCTAAGGTGTATACCTTTAACAACTCTGTAAATGTACCTATAAAATACATAAATACACCATAAATACTTCAAAACAGAGCACACCAAGGACTGATTGGCAGCTGATTTTTTTTTTTTTTTAATTCATTAATGATTTTGCACTACTTAACATATGCTACTCTAACTAACTAACTAACTAACCTGCACTTATATAGTGCTTTTCTAGTCACAAAGACCACTCAAAGCGCTTTCACTAGTACTAACCCTCTATTCTAAGGGCCTATAGGAACCAGATATCTAGGGACAATTTAGAACAGCCAATTAACCTAACATGCATGTCTTTGGATTGTGGGAGGAAACCGGAGCCCCCGGAGTAAACCCACGCAGCACAGGGAGAACATGCAAACTCCACACAGAAAGGTTCCAACCCCTGCCAGCCTGGGGATTCGAACCAGGAACCTTCTAGCTGTAAGGCAACAGTGCTAACCACTGCACCACCGTGCTGCCCACTCACAAAATGTTAGGGATATTTGGCTTTCGGGTGAAATTTATGGAAAATGTAAAACACTGCAGTGATATTATATCATGAAAGTAGGGCATTTAAGTAGAAGCATGCAATGGTGATTTCCTCATCTCAAACAATTTATTGAAACAAACGCCGACAACAGTGGTGGGTATACCACAACAAGAAAATGTCAATGTCTCAATAACTCGTCGTGTGCCCTTGAGCATGACGGTGACGTCATGCTCATGCTTGACGATGACGTCTCATACTGTTCACAAGTCGACTTCTTGTCTGCTGAGGCATGGCATTCCACTCTTCTTGAAGGGCAGCCCTCAGGTCATTGAGGTTGTGGGGTGTAGGGTTATGAGCCCCGACACAGTGACTGAACTGATCCCATAGGTTTTCTATGTGATTCAGGTCTGGAGAAAGTGCAGGCCACTCCATTTGAGGTACCCCAGCCTCCAGCAGCCGTTCCTGAATGATGCAACCTCGATGAGCTGGAGCATTGTTGTCCATGAAGATGAAATTAGGCCTGTGTTGTTCATGCAGGGGCACAATGACTGGATTAATGATGTTATTCAGGTAGTATTGACTTGTCATTGTACCATTCACAAAGTGTAGGGCAATTCTGTGTTGACTAGACACGCCTGCCCAGACTGTAACACCACCACCACCAAAGGCCTGTCTGGTGACAACAGTGGCTGATGCACAGTGCTCTCCTTGACGTCTCCAACATCGTTGTCGGCCATAATTTCTGCTCAACGTGAATCGACTTTTATCAGAGAACAGCACTGAAGCCCACTGGTCCCTTGTCCAGTGTAAATGCTCCCTGACTCATCCGGTCATCTCATCTGGACTCTCTGTATCTATGTTGCAACCTGCTGATGACACTCTGTGACACTCTAAGCTCAGTGGCCTCTTCCCTCTGAGAACATCCTAGTTGAAGCCTCACAATGGCGAGGTACTGTTGATCAGTTGTCAGGTGTTGTTTGGTCTCAGGATGTCAAAATGTGAACAGCATGATGAAGAGGACTGTTTAAATACCAATTCTAATTGAACCAGAAAATGTATACGACGATTCATGGATCAAACACCTGTTGTGAATTTTGCCAGCAAGTTAGGCAAAAAGTACTGAAACATTGAACAGTTGGACATGTGCATTCAAAAGGTTAGAGAAGGTCAAATTAAGTTGACCTGTAAAGGTTGTAGTGCATTTTAGGTGCATACTGACATTTCACCCAAAGTTGAATATCCCTAACTTTTAGTTAGCTCTGTGTGTGTGTGTGCGCGTGCGTGCGTGCGTGCGTGCGTGTGCGCGCGCGTGTGCATTTATAAAAACCAACCTGAACACACTAAAATTAAATCTTGAGTCATCTGCTACCAATTATATCTGAAGATCATTTATTTATTTTTTTTACTATCAATGACTAATTACTCACATTCTAACCAAGATGTAAACATGAGTTCTATATGGTTAAGAAGAGTAATTAATGTCTGACTTTTTTCTGCAGAGTTTCAAAGAATGATGGAGCGTCAGCACAGACTGCTTGATGTCACCAGGAAACCAGTGATAAAGTTACACAGAATAGGTCTGTAAAACTATGTCTAACTGAACAAACACAGTAGTGTGACTCAGCTAGGATCCTGATCAGAGATCTTGGTTACATTTAATATAATGTATTTACATGTGCAGTCAGCACTAAATGTTGAGAATTTCCCTGTTGTACCAGCAGGGGCATCAGACTGCGGGTGAGAAGGGTAATATTTACCCCGGGCCCACTGCAGGAAGGGGCCCTCAAAAAGCCTGGAAAGAAAACATTTTTCAGTGTTGCATTCTTTTAATTTCTAATTAATTAATGTCATAGTAAACCCTGGCTGAATGAAGTGCTTGAGAGACTGAATTCTGCATGAACAGTAATGGTGGATGTTATCTGGAGCCCCATCACCCCTTTGAAAAGGTGCAAAATAGTTTAGTCAAGACACCTGCACCCAGTTGATTCAACTGCAGCACCAGTTGTCTGTCAGTCTGCTTCCTCAGCCAGGTTAGTGTATCATGACCCTAAAACTCACCTTTTATATGTATTTATTGCTTTTTGAAAGTCCATGCAGTAGGTGATTTGTTTATTTTGTAACAAGGGGTTGTGGGTGATATTCATAAAGTCAGCATTTGGTAGAACTATAAAGGTATAAATGTAGTTTCAGTACAAATTTGCAAGAATAAAGATGCAAAAATATGATCAAATATGGTAATTTACAGCTTAACAAGTCACATACTTACTACAGGCAAGTCCCAAATTTATGAGAAAACATTGGATTTTTGTGAGAAAAACCAGAGCTTCTAAATGGCGAAACCCTCCCCCTGCCACACATACACTTCTAGGAAAAAAAAACAAATCTGAAATTTACAAAGCAAAATTACAAATTTACAATAAAAAGGTTTTTTTGAAACACTTTAATATAGCATATATATACTGCATAAATATTTACCCTTTTCTCTCATACAGTTGATATAAAAAGTCTACACACCCCTGTTCAAATGCCAGGTTTTTGTGATGTAAAAAAAGTGAGACCAAGATAAATCATTACAAAACTTTTTCCAGCATTAATGTGACCTATAACCTGTACAACCCAATTGAAAAACAAACTAAAATCTTTTAGGGGGAAAAAAAAACAAAAAAACCCCAAAACAACTTACAATAACCTGGTTGCATAAATATGCACACCCTTAAACTAATACTTTGTTGCACCACCTTTGGCTTTTATTACAGCACTCAGTCTTTTGGGTAGGAGTCTATCAGCATGGCACATCTTGATGTGGCATTATTTGCCCACTCTTCTTTACAGAAATGCTCCAAATCTGTCAGATTGTGAGGGCATCTCCTGTGCACAGATCACCTTCAGATCACCCCACAGATGTTTGATTGGATTCAGGTCTGGACTCGATCTGGGCCTTTCCAAAACCTTAATCTTCTTTTGGTGAAGCCATTCTTTTGTTTATTTGAATGTGTGCTTTTTGTCATTGTCATGCTGAAAGATGAAGCTCCTCTTCAGCTTTCCAGCAGAGGCCTGATGTTTTATGCCAACACTGACTGGTATATGGAACTGTTCATAATTCCCTTCACCTTGACTAAGGCCCCAGTTCAAGCTGAAGAAAAACAGTCCTAAAGCATGATGCTGCCACCACCAAGCTTCACTGTAGGTATGGTGTTCTTTTGGTGATGAGCAGTGTTGTTTGTGCCAAATATACCTTTTGGAATTATGGCCAAAAAGTTGAACCTTGCTTTCATTGAACCATAACACATTTTCCAACATGTGTCTGCGAGATTTCAAATGTGTTTTTGCAAAATGTAGCTGGTCTTGGATGTGTTTCTTTGCAAGATAAGGCTTCCGTTTTGCCACAGTAGAGGGGAGATTGTCGTCACATATACTAACCAGCCAGTACTTGCCAGAAATTCCTGCAGCTCTTTCAGTGTTGCTGTTGGCCTCTTGGCAGCCTCCCTGACCAGTATTCTTCTCGTCTTTTCATCAATTTTGGAAGGACGTCTAGTTCTTGGTAATGCTACTGTTGTACCATATTTTCTCCACTTGATGACTGTCTTCACTGTGTTTCATGTTATATATTTAATGCCTTGGAAATTCTTTTGTACCCTTCTCCTGACTGATACCCTTGAACAATGAGATCCCTCTGATGCTTTGGAAGCTCTCTACAGACCATGGCTTGTGCTGTAAGATGTGACCACAGAAATGTCAGGAAAAGCCTACTAGAACAACTGAACGTTATTTGGGGTTAATCAGAGGCACTTTAAATGGTGGCAGGTGTAGCCGAATTTTCTTTAGCCCTTCTGTATAAGGTCCTGGAGAAAATGGATCAGACGGATCTGCAAGTTGGATTGCCTTTATTACTGATATCAGGAGAGGAGTGAGGAAAAAAAACAGAAGTCTGCCTCTCTGCACTACTCTGCTTAAAACAGGAAACATCAGCCTCTTTATAGCAAATCACTACATCATCACATTTGAAAAAACAGTCAGCAAGTTTAAAAAGGCAACAGTGTGTACAGAGGTTTGTGAGTCATGTTTAGACAATGATGGTCAAGAGGTCATTTTCCAGGAAGACACTATCACTTGCTGGCTATATAAATACACGATAGTTTGTACAGATAGGAAAAACAAATTCAGGACAGACAGAGGGCCTCTAAGTCATCAATTCCACCATAAGTGAAGCACATGAACAGTACTCTTCTATATAGGTTAAAAGTCACAGAAAATTTCAATCACACAGGTGTGTGCCGACTCCCTTAACATGAGTTTGAATGTGGTTGGTTAATTCTGAACACAACCACATCCCTAGTTATAATGAGGTGTGCATATTTATGCAACCAGGTTATTGTAAGGTTTTCATTTTTCTCCTTAAAAGATTCCAGTTGGTTTTTTCAATTGGGTTGTACTGTTATGAGTCTGGGCGCAGTGTTTCCACAGAGCCCAGACTCTTAACTTATTTTTGAGTGTTGTGTATCTATCATTATTATTTTGTCAGTTTATGTCTATACCTTGGGGTTTTGTCCTGTGTGCCCTCCTTTCTCCAGACATTCCCACTCGCTGCTCACAGTCTGTTCTCCTGTCATCTCAGCTGTGAGCAGTTATGTAATTAGGTCATCTGCCAACTCAGCTGCCCGCACCTGCCACTCATTTGTTTCTCTCGTATTTAAGCACTGTCTGTTCATTGTTTCGTTGCGGCAGTGTTGATGCATTGTTTGGAGTTGAAAGAACTGTATTCCTCCATATATTCTCCTCTCCTCCTCCAAAGCCATTCCCACTCTGGAGTGCCAATCTCTGTAAGATACCCTTATTTGTATTTTTGTACTGTCTGCACAACTTTTGGAATTTTTGTTCTCTTTTGTTATTACATGGCACAACTACAGTTCAGCGCGTGGGTCTGTCTTTCTGCCCCGGACAGGCGTTCATGATGGAATACTGCTGCCAGAATCAGACCCAGCTGCTGTGGTGGTGCATTTTTTTGTCTTTTTTTTTTTTCTCTTTTCACTCACCTGTGCACTGGAGCTCATCATGTCCCCAGCTCGCCGGCCCCACACAAAGGGAGATTGGCAGCGGGGTCTCCAAGCTTGGAGGAAGAGTAGGCAGCAGACTTTATGCAGAGCTTTGTGGATGAAGTTCTCACCGCCTACAAACCCCAAAAGACCTGGAAAAGTGTGAATGGAGCGGTGGGCATTCTGGAGGCACATCCCGGCCTTAGGAAATATCCCCAATATGCTGGACTGTTGGCAACAGTCACCGTGCTTCAACGATCATTCCCTGGGCTGATAATGCGGTCGCCTCCTGCTAAAATGAAGCCATTGTGGAGGCGCACTTCTCAGCAGACATCCACCCCCTCTTCCAGTTCACCAGCTCTAGCGCCTGCGTGCACGTTGTCAGCTCCATGGCAGCGCTGCCGTCCTGCTCCGGACCGCCAGAGGAAAGCATCCACTTCCTCGCTAGCAACCTGTCCTTCGCCAAGGCAGGAAACTCCCGCAGCAGCCTCGTTTTCTGACTCTTTCTCTCCGGCTGTCCCACCTGCCAATTTCTCCACTGCAATTTTTTCTCCCTCCTCCTTGGCGATTCCTCCCGCTGTGAAAGAACTGGTCCCATCCGTCTCTGTGACTACAGGGGCGGCTCCTCCACAGTCCACAGAGGGGCCCAAGTTCACCATGGCCATGGAGAGGGACGACTCCCCAAACACAGCAGCAGACAACATCAAGATCCGGGAAAACAGGCACATTACATTGCATCCTATTTCATTTTTTGATAATATGCCTTGCCTGATTCCCAGTAGGGAGACTCAGGGTGTGCAGTCCCCTGAGCTCTTCCCACCTGCTGCAATTGATAAATCTTCACCTGCACTCTCTGTGCCTTCTCCTCTCGCCCCTGAGTGTCCACCGGCCCCGGAACAGAACCACTGGCCAATGGAGGAGCCCATGGCCCTGGAGGACCCAGTTCCAGCGCCAGGGGTGAGCCAAACCCCAGCTGCCACGCCAGATGAGCCACCAGCATGGGTCACTTCGCCTGGGAGCCCCAAGACTGCAATCACCGTCATGCCTGCTGCGGAGGCCGCTGCAGCAGAGTTCAAGGCTGAGCTGGACCTCCAAAAAACTGGGCCCGACACATCATCGTCATCTGGATCGATGGAGTCCTGGACGGCGGTGGAGCTCGAGCTCAGGCAAGTGCTCTCTCTTGTTTTTATCTTATCAGTTTTGGAGAGGTCTTGCCTGGCTCTTGATGAGGAGAGCCGGGTGCAGCTGCCTGCTGCACCTGAGCTCGCCACACCGGGCTCCACCGCTGCCGGTGACCCTGACCCTGTTCCTCTTTGTGTTTCCTCTGAGCTTTCTCCCAGGGTCACCGGAGCCATTCCAGCACAGCAAGAGGTCTCCGTTGGTCCAGGTTCGCCGCCCGAGGTTGCCACAGGTCCAGGTTCCCCCACTGTGGAGGTCGTCGCAGGAGCTCTGTCCCAGCCCGTGACCTCCATGGGTGCAGCTTTCCCTCTGTCCGAGGCCATCGTGTGGGTTCCTCCTCCACGGTCCGAGTCTCCATGGGTGCTGCGTCCTGGTTGGGGATCCTTGTTGGTGCTGCGCCCCAGTATCAGTTCAATGTAGGTGCTACGCTCCAGTATGGACCCGCCATGGGCGCTATGCCCCAGCCCGGGGTCCACCATGGGTGCAGCACTGGCCCAGTCCGGGCCCATCGCGGGTGCGGCGTTGACCCAGTCTGGTCCCGTCGCGGGTGCGGCGTTGGCCCAGTCTGGGCCCATCGCTCCAGCCCGGAGCCACCGCGGGTGCTGCAGAGCTGCAGCCCGGAGTTGCCGCGGGTGCAGCTATGTCCCAGTCCAGGAACCCTATGGGTGCAACCAGTCCTCAGCCCAGGACCACTGAGGGCGTCATGGTTTTCCCTCCACTGCCAGATGCTGTAGTGGGTCCGTTCCTACCACCAGACACCGTCGTGGTTCCCCCCCTTTGGCCCTTCATCCCCTCATTGGGCCTTTCCGTGGGGGAGCCACCTCCTTGGTCACCCCTCAGGTCTTGGTGGATGAAGAACACAGGCTAGCTGCCCAACAGACTGAGCTGCTGGGTCAGGTGGCCCATATTCTCTGGCAGGCCTCCCGACTCATTCCACCTTGCTGTCTGGCCTGGGACTTCGGCCGGCCACCTGAACAGCCGAGTTCTTTGGCCTAGGAAGCCCAGGGGCCTGGTGTAGTATGGGTGTGGGTCCTGAGCGGGCTTCACATTTAGATTAGTTTATTTGACAGGGACAGTGCAATAAACATAGACAATTCATCAATGACAATCAATCTGATGTGTTGCACATGGAGTGTATAGCTATTAGCTAATTTGCAACTCTTGTCCCTGGATGGACTTTAGAAAAGAGAATCAAGTAAAGAAAAGAAAAGAAATAAAGAAAATACACAATAACCACATACATCAATGCAAAAAGATTATAAATACACAATTATAAATATTATAAATATTATAAATACTATAAATACACAAATATAACAACCTGACTCACATTTGCCTATTTCAGGCCACCCTCCCTTCGTCACTCACTATAAACAAACACATTCATTCCTTCCCTTCATTCACTCTCACCTTGTAGACAATCAATTCATACATGAGTACATTCTTGTTTATTTTTCAGCCAGTTTTTAACCTTTTTAGTGAATGTTTTAAAGTCCGTTATTATTTTAATTTCATTTGGCATTGTGTTCCAGATGTGACTGCCCTTTATAGAGAAAGCTGTTTGTCCAAATGTTTGGTCCCCCGAACCTGTTTCCCCCACCTCCCACCCTGGGTGTTTTTTTGCTGTACCTTTTTCTCTTGGGGAAAGGGGGGGGAGCTCTGTCATGAGTCTGGGCGCAGTATTTTCACAGAGCCCAGACTCTTAACTTATTTTTGAGTATTGTATATTTGTTATTATTTTGTCAGTTTATGTATATACTTTGGGGTTTTGTCCTATGTGCCCTCCTCGCTCCAGACACTCCCACTCACTGCTCACGGTCTGCTCTCCTGTCATCTTAGCTGTGAGCAGTTATGTAATTAGGTCAGCTGCCCGCACCTGCCACTCATTTGTTTCTCTCATATTTAAGCACTGTCTGTTCACTGTGTCATTGTGGCAGTATTGATGCATTGTTTGGAGTTGAATGGACTGTATTCCTCCATATATTCTCCTCTCCTCCTTCAGAGCCATTCCCACTCTGGAGTGCCAATCTCTGTAAGTTACCCTTATTTGTGTTTTTGTACTGTCTGCACAACTTTTGGAATTTTTGTTCTCTTTTGTTATTAAATGGCACAACTACAGTTCAGCGTGTGGATCTGTCTTTCTGCCCCAGAAGGGCGTTCATGACATGTACAGGTTATAGGTCACGTTAATGGTGGAAAAAGTTTTGAAATGATTTATCTTGGTCGCATTTTTTTTAAATCACAAAAGCCTGGCATTTAAACAAGGGTGTGTAGACTTATTCACTGTAAATGTCTGATTTTCTCACCAATTAGGGGCAGATTTATTAATGTGCTGCACCATCGCAAAACCCTGTTTTGGCATTAAAAAAGTACTGTCGAGATTTACTGAAGTGTGCAGGGCAAAATTAGCTGCAGAAAGGTATGGACTATGTTAATTTTGTGACTGGCCTTATCGCATATGTATTTGTAGAAGTTGTCATGTCAAAGTGCAAATTTGAGGGAGGAGAGTATTTAAATGACTGGTGCAAGGTGATTTACTAAGGTTTGCGGTTGTCGGTCTCCTGCTAAATGTGACAGGATTTAACACCCCAAAAAAGCATGTCGTAATTCATCTGCGCCTGATATGACAGCAATCGTTGGTGCCAGGAGGAGACACCGGTGAGAATCGAGGGCGTGTGGCTGAAGATAGATAATCTTCTCTCTGCGCCTGACTTTACTTGGCATGACAGAAGAGATAAATATGAACAGAAACTGTCACAAAGAGATTAGTGTTGTGCTGAACTGGACATCAGCCAGCAGAGGATTTTTAAAAAAAAATTCATTTGTTTATATATAGCCTAATAATAATAATAGTTCATTTATAATGCACTTTATATTTCAGGGCAAAATCTCCAAGTGGTACACAAATAGGATTAAGAACAAGAATAAAGGCAAACATTCAGAGTACATACACGATGACACACCAGGACATTAAAAAGCTTTCCTAAACCATGAATTTTTATCCATAAAATAGTACATCCCTTCCTACCCGGAGTGGACAAAAAGAGCACAGATCCATAACGTCCCCTGACATTGCAACATTGTAGTAACTCAGTGTCAGCAGTCTCTGCTGTGGCGGTCCGCGGAATAAGTGAACTCATGTGTGTTTAATCTTGTTGCGTTCCAGACTTCATAAAACACACATTTATGAAAAGTCATGGACTGGGAGACCTATTGATTTTGTTAAAACAAAGTTATTCACATAATAAAACCCCATTCTCTCCATCAGACCACCTTAACAGTTCTTGTGTTCATAAAATAAACATGTTGGTCAAGTAAACAATTTATTCATGAGTAGTTCTTTTGAAACTTGTATACAAATCATTTATACATATTGAATGAAGGACTCTGTAATGTGAAACGAAAAGCAAAACTTTGAAATATGACGAACAAAAATAAATTATTTTACTGGGGTTTGCATTTAAATAAAACTTAAAAAACCTCCTATATTATGCTCCTCAGAACTGGCTGTGCCTGTGTTGATGACCTGCTTCCTCAGGTGTGCCTGTGTGCAATTTTGCGGTGCTCTTGTTGGATGGGTGGTCATTACTGAAATGAAGTAACTGTGTCTGTTTTCATAATTTTGCATGTTGCTAGTAGATCACTGGCAAAAATGGGCCACTCCCTTAGGTGCTCTGTCTAATTTGCACACTCGCCAATTTGCGCTGCCTTAGTAAATCTGCCCCATAGTGAGATTTTTGTTGTAAACATCTTTCTTGGAAAGTTCATTTTTTAAAAATACATTTGCAACCTTCTCCTGAAAAAAAAGAAAACAACAACAGCAGTCTATGTACAGTAATGCAACCTGTAGTGCAAATGACGACGAAGGATAGACCCAGGCCTCCCATAGTGCAAATAGAGATAAATGGTTAATGATGATAAAACCCAGCAATCCTATATACAGAAAACTAGAGATGTAATTCCCATAGTTGCAGTTCAATGGAGTAGTGTAGGTGTAGATAGTAACAGATAGGACTGCACATGATCATTATAGCAATGAGAGACAGACAGCAGCAGATATGGCATTTGTGCAAATGTTTGAGCTGAGGTAGTTATTGTGCGGGTGATTGCGTTAGGGTCCGGGGGTGGGGGAGTGGACAGAATTCAGGGTCCCGATGGTCTGATGAACAAAGCTGTTTAGCAGTTTTGTGGAGTGGGCCCGAAGGCTCCAGTACTTTTTCCCCAAGGGCAGGGGGCTGAAAAGGGCGTGTGAGGGATGGGAGGTGTTGCCTGCAATGTTGACAGTGAGACGGGTGAGGTAAATGTCTGGGGGGGGGCACCGATGATCTTGCAGGCTGCTTTCACTGTACATTGTAGTGTCTTCCGGCAGGAGGCGGTGCAGCTTCCATACCACACCGTGATGCATCTGGTAAGGATGCTCTCAATGGTGCCTTGGTAGAAAGAACACATGATGGGGGGTTGGGCTCGTGCTCTCCTCAGTTTGCAGAGGAAATGGAGGTGAGTTTGAGCCTTCTTGGCCAATGATGTGGTGTGGTTGGACCAGGAGAGGTCCTCAGAAATGTGCATCCCCAGGAACTTGGTGCTGCTTACCCTCTCCACAGCTGCACCATCGATGATCAGAAGGGGGGTGCTGTGTGCTACCCCTCCTGAAGTCGACCACAATCTCTTTGGTTTTTCCCATGTTCAGGAACAGATTATTGTCTTTACACCACTGAACTAGTTGGCTCACCTCATTTCTGTAGTTGGCCTCCTCGTTGTTGGTGATGAGGCCCACCATCGTCGTGTCATCTGCAAACTTGATGATGTGGTTGGTGTTGTAGGCTGGTATGCAGTGATGGGTCAGTAGGGTGAAGAGCAGCTGGCTGAGCATGCACCCTTGTGGGGCCCCTGTGCTCAATGTGATGGTCTGGGAGGTGTTGCTGCCAACCCACTTATTCTGTAGCCTCCCCGTGAGAAAGTCCAGCACCCAGTTACAGAGAGGTTTTGAGTCCCAAGTGTCTGAGGTTTTGCATCATTTAACGTGACACAGTTTGGGCTGCTTGAATTTTTGCCTGTGTGAATGTGGACCGAACCAAGGAGAAAATGATACAAAGTAACAAACTTATCAACTGATTCGGACCAAATTAAACAAATTTAGATGTGAAATATAACCTTGCAAACTTTCATTGCATCAGAAGCTCACTTACTCTGAAAGTATCAAAACATTTCTGAATGCCATGATTTTGACTCATTTCTCCCATTGCATCTCTTGCTGGTCACAAGCAAATAGTACAACTCTGAAACCCTTGGAATCCCTGTATAAACAATCCATCAAAATACTGGATAAGAAGACACGACAGTATCACTATTGTGGTATATTTGCCAAACACATGATGTTATGCTTTGAAAATATGATCATGTATGCAAATACAGTATATGGTTGATCTTTAAAATTATCCATGGTTCTGCACCCCCGCCCCTTAAGACTTTTGTGTACCTGACTTCTGAACAAAATACCAGAGTAACAAGGACTTCCGGACTTCCGGTTATGGCGGCCACGTAAGAAGGACACGTATCACTCTGCTCTGCTCCTAGAGAAAAAAAATCGGCAAATAACTCTCTCATTTGGGACAGACCTATCCCAGCGTTTGGGCGAGGATATGTCGGTGAAGCCTAAGGCTGGAAAATCAGGTAGAGGGAAAAAGTGAACCACCGAAACAGTCCAAATTAACGGACTTTCACATCCGTGACGCAGCAAATAAAGCTCCAGATATGGCGGAGGAAGCTAGCAGCGGTGCGGTGACTGCGGGCAACGGCACAGGTGCAGTGCTCGCTGCCATTAGTTCAATGAGAGCAGACTTTTCCGCTAAACTTGATGGGATTATGGCAGCGTTGGAAGGAATGAGAAAAGAATTGGGTGACTGTGTGGAACGAATGGCGCAGGTGGAGCTTCGTGTTTCCAGTGCTGAGGATGACATCGCCGGCCTTCAATTAAAGGTGCGCACTTTGGAAAAAAAAAAAAATGTCTGGAAGATAATGTCCTGGACTTGGAGTCCCGGTCGAGACAGAACAACTTGAGGCTGGTGGGTCTACCGGAGAGAACCGAGGGTCAGGACCCATGTTCCTTTCTGGAAAAGTGGATTCCAGAAGCGCTGAACAACACGGAGCTGCAATCATCAGTCGTCCTAGAAAGCGCACACCGAATTGGCCCACCGAGAGATAAGGGACCACCGAGGACGCTTATTATGAAGTTCCTCAGCTACAGAGACAGGATGAAGATCTCCAACGCTGCGCGAGCCAAAGGAGAGATTAAACACCAGGACCAGCTGGTGCGGTTCTACCCAGATTTGGCCACAGGAATCCAACAATTGAGGAAGCAGTTTGACCCCGTACGTAAAGAGCTGCACAACCTTGGGATCCGTCATGGAGTGATTTACCCTGCAAGACTGTTGACCACGTATGGGGGCAGAACACACATCTTCAAGACCCCAGAGGAGGCGCAGGAGTTCATCAAGAAGATCCAAGAAGAGACTGGTGGGAGCTAAACATGAACAAAATATAAGGTAGAATATTTAAGCATTTGCACAGGCATCTGACTGATCTGAAGCAAATAGCAAGTTTACAAAATATAGATTGTATTATATATTAAAAAAAAAACTATGATGTACAAAGTTGCTAAAAATTTTGGAGTTAAGTTGGAAAACTACAGAAGAGAGTTAATGTTACGTCATTAAAAGCAGTAGAGTTAGGGTGATTGGGAAGATGAAGAAGGAGTGGCTTTGGCTGGTCCTCGTGGGTGTGGAGCGGTCGATGGCTATATCGGGAGATGGAATTTTTCTTTTGATTTTGGGGGGATCACCACAAATGTGGGAAGGGGGAATTTGTTTGTGTGTAGTTTGTAGGATGAATGTTCAACCACTCATGTTTTTGCTTCTCTGTATGAGCATGTTTACACTGCAAGGTAATCCCAGACTCCCTATTGATCATAAACCAAAGCGTTAATCTTAATTTAACTTCATGGAATTGTAGAGGTCTACAAAATTTAAAAAAACTTAAACAAGTTATGAATAAAATAAAAGACATGGGTTCAAAAATTGTGTTTTTACAAGAAACTCATCTAATAGAGGAGGATGTAAAAAGAATTAGGAGTAGATGGCAAGGAAGTGTATTCACCTCATCATTTTCATCCCGAGCCAGGGGAGTTATGACTCTCATACATAAATCAGTCCCATTTCAAGTGAAAAATGTAATTGGAGACAAATTTGGAAGATATTTAATCATTCAAGGATCTTTGCTATTAGAAAATATAAATCTGGTGAACTTATACGGTCCCAATATAGATGATCAAAAGTTCTTTGCTAATTTATTTCTTATCTTATCATCACTTACAGGGCAACATATAATAGCAGGGGATTTTAATTGTACATTGAATCCCGGTATAGATAGATCAACAGGACTGGACTGTACGCACAATGGATGTAGGATGATCATTAATCATTTTATGAAAGAATTGAGACTGCTAGATATATGGAGAGAAATGAAACCACAAGTTAAAGCCTACTCTTGTTATTCTAATACCTACAAGACATTCTCACGTATTGACTATTTTTTGATCTCCACAGAATTAAGGTCCAAGATTCAAAACTGCTTTTATGATAACATTGTGATCTCTGATCATGCACCCTGCTGTCTAATATATGTAGATAAGAAATTGACAAATGAACCAGGTAGATGGCAATTTCAGCATAAATGGCTTCAGGATGAGGAATTTGTTAAGTACATAGAAAAACAGATAGATGAGTTCTTTGATATCAATACTACACAAACATCAGCATGTATAAAGTGGGAGGCTTTCAAAGCTTTTATTAGGGGACATATTATTAGTTATACAGGTTCAAAATCTAAGAAGACTCGAGAGGAGAGAGTCCAATTGGAACATAAACTAAAAATTCTTCAAGAAAAAGTGTATGCAGGAAGTGATCCAAAGTTAGAGAACAAATTACTGATTTTGAGAGCTGAATATGACAAAAAATCAGCGAATAGAGCTGCCTTGAGTCTTCTAAGATTGAAACAATCTTTTTATGAACAAGGTGAAAAATCAGGAAAATTATTGGCATGGCAGCTTAAACAATTAGAATTTAAAACACCAATTACCAGTATTATAAGTAACGGACAGGTAGTTATAGATCCTTTAGAAATTAATAGAGCCTTTAGAGATTACTATGAAAAATTATATGATACCAAAAATGAATCTGACTTAACAAAACTAAATGGGTTTTTGGACGGACTATCTATACCGTGTATTCCAAATGAAAACAGGGAGATACTGGAGTCTAAAATTAGTCAAGAAGAAGTTGGGCTAGCCATTGATAATATGAAAGCAGGAAAAAGTGCAGGACCAGATGGTCTTCCAGTTGATCTTTATAAAAAAAATTAAGAATAAATTAATAAAACCTTTTTTGGAAATGGTTTTAGAACCATTTCAAAATAGTAATTTACCATCATACATGAATAATGCCTTAATTATACTGTTGCCAAAATCAGGTGAACCCTCTAATAAATGTGAAAATATGAGACCAATAAGCCTATTAAATGCTGACCTTAAGATAATCTGTAAAATTTTAGCAAGACGAATACAAGAAATTTTACCAAATATTATTAATCGAGATCAGAATGGCTTTATAAAGGGAAGACAAGGCTTCCATAATGTAAGAAGACTATTTAATATTATTTATTCTAATAAAGAAGCACCGGATACAGCTCTCCTATCATTGGACGCCGAAAAGGCCTTTGATAGAGTCGAATGGCCCTTTCTTTTTGAAGTCTTACAAAGGTTTGGACTTGGAAATAATATCATAAAATGGGTTCAGATAATATACAATAATGCTACAGCAGAAATCCTAACAAATAGCAATATCTCAAAATCAATAAAAATCAATAGAGGATGTCGACAAGGTTGTCCACTTTCACCTTTACTGTTTACTATGGCAATTGAACCTTTAGCGATGGCAGTACGTTTACATTCACAAATATATGGAATTAAAGTTGGACCAACAGAACATAAAATCTCCCTGTATGCCGATGACATAATTTTGTTTATGTCGAATCTTAAAAAATCAATTCCGACCTTGTTGAATTTAATAAAGAATTTTGGGGAAATATCAGGATATAAAATAAATAAAACTAAATCTTCAATATTAATGCTAAATCACTTTTGGAGTGGTCTGCTGGGGCAGTGGCATTACTGCAGCCGATAGGAAGAGACTGAACAAACTGATTAAGAAAGCTAGCTCTGTCCTGGGGCAACGCCTTGATCCGATGGAGGAGATAGGAGAGAGAAGGATGGTGGCTAAACTGTCATCTCTGCTGGAGTCCGAGTTCCACCCTATGCAGGACATACTGGATGCACTGAGGAGCTCATTTAGCAGCAGACTACATCATCCCAGGTGCACAACCGAGAGGTTTCGTAGGTCCTTCCTACCAACGGCTGTCAGACTGTACAACCTAAGCAGGGCTGCTCGCAGAGATAGCAAAAAGACGTAACAAACTAATAGTTTTTTTTTTTTTTTTTTTTTTTTTTTTTTTTTGAATGCAAAAGATGCAATAGACTTACACAATGGTCCTCTCCGGCATACAACTAGGAACATACCGGTCGCTATGGAGGGTGAGAATATGTATGGGCACATAATCATACCATGTAGGATAACTAAATAGACGGTTATGCTGTTTCATCCCACCTAGCAACAATGCTCTGCACTGTGTGTGTTTATATATTTACATATTTATTCCATCTAGCTACAATGCTCTGCACTGGGTGTGTTTATATTTATATATCTATATATTTATTCCATCTAGCTACAATGCTCCGCACTGTGTTTTTATATATCTACATATTATTCCATCTAGCTACATTGCTCCGCACTGTGTGTGTTTATATACTTGCATATTTATTCCACCTAGCTGCAATGCTCCATACTGTGGGTGTTTATATATTTACATATTTATTCCATCTAGCTACAATGCTCTGCACTGTGTGTTCATATATTCATATATTTATTCCATCCAGCTACAATGCTCTGCACTGTGTGTCTGTGTGTGTGTGTGTGTGTATATATATATTTTATAGTAATATGTACATATGTATATTAGCTGCTCTTGCTTGCTTGTTTTTTCTTGCCTTCTGATTGTTGCTCTGAGTGTTGCTATCCCTGTGCTGTTGCAATCCTGGAATTTCCCCGTTGTGGGACTAATAAAGGCTTATCTTATCTTATCTTATCTTAAATGAGACCCAGAGAAATCACCCAGCTCCTGAGGTAAATCAATTCAATGTTGTAAATCAGTTTAAATATTTAGGAATCCAAATTGTGCCTAAGCTAGAATTAGTTGCCAGTGCCAACTATGAAGCCTTAATGACAGACATTAATGAGTTAATTCAGAGATGGATGTCACTACCAATGTCGACGATCGGGAGAATCAATATACTTAAAAGTAATATCTTACCTAAAATACTTTATTTCAATACATTCCTTTTTTTTTTTTTTTTTTTGTTACTTATTTGTACCCGTAGGTAGACTTGGTTTGCAGTCTGGTGACAAGCCACCGGCTGCTGGTCGCTGCGTGCGCGAGCGCCCTAAACCTACATGTTTTTGGTGTGCGAGAGGAAACCGGAGAAATCCCGGAGTAAACCCGCGCAACACGGGGAGAACATGCAAACTCCACACAGCTCACTGTTGGTCGGGGGCTGGGATCGAACCCACGATCTCATGATCCCCGCGATCCCCCGGCCGAGGGTAAAACTGTGCTGCCACAGTGCTAAACCACTGCGCCACCGTGCAGCCCAGTGCAGCCCAAATTCCTTTACCACCACCTTTAGATCTATTCTCAAGAATTAAAAAAAAGTTAGTGGAATTTATATGGAACAACAGGAGGGCTAGATTACGTCTGTCCTTACTATATTTACCATTTGATCGTGGAGGTCTGAAATGTCCAAACTTTATGTTGTATTATTGGTCGGCACAACTGAGGTCTATGACATATTATTTTTCATCAAATGATCTCCCTCACTGGACTGAAATGGAATCATACAATTTACCTTTACCTCTTCCCATATTCATATACTCAGATTCGGCAAAAAAAATTACAAAAACAAGTTAAAAATCCATTTGTAAAGCATATGATCAAAATATGGTGTGAAACTAAAAACTATTTAAAAGAACCACACTTATTGTCACAATTTAGCCCAATATGGGGTAATCAATATTTTAAACCAGGGAGAGCGGATGCTGTATTTAAAGTATGGAATTTAAAAGGGATTCAAAAGATTCAAGATTTATATCTGTCATGTGCAGATAACATAATGTCTTTTGAAGAGCTGAGGATCAAATTTAATCTTAATAGAACACATTTTTTAAAATATCTTCAGCTTAGGAACTTTATTCGATCAAATCAAAATAATGCTCTCACTCGACCTATTTATTCATCCTTGGAAAAAATGTTGATGAAAGATAGTAAAAGAAAGGGTATTATTTCAGAGTTTTATAACTCATTGACACTATCCTCAAGTGAAAACTCACAGAAAAGATTGAACTACTGGAAAGAAGACCTGCAAACTGAAATTTCAGAGGAACAGTGGGAATTGGCTTGTACAGAAGCTCAAACCAAATCAATAAATGTACGTCTTAAATTGATACATTTTAAATGGTTAATGCGGATGTATGTTACACCGGTGGAGTTAAATAGATATAACAAAAACATACCAGATACGTGCACAAAATGCATGGAAAGTAAAGGAACCCTATTTCATTGTGTATGGGAATGTAGAATAATTAGAATGTTTTGGGAAGAGGTGAGGGTAACAATTGAAAAAATAATTTCAAAACAAATCATATTGAATCCTAAATTGTTTTTGTTGGGTCTGTACCCAGAAAAGCATAACTTTAATAAAAGTGAAAGAACATTCATAGACCTCAGTTTGCTTAATGCCAAAAAATGTATTGCACTACTGTGGAAAAAGACTCATAGACCAGATGTGACTCAGTGGTTAAGACAGATGTTAACAAACCTTCCACTAGAAAGAGTAACATACATACTGAAATCAAAGGAAATTGTGTTTGAGAATATATGGAGACCTTTCATTGATTATGTAAAGAATTTAAACATAACTTTTGAAGAAGAAGGTGAATGATGTGTGTGGACCTTGTAAATTCCAAACTGGTGAATGTATAATATGTATACTTATGTAATGGATTGCCTAGACTAAACAGAGGAGCATTGTTGATGACTTGCTTTTGTTGGTGGTTGTTGGTGTTTTTAGTGCATTTTTTTGTAGTACTTTAGTGTTTGATTGTTTGTGTCATGTTTGTTTAAAAAAAAAGGTTCAATAAAGATATTGTGGAAAAAAAAAACCAAGGACTTCCTCTAGGTGGCATTGTTGCATCCCCCTACGTAAAACTGCTTTTGGACAATCAGCCTTCTCATACAAAGCTATAATGGAATGGAACAAGCTCCCCACTGCTTTGAAGACCAGAACAAATTATAGAGACTTTGCCACAGAGACTAAAAAATGGATTTTAAGTAAATCAAGCTTGCCAACATTGACTCTCTCCCTTAAATGGGATTATGAAATTGTACTCTTAAATTGTTTGTGTGCTGTCTCTCTTATCTTTTTACCTTTAAACCTAAATTGCTTTCTATATGTGCTGATTTTCTTTTAATATCTTCCTGCCTGCCTCAGGGACTACAGATGGAAATTAGTGAACACTATAATCTGGTACAGAGCATCTTTACCCTGTGTTTAATGTTTTTCTGTACACAGTCCTTGACAAATAAACCAACAAACTAAACTAAACTTAATCCTTGCTTTGCCACTTAAGTGACCATTGTGGCCAATTGTCTGAAGGCAGGGCGATCTTGGGCTAGGGCAATGAGGTCAGCCAGAGGTCTTATCATTGTGACCTGGGCCATCCAGGACAGTCTGAGCCGACCTTGGGGGCGATGCCAGACCTGGGGGGGGGGCAAGCGCTGGCAGAGAGGGCCTGCTTGGCCGGTGTCCCGTCTTTCAACCTGGCCACGTGGCCGAGGAACCTTCCTCTTCTAATGATGATGGGGATGGGGCAGCCAGCCCTCCTGTAAACCTCATCGCTCGGGGCAGCATGGTGGTGCAGTGGTTAGCACTGTTGCCTTACAGCTAGAAGGTTCCTGGTTCGAATCCCCAGGCTGGCAGGGGTTGGAACCTTCCTGTGTGGAGTTTGCATGTTCTCCCTGTGCTGTGTGGGTTTACTCCGGGGGCTCCGGTTTCCTCCCACAATCCAAAGACATGCATGTTAGGTTAACTGGCTGTTCTAAATTGTCCCTAGATATCTGTTTCCTATAGGCCCTTAGAACAGAGGGTTAGTACTAGTGAAAGTGCTTTGAGTGGTCTTTGTGACTAGAAAAGCGCTATATAAGTGCAGGTTAGTTAGTTAGTTAGCTTGTGGTATGGTGGAATCATCGGATGCCGAGGGTGTTATGGAGGCATGTCCGATAGAATGTATCCAGATGGTGGGTGGTTGTGGTGGAGAGGTTCCAGGTCTCGGACCCATAAAGGAGGACGGGGATCGCACAGGTGTTAAAGATTTGCAACTCTGTGGATGTGCAGATCTTCCTGCTCCACCACACGTCTGGAGGCAGCTGAAAGCACTGCGAGACAGCTGCAGGCAACGAGTGATCTCTAGGTCTGACGAGCAGGAGCTGGTGATTGTAGATCTGAGGTAGACAAAATCTCAACCAGCTCGTTGTTGATGGTGATGACTTGTGGTGGTGGTGGCAAGAAGTCTGACAGCGACTGGATCTTTGTCTTTCCCCAGCTGATGGTGAGGCCCAGGGTCGATGCTTCCTCTGCAAGCAGCTCCAGTGCCTCAGCGATTACAGTGGGGAGAAAAAAGTATTTAGTCAGCCACCAATTGTGCAAGTTCTCCCACTTAAAAGATGAGAGAGGTCTCCAATTTTCATCATAGGTATACCTCAACTATGAGAGACAAAATGAGGGAAAAAAATCCAGAAAATCACACTGAAGGATTTTTAATGAATTAATTGGTAAATTCCTTGGTAAAATAAGTATTTGGTCACCTACAAACAAGCAAGATTTCTGGCTCTCACAGACCTGTAACTTCTTCTTTAAGAGGCTCCTCTGTCCTCCACTCATTACCTGTATTAATGGCACCTGTTTGAACTCGTTATCAGTATAAAAGACACCTGTCCACAACCTCAAACAGTCAGACTCCAAACTCCACTATGGCCAAGACCAAAGAGCTGTCAAAGGACACCAGAAACAAAATTGTAGACCTGCACCAGGCTGGTAAGACTGAATCTGCAATAGGTAAGCAGCTTGGTGTGAAGAAATCAACTGTGGGAGCAATTATTAGAAAATGGAAGACATACAAGACCACTGATAATCTCCCTCAATCTGGGGCTCCACGCAAGATCTCACCCCGTGAGGTCAAAATGATCACGAGAACAGTGAGTAAAAATCCCAGAACCACATGGGGGGACCTAGTGAATGACCTGCAGAAAGCTGGGACCAAACTAACAAAGGCTACCATCAGTAACACACTACGCCGCCAGGGACTCAAAATCCTGCAGTGCCAGACGTGTCCCCCTGCTTAAGCCAGTACATGTCCAGGCCTGTCTGAAGTTTGCTAGAGAGCATTTGGATGATCCAGAAGAGGATTGGGAGAATGTCATATGGTCAGATGAAACCAAAATAGAACTTTATTGTAAAAACTCAACTTGTCGTGTTTGGAGGAGAAAGAACACCATACCTACTGTGAAGCATGGGGGTGGAAACATCATACTTTGGGGCTGTTTTTCTGCAAAGGGACCAGGACGACTGATCCGTGTAAAGGAAAGAATGAATGGGGCCATGTATGGTGAGAGTTTGAGTGAAAACCTCCTTCCATCAGCAAGGGCATTGAAGATAAAACGTGGCTGGGTCTTTCACCATGACAATGATCCCAAACACACCACCCGGGCAAAGGAGTGGCTTCGTAAGAAGCATTTCAAGGTCCTGGAGTGGCCTAGCCAGTCTCCAGATCTCAACCCCATAGAAAATCTTTGGAGGGAGTTGAAAGTCTGTGTTGCCCAGCGACAGCCCCAAAACATCACTGCTCTAGAGGAGATCTGCATGGAGGAATGGGCCAAAATACCAGTAACAGTGTGTGAAAACCTTGTGAAGACTTACAGAAAATGTTTGACCTCTGTCATTGCCAACAAAGGGTATATAACAAAGTATTGAGATGAACTTTTGTTATTGTCCAAATACTTATTTTACTGAGGAATTTACCAATTAATTCATTAAAAATCCTTCAATGTGATTTTCTGGATTTTTTTTTTTCTCATTTTGTCTCTCATAGTTGAGGTATACCTATGATGAAAATTGGAGACCTCTCTCATCTTTTAAGTGGGAGAACTTGCACAATTGATGGCTGACTAAACACTTTTTTGCCCCACTGTATGTCAGTATGCTTGACGAAAAGCACCACGTCATCCGCATAGCACAGGTCTGTGACGTGGGAGTGGGAGTCAATTCCGCAATTGGGGCAGCGTTCCTTTGCGTTCCTGACCCAGTTCTCAACCGCAACATTAAAGATGTTTGGCACTGTGACGCATCCCTGCCAGACTCCTGAGGTGGTGCCAGAGGGTGTTCCTGTCTAGGGAGTAGAAGGCAGTTTTGAGGTTGATGTAGGCCACATAAAGAGGATGGTGTGACTCCTTCCATTGCTGCTCCTGGACACTCAAGGCAAGGATGCAGTCCGCTGTGGACCAGCGAGGGGTGAAGCCAGCCTACTGTTGGCGGCACTTGGTGAGGATCGGGGGGCGGATGCAGCTCAGGATGATGGCGGTGATTACCTTGCCAGGGATGGAAAGCACCATGATGGGATGATAGCTGGCTGTGCTCCGACGGCCACCCTTGTTCTTGTAGAAGGACAGAATGACCCCATCCCTGCACTCCCCAGGGACGCGTTCTTCTGCCCAGATGAAGCGATACAGATGTTCCAGCCAAGGGATGACAGTGGTGAGGGTGGCTTTCATCATCTTTGCCATAACATCAGCACCGGGGGCTCGCGCAGAGGGGAGCTTCTTGATGGTATCTGACAGCTCACTGATTGAGGGTGGGGCTAGGCTAATTGAGTTGTCTTCAACACCAGCATCGGCATACTGCTGCAGCTTATCCAAGGTGGGAGGGGGGGCTTGCAGAGGACGCCCACGTAGTGCTCCCGCCATCATTGGAATTTGGCTGTTGGATCCATGATGAGGCATGGGGGACAACAACTACCGTTTCTTGCCGGTGTGGCACAGCTCCTTGATAGACTGGTTGGCAGACCGGAGGTTCCCTGCTTGAAAGCTGTTGTTGGCCTTGTTGGTGATATGGTGGAGACAAGTGGCTTCTTCGTGCCGAAGGCTGCGGTGTCTCTCTATGTTCAGCTTGTGGTAATCGTCCTGCCCCTGGAGTCTGACTTCAGGGCATCGGTCAACCAGGTCCAGGGAGGCATCAGAGATCCATGGCTGAATCTTCTGGCGGTGATCACCTAGGGCATTTGTGGCAGCCAGAGTGAAAGTGGTGGTAATCTGCTCCCTCAAGACTCTCTGGGTGGTCAAAGGCAGCAAAACAGTTTGTGACCTCAAGGCAAACTGAGGGGGTGTAAGGCTCCTTGTTGTCTGGGGGGTGGCTGCGGGCAGGATCAGGAAGGGCATTGTGGCGGAGGAGCAGGTGGACAGTGGCAGTGAGAAGCCGATGGTTGGTCCGCCCTGTTTCAGCACTTTCCTATAAAGTTTATCTCTAAAATTTGCAACTTTTTCATTAAACATTAATTATTTTTCTTGTCCATGTGCTTTTCTCCTCTCACTGATAAACTGTTTTTCTGTATAAACTATCCGTACAGCCTTTATGAGGATGGAGGGGGCAGGTTAATAACATAGGGGAGGATTTTGGCTCATTTTGCTGACAAGGGAAATAGATGTTTTAAGTTGTTTTTTTTTTGTTTTTTTACAAATATTTATTTATTTGAATGGAGGTTTGTTTTATTTATTGGAAAACAAGCTTTTCATATTTTTGACTTTCATATTTTGACTTTTTTGTATTTTGAACAGATTTATTTTTCAATGGAAGCTGCCCATTTTTTGGCATTGACTTGCATAATTAATGATGAAGCCCATGGTCTGTTATTTTATAATTTTGTAAAAATTAAATGTCCATGAGTGTAAAGGTGTTAAAATAGATATACCAAGCAAGTACAGTAAAATTTGCACTACTGTATGTAAATTTCCTTTTTTCATCATGTAGGCGTGCTTTTTTGGGGGGGGGGGGGTTGACCATCTGCCCCCCAAAATGTCTGTGCACATCACTGTATATTGCTCTCATTTGGAAACTGGGTTCATTACCCTTCGCTAAGGGAGGAGGTAGTGTTTTCACCGGCGTTGGTTGGTTTGTCTGTCTGTCGGTTAGTAACATAACTCAAAACGTTATGAATGGAATTTGATGATGTTCCAGAAAGGTGTATAATGGCACAGGGAACAGATGATTAGATTTTGATGATGATCTGAGAGTGCATACCTCCACCAAGTGCTTTGTTTGTATTTGTGCAGCAAGATTACACAAAAACTACGGGATGGATTTGGATGAAATTTTCACCAGAGGTGGTTCTAGGGCTATCGAGGAAGTCATTACATTTTGGTGATGATCTAAGAATGCATACCTCTTCTCACAGAGTGTTAGCAACAATACTCCAAAACTCCTGGACAGACTTTGATGCAATTTTCACCAGAAGTGGCTCGAAGCCTACACACAAACCCATTACATTTTGGAGGTGATCCATCAGGGACAGAAGGAGCCTTGACAGAGGTGTGCGCTCTCTGAGTGCTTTTCTAGGTAAAGATGCTCTACTAGCTAAAAATCAGAAGTATACAAAAGAATATTCTCAAAAGTGCATTATAGACAAGGAGGTTTGGAAATAATTATAATTAATCTTTATTTCAGACACACAAGCGGGTCCATATAAAATAAGAAGGGGTAGGGGCATCAGGGAAACTATCAAAACAACATAACAGCAATAAGAACAGCAACAGTCTTTAAAAAGAATTCTTGTAGAGGCTGTTGTGCCAGTGTCTTCTGAGAGCAAAGGTGTATCTGAGACTGCTCTGCTTAGGGCTTATCTGAGTCTATAGATGCTGTTGTCCGAGTCATCCAGACGACACATAAAACTGTACATAAGTTTCCTCAGTAGTGCCTTCCACGTAGAAATACCACATGTCACAAACAGCTGACTGGCGCTATGCCATCTGGGCACCTGAAGCAGCAGCCTCAGTGCGTCGCTGTAGGCCACAGTCATCCTTCTCATATTATCAGTCCCGTAGCTGCTCCACAGGTGTGCAGTGTACAGAGGAGTACAGTAAGCTCTGAACAGAGAAGATTTAACATTTACAGAGCATATACTAAACTTGCTCAGTAACGTGTTGGCTTGAGCATACAATTTACGGCACTGCCTGTAGATATCTGTCTTCTCTCAAATCATCACTGATGATGTGACCAAAATATTTTATTTCCTTGCATGTCACAAGAGAAGTATCACACAATTTAAAGGTAGGTAAAACTAGTTCCCTGTCCTTTGGTGCTGTGATCATTGCCATATTGTGAGCAAACTCTTAATAGTTGTTGCAACCCAGCACTATAAGGGCTCATTATTACTAGGTCATCTGCATACATACATCTGCATACATCCTCCACTGGGAGGAGACCCCGGGGCAGACCCAGGACTCGGTGGAGAGACTATATCTCCCAGCTGGTCTGGGAACGCCTTGGTATCCCCTCTGAAGAGCTGGAGCAGGTGGCTGGGGAGAGGGAAGTCTGGGCTTCTCTGCTTGAACTGCTGCCTCCGCGACCCGGACCTCCGGAAAAGCGGTAGAAGATGGATGGATGGATGGATGGATCTGCATACATGAGATGATTGATGACAGAGCCACCCACAACACAGCCTGTATTACATCCAGTCAGTTGTCTCAACAGATCATTCATATATACATTAAACAGAACAGGGGACAGAATTCCATCTTGGTGTACTCCGTTGCTCACATGAAAGGGAGTTGATAGAATGTTCCCCCATTTTACACACATGGTCTGATTGGCATACCAGAAAATCAGAATTCTTATTAAATACCTGGGGGCACCTCTAAGGAGTAATTTCATAGTTTTTCATGGTTAATTCTCTCAAATGCTTTGGATGCATTGATAAGGTTAGGTTAATTGGAGACTCTAAAGTGGCCCTAGGTGTGAATGTGTGTGTGAATGATAAAGGGATAGCGCTGTACCGTGGCTGCTTCATCCATCCAGGTGGATGCCCTCAATTTCCCCTCTGGGGATCAATAAATTATACAAAATCAAAAATAAATAAATAAATAAAACTCAAGAAGACAGAGGAATTAAGGCTTCTGTACTTTGTTGCTAATTCCTTTAGAGCAAATATACACATATCAGTGCCAATGCTTTCTTTTAAAACCAAATTGATTGTCAGAAGAAAAAACAAATATCTCCAACCGTGTGAGCAAATTTCTTTCCAACACTGCTAGGTCAATTGGCCTATAATTCTCAACACTGTTTAGCTTTGCAGCTTTGTCCTTGATAACAGGAAATAGCACCACAGACACAAGAGCGTCTGGGAGGACACCATGGACTAAAAGCCAGTAAAACACATGGAGAGCAGTGGACAGAGCTTATGGCTTGCATTTTTGAGGTGTTCTGCTACAACAATTCAATTCAATTTTATTTATATAGCGCCAAATCACACCACAGGTCGTCTCAAGGCACTTTACAGAAAAGAGTGGGTTTAGGCCACACTCTTAGGGATCTCTGCTGGGTTCTATAAACTAAGAGCAAACACTGTGACGACACAGGTGAGGAAAAACTTCCCTTTAACCCCTTGCACTCTGGTCAATTTCCCTAAAAACGCCAAAAAATAATGTGCCCAAAGTAAATCAAAAGCTGTTCTTCAACCCTTTGCAGCATCTTCATGGGGTTGGTCTCATTTAAAAGAGAACACTTTGAATTTTTTGGCAAAACAGTCATAATCTCTCTAAGTGCTCCGGCTAAGTGCTCCGGCACTGAGTAACAGTCATCTAAACATACTGAACTTGAAGAAAATAAATTTCACCTGGGTGTTTTTTTTTGATACAAATGCTTGCAAATAACACACAGCTTCAGATCCTGGCTGGAAAATGCAACAGAAATGTAGAACCAAGTGTTATCCAGCTGAGATCAAAATTTTGTAATACCACAAAAAATGAATATATTACACAGCTTTGTTCTCAGGTTGTTCCCAGGCGTTTTTGAACTGTGCCAAATTGTGCCAAATGGCACAGTTTGGAAAAACGATGTAACTTTTGAATGATTCAATATAGAAGCTTCATCTTGGGCTCTAATGAAAGGTGACACTCAGGGCTCTGTGTGTGTGTGTGGGGGGGGGAAATTGTCCCCCCCCACCACCACCGCTACAGAGGACGGACATCGCCCCGCGGTCCGTCATGTGGCGATGACGCACAGTTATAATTTACCGATCGGTCAAAAGTCATTTTTGATTACAATTTTCAGGGATAAAGAATAATTTAGCTTATAACACTTACCTGTTCACAACAGCAGCGTAGCTGGCGAACTTCTCTTCCTCATGGTCAGACGAACGCGACGCTGGTCCGCTTGTTACGGACTCGTGGTTCTGGTCTCGCGACCCGGTCAAACCATAATTCCATTATTGCGGTTTTGCGCTTCCATGCTTGCGGTTTTGGCGAATGATTTTTCAAAACAAATAAGAACAGTAATAAGAAAAAAAGACTGGCGAACGCCTGCGTGTCACCCAGCCTTACACAAAACAGCTTTCGAACTTCTGTGCTTCAATTGGCTGGCTGTATTGGCAGCCGTTGGTAGGCGGGTCCTTCTTGCTAGGTTTTCAGTCATTGGCTCTTCAAGGTTTCAGAAACCCAATTCAAGGCTCTTATTAGTCGAATGAGAAGTCAATCACATCTAAACCAATCAAAGCACTCCTTTGGCTTTCTGTTCGCGGCTGTGTCTGTAGTGGAAGAATGGAAATGCAGGTGTTTTTTTTTTTTCAGTGCCTTCTAGGACGCACGGCGTGCATACTCGGACGTCCTCGTGCGTCCTAGGACGCAGAGATGTGCCCGCCCGCGGTACACTGAAGTGCAGCAGGTTAATGGGCGGAACCATAGCTCAAGGAGGACGGCCATCCGCTTTGACCAGCTGGGTTAAATAGCTACATTCATAAACAAACATACAAATACAACATTCAAAACCAAACAGTCCAGTACCAAGCCTGGCCAGACTGCACATGCAAGCAAAGGCCTGGCAGGGGCAGCATTTCTAACTAAAGGCCTTATCAAAGAAAAGATGTCAACTTGCTCTTGAATAAAGAGAGAGTGTCTGCCTCCTGAACTGAACTGGGAAGACGGTTCCACAGGAAGGGAGCTTGATAGCTGAAAGCTCTACCTCCCAGTCTACTTCTAGATACCTTGGGGACCACTAGTAGTTTGGATTTTTGGGAGCGCAGAGCTCTGGTTGGATGATAAAGAACTAAGAGTTCTTGCAGGTAAGAAGGAGCCATACCATTAAGAGCTTTATAGGTTAAGAGCAATATCTTGAATTCAGTTCTATATTTTATTGGGAGCCAATGTAAAGGAGCTAAAACTGGAGTAATGTAATCTCTTCTCCCTGTTCTCATAAGGATACGTGCAGCTGCATTCTGAATGAGTTGGAGAAACGTTATGGACTTATTTGGGCAACCTGATAAAAGTGAGTTACAGTAGTCAAGTCTAGAGGTGATAAAGGCGTGGACAAGTTTCTCTGCATCTTTATGAGACAGGATGGACCTAATTTTAGAAATATTATGCAGATGGAAGAAGGTGGTCTTAATGGTTTGCTGTATATGAGAGTTGAAAGACACATCTTGGTCAAAGACAACTCCAAGATTCCTAACAGAAGACGTAGAAGCCAATGCAATGCCATCTAGTGTTGTTATCTTGCTAAAAAGAGTACTTCTAGCATGTTTGGGGCCAAGAACGATGACTTCAGTTTTATCTGTATTCAGCAATAGAAAGTTGTAGTTCATGCAGGTTTTGATATCCTTAAGACACTCCTGGAGTGTCTGGCTGGGATCATCTGGATTGATGGCTAAATACAACTGAGTGTCGTCAGCGTAACAATGAAAATGAATAGAATGCTTCCTCATAATGTCTCCTAAAGGCAGCATGTATAATGTAAACAATACTGGTCCAAGTACTGATCCCTGCGGAACTCCATAGCTAACTGTGGTCTGAGTAGAGGACTTGTTATGGACATGAACAAACTGGGAACAATCTGATAGATAAGACTGGAACCATCTTAGCATTGTTCCATTCAAGCCAATTTGCTGTTCAAGTCTCTCTAGCAGAATATGGTGGTCAGTGGTATCAAAGGCAGCGCTGAGGTCCAATAAAACAAGGATGGAGACAAGTCCTTTGTCAAATGCCATAAGGATGTCATCAATAACTTTCACTAAGGCTGTCTCTGTGCTGTGATGTTTCCTAAAACCTGACTGAAATTTCTCAAAACAACAAGATCCAGTCCACAAGCCTTCCTGTCCTCAAGCATCATGATTGCATCACCCACCTCCATGGGCTGAACCACCGTGCCCTCAGGGCAGTCTGCACTGTCCATAGTGAACACATTACCCCGACACAGTTGAAGAGTTCAGAATAGTGATCATGCCACATCTCAGCTATTTTCTCAGGGCCACGTGTACCCTCCTGTTAGATGGCAAGGAGGATTTAACATTATTCATGACTTTAACCACTCTCCAAAAATCATAAGAATTTGTACTCAGCAGACTCCTGGCAAGTGGCTCAGCCCACATTTTGTTCTCATTTATTTTAATAAAACGAAGACCATGTTTAAATCTTGAATTAGTTTTTTTTTTTTTTTTTAATTTCCAGCAATGGTCCCTGTCTAGGCCGACCTGCTTCAGACCAGAGAATAAAGGCCTCCCTAGCTGCTGTGTGTTGTTTTAGCACAAACTCATTCCATCCAGGTTTGATGTTAAGCTCCCTGTTTGGATTTCTTCAAAATGGTCGGCTACAGCTGATGAGAACATTAACAATAGCATCATACATATCACAGAGATCCCTAGCATGCTGTGGATTTTTGCAATTCATTTCAGAGCATACCAGAGCACTCCTGGGTAGATGGATCCTGATAAGCAAGGTGTCAGTTACAACATTGTATTCATTTAACTCTTCCAGTGTTGGGCTACACCAGTCCAGCTTCCCTGACCAAGCAACACCGCCATCAGCAGAGACAGCAGTCATGTGAAAAGTTCGGATACCCCATTAAATATTCAGTTCTTTATTAATAAATGTTCACATATCTATGTCTAACCTTGTTTTCGTTTTTATTTGCATTTTTTTAACATTTATTTTAGCCATTTTAAGTGGGAATGAATGTGGGGGTGTCCTAAAAAGATGAGGGTATCCTAATTTATTCCTCAATATGTGCCTAGAATTATATTTTAAAGACAGTTTGAAAAAGTTTTTAATTCATTTTTAATTGTTTAGGTGTATTACATGAATCTCCCAGTATTTTAAACACTGATATTAAATATCCGTTTGTCCAAATATGTAAAAAAACAAACACAAAAACATATAGGCTTATACAGGGTATCCTAATTTTTTTCACATGACTGTATCCTCCACATTGAGAGACATGCCAAATGGTATGTGATCAGAAGTAGCCATCCCATAATAGATGCACATGTTGCTCAGTGATGCATGGGCATCCACTGTACATATACAGTGATCGAGTCAGAAGGTGGTGTGTCAGGCTTCGCTAACGTAGGTGAAGCTTGTATCAGGCAGGAGCATTCTGCTGGACACAATAAGATTGCTGTCATCACAGAATTGCAGAAGATGTTTGGCAAATACAGAATTGGTATCAGACAGATTTGCAATAAAATCTACAATAACAAAGACAGGTTGTATCATTATCCTCAATGAAAGAATTCACAAATACTAATCTGTTCATAAATTCATCTTCAGACTGATAAGACTCACATGGTGCATATATATTTATAATCGTAAATTTGTTTTCATTCAAATTAATGTCTAGCCCCCAAGCCCAGTCAATATTCAATCTCGCCACATTTATTATTGAGTCCTATTTTGTGTTCCATGGAATAGCCACTGCACCGGGAATCCTGCCACGGACTATTCTAGTACTGAGATCAGTGGTGGATTCCCCAGCACCATGGAAATCCTGATGTAACGTGTTTAATTTGTCCAAGTCCTGCTTGGCAAGCCAGGTTTCTTGAAAACACAGAGTGTCACATTCTTCCAAGAGTTTGTTAACTACCAGATGTCTTGTTGCATCAACTGCTCTATGACCCACACTCAGGCGTTATATGATACAAGCCGGATCATTGCTTTTAGTTTAGTTTTTTTTTTTTTTTTATTCCACAGAGGAAGTCAGCTGCAGCCCGCTGCCTCCCACTGCAATGTCACTAGCAGCAGGCTTCTCCCGTAGGCTACAGCTTTCCCCTCGGTCAGTTGAGACTGCCGAAACCACTGTGGCTCCTCTCGGCCGGCGCGGTTCATAATATTGCCAGACAAAGACTCCCGCTGGCCACAGCAGAGGATCATGCATATCTGCCACATCGTTACATTCTGCCGTGATATGAAATGAACTGAATCTTCCATGTGACGTCTCAGTCTTTCTGCACATGACTTTGTGACCCAGTTTCTCTTTCAGATAGTCACGGAGGCTGTCAGCCTCCAGCCTCGGATCAAACGTGGCTGCAAAATCTCTCACCAGCTTAGTTTTGACAACTTGTATGTTAGAGATCTTACCAGTTTCAACTACTCCAGCTTGTCTCCGGTCACGTTTCCCTGTAGCTTGTGCACGGCGAGGTTTAGGCAGAGCTGTCAATCCTCCTGGCTCCACCTTCTGTCGGCGTCCTTCCCGCACCACAGTTGTCCATGCCAGAGGCTCCGCAGTTACTGTGGCCCAGGTCAGTGGAGCAGGAGATGCCAGCTGCATCGGGTCTCTGTTTCCTCAGTGGTATGTGGCAGGGCATGTGCGTCAGTCACAAGCTCAGGAGTACAGGGGCCGTGTGGCTTCTCCACAGCAGTTACTTGTCTGTTCAGAGAGGCAGTCACATTCCGCAGTGTCTCACAAACATTTGCTTGAATTACGAGGGTTCTTTTCATTCAGCTAATATCAGTATTTATTTGCTCAGTTTTCCTAAGTAATGTTGACACATCGATGTGGTTTAAAGAAACTGGGGGGAGCTCATCCAGGTAGTGTGAGACGATTCGTGGTATATTTTCACCACATTCATTCAGCACTTTCAAGCATACTTTCACATTATTCATGTCCTTTTGTGCGCCTTTATGTGAAATATTACGTTGATTGTTTGGACAGACCTCAAAGTCTGCTTCGAAGCCTCAATCCGGTCAGAGCTGAAACTGTTTGTAACCAGCATGACTATTTCATCATTGCTCATTGTTCTTAATTTAATCACGATAAAGTTAAGCAGTTCATCTTCCACTATAACTTTACCGTCACTTGTTCTGTATATCTCCAGTTTGCTCCTGCTGGCACGCTGTGTTGCTTCAGCTGCCATCTCAAGCTGTCCTTCTTTCCTTGACTAAAAAGGACCAGACAGTTTTGAAATCAAAAAGATTAGCCGAGATGTAAACCAACTCCTTTAATCCCTATTAGTTCTGGATGTCACATGCTAAAGTTCACAATTCAAGAACTACAGTTAAGCTAAATTATACTTTTAGCTGGAGCCTGAAGAGGTATGACTGTTCGCATTTTCCATCTTAAATTTACTGATGACAGTAAATACATTCTCAAAGACAGATAAACAAATCATATACTAGCATCAAATTGTCCATAACAGTGTAGCTTACTAACCAAGGCTTTTAATGGAAATGGGCCCCATCCTAAACCTTGGAATGTAAAATTAAAAATTCAGTTTGTGTTTGAGGGGCACACACACAGTGCTGTACCCAGGGCCCAAAATTTAGTGCTACACCCCTGGGTACCAGTAGAAACTGGTAACTGTTTCATTCCTGATCGAAACTAAAAAGTCTGTCACACTGCTGCATCCAAATACTATTTTTTACACTTGTACAGTTAGAATTTTTACTTAATTAATATGTGACTGATGTGTTCACACAGTAGAGCCCTGTTCAAAATATTAAAACCACAATATATTTACTCTGAGTGCTTTTTTTTTTTTTTTTGCTTATATTGTTCTTGTGGCTCTTTGTCCCTCTAGATGCTCCACAGCTACATGACTGTAAGGAGGAGGAGGTTCTCACTGTCCAGCAGCTCTGTAACCAGGAGAGGAACTCCAGTCTGGACCAGGAGGAACAAGATGCTGCACAGGTTAAAGAGGAAGAGGAAGAACTCTGTAGCAGTCAGAAGGAAGGACACTTTGGACTGAAACAAGAGACTGATACCTTCATGGTAACTCCTACTGATGAGGACAATGACAAAAGTGAAACTGAGCCAAACAGTGAGCAGTTCCTCTCTCACAACTCTCCTGACACTGAGAGACAAGACCAGGGAGCAGGTAAAAATGTAAACCCAGGGTCAGGTAAGCATGAAGCGCCAAAGAGGAGACTTCACAGAAACAGAAGTGACCGTAACAATGTAGAAAACTTCTCCATGTCAGAGAATTGGTGGGATACTTACACAGGTGAAAAGTTTGGAAAATGTTCTGTTAATAACAAAGACTGTAAAAATAAGTCCCAGAAGAAGAAATATCACGCAGTTAAGTCACATGTCTGCAGCACATGTGGGAAAAGATTCATGTGTAAGTCTAAATTAACAGTTCATGAGAGAATTCACACTGGTGAGAAGCCATTTTCTTGTGAAACATGTGGGCGGAAATTTACAAATCGTGGTTATTTGAAAGATCACATGAAAATTCACACAGGTGAGAAGCCATTTTCTTGTGAAGCTTGTGGGAAAAAATTTAATAGATGCCATACTTTGAAAACTCACATGAGACTTCACACAGGGGAGAAGCCATTTTCTTGTGAAATATGTGGGAAAAGAATTAATCAGTATGGTCAGTTGAAAATTCACCTGAGAATTCACACAGGTGAGAAGCCATTTTCTTGTGAAATATGTGGGCAAAGAGTAAATGAACGTGGTACTTTGAAAAGTCATATGAGAATTCACACAGGTGAGAAGCCATTTTCTTGTGAAACATGTGGGAAAAGATTTAATCAATGTGGTCACTGGAGAAGACACATGAGAATTCACACAGGTGAGAAGCCATTTTCTTGTGAAATATGTGGGAAAAGGTTTAATCAATGTGATACTTTGAAAAAACATATGAGAATTCACGCAAGTGGGAAACCATAGGGGCAGCGCGGTGGCAGAGTGGTTTGCACTGTGGCAGCACAGCAACTCACCCTTGGCCGGGGGATCCTGGGTTTGATCCAAGCCCCTGACCAACAGTGATCTGTGTGGAGTTTGCATGTTCTCCCCGTGTCTGCGAAACCATAGTCTTTTAAAATGTGGGAAACACTTCACTCAGTGTTTTTAGTTTATCACAGTTGTGATGCTGTAGTCCAGTAATGTCTGCAGATCTTTATTTTCAGGATTGTCTCTTTTGTGTGAATGAAATGTTCTTAAAATTGCTGAATCTTTAATGTAAATATAAATCACTTTGGTAATAAAAAGTCTGTTATCAGATCATCTGCTTTTTCACTCTGCATTGGACCCTCAGACCTCTAATCTTTAATGTGCTGGATACATGAACATCATGAGCATTTTTGATAAGGGGGGCATTGTTGTCAGGGTCTGGAGGGTCCTCCCCACCATAAAAATTAAAAGTGGTTGATGCCCTTTCCTATGTTTATATATTTTAGTAACTTGTTGATTGAATGCTTTTTGAACATGTAAATAATCAATTGTAATGGCAAATAAACAACAAAAATGCATTGTGAACTGGGCCCTGTTCCAGAAAGCAGGTTTAGTTAACTCAAAGTTTGTGATATTGACACAGGTGAAAAATCTATAAAATGTTCTGTCAATGACACTTTAAAATTGAGTCCCAGAAGAAGAAACATCACACAGTTAATGTTGACAACATGTGTGGGGAAAAAGATTCAGGGACAATAGTAATTTACAGTATCATTTCATGAGAGAACTCACACGGGTGAGAAGCCATTTTCCTTGTGACACATGGGCGAAGATGTAATTCCCATGATCATTTGAAAACTCAGATGAGAATTCACACAGGTAAGAAACAGTAGTCCTGTAAATAAGTGAGACATACTTCCCACAGTGTTGTTGCTTAATTTTCCATGTGAAAACTCACAGATAAACTACTGAAGTCCAGCAACATCTGTAGATTTTTATTTTCAGGTTTAGGGCTGTCATGATGACTGCAATTGCAGCGTGTTCCAAATTATGATGCAAACAGGATTTTAGTATCATAAACATTCAGTTTTTTGTTTTTCAATTAAACTCATTTTATGGTATTGTGTCTCAGGACTCTTTGGATCACTGATATCAATCTCAGACACCTGTCATAATTAGCTTGCTAAGTGAGCCCAATTAAAGGAAAACTACTTAAGAAGGATTGTTAAGGCCCGCTCCTTTCTGGAGTCAGATCTCTTTGCATGTAGGTGGAGCCATGAAGGACCACCCCTGGCTGAGAAGTGCTGATAAAAGCCATTTCTGTGTGCCTCTGTCGTGTTCTCTTCCCACTGGAGGCCAGTCGCCTTCCTATTGCTCTGGTCTGCCTGCTGTATGGTTCTGTTGTTTGACACTTGGTCGGGGCTGTGCTGGCAGTCCTGTCTGTTGTTTGCAACCTGTGGAGGTTTTCTGGTTCTGGGTTGGCCACTGGGCATGATTGCAGCCCCGACAGAGGCGTGCAGTCACTGGATGGGCTAGTGACTTTGTTGTTTTGTTTGTGTCATGCATCCACGTCACATACACACACCACTTTTTTATTCTTTAACTTTAATAAATAAGTAAATTATTGTTTAAATTGGCACATCTGTGTGGTCTCCCTCCTTTGTTACAGCCAGTGAGCCAGGCTTGTGACAAATGGGGGCTTGTCCGGGATGCTTTTTCTTTAAATTCTTTGAATAAATAAACTTGTGTTTAAATCCGTTCCTCCATGCAGGCTCCCCTGTTATGTGACATATGAGGGCTTGTTTGCTTGTTGAAATCCATCTGTTTGTCTGACTTCTGTCTGTTTGGCCCTGTTAAAACCATTTGTAATAGGAAAAATGGGGGCTCTGTTTATCTGAATTTGGTGTGGTTGAGCTTTGGCCCATTTGAGAGAGACTGGGGGCTCGTCCGCTTATCTGAATCTGGTCAGTCTGTTTGAGCTTTGGGAATCATTTGTGGTGTGACAAATTAGGTCTCATTAATTTCTGTCTGCTTGTGTGTGTGTGTGTGTGTGTGTGTGTGTGTGTGTGTGTGTGTGTGTGTTACTGGGTTGAAACAGGTAAGTGTTTTCCATTCATCGGTCTGATATCACTGGTAATTTCTCCGGCTAGGCTTTACAGTGAGTCCCAATAGTGGCTCACTGTCTTCTCTGGTTTAGTGTGAATACGGCCCTGGGGTCACATCCACGGGAGTTCCTGGCAAGTTGTTGCATAGCGATTGCTTGACAGCCCATTGGGTTAGTGATTAAAGAACCTCCTGTAAGTAAGTGCCTGAAGACTAGGGTCCAGATTAGTCCGATAGTTTTGTGACCAGTTAGTCGGGGGGAGAAATTCCAGTGGATCATTTTTTATTTTTTTTTTGTATAGAGGCACTTTCTTCTGTTTAACCCAGTTGATTTGCTCCAGCTGCGCAGTCTGCTCCCATATGTGAGTAAAGGCGTAATGGTTTTTCTCTGTGATTGAGTAAGAGCAGCTGAGATTCGGGTGACGTCAGCATTTATGTGTGTGCAGCATTTGCCGAGAAGCACACCTATTGGGAGAGACAGAGATGAGTGTCTGTTTATTTGTAAATTTAGTTTGTGGTGTGGGTTTTTTTTTGTGTTGGAGTGTGTGCGAATTATTTTGAGTTGTAGGCAGAGTGTGGCATTTGTGCATTAGTTACGCATCAGTCTGATTTGTTTGTGTGTGTTTGTGCGTGTTGTCTAACACGGGCACAATGAAGGATTTCCTGCAGTCTCCGTCAGAGGAGCTGTTGTGTTGGGCATACATAGCACGTGGTATGTCTGGAACGAGTTTCACTCGTAGTGCTGCCACATCATATTATGAACAACAGAAGGCATTTTTGCTGCGGGAGTTGGCATTGGTACAGGCCCATTTGGAGAGACGCAAACTGGGTGTGGGTGCAGCTGGTAGTGCCGATTTGAGTCTAAGCAGTGCCTCTGGTTGTGCAGACCCTGGTGGTGTTTCTCCTGATGTGTGTCCAGTTTTGTCTGTGTCAGAGACCACAATCAGCTCATTGGTGAAGTAGATCCAGCTTGTATGGTGACACCTGTGGTGTTGGCTGCACCAGTTAATTGTGCTGATCATGCATGGAGCCTCCACATGTGCTCTCTGACACTGACTCAGCAGTCACAACAGTTGATTTGTCAGAGGTTGCAGATTCTGTGGTGGATTGTCAGCTGGAACAATTTATTTGTCCTGCTGTTGTCCCTGACAGTCACGAGTTTCTGGGTAGCACTGTTGAAATACCTGTTGGTTTGCTGATAAGAGATGTTTATTTACATCTGAGCAGAAGGAAGAAACACAGTTTTGCCAGATTAATCTGTTGTGGTTGGCTTACTCCTGATTACCTGAAAACCTGATTTGTTGGGGTGGGGGGGTGTCTCAGCGGCCTGCTGGTTTAGCGGCTGTGGGATTGTTGAGCAGGCATGTGTCAGATGATGACGTCATGGATTATCCTGATCAGCGTGGGTTGCAAGGTGAGCTGAAGAAATCCGAGTCACTGCAAAACTTGCATGGACTGTTGTTCCTGAGCTGTGCTGGTGTGTAACTTTGCAAAAATGAGGTCTGCCTCTGTAGTATTCTCTGGGCTCCTCCCCAGCCTGACCAGTGATGACATGTTTAGTTGCATGTCATCCTTCAACTGCTGGTTGTCTGTGTAGTGTCCTGCAAACAGTGTGCGCTACATAGACAATTGGAACTCATTTTGGGGAAAACCTGGTCTTATTAGACGAGACGGCGTCCATCCCACTTTGGATAGTGTGTCTCATTTATCTACAATCTGACATCATTTTTATCCAAATTTCCAAAACCTTGACTATTCAGAGTTGGGACCAGGAAGCAGAGTCACAATCTTAGGGTGCTTTCACACCTAAATTCGTTTAATTTGGTCTAAATGCACGGTGGCGCAGTGGTTAGCACTGCGGCAGCACAGTTTACCCTTGGCCGGGGGATTGTGGGGATCGTGGGATCGTGGGATCGTGGGTTCGATCCCAGCCCCCGACCAACAGTGATCTGTGTGGAGTTTGCATGTTCTCCCCGTGTTGCGTGGGTTTACTCCGGGATTTCTCCGGTTTCCTCCCACATGCCAAAAACATGCATGTTAGGTTAATTGGCTGTTCTAAATTGTCCCTAGATGTTTCCTATAGGCCCTTAGAATAGAGGGTTAGTATTAATGAAAGCGCTTTGAGTGGTCTTTGTGACTAGAAAAGCGCTATATAAGTGCAGGTTAGTTAGTAGTAGTAAATCAGTTGACAAGTTTGTTATTTTGTATCATTTTCTACTCCGTTCGGTCCCCTTTCACACAAGCAAAAATTGAGACAGACCATAAACAGACCAAACTGCGTCACGTTAAATCCCACAAGTCTTACGTCAGAACATTCTCTGTTCTTATTGGTCAGATTTTTTTGCTGCAAGAACAGGAAAGGTAAATACAGGAAGTAGGATGGCTCCCGTGTATTTATGCATTTCTGGGAGAAAATAATACAAATCGTAGCATAATCTACAGGGGGTTTTCATTGCCATGGTTATCGTTTATTACATATGTGCATATACCACTTTTGGCAAATTGTACAGTTTGAAAATGAAGCGCTGCTACGGATGGGGAATAACATGTTAACGTTCCTTAATCCTCCAGAACCGTGACGTGCTCAGCCACAGATATTTTGAAAGATCTATCAGGTATGTACAGTGACATAAAATGTTTTATCATTTGCCGATGGTCCTGTTTTAGTGCGGTCGCTTTCTCACCTGCAGGACCACACCAGAGTTCCCCATTTAATTCGTACCGAGACCTCATCTTTCAGGTAGTCTCGGTACGGTTGTTTTGGTACGCACTTGAGTGTGATTACCATGTTCTCACCAGACAAAATGAACTGCACTAACGGAGAGAACGAACTTGAGTTCGATTGAAATGGACTAAAGCCTGCAGGTGTGAAAGCACCCTTGCATGCCTCTCTGCAGCTTCTCTCCATCCACCACCCCTCAACCTAGCCCCTGTCTTCCCCATCAGAGAATCACTGTCTGCTCCCGCTAAAGTAAATAAAAATATAATGTATCAGCATCCCAAAGTGATTAAACAAAAAGTTGGTAAAACTCAAATTAAACATGAAGCCTCTAAATTTAATGACTTGGCCTCTGCTCTACCTCATAATTTAAAAATTAAATGTGGTTCGTTAAATATTAGGTCTCTAACTCCCAAGTCTCTGTTAGTCCATGATCTGTTAATTGATCATCAGATTGATTTAATATCCCTTACAGAGACTTGGTTAGGACAAGAGGATTATGTTGGTTTAAATGAATCAACTCCCTCTGGTTATTTAAACTGTCAAAACCCCAGAAGCTCTGGTCATGGAGGAAGAGTAGCAACAATTTACCATTCCAAATTACTAGGTATTGTAAGGCAAAAAACAGGTTTTAATTCTTTTGAGGGCCTGGTCCTTAGTATTGGGCATGTTTATAATTTTAGGTTAAACACAATTTTATTTGCCATAGTTTATCGTCCTCCCTCAGCCTACTCTGACTTTTTCTCTGAATTTGCTGAATTCTTAGTGGATTTAGTGCTGAAATCGGATAGAATAATTAGAGTAGGGGACTTTAATATACATGTAGATAGTGATTGCCTTAATATGGCATTTAATTCAATATTAGACTCGATGGGGTTTTCTCAGAAAGTAGGAAATTCTACCCATTATCTCCACCACACGTTGGACCTTGTTCTGACATATGGCATAGAAATAGAAAATCTGGTAGTGTCTCCTCATAACCCTGTACTGTCAGACCATTATCTGTTAATTTTTGATTTTACCATTTCTGACTATTTAGCTCCTATAGAAAAATATTACTACAGTAGATGCCTCTCAGATGATGCTGTTAGCAAATTTAATCAGATTGTTTCCTCACTGCCATGTGTCAACACAACGGAGATGAGCTATGGAGATCTTGCTCCTTCTGTAATTGATAGCATGGTAGCTTGTGTGACAGTTTCTCTGCATCATACCCTAGACATGGTGGACCCTTTAAAAAAGAAAGTCTAATCAGAGATTTCTAACTCCTTGGTTCAACACAGAAGCTCGTAGGTTAAAACAGAAGACCTGTCAATTAGAAAGAAAATGGCACTCCACTAAATTACACGAGAATAATTTAGCTTGGAGAAATCAACTTCTAATTTATAAAAAAAATCTCTTAGGAAAGCTAGAACAGGTTATTGTTCCGCATTAATAGGAGAGAACAAGAATAATCCCAGGTTTCTTTTCAGCATTGTAGCTAGGCCGACAAAGACTCAGGACTCTGTCAATCCTAGCATTCCCTTAGAGCTTACTAGTCAGGACTTTATGAACTTCTTCACTAATAAATTTCATCAGAGATAAAATCAGTCAGATTCTTCCCACCGTTAAATACAGTAACTACTACAACTCATTCAATTAATTGACCTTTTAGAGTTAGATAAAATAATTTCCTCATCCAAGCCTTTAACTTGTCTTTTAGACCCTATTCCTACCAGGTTATTTAAAGAAGTCTCCCCATTTATTGGTAGCTCTATTCTTCAAATAATCAATTCTTCATTAACATTCGGCCATGTTACCGCAGGCTTTTAAAACTGCTGTAATTAAACCCTTACTCAAAAAGACAACGCTGGATCCAGGAGTTTTAGCTAGCTATAGACCAATATCTAATTTGCCTTTCACTTCAAAAATATTAGTTGTTGCTACGCAATTATTTGACCACTTGCAGGGAAATGGTTTATTTGAAGAGTTTCAATCTGGGTTTAGAATCCATCATAGTACTGAAACAGATTTAGTTAAGGTTACTAATGACCTCCTTATCACATCTGATAATGGACTTGTTTCTGTACTTGTCCTTTTGGACCTTAGTGCAGTGTTTGATACCATCGATCATAATATTTTACTTGATAGACTAGAACACCTTGTTGGACTTAATGAAACTTTGTTGCAGTGGTTTAGATCTTATTTATCTTATAGGTTCCCGTTTGTTTGTCAATAATGAGTTTTCTTCCAACTCAAAGCTCAGTCACGAAGTTCCACAGGGATCTGTGCTAGGCCCTATTTTTGTTAGTTTATATATGCTTCCACTAGGCAACATTATTAGAAAGCACTGTATACATTTTCATTGTTATTCAGATGACACATAATTATACCTGTCAGTGAAGCCAGATGATAGTAATCAGTTAGCCAAATTAGAGGCTCGTCTTAAAGAAATCAAAGCTTGAATGATGTAATTTCTTGCTATTAAATTCCGATAAGACTGAAGTTATTCTAGTTGGTCCAGAGAACGTTAGAAATACCTTTCCAAATCAAACTCTTAGTTTGGATACGGTTACTCTTCCTCTTTAATAGTTCTGTGAGGATGAGTACTGATGAGTGCCATGCAACCCTGGATGGTTGAGATGGATGGAGTAGTGGATGGCCACCATGTCCCAACAAGGCTGCAACATTAGCAAGGAGATGGCGGAGTCATGTTTTGGGAAAGAATCATGGGGAGAGAGCTGGTAGGCCCCTTTAGGGTCCCCGAAGGTGTGAAAATGACCCCAGCAAAGTACATAGAATTTCTTACTGACCACTTTATTCTATGGTACAAAAAGAAGAACCGTGCCTTCCATAGCAAAATTATCTTCATGCATGACAATGGACCATCTCATGCTGCAAAGATTACCTCTGTGTCATTGGCTGCTCTGTGCATAAAAGGAGAGAAACTCATGGTCCCCTGACTTCATCCCTATTGAGATCCTTTGGAGCATCCTCAAGCAAAAGATCTGTGAGGGTGGGAGGCAGTTCACATCAAAACAGCAGCTGTGGGAGGCTATTCTGACATCTTGCAAAGAAATTCAAGCAGAAACTCTCCAAAAACTCACAACTCACAATTGATGCAAGAATTGTGAAGGTTATATCAAAGAAGGTGGCCTATGTTAACATGTAACTTGGCCTGTTAAGATGGGTTTTGATTGAAAAAGCTTTTGATTTCAGTAAATATGACCTAATGCTGCAAATTCAACGAATGAACATTTTCATTTCTTTACAACCAATAAAATGTTTTAAAACTCTTGTTGTGCATAATAATTTGGAACAGTGCATTTTAAGTTTTTTTTTTTTTTTTTTAAATTTTGGTAAAAATAGTTTTAATTGGGAGGTTTGTTAAATAAAATTTGAATTATGCTCTAAGGGTTGATGGCTTGAAAATTATACCGACTGTCATTTACATCGACTATTTAGGAAAATCAGAGACGATTATCATTTACATAATAATTTGTAACACGGTGTATGTAGTACCACGCTATGGACAAGCCTACCACGAAGGATAAGGAGCAACTGCAACAACCGCAGTGTATAACTCCCTGAAAGGTTTATTATTTTATGCACTGAAGTAAAAAAAGCAGGCTTTTATTTTGATTACATGGTTTTGTTTTCGCTTCCTGTGCCTGCCTTTGGAATTGTCAGTAAGGCTACAGCTCTTTGCAGAGACAGTCAACCTATGAATGCTAACATTAATCGGTTTATGGACCCCAAATGAAGCACAAGCTCTTACGGTGGTCATAGTTTATGTTTTACTTAATCTGTACTGTGCTAAAATAAGAAAATAAAACTGTAAACTTCACCATCAGTCAAGACCACTGCCATCACATATTACGGGGATCCATATACACAGTGTTCACTTTTTTGTGTGTGTGGCTAAATCTTGTTCACTTATGTGCCCCTATTGATTATTAAATAAATTGTTCAATGTTAAGTGTAGTTTTATTGCCACCAGCATGTTTGCATCTGGTACTGTGGAAGCTTCCACAGCACCATGTTCTGCCACCGCCAGCACCGTGTGGGGCGCTTTGTAGACAGACTCCAGCAGGCAGTTAGTTGCGGAAGCATTTGGATGAATTGCTAAATATAACCGTGACAGTGAGCACTCAAAGGGCACAAAGCATGTTATTTTCTTCTGAGCGGTGTTGATGATCCTGACAATTGAGCTCTGAGAGGGAAACAACTACTGCATAGTGCATTGCTTGTTTGAACGTGATTTTTCAGACAGCAGCAAAAATCACGGACACCAGAGCCATGCAGGGTCCTGTACGGAGGCCGTACAGGACGTAAGCTGAATGTCGCTGCAGTCTCCAACCATTCCACACATCCTGTTGTTGTAAAGTTGTTTTTTTTTTTAACAGAATGAGCAGTTCATGCTTGTCGGAAGACGGGAGCTCCCCACAATTATCACACACACACACACAAGTTCAGCGTGGAGCTGCAGCGAGTTTCTCACACTTTATGCTTTATCACAGCAACAGCTTGTTACTCATGGCTCAGCACTTCCGTTTTTCCTATGGTCAGACTCTCTACTTATTTTGTAATAGCAGTCTCTAAATAACAATAGACAAGAAACATATTCTGGCACTGGAAGCAGCTCTGGATGCAAAATATGATGACACAGAAAACAAGAGTGTGTGATGTTGTAGTAGGCATGTCGGCTGTGGCGCAGGTGTAGTGTGACCGACGACTGATCAGAGGGTCATGGGTTCAATTCCTGCTCTGTCTGCAGTCTGCATGTCTAAGTGTCCTTGAGCAAGACACTGAACCCCCAGTGTGTATGGCAGCTCTGCCGCCATCATGTGTGAATGGGTGGATAGCAGGATCTGTAAAGCGCTTTGGTCATCCAGAGATGAGGAAGAAGCGCTATGTAAGTGAACACCATTTACCTTTATTGTGCAGTGGCAGCCACTTCCTCTTCTGCCACTGCACCGCCCCATAAATACCAGGGGGCCTCCATTTTACGGCCTCTTTGTCAGTGCCCCTGCCTAATGGTTGTTCTACATCCAGTGTTGTTAATAAAGCTGAGTTCACACATGCACCTGGCCTCACCATTGAATAAGGTATTTATTCAGACATAACAGTCTGAGTACAGACTGTCCCATCCTCTGTCTCGCCCTTCCTTATTCTGACTGGCTGCTGAGAAAGGTCTGACATTGACGAGCTGAGCTACAGTCTGAAAAGTTTAAATTTTTTCAACTCTGAGCGCCCTGAGTGTCGAGACAAAAAGCGGCCAACACCGAGAGCGTTTCAGCACTGAGGGCGCTCAGCGCTGTAAACGCTGGACTTCATAGAGAATGAATGAAGCTGAAAGCACACCCAAACCCACAGCTGAAAAAAAAAAACGCCCTTGGTCGACACGCAGCCTAACACCACATATCACGGTGTTGAACTATCCACCGTCACCACAGGGGAAATTCCTCCATCATGACAGCCCTATTCAGGTTTGTTTCTTTTGTGTGAATGAAATGTTCATTAAATTGTTCAAGCTGTAATGTAAATATAAATCATTAACTTATATAATCCTACCCCTTTTACAGCTAATTAATAACATTTTGTACGTAAATATGACGCTTCTCATATGTTCTGAATATTTTTTACAAACCTGGACGTTTGGCTGCTGCTCGATGGACATTGCTCTGAGTTCACCACAATCTCAGCAGGTGTTTTACCTTTCGGCCAGGTAAGTGCATGTAAAAGTGAGCCACTGACATAAAACAGTTCTTTTAATCAGTGTTCAACTAGTTTTGCCCGATGCCAGGCCTTGGATGTGTGGCACAAAAAACTGAATTTAAAGAAGTGAATCTGAATGGAGTAAAGAGAAACTGAACCGTGAAAATGAATTAGGGAGCTGACTTTTTCAACAAAATGAAATGCAGGTTCAATTTTATTGCAATCCACATTCAAACCAATGGAGGGTATGCATATGATGTCACCGAACGGAACTCATGTCAGTTAAAAAACACTGGGTGGCAAAAATGAGTGACAGCATTAGGGTGTATGCAGTAAAACACAAAAAAATACAATATTCAGTCAGCAGTACACAGAGTACCTGCTTATTTTGTGGAGAACTAATCATTCTATCTTGATTAGTTGGCAAAAAAATTTAATAATTAAAGGCTCTGAATCAGTTCTTCACTTACCATGTGTTGTGTTTTTCTTAGAGCACATTATAGTGTAACTTGGGTGGTGACATCACCCCGAGTATAAGAGGGCTGTGTGGTAGAGAGGCGGTCTCTTGACCACCTCTCAGCCTGACGGGAGCGTCACTGTACTGACAGTGAGTTCTATAATAAAGTCCTGTTCAGTTCACTACTCGCCTCATTATTGTGCCACGTTTTACGGACGTAACATTTGGCAACGAGGATAAAGTATGGATGCGGGCGTGTCATCTATTCGGCCGTTTTTGGAGATTCCGGGGGAGCCTCCGGTGCCTTGGACAAGGTGGTTCGCCGTGTTTTAGAACTATCTGGTGGTACTAAACATCGGCAAACTGAAGAAGGTACGAGCAAGGGCGATTTTAGCCCACAATTTAGGTATGGAAGGACAACGTATCCTTTCTACCTTGGGAGTGAGCGATAGCTTCGATGACGTGGTTGAGCTAATGGCGCAATATTTTCGCGTACCTGCAAACGTCATCGTCTGGAAGATCCAGTTTCGGCAGCGCCACCAGCGGATCAGCAAGTCGGCACAACACTATGTTGTGGACTTGTAGCAGCTGGCTGGAGACTGCCAGTTTGGTGATTTGGAAGAAGAAATGGTCCGCGACCAGTTGGCGGAGCACATGTTGTGCTCATCAGCACAGTCAAGACTGTTAACTCACTCCGGCAAATTGACTCTAACCACGGCTGTAGAGATAGCTCAACAGTGTTAAGCAGCGGACAGGCTATCACACGACCTTGGTGAGAGAGCTACACTACGCCACTATGACTCGCAATCAACGACGCAGGCTGTGGATCCGGACAGTGAAGACAGCGAACAAGAGGAATGCGCTGCAGCTGTAAAGATGAGGTCCACCCTGGGATCACCCAAATGTTTGGGTTGTGGGTCCACTAAGCACCGGTACAAGGCAAGAGAGTGTCCGGCGAGAGGTAAACGCTGTGGCAAGTGCGGACACTTGCATCATTTTGCCCAGACCTGTAATAGGTTTGAGCAATGGGAACAGCGACACAAAGCGGATACCCCTGCTTCAACTCCTACGGTGATTCACAACGTTTCCTCGAGCACAGAGGGCTGTACATACTGTATGGTGAAGTTGGATGGCGAGGAGGTGCCGTTACAGGCGGACACGGGCGCGGTGAGGTCCGTGCTAAACTGGCCCACTGTGAGGAGTTTTTTCCCATATCAATGAGCGAGAGGTCTTTCAACGCCATTTTGTGGATGTGGTGGAAATAGATTGCCCATTGTGGGTTTGCTGGAACTAACAGCTAGATACAAGCCAGCGGAGGTAGCCAATCTGCAGTTTGTGGTGACTGCCAGTGGAGCGAATATGATGGGCTGCGACCTTTTCTACGGATTTGGCTTCACGATCACTAGCAATGGTGGAGAGGAGTGGTCGGGCTGTGGCTCGTGGGACCAGCCGGTTCTGCAAGTGTTGGACGACGCAATATAGGATGAACTTTGGCCTAATATTCTGGGAGATGAGCAGGACCAACCCCATCCAGGGCCATAACAGGAGGGTGCCTGCCCCAGGGTCCAAGTGAACTGGGCAGCCCGGTTGGATGCCCGTGACAGCGGATGGAGCCAAGTGGCTGGTCCAACCTGCCTCCGGAGTTCGGCTGGGAGGTACCGAGAAGCAGGGGGTCACAACGGCTTTGCCAGCATCTGAAATGAAAGCGAGCGGGGCAGAACCAGCTGACACAATAAAGCGACGTGCCACACAGGAACACTGGAGGCCGAGCTGGGCTCCTCTGGGGGTCGCTGATGTGGTCCGGCACAGGGAGAGGGCCTGGTTGAGAGGGGTTCGCGGGAAGAGAAAATGACAGGAGGACCAGGGGTGGCTGCAGGTGGTGGCTGTTCAGGAGGACAGCTACCTTCAGCTGTCTGATGGTACACGGAGATCCCAACGGGCTGTGGCGCACCAATGAAGAGGGAGATTGTCTCGGCGTTGACATAGGTCACCTCCGGGCACCAAGAGAAGAAGATGCTTGGGTTGGGACCCGCCGTACAGGTCTCCGGGGGGTGGGCTCTCCATGATGTCTGACTGGTCATTTCGGGGGGCAATGTGTTTAATATGTGTTATTTTTAATTGCCCGAGTTAATGTGTTCTGCATGATGTTAATGTGTGAGTTGCTGAAATATTAATGTGTGCATTGTTCTGGTTATGTAGGCAGTATGTCAATATGGTTAATATACAGAATTGCTATGTGAATTGCTCAGGCTTCATAGTGTGGATATCAGTGTATTTAGTAAATGCAGTTGCTATGTGAGCTGTCCATGGTGCTGAGTAATTATCCTGACGTATGAGCACATGAAGTTGTTGTGTGGGCTGCCCAGGTTATAGGGTTGATGTGCATATTGACATATTCGATGATTAAGTTGTTTATTGAATTCATGTTTGAGGGTATAACCTGTATGTATGTATGTATATATGTTTGTGGGATTGTATTATGTTTATTGTAGGAACACGGCAGGTTTTTTTTTTTTTATTTCATGGACTGGATAATAACAAAGACGGAAGAATAATCCGTCTGGCCGTGTGGAGGTGGGACAGTAGTCCACCTACCCCCCTCTAATTTTTGTTGTCATTTTGTGTGTGCGTGGATAGGCCTAATTACCTTGTTTACTATTAGAGTGTAATTTGGGCACTAAGTTGGGAAGGGTCTAACTGGTGTGCATGCGTTTTGGGCTTTTTTGAAGGGGGGGGGAATGTTGTGTTGTTCTTAGAGCACATTATAGTGTAACACGGGTGGTGACATCACCCAGAGTATAAGAGGGCTGTGTGGTAGAGGGGCGGTCTCTTGACCACCTCTCTGCCTGACAGGAGCGTCTCTGTACTGATAGTGAGTTCTATAATAAAGTCCTGTTCAGTCCACCACTCGCCTCACTATTGTGCTACGTTTTACGGACATAACACCATGTGCGCTGCTGTGACGAAATATTTTGTGTGATTTTTATGTTTTGCTGCATACAAAATAAAGCTGTCACATGTGATTGCCACTCAGTGCTGTGTTGCTATGGTAACTGTTCTATAACTGCCACGAATTCTGCTCCAATGCATCCCCTCTATAGATTCAATTTCAAATTAGGTAATTCAGATTCAAATTTTAAAAACAAATATTCAAACTGATTAATTCAGGTTCAAATTCAGTTATTCAAATTCAAATAAAAACAATTCAATTTCTGCTGGCACAAGATTTATCCCATATCCTTCCACACCTTATTCCTAGCCCCCATGATGCTTTGGTTGAATTATGTGCGCAGCTTCCCTACTAGTTTAGAACGTGGGGATGTCATGGAAATGGGACACGTTTCTTTGTTAAAAACATCAAAAATGACTTCCGGTCTGGACGCCATGGCGACTGCAGCTTAACACTGAAGTTCTCAGACCCAATCCAGGATAACACGTTGAAAATCAAACTTAACGGATTTTTGGAGGAGTGAAAATCAAAAGACAAAATCATCATGTCTAAAGGAAAACAGAAGAAACTGAAATTCTCCAGGCCAGGACACGTATTGGCCGGAGAATCCGAACTGGAAGATCTCCGTTCAGAAGACGAGGAACTGGTGATAGCTAACAAAAGGGTTAGCCTGAAATCACTATTTGAGGAGCTACGACGATTTCGCCGAGATGTTACGGCCGAATTTCGGGAATTCAGAGAAGAATTGAAAAGGACAAACAGCAGAGTGGACCAGGCCGAGAACCGAATCTTGGAAACAGAGGATCGAATAAAAGTGCTCGAAGATTCTGTGCTAGACCTACGCAAAAGACAAGCAGCTATAGAGGCTAAGCTAACCGACCAAGAAGGAAAACAAAGAAGAGACAACATAAGAATTCATGGTCTGATAGAAGGAACCGAAAATGGTTTTAACTCAATGGCAGAATGCGTGGAATCCTTACTAAGAGAGAAATTGGATATTCCACAAACCACCGACTTGAAGATAGAAAAGGCACATCGTTCATTAGCCGCTAGGCCGGCGGCGGAAGCGCCCCCACGTTCGGTGTTGGTAAGATTTTCCAATTTCAAAATAAAACAAGAGGTTGTAAGACTGGCCTGGCAGAAAAAAGGATTTATGCACCAGGAGAGAAAAGTCTACGTGGAACACGATTACGCCCCGGAGGTCCTTAAAAAGCGCAGGGAATACAATGACGCGAAAAAGGTGTTAAGAGAGAAGAAATTGCGCTTTCAGACACCATTTCCTGTGAAGTTAAGGGTCTTCTACGGCGATGAAACGTGTCTCTATAATTCGGCGGAAGAAGCAACAGCTGGCATGGCGAAAAGAGGCCTCCCGGTAACGGTATTTAAACCCGCAGCAGACCCGAGTGAGAAGATCAAAGCGCAAACATGGACAACACAAAGACCTTCAAAATCCACGGACCAGCAGCGGGAAACCCAGCACCAGAGCATCGCGGATAAACTATCCGTTTTCAGGTTGGAATAGCGACCTTTTTTTTTTTTTTTTTTTTTTTCTTTTCTCTTGAATCAATCCGCACATCCAACCCCCCTCATACAAGGTAACAAACATTAAAGGAGATGCATATTCAGCATGTGGTAAAACATTTCATGGAACAATCATATTATTTGAAACAAATAAGTCTGTGTAATAAAAAAAAAAAAAAAAAAAAAAAACTTGTTAAAATAGAAATGTGACAATAATCCACATGTTCTCCTCATTCTAACAAATACTGTTTTTGCGTGAATGTTTGATGTGATGGGGGTGGGAGGGTGCACACAATTTCACAGGGTTTAGGCATAAAAGGAAAAAAAAAAAAATCATTACAAGTTTGGATTGGGTTCTGAAACTCACGTTAAAAGCTTGGGACTACTTTCAGTGGTAAGAGAGGGCCCTCAACACGTAACAGAGTTTGAGGAATTTCCCTCAGAGCCTTCACTCCATCAAGGCTCTTACAGGGTCTTTAAAAAGACCTCAGCTCAGGAAGTTCTTATGACAGCTTTTTGTTTTAAAGTTTTTTACACTATGTTCTTAATGTTTTTCTTGTTTTTAATGTTCTTTCAGTTTCTGAGTAGCACAAAAGAGGGCCACCACACAGTTATACTAAACAAAACAACACAATGGAGAAACAGGGTGTAACCAAAATAATTTCATATAATGTAAAAGGAATCCTGAATCCAGTTAAAAGATCCAAGATTCTAGGCAAAATGAAAAAAGACAAAGCAGGAATAATACTTTTACAAGAAACCCACCTAACAGACGTGGAACACAATAAACTCAGTAGACAAGGGTTTAAAATGATCTCTTCATCTTCATATAAATCAGGGAGGAGGAGGGGAGTAGCGACATTGATATCAACCAAAATTACATTTGAAAAAAAATCAGAACACAAAGATAAAGAAGGGAGATACAGTTTGGTAACTGGGCGGCTAGAGGGAGAAGATATCACCCTGCTGAATGTGTATGCTCCCCCAGGGGCTAACTGGAAATTTTATAAAAATGTATTCGACCTAATGATAACTAAAGCTCAAGGTTTAGTGATATGTGGTGGGGACTTCAATCTTAGACTGAATCCATACTGGGATGCTTCTGGTAATTCCCCACATCAAAATAACACCCAAAACAGGAAGACTCGGATGCTACTAAAAGAATTGGGAATCTGTGACGTGTGGAGGGAACTCAACCCCAGTGTAAAAGACTATACATTTTACTCAACTCCACATTCATCTTACTCAAGGATTGACTATTTTTTTATGTTTAATAGAGACATTGGAAGAGTAAAAACATGTAAAATAGGACTGATGGATCTCTCCGACCACAGTCCGATCTACATGGACTTAAATATCCAAAAATACACAAATAATACATTTTCTTGGAGGTTAAATTCAAATGTCCTGAAAGGACCATTGAAAGATGAATTGGAATCAGATATTCTCAGATATTTGGAAGATAACGATAATGGAGAAGTATCCCCTTTAATACTGTGGGATGCATGTAAAGCTGTAATAAGAGGAAAGATTATTGCAAAACTGGCAACCCAAAAGAAACTAAGACAAGAAAAACTATCCACATTAGAGTCAGAACTTAGGAACCTAGAAAAAGAACACAAAGGCAACACTCATTCTACTGACTCGCTCAAGATTAAGGAAATTAAAAACCAAATAAATGAGATCTACACAATAGAAATCCAGAAGAAACTTACATTTCTGAAACAAAAATACTATGAAGCAGACAGTAAATCGGCAAAATTGCTAGCCTATAAATTGAGGAAACATCAAACAGAAAGAGCAATCTACAAAATCAGAGACCCAGTATCAAAGGAAATAAAATTCAGAATTCAGGATATTCTTAAAAACTTCGAGAATTACTATAAGAACTTATACTCCCACAAAAAACATAAAAACGCATCCGAGGCATTCCTAAACACATTAAACCTTCCCCAACTTACGGAGTCACAAAATAAAACACTACTGTCAGAAATACATCCTAAAGAATTGGAAAAAGCAATTATGAAACTTAAAGCTAACAAATCCCCAGGAGCTGATGGCTATACAGCAGAGTGGTACAAAACCTTTAAACAGCAACTATCTCCTCTCCTCCTGAAAACATTTAATTATGTCCTCCACACAGGGGAAATCCCCCCCTCCTGGAGAGAAGGGGTCATTGCAGTTATACCTAAACCTGAAAAGGATAAACTAGAGTGCTCCAACTACAGACCAATCAGTGTACTAAATCAGGACTATAAGCTTTTTACCATTATCCTTGCCAAAAGGTTAGAAAATATACTGACAGACCTAATTCATTTAGACCAAACAGGTTTTATAAGACAAAGACAGACACAAGACAACATTCGACGCACTTTACACATAATTCATCATATAAAAAAATATAACTTAAATGCAGTCATATTGGGATTAGATGCTGAAAAAGCATTCGATTCGGTTGACTGGTCTTTTCTATATAGAATCTTATCCAGTTTCAATTTTCATAACAACTTCATTAGAACTATACAGGCATTATATAAAAAACCAACAGCTAAAATAAGGATTAACGGTAATTTATCATCATCTTTTGAACTGGAAAGAGGATGTCGTCAGGGCTGCCCCCTGTCTCCACTGCTCTTTGCAATCTTCATAGAACCTCTGAGCCAATGGATAAGATAAAACCAAAAAATTCAAGGTATTACACTTGGTCAGAAGGAACATAAAATAGCACTCTTTGTTGATGACATTTTAATATACCTAGGGCAGCCGGACACTTCTTTACCAGAACTAACCTCAGTTTTTTCAGAGTATGGAGATTTATCGGGGTACAGATTAAATATGCATAAAACCCAAGTTTTAACATTCAACTATGACCCAAATCATTATTCACTAAGCAAACTCAAAACTAACTGGGAGTCGGAATCTATGAAATATCTGGGGGTCAATATCCCGAAACAACTCAACAAAATTATATCACTAAACTATGATCCACTGGTGACAAAAATAAAATCTGACCTAGCAAGATGGAATATGATACCATTCTTGGGTACTGCACAAAGAATTGAAGCAGTCAAAATGAATATACTTCCACGTCTTCTATACCTTTTCCAAACAATACCGGTAGAACCTCCCAAAAAAACATGGCAGGAGCTGGACAGAAGGATCTCAAGATTCATATGGCAGGGCAAGAGACCTAGAATCAGATATAGAACCCTACAGCTAAACAAAGACAAAGGTGGGCTCGCGCTGCCAAATATCAGGGACTACTTTAAAGCCGCACAAATTAAAACTTTAGTAGAGATATGTAACCCAGTCTACACTGCACAATGGAAGGAGATCGAATGCCAAATAACAAGTGACATCCCCCTACAGGCGATAATAGGGAACAATGTCTTACCTAAGCTTTTGAATAACACTAACCCGTGGATAGAGACCCCGCTAAAAATTTGGTTTAAGATAGTCAGAGAGAATCAAACTAAAGAGCCCTATCGACTTCTGCAATGGATCGCCTATGATCAGGACTTTACTCCTAATAAAACAGACACCAGATTTAAAAAGTGGAAGGAGAAAGGGCTGATAAAATATTACGATTTTTTTAAAGGGCAAATCTTAAGAAGTTTTGAAGATTTGAAAAAACAAGGCCTAATAAATCAAGACCTTTACAGGTTCTTCCAGCTTAGACACCACATAAACAATATACTTAAAAAGGAGGTTTTGGAAAGGGCCCAGTCAGGTGTTCTGAAGGTCTTCTTAATGGCATATAAAGGGATCCCAGGGATCAGATACATTTCTAAAATATACCAAGGTCTTCAAGACTTAAAAGGAGACAACACATCTTATATAAAAGAGAGATGGGAAAAAGAGGGGAATTTCACTTTACAACTGGAAATATGGGAAAAGCTAAATAAACAGCAATGGAAAAGTACCTCATCCCTGCAGTGGAGAGAATTTGGATGGAAAAACTTGGCAAGATTTTTCAGAACACCTGCACAAAACAAATTTACCCATAAGGGATTGAACTGTTGGCGCTTGTGTGGTGAAAAGACTGCAAATCATTTTCATGTGTTTTGGTCATGCCCAGTTATCCACCAATATTGGACCAAGGTACAGACAATATTGGGGAAAATATTCAAAATTACAGTTCCCTTTTCCTTTGTAACTTTGTATTTGGGTTTACTACCGGACTCACTGGAAAGACGAGGAGAAAAATACTTATTCAATGTTTTAATATTGGCAAGCAAAAAAGCTCTAACTAAAAAATGGATGTTGAAGGACTGTCCTACACCTGAAGATTGGACTAACGTGATCCAAGACATTTACTCGATGGAAAAGTTGACATTCGCACTGAGACAGGACATGGATGTGTTCATGAACTTTTGGCAACCCTGGACCGCATATGTGTCTTCCATTAGATCTAATCTTTGACAAATACCATTTCAATAATGGTTCCGCTCTTTGTTCCAATGCTACTCAGATGCTCTTTTATCTTTATTTACTTACTTTTTCTTTTTGTTTGTTTTTTACTGGTTTGTTTGGGGTTTTTTTTGTTATTTGTTTCTTGTTTTTTTTTCTCTTTAATTTCACTTTTTCTTTCACTTTAAAAAAAAAAAAAAAGGGGTGTTGTAAGAATTAATCTTCCAATGTTATCAGATATCAGAAAATAAGGGAACATGTGATGAAAATGTAAACACTGCATTGCTGTAACGACCTGTATACCCTTTACAAAAACTTAAATAAAAAAAAAAAAAAATAACATCAAAAATGCGGGAACACAGCCTTTTGCACCTCAAAAAGAGTAATATATCCCACTTCCCAAGACTATGGAGGGATGGAAAGATGATCTTAAAGTGGCCTGGCAGACAGTAGCTCTGTTAGTTAGCACCACTGTTAAGATGCTAACGCTGTAAACAAATAAACGCTCTGTGATATACTGTATCAATGTCTCCACCACAATAAAGTTGGTTGCATTTTGTTAAAAGATGTTGGACATAATCAGATTTACTTTAGAGCAGACGTAGAATCTAGTCAGAGCCACAAAGAACCACAACACAAGTGCTTGGGTGTTTTAATGTCGGGGTAAACACAAACAACTGCAGCTGTTTCTTTTACCCCGAAATTAAAATGCTTATGCTGCTGTCATGCCATGAATGCTTGTTAACACATACAGACCTGTTCTGACAATTGTTCAAAATTTTATTGATCTATATTTTGTGATAATTTAAAAATTAATGCCCACCGGAGCTGCTAATATCAAGTCCATATCGTTACAATGCAGTTCAACAAATGCAAAAAAAAAAAAAACAACCGATATTTTTCTTAAATCATTAAGCCTTAGGAAGGAAACTGTTAATATTTTTTATTTATTATTTTACTTCACGCAGCCTTGCATCTGATGACATGACACATAAATGTCAGATCTGTGACATTCATACAAATTAAAACACGTGGTTCTTTTGTGTCTGTCCTGTGTCTGTACCACCAATCACACGAACATTACTTTTAGTTTTCGGTGCATGATCTACGCATTGCTGTTGAAGTCACAGATTTGGCTACGCTTGCTTGTGAGGAGCCTCCATTTATACAGTCTATGGCACAACCACAAACAGCAGCAGGAAGTACCAGAACTACACAAAAACATTCAAAAATACAAAAAACACATGTGGAAATTAGCTGCCACTTGACTGCAAAACATGCATGTGGACTATACATTAAACAAATTTGAAAAACATTTTAAAAAATGCTATTTTAAATGGGACATTTTTAAATGTTCCCCCATGGGTCATCACCTTATCGTGGTAGAGGGTTTGCGTGCCCTCGTGACCCCAGTCGAAGGCAGAGACCTTGGCGGTCTAATTCTCGGCTTTCTAACTGGTTTTGGGACGTGGAACATCACCTCTCTGGTGGGGAATGGAACCTGAGCTGGTGCATGAGGTTGAGAGATACCAGCTAGATATGGTTGGGCTTACCTCAACGCATGGCTCTGGTTCTGGAACCAGTTTCCTGGAGAGGGGCTGGAGCTTGGCTTACTCTGGAGTTGCCACAGGCAAGAGGCGATGAGCAGGGGTGAGTATTCTTGTATCCCCACCACCTTCCTGCCTCAACACTGGAATTCTCTCTGGTGGACGAAAGGGTAGTTTCCCTGTGCCTTGGCGTTGGGAAATAGGCCCTGACCATCATTTGTGCCTATGCACCAATAATGTTTCAGAGTACCCACCCTTTTTGGAGTCTCTTGAAGACTCCATTGTCCTAACTAAACACACATTCTTAATGATTATTGCATTGCAAAACATTCGACATTATTGTTCAGGTCAAAACACAACTACTTTCATTATTTTTAAAGAACACTTTTCTTTTAACACAAAGAACCCAAAACTAGGAACTAGGGTCTGCGGGTAGACCATTGCTAGACCCAGTGCGGCTGGGTGGGTTATTTTGCCACCATTTCAGCCGCGCTCCTGCCTGAACAGTTTTTCGTAGGTTTGCTGGACTCACTCTTAGAGATAGGGTGAGGAGCTCAGTTATCCAGGAGAGGCTCAGGGTAGAATCACTGCTTCTCCACTTTTAAAGGAGCCAGTTGAGGTGGTATGGGCATCTGATAAGGATGCCTCCTGGACACCTCCCACTTGAGGTGTTTCGGGCACATCCCACTGGGAGTGGACCCCAGGGCAGACCCAGGACACGTTGGAGAGACTACATCTCCCAGCTTTCCTGAGAACATCTTGGTGTCCACTCTGAAGAGCTGGAGCAGGTGGTTGGGGAGAGGGAAGTCTGGGCTTCTCTGCTTGAGCTGCTGCTGCCGCATCCTGAACCTCCAGAAAAGCGGTAGAAAATGGATGGATGGATTTTAAATGTCCCACTACTCAACTCTTGCTGACTGATTGAACACTACTTCAGCCCGAAACTGGACGTTGGCCCCATAATTGCTTCCAAAGCAGCACCCTCAGGAATAAGGTGGATTGCATATACAGTGGTGTGAAAAAGTATTTGTCCCCTTCCTGATTTCTCATTTTTTATGATGTTTGTCACACTTAAATGTTTCAGATCATCAAACAAATTTAAATATTAGACAAAGATACCACAAGTAAACACAAAATGCAGTTTTTAAATGGTGTTTATTATTAAGGGTAAAAAAAAAATCCAAACCTACATGACCCTGTGTGAAAAAGTGATTGCCCCCCATGTTAAAACATAAATTAACTGTGGTTTAGCACATCTTTGGAAAGTTGAGTTCAATTTCTCGAGCCACACCCAGGCCTGATTACTGCCACACCTGTTCTCAATCAAGAAATCACTTAAATAGGACCTGCCTGACAAAGTGAAGTAGACCAAAAGATCCCCAAAAGCTAGACATCCTGCTGTGATCCAGAGAAATTCAGGAACAAATGAGAAACAAGGTAATTGAGATCTATCAGTCTGGAAACGGTTATAAAGCCTTTCTAAAGCTTTGGGACTCCAGCGAACCACAGTGACAGCCATTATCCACAAATGGTAAAAACATGGAACAGTGAACCTTCCCAGGAGCGGCCGGCCGACCAAAATTACCCCAAGAGTGCAGTGACGACTCATCCAAGAGGTCACAACAGACCCCGCAACAACATCCAAAGAACTGCAGGCCTCACTTGCCTCAGTTAAGGTCAGTGTTCATGACTCCACCATCAGAAAGAGACTGAGCAAAAATGGCCTGCATGGCAGAGTTCCAAGATGAGACCCTCTGCTGAGCAAAAAGAACACAAAGGAAAAACATCCTGATGATCTCCAAGACTTTTGGGAAAATACTCTGTGGACTGATGAGACAAAAGTTGAACTTTGTGGAAGGTGTGTGTCCCATTACATCTGGCGTAAGAGTAGCACAGCATTTCAGAAAAGGAACATCAGACCAACAATAAAATATGGTGGTGGTAGTGTGATGGTCTGGGGCTGTTTTGCTGCTTCAGGACCTGGAAGGCTTGCTGTTGTAAATGAAACCATGAATTCTGCTGTCTACAAAGAAATCCTGAAGGAGAATGTCCGGCCATCTGTCTGTGACCTTAAACTGAAGCACACTTGGGTTCTGCAGCAGGACAATGATCCAAAATACACCATCAAGTCCACCTCTTAATGGCTTAAGAAAAACAAAATGAAGACTTTGGAGTGGCCTAGTCAAAGTCCTGACCTGAATTCGATTGAGATGCTATGGCATGACCTTAAAAAGGCGGTTCATGACTTCCGGTCTGGACACCATGGTGATAGCAGCTTAACGCTGAAGCTCCCAGACCCGATCCAGGAAAATACCTTGAAAATCAGATTTAACGGATTTTTGGAAGAGTGAAAATCAAAAGACAGTCATAATGCCTAAAGGAAAACAGAAGAAATCGACATTTACCAGGCCAGCACACGCATCGGCCGGAGAATCTGATCCGGAGGATTTCCATTCAGAAGACGAGGAGCTGAATGAAGCTAGCAAAAAGGTTGGCTTAAAAATGGTACTTAAGGAATTAAGACGATTTTGCCGAGAGTGTTGGGCCGAATTTCGTGAAATTAAAGACGAAATAAAAAGGACAAACAGCAGAATGGACCAGGCCGAGGACCGAATCTTGGAAGCAGAGGAAAGAATAAAAGGGCTGGAAGATACCGTGCTGGAACTACACAAACGCCAGTCAAGATTGGAGGCTAAGCTAACCGACCAAGAAGGCAGACTAAGAAGAGATAACATAAGAATTCATGGTCTGAAAGAAGGAGTCGAGGACGGCTTCACCACAATGGCAGCATGTTTGGAGTCCTTACTGAGAGAAAAGTTGGATATTCCCCAAACCACCGACTTGAAGATAGTAAGGGCACACCGTACATTAGCCCCTAGGCTGGCGGCGGAAGCGCCACCGAGATCGGTGGTGGTGAAGTTCTCCAACTCCAAAATAAAAGAAGAGGTTGTAAGACTGGCTTGGCAGAAAAAAGGATTTATGCATCAAGAGAGAAAAGTTTTCGTGGAACACGACTACGCTCCGGAGGTCCTTAAAAAGCGTCGGGAATACAACGACGCTAAAAAGATACTACGAGAGAAGAAACTGCGCTTTCAGACTCCATTTCCAGCGAAGCTGAGGGTTTTTTACGGGGATGAGACGTGTCTCTACAACTCGGCGGAAGAAGCAACCACGGTATGGCGAGAAGAGGACTCCCGGTAACGGTGTATAAACCCGCAGCAGACCTGATTGAAAGAATCAAGGCTCAAACGTGGTCCACACAGAGGCCCTCAAAATCCATGGGCCAGCAGCGGGAATCCCAGCGTCAGAGCTACAAGGAAATCTGGCCGTTTACAGGAGGGAATAACAATAATTTTTGTCAATCTGCACATCCAACCCTCCTCCTACAAGGTAACAAACATTAAAGGAGATGCAGAATCAGCAAGTGGTAAAGCATTTTATGGAACAGACATAATATTAGAAACAAATAAGTCTTAAAAAAAAAAACTTGTTAAAATAGAAATGTGACAATGAACCACATGATCTCGCCAAACTAACAAATACTGTATTAACGTGACTGTTTGCTGTGATGGTGGTGGAAGGTTGCGCACAATTTCATAGGGTATAGGCATAAAAAAAAAAAATCGGATTGGGATCTGAAATTCACGTTAAAAACATGGGACAACTTACAGGGGTAAGAGAGGGCCCTCAGCATGTAACGGAATCTGAGGAATTTCCCTCAGAGCCAACACACCATCATGGCTCTTCTGAGGTCACTAAAAAGACCTCAGCTCAGGAAGATCTTTTGTCAGTTTTTTGTTTTAAAGTTTTATATACTATGTTCTTAATGTTTTTTATGTTCTTAATGTTCTTTCATTTTCTGAGTAGCATAAAAGCGGGCCACCACACTGTTATACTAAATAAGACAACACAATGGAGAAACAGGGTGTAACCAAAATAATCTCATATAATGTAAAAGGGATCCTGAATCCAGTTAAAAGATCCAAGATTCTAGGCAAAATGAAAAAAGACAAAGCAGGAATAATATTTTTACAGGGAAACCCACCTAACAGAAGTGGAGCACACTAAACTCAATAGACAAGGGTTTAAAATGATCTCTTCATCTTCATATAAGTCAGGGAGGAGGAGGGGGGTAGCGACATTGATCTCAACCAAAATTATATTTGAAAAAAAAATCAGAACACAAAGATAAAGAAGGGAGATACAGTATGGTACTTGGGCGGCTAGAGGGAGAAGATATCACCCTGCTGAATGTATATGCACCTCCAGGGGCTAACTGGAAATTTTATAAAAATGTATTTGCCCTAATGATAACTAAAGCCCAAGGTTTAGTGATATGTGGTGGGGACTTCAGTCTAAGACTGAATCCATACTGGGATGCATCAGGTAATTCTCCACATCAAAATAACACTCAAAGTAGAAAAACTCGGATGCTACTAAAAGAAATGGGAATCTGTGACGTGTGGAGGGAATCCAACCCCACACGCCGTGCTCGTAAACTAAAAGAAAAACACACAAAATAATCCCACATCAGAACATGCAAATCAAAGCATAAGAACTATAAACACTTTATTATTTACAGCACAGTCCCTTGGCTGCGAGAGATAGAACCATCATGGGGGACCCAGGGCAGCCCCTCAGCAAGCGCGCCCCTTGAAGCAGCAGACCTCTGGGATGATGGCTGATCTTCTGGACCACAGTCTCACTTCTCCGTCCAGCCTCATCACCTGGAGCCTCTTCCCGGACACGCTGAAGCTGATTGGCATTCTTTGACGAGCCATTGGACAACCTGAAGTATGCTGCACCCAGCTTAGCCACTATGTGCAGACACCCTTGATGTTTAGCTGGCTGTCGTTTGGCCCATCTTAGCCATGGACGTTCTTCACCCCGAACCCGAACCAAGTCCAAAACCCTCAGCGGGGCCTGGCTCGGCCTGAAGTGGTGCTGCTGAGCATGCGGTTCCTCCATGCTCATCGGTCTGGCCCCGACCTCTTCTAAAACCGTGATAGCGATCACCATCATAGCTGCAGACCCTACATCCCCCTGCAGCCAAGCTCCGGAGGCATCTGGGGCTTGCATATCAGTGTCACCCGCTGGCACAGGTGCCTCGCTGCCACACTCACTACCCCCCTCTACCATATCCCGAACACCAGCACTGAGACCCTCCTGCACCGAACCTGAGTGAGACTGGTCTTGCTTGACCACCGTGGTGTCCGTTAGCCCAAGGCACCGGCAGTTTGCCTGAGAGCTAGAGAAAGGAGCAAAGTAGTGTAATACATGTCTCCTTGAGTTAATCCTCGATTGCCAACTGTTATGTATGGTAAAATACCTGGGTGACGGATGACGCAAGATGACTGGGCGAACACAGCTTTATTGATGAATCAAAGTCAAAGTCAAAGTGCCTTTCTTGTCATTCCATTGTTAATGAACAATGCAACGAAACTGAGATGCTGCTCCCTAAAAAACAAACTATAAACAAACTACCACATTCACAGTTCACTCATGCATTTAACATTCTTATGATTACAACAATAAATAATGCTTGAAACAAAATTACCTAAAAGTTGAATACAATATGTACGTAGCAATAATGAAAAACATACTGAGCGATAAATACAAAAGACCAGCTTATGCACACAGGGTTGTTGCTACAAAATAACCTAAGATAACAAAAAATATCAGCAGTCTGTGTGTGTTACATAAATCCGTTCAAAATAGGTACTGCTGCTGGGAAAAAACTATGATTAAACCTGGTAGTCCGGGTTTTATGGGATCTGTACTGCTTTCCCAAGGGGAGCAGGTGAAAGAAGTCATGGCCTGGATGAGCACAGTCTTTAATGATGGCAGTAGCTCTGTTGAGGTACCGAGACCTGAAAATCTCTTCCAGAGAAGGGAGAGAACAGCCAGTGATTTTTTCCGCAGTCTCGATCACTCTCTGGAAGGCTTTGCGGTCTGCGGCTGAACAGCCCTCATGCCAAACCGTGATGCCATATGACAGAATGCTCTCAATAGCAGAGCGATAAAATAAAACCAGCAACTGTGCATTCAGGCCATTCTTCTTGAGGAGCCTCAGAAAGTGTAGTTTTTATCGTAGCTATGGTGTTAACTGCCCAGGTAAGGTTGTGAGAAATATGAACACCCAAAAACTTAAAAGCCTCCACCCTCTCCACACACTCCTTGCCTATATATAGAGGAGGCGGTTCACTGCTATGCTTCCTAAAATCAATAATGAGTTCTTTTGTTTTTTTTGTATTCAATAGCAGATTATTATCTGAGCACCATCTCACCAGTTTCTGGACCTCATCTCTGTATGCGGACTCATCTCCTCCTGATATGAGCCCCACTACTGTTGTGTCATCTGCAAACTTCACTGTTCGCTTCACTCTTGAAACACCTCCATGAGCTCCTGCTACAGTGCTGGGAGGAAGGGGCTGTGCCCCAAGATATGCGTGATGTCAAAATCATCACTCTCTACAAGAACAAGGGGGAGCGGAGCGATTGTAACAACTATCGTGGTATCTCACTCCTAAGCATAGTTGGCAAAGCCTTTGTCCGTGTCGTCCTCAACAGACTACAACTACTTGCCGAACGTGTGTATCCAGAGGCGCAGTGTGGATTCAGAGCAACCAGGTCAACCACAGATATGGTCTTCTCTATGAGGCAGCTGCAAGAAAAGTGCCGGGAGCAGAGATAACCCCTCTTTTTGGCCTTCATCGACCTGACCAAGGCTTTTGACTTGGTCAGCAGGGATGGACTGTTTGCCCTCCTCCAATGAATTGGATGTCCCCCCAAGCTTTTGAGCATGATCAAGTCGTTCCACCAGGACATGAACGGCATTGTCCAGTTTGATAGATTATCCTCAGACCCTTTCCCGATCAAGAACGGTGTGAAGCAGGGTTGTGTTCTGGCTCCTACCCTATTTGGCATCTTTTTCTGCCAAATAGGGTAGGAGCTCCTGTGCTACACCTTCCGGGACTCTGAAGACGGTGTCTTCCTCCACACCAGGAGCGACGGAGGCCTCTTCAACATGGCACGCCTCAGGTCAAAGACCAAGGTGCAGAGCGTTCTAATCAGGGAGCTGCTCTTTGCTGATGATGCTGGTCTTGTTGCCCACACTGTGGAAGCGCTCCAGCGTCTCATCAACTGCTTTGCTCATGCCTGCTCTGAGTTTGGCCTCACCATCAGCCTTAAAAAGACCGAGGTCATGGGCCAGGATGTCAGCAGTGCTCCCAGTATCAACATCAGCGACCACACACTTGCGGTGGTGGACAAGTTCACCTACCTCGGGTCGATCATCTCCAGCAATCTCTCCCTAGACGCCGAACTGAATGCCCGTATCAGCAAGGCATCGACGGTGATGGCCCGTCTGGCGAAGCGAGTCTGGGACAACTCTATGCTAACCACCAACACCAAGATAAGAGTCTACATGGCCTGCGTACTGAGTACTCTCCTATACGGCAGTGAAGCATGGGCCCTCTACTCCTGCCAGGAACGCCGGCTGAACGCCTTCCACCAACGCTGCCTTCGCAGACTACTGCGCATCACTTGGCAGGACCGTGTCTCCAACATCGACGTCCTGGCCAGAGCAGATGTGCCCAGTATGTTTGCCATCCTGACAAAGAGACGCTTGCGATGGCTTGGCCACGTCAACCAAATGGAGGATGGCCGCATCCCCAAAGACTTACTGTATGGGGAGCTGGCTACTGGAACCAGATCAAAGGGACGCCCAACTCTCAGATTCAAGGATGTTTGCAAGTGCGACCTCAAGGCTGGAGGCTTCAACCCTTCTGACCTGGAGTCAGCCGCATCCGTCCGCTCCAACTGGCGGACCACCACCCAGGATGTCATCCGAACAGCAGAGGAGAGAAGAGACACTCGCTGGGGGGGAGAAGAGACTCCGCAGACAGAGGAGACTGTCGAGACCCCCACTACACTGTGAAGAATTTATCTGCAGCAGCTGCGGCAGGACCTGCAGATCCCGTATCGGCCTCTACAGCCACGCCCGATGGTGCAGCTCCCTGAATGATGACCCAAGGCACAAAACTCCCCCATGATCTTTCAAGATCGATGGAGCCAATGAATGAGAGGAGGAATGGTGTCCGAGTCTAACAGTCTGTGTTCTGTTTGTTAGGAAGTCCTTAATCCAGCTGCAAGTGTGAGTAGGCAGACCAAGCTGAAGCAATTTGGTGATGAGAATGTTGGGAATAATTGTATTAAATGCCGAGCTATAGTCAACAAACAACATTCTTACATAGCTCCCCTTGTCTTCTAAATGGCTGAATGCCGAGTGGAGAGCTATAGCAATAGCATCTTCAGTGGATCTGCCCCGCCTGTAGGCAAAGTGGTGCCGATCAAAGTCTGGGGGAAGACTAGGCAAAAGATGTTTCAATACCATTTTCTCAAAGCACTTCATAACAATGAGTGTTAATGCTACTGGTCCCATGCCCCACCAGAGGATTAAACACACTGGATCACTGTTACACCACAGTGAAAGACGCATATCGCGCTGTCCCTCGAGCTGCGCTGGGATTATCTGATCACGTGAGGGTTCACCTCATTCCCACATACAGACAGAGATTGAAGCTCACTAAACCTGTTGTGAGCACTACGAAGATACGGACCAGTGATGCTGAGGAGAAGCTGGAAACGTGCATGGAAATATCTGACTGGGGCATGCTTAAAGGAGCCACGCATGATCTGGATGAGTACACGGACACTGTGAACTCATATATCCACTTTTGTGAAGAGAACATTCTTCCATCACGCACCAGGGTGAGTTACTGTAATGACAAACCCTGGTTCACAGCTAAGCTCAGACAGATCAGGAAGGAGAAGGAAGCAGCGCTGAAAAGTGGAGACAGGGACTGCTACAGGGAGGTTAAATACCGGTTTAACAGAGAGCTGAAGAGGGCTAAATCTCTATACTCAGAGAGACTCCAGCAGCAGTTCACTGCTAATGATTCGGCTTCCGTGTGGAGAGGACTGAGGCAAATCACCAACTATCGACCTAAGGCTCCTAAAGGTCAGGATGACAAAGCCCTTTGTCAGAGACTGTCCCAACACTATGCCCGTTTTGACACCTCGTCATCTGTGTCCAACTCCCCCCCTCCCTCCAGCTCCACAGCCTCCACATTCCCTACTTCATTTAAGGCACCCCCCCCTCCTCCCCCCTCCCCTTATCATCAGTGAGCAGGATGTGCTCAAACAGTTCTCCAGACTGAACCCGCGCAAGGCCCCCGGCCCAGACGGCGTGTCTCCCTCCACCCTGAGACTCTGTGCGAAACAGCTGGCTCCTGTATTCACAGACATTTTTAACACCTCCCTTAAGTTATGCCACGTGCCGTCCTGCCTCAAATCCTCCACCATCATCCCTGTCCCCAAGAAGCCACGGATCACTGGACTTAATGACTACAGACCTGTAGCGCTCACCTCTGTAGTCATGAAGTCCTTTGAGCGCCTGGTCCTGTCCCACCTCAAGTCCATCACCACCCCTCTCCTGGACCCGCTGCAGTTTGCCTACCGAGCCAACAGGTCTGTAGACGATGCAGTCAACCTGGCCCTCCACTCCATCCTGCAGCACCTGGACTCCCCGGGAACCTACGCCAGGATCCTGTTTGTGGACTTCAGCTCTGCATTCAACACCATCCGCCCCGCTCTGCTCCGGGACAAGCTGTCCCTGCTCAACGTGCCTGACTCCCTCTGCAGGTGGATCATCGACTTCCTGACGGACCGGAGGCAGCATGTGCGGCTGGGAAAGACTGTCTCAGACTATACTAGCATCAGCACCGGATCACCCCAGGGCTGTGTACTTTCCCCCCTACTCTTCTCCCTTTACACCAACTCCTGCACCTCCAGCCACCAGTCTGTCAAGTTGATCAAGTTTGCGGACGACACCACCCTCATCGGGCTCATCTCCAACGGCGACGAGTCCGCCTACAGGAGAGAGGTGGCCCAGCTGGCGTCCTGGTGCAGCAATAACAACCTGCAGCTGAACGCTCTGAAGACAGTGGAGATGATTGTAGACTTCAGGAAAGTCACTACTCCTCTGCCCCCCCTCACCCTCTCAGGCTCTCCCATCACCACTGCTGATTCCTTCCACTTCCTAGGCACTACCATCACCAGGGACCTCAAATGGGAGCTGACCATCAGCTCACTCATCAAAAAAGCCCAGCAGAGGATGTTCTTCCTGCGGCAGCTGAGGAAGCTCAAGCTACCCACCAAGATGTTAGTGCAGTTCTACACAGCCATCATCGAGTCCATCCTCACCACCTCCATAACCGTGTGGTACGCAGGAGCCACTGCCAGGGACAGACTAAAGCTGCAGCGCGTCGTGCGCACTGCTGAGAAGGTGATCGGCTGCAAGCTCCCATCTCTCCAGGATCTGTACATCTCCAGGACCCGGAGGCGTGCTGGCCGGATCATAGCCGATCCCTCACACCCTGGTCACGTACTGTTTGCCCCCCTCCCCTCTGGTAGAAGACTTCGGTCCATCCAGACTAAAACCTCCCGTCACATGAACAGCTTCTTCCCCTCTGCCATTAGACTGCTGAACACTAAGTGACTTATTGACTCTCGTGCACCATGTACAGCAGCTCAACCAGACTCATGTCAATCATCACTGTTTTCTTCCTGCATTACCGACTGCACTATATAGTTCTCCACAGTATCTGCTGCTGGCTAATATATATTTTAACTGTTGACCAGTATCACTTAATCTTATCCTACACTTTATTACATGTATAGTTTATTTCTCTTATCTTATCATGTTTAATGTTGCAGCATTGTACCGAGACAAATTCCTAGTTTGTGTACTACATGAACAATGGCAATAAACCTGATTCTGATTCTGATTCTGATTCTGATTCTGGTCGATAGTCATTCAGACTGCTAATAGTATGTTTTTTTTGGAACAGGAATAATGACTGCAGATTTTAAACACTGTGGAACAACGGCTGCCTTGAGAGACAAGTTGAAAATGTCAGTCAAAACAGAGCATAGCTGATCTGCACATGCTCTGAGCACCTTTCCTGGCACTCCATCGGGACCAGTAGCCTTTCTCGGGTGAACTGCTCTCAGTGTCTGTCTCACCTCATGATCCTGCAGGATAAGCATGTCAGAGCTGGCATTCAATAACATCTGTGGGTCTGGGCGAGGTGTATTTGCCTCAAACCGTGCAAAAAAGCAGTTCAGTTCTTCTGCCAGTGAGGCGCTGATGTCACTGGAAATGATGCTGCTGCCCTTATAGTTTGTGATATGGTTAAAGCCTTGCCATACTCGTCTCGAATCATTATCAGAAAAATGGTCCTCGACTTTCTTCTTATAGGTCTGTTTAGCCTCCTTAATGCCTTTCTTCAGATTAGCCCGGACAGTGCTATACAGATCTGTATCCCCTGACCTGAAGGCTGTATTATGAGCTCTGAGGAGTGCCTGGACTTCTTTTGTCATCCAAGGCTTCTGGTTAGGAAAAACCCTGATGTGTTTTTCCACATGCACCTGATTGATACAAAAGATAATGTAGTGTAATACAGTCTGTGTGTACATTTCCAGATCCTCATTCTTGAATAAATCCCATAGAGTGTTTGAAAAACAGTCCTGCAGCTGAGAAAGAGCTCCCTCAGGCCATGTTGTGATGTTCTTTATAGTAGGTCTAGCAGTTCTCCTGAGGGGGGTGTATGCTGGGATGAGGAGCAATGATAGATGGTCTGACAGGCCAAGATGTAGACACGGCAGAGCTCTGTAAGCATGCTTCAGGTTCGAATACACCCGATCAAGACAATTCTTTCCCCTAGTGGCACATTTCACATGCTGTGTGAAATTAGGCAGCACAGTGGGGGTGAAATTAGGCAGCACAAAATGAGAACAGCAGTAACACGGCAGGCACCTGGCAGAGGGTATTGGTTAAAGAGGCCGCAGTATGGATGTTCTGTGCCTTATATAGAGCTATGCAGTGAAGTAACGGGAAGTGCATGTCACCACACCACACTTCACAATAATGTGCCATTTCCATACATCATAAACAGCTTTGAGGAAATATATAACAGTGACTGTGCCACTTGGAAAGGGAGATTGTAACCCAGCTGAGAAAATGACCCTTTTTCTCAGATTTCATTTGCAGTAGTGAAAGTGTGTGATTTTATTTTGAAAAACGGTTATTTTGAGAAGAGGAAGTGTGATCCTCGTTATCCAACTTTTAAATTCCCGTTTCATGGTCACGCTGGGTGATCTGGGTCTTTTCATTCGTTAAGAGCGATATTAGCCCCGCCTTCCGAGTAGAGGCAGCAGGCGCGCACTCGGGTTTTGGTCTTTCACGATCCGAGAGTGGACGAGAGAGGCTGTGGGCGGTCTGGTTCACACTGATACCTCTTCTTGGTGAGTTAATTCAGAAAAATGCTATAAATGGATCTAAACACTCTCCAAATGCTAATTTGCAACCTTTATTATCCTAAGTTGACAGGAGCACGAGCTTGAGAGGCCGTGAAGCGGTGACTTTTGCTGTGTTCACACTGAGACCTCATCTTGGTGAGTGAAATACATGCTAATGTTAGTGTTATGCTAATGCTAATCGCAAGTGGATTTTTTTTTCCTGTTTAAAAGCAATGGAAAAGGCTGTCTTTGTGTCTGTATGGTTTTCCTAAATGTGATTTCAGTTCCCATCAGTATGCTGAAGTACTTTTAGTTCTTATGCACCATTTCTGTCAAATGTAATGTGTAGTTTGATGCTAAAAGCACATGGTGTTGGTCTCCTATGTAAAAGCATAGGTTATGCTAAACCCAGTAGCTCAGACCGGGTTTTACTGATTTTAAAAGGGAATATTGGAAGTGATGGGACAGTATATTCCCTGGTTATGTGATAAATTAATTGTATTTCATTTCATGAATTACAAAGACAAGGTTAGAAAGGATTAATCATAATTTCATGGTTAAATGATGCAGAGATAAAAAGAGGAATTCATTTAATTGGTTACATGAAAAAAAGGGTATTTCATGTGCTACCAGAGAGATTGTGAGAAAAGAACACATGCATGTAAGATGTAAGATGTGAAATGTAAGATATTACTATATTGCTGGATTGTAATAATAGTAATATGAGAGAAGAATTTAAACACTAAGCTATGGTGTTATATAAGAAGGGATTGGAAGACAAATTACTCTAGCTGTAAACAATAATACCTTTATTGTTGTGCAGGCTAGGTTTTTTTTGGTTGCCGATCAAGAACCTTCTGGATCCTGGATTCTCTCCGAATGGAGATGACGAGCCTGACCCGAGACTGAACCGAGATTGAACCGAGATCTGACCAGGATCTCGATTGAAGGACATCCTTCCTCTCTCCAGTACACAGCATTCGAAGTGGTAACAACTCAAGCTGCCGCTTTAGAAAAAGGAAAAGAAACCTGAGTCTGGAGATACAAGATATCTAGACTGGTCAAACAACTAAACCGAGAGGACAACCAAACACTGAGCTCAGTAGGACATTTTTGGGGTTTTATTTCATGCCGGCCGTTGTAATATTTGTATATTGTTTGTATATTTTGCTCCTTTTATCTTTATTAATAACAGATATGAATTGCTCATTTCTTGCCTCCAGCTATTTCATTCCACACTCACTCTAATTCCCTATTGTTGTCATGACTCGCCGCTCATTAGTGGCGCCAGCTGCGCGCACACCTGTACCTCGTCAGCGGCGTGGGATTTAAGCCACTCTGCCCTGGGCTTCGGCCTGAAGCCGTCTGATCTCGTCGGCCTGCTTGCTGCAAGGAACCCCCTTCTACCAGCAAGATCATTCACGTAAGAATCTCTTACCTCCCTCTCCAGTCATCTCCCCTGTGCACAGGCGGATTTCCCGGCGGCGGATTTCTCCTCTGCTTCGCCGTCTCCTCGCTGCTGTCACAGGCGCTCCAGGTCGCTGTCTCCCGGGCTACGCCCTTGCCAACGCCAGCCACCTGACTAACCAAGTAAGCCAGCATATCCCATTATCCCTCTGTATTGGTTTGGTGCTCGTTACCCTTCTCCCTGTGCTCTCTCCCGTAGGGTTGTCCGGCTGCACGGCTTCCTGCCCCCGTGCCTGAAGCAGACGTCCACCACCAATACATTCACATCTCACAGACACGCAGTCACACACCCTTGTTGTTGAATAAAGCTGTTGAATCTACCCTGAGCCTGCGTGTGTGTCTCCTGAGCTGTGCGTTATGTCAGTACGGCTTCAGAAGAGCGGCTTGGCAGACAGCGGGCTCACATGCCGTTTTTCCACCCTCGAGGCTCGAGTGGATTTAATAGCTCATCAGCAACAAGTGATTCTCAACCAATTGACACAGATAACTAACCGCTTAGACCGCCTGGACCCCCGACAGCCGTTCCCCCCGGCTCGTTAGGGTGGCGCAGCTCTCACTGCTCCGGCGGCCGTCCAGCCAGCTCCGGGTGTGCCGGTCCGACTCACACCTATCCCAACCCCCGCCCGCTTTAGCGGTAAGCTCAGTGGAGCGCAGGGATTTATTTTGCAGTGTGAGTCGGTGTTCCACCGCGTCCCCGGAGACTTTCCCTCAGACCACAGTCGAATTGGCTATATCGGGAATCTCCTGGAGGGTCGAGCGCTAACTTGGGCTTACGCTGTAATGGCGAAGCCCAGTTACGTCACCCTCACTTATGGCCAGTTCGTTAACCAGTTCCTGGAAGTCTTTGATCATTCACGTCAAGACAGCGTCCTGGTCGATCGTCTCCTCAGTCTCCAACAGGGGAGCCGATCGGCCGCGGACTACACGATAGACTTCCGGGTAACAGCGGAGGAAGTTGGCTGGGAGGAACGCGCCCTCTGCGGCATCTTCCTCCGCAGCCTAAACTCTGGTCTGAGGGATGAGTTGGCCGGTCGGGATCTCCCGGAGACGCTTGCAGAGCTGATTTCCTGTACCATCAGTTTGGATAACAGGCTGCGCGAGCGTGCCTCAGAGCGGAAGTTTACTTCTCGCTCGTGGGGCACCTCGTCGCGCTCGTCCCAAGCTCGCCCCCTGGCATTACCGCCATCGGAGGCCTCCGAGGAGTCGGAGCCGATGGTGACGAGCTGGACAAAGCTCCCCCTGGTGGAGAAACAACGCCGCCGTGAGTTGGGCCTCTGCATATATTGCGGGGGTAGCCAACACACGGTGGAGCACTGTCCGGAAAAGCCAAACGGGGAGGTCCGCGAGTCACTGTAGGGGGCCTCGCAGATGCTAACCGGTTAACTCCCCTCACACATTTGACGCTGCCCATCCGTTTCTGTCATAACTCCACTGGGCACCTCACACATGCACTGGTGGACTCAGGCGCGGAGGGAGCTTTATTTCTCAGAGCCTGGCAACCCGATTGGGCATCCGTTGCCAGCCCCTTGAAACTCCTCTCGCCCTAGTCAATCTCTCCCGTGTATCCCTGGATAAAGTGACTCACCGGACGGCTCCCGTCTCAGTCATCATATCTGGTAACCACCGGGAAGATATCACCCTCCTTGTCCTGCCATCTTCCGTCACCCCAGTGATACTTGGATACCCGTGGCTCCGCCTCCACAATCCCGTCCTGGACTGGAAGACCGGAAGGGTGTCCGCCTGGAGCTCTTTTTGCATGAGTACCTGCCTCCAATCCGCTGCCTGCGCCCCATCCTCTCCTCTCACTGCCAAGGATGCCGTGCCTCCGGATCTAACCCTGGTACCTGCGGAGTTCCACGACCTGGGTGCAGTCTTTAGTAAGACCAAGGCGATGTCCCTCCCTCCTCACCGGCCCTACGACTGTGCCATAAACATCCGCCAGGGGGCTCCTCTTCCCTCGGGACGCCTCTACAGTCTGTCAGCACCGGAGAAGGAGGCGATGAACACATACCTGAAGGAGTCGCTCAGCGCTGGGATAATCCATCCATGGTCATCTCCATTAGGCACACGGTTCTTCTTCGTGGCTAAGAAGGACGGTTCTCTTCGCCCTTGCATTGATTACCGCGCCCTCAACGACATCACGGAGAAGGACCGCTACACCCTGCCCCTGATGGACACCGCCTTCCACTCCCTCCAGGGGGCGACCTGGTTCACCAAGCTGGATCTCCGCAGCGCATACCACCTCGTCCGGATCCGGGAAGGAGATGAGTGGAAGACGGCCTTCCGTACCCCGAACGGCCACTTTGAGTACCTGGTAATGCCGTTCGGGTTGACCAACGCTCCAGCCGTCTTTCAGCGCCTCATCAATGACGTCCTGCGGGATCTCATCGGCCTTTTTGTGTTCGTCTACCTGGATGATATTCTCATCTTCTCCAAATCCAGGGACGAGCACTGGGTGCACATGAGGCGGGTCCTCCAGAGGTTGCTGGAGAACCGGTTGTATGTGAAAGCAGAAAAGTGCGAATTCTACGCCAAGACTACATCCTTCCTGGGCTTTGTCATCTCCCATGACCAGGTGCTCCCAGACCCAGCAAAGGTTAAAGCGGTGGTAGATTGGCCCACACCAACTTCCAGAAAACAGGTGCAGCAATTTATCGGGTTTGCCAATTTCTACCGCCGCTTTGTTCCCAACTTTGGAGCCATCGTCAGCCCTCTGACCCACCTCACCTCCCCTAAGACCCCATTCCGGTGGACTGAAGAAGCCGCGGTGGCTTTCCAGGCACTGAAGGCGGAGTTCTCCTCCTCCCGGGTCCTCAGTCAGGTCGACCCCTCCCTACAGTGCATCGTGGAGGTTGACGCTTCGGATACAGGGGTGGGGGAGGTGTTGTCCCAGCGATCGCCAGCCAACGGGGCCAAACGGCCCTGTGCCTTCTTCTCTCGGCGCTTGTCCCCGGCGGAACGGAATTATGACATGGGGGACAGAGAGCTGCTCGCCATCAAGCTCGCGCTTCAGGAGTGGCACCACTGGCTGGAGGGGGCCGCCCTGCCGTTTGTAGTGTTAACTGACCATAAGAACTTGGAATATTTAAGAACTGCCAAGCGTCTGAATGCCCGCCAGACGCGCTGGTCCTTGTTCTTCGCCAGATTTCGCTTCACCATCACATTCAGGCCGGGCTCCAAGAATGGCCTGCCCGACGCCCTCTCCAGGCAATTTGCCCCCGAGGCGTCAGAGGACGCAGTTCATACCATCCTGCCCAGGTCGTGCGTCGTGGGAGCCGTCTCCTGGGACATCAAAAGCAAGATCCGGAGGGCGCAGGAGTTGGAACCGGACCCTGGCGGCGGACCAGAGGGGAGGCTCTTTGTCCCATCAGCCGTCCGGGGGGAGGTTATCCACTGGCTCCACACATCAAAACTCACCTGCCACCCTGGGTCCTCCCGGATGATTGACCTGCTTCAACGGTCCTTCTGGTTGCCGGGGCTGTGGAAGGATGCCGCTCGCTACGCCCGGGCCTGCCCCGTCTGCGCCACCAGTAAGTCTAGCAACACGCCCCCTGCGGGCCTGCTCCAGCCCCTGCCCGTCCCCGGCAGGCCCTGGTCGCACATCGCCCTAGACTTTGTCACCGGTCTCCCCGTTTCCAACAGCTTCGACACAGTCCTGACCATCGTCGACCGCTTCTCCAAGGCTGCTCACTTCGTGCCACTACAGGGGCTTCCCTCCGCCTTGGAGACAGCGGATCTTCTCATCCAGCACGTGGTCAGGCTGCACGGGATACCGGTAGACGTGGTCTCCGATCGGGGTCCCCAATTCGCCTCGAACGTTTGGAAGAGCTTCTGTAACGCCCTAGGAGCCAAAGTAAGCCTCTTCTCCGGCCATCACCCCCAATCCAACGGGCAGTGTGAATGGACCAACCAGGAGCTGGAGGTTGCGCTCCGCTGCGTCACTGCTTCGAAGCCCACGTCTTGGAGCTCACACCTCGCCTGGGTGGAATATGCCCACAACACCGCTCGCTCTTCTGCCACCGGAATGTCCCCCTTTAAAGCGTCCCTGGGCTATGATCCACCTTTGTTCCCCATGCTGGAGAGCGAGCTGGCTGTCCCCTCGGTCCAGGCACATCTTAGGCGGTGCCGCTCCTTCTGGTCCATTGCGCGCAATGCACTTTTACGCACAGCGGAGCGCAACAAGACCACGGCGGACCGACACAGAAGACCTGCCCCGGATTACCAGGTGGGTCAGCAAGTCTGGGTGTCCACTCAGGACGTTAATTTAAAGGGTGAGAGGAGAAAGTTGGCACAACGTTTCATGGGCCCATACCCCATCACCAAGATTATCAACCCGGTGGCTGTGCATGTGGCTATTCCCCCCTCCCTCCGCATCCATCCCACCTTCCACGTCTCCAAGGTGAAACCGGTGGTGTCTGACCCACTCTGCCCTCCACCTGCAGCGCTGCCCGCGCCCCGGATGATTGATGGCCACCCGGCCTGAACAGTCTCTACCATCCTGGACTCCCGGCGCAGGGGTCGCGGGCTACAGTACTTGGTGGACTGGGAGGGCTACGGGCCAGAATGGAGACAGTTCCTCGTTTGTGTTGGATCCATCCCTCATCACTGAGTTTCACCGAGCGCACCCTGAGAAACCATCGCCAGGAGGCGCTGCTAGAGGGGGGAGTACTGTCATGACTCGCCGCTCATTAGCGGCGCCAGCTGCGCGCACACCTGTACCTCGTCAGCGGCGTGGGATTTAAGCCACTCTGCCCTGGGCTTCGGCCTGAAGCCGTCTGATCTCGTCGGCCTGCTTGCTGCAAGGAACCCCCTTCTACCAGCAAGATCATTCACATAAGAATCTCTTACCTCCCTCTCCAGTCATCTCCCCTGTGCACAGGTGGATTTCCCGGCGGCGGACTTCTCCTCTGCTTCGCCGTCTCCTCGCTGCTGTCACAGGCGCTCCAGGTCGCTGTCTCCCGGGCTACGCCCTTGCCAACGCCAGCCACCTGACTAACCAAGTAAGCCAGCATATCCCATTATCCCTCTGTATTGGTTTGGTGCCCGTTACCCTTCTCCCTGTGCTCTCTCCCGTAGGGTTGTCCGGCTGCACGGCTTCCTGCCCCCGTGCCTGAAGCTGACGTCCACCACCAATACATTCACATCTCACAGACACGCAGTCACACACCCTTGTTGTTGAATAAAGCTGTTGAATCTACCCTGAGCCTGCGTGTGTGTCTCCTGAGCCGTGCATTATGTCAATTGTAACCCTTACGAACCTAGCAACTGGTCTACACTTAATAATTTCCCTTACCTAATTAACATAAGGCAAGGGTTACAAGATGGTAAAGCCATTATCAAGAAGGCTGGAATGAAGGTTTGGCAGGAGATGTGGAAGAAGGATCAGAAAGGCAGGACCTATTTTACAATTCAAAAATATGTTTCAATAATGAACCATAAAGAAAGAACTAGAAGAGAGGAGGTCATCATGACAGGACTCTGAGTAGCTTACACAAACTTAAATAGTACATTATTTGTTGGAGGAAAAGGAATGATGATAAGTGTGCGCACTGTGGCTGTAAAGAAAATGTCATATTCTTTTTAACTGCTCATTGTATTCAGCTGAACGAGAAGCACTACAGGAGAGAATACGTGAGGCAGGATGGGACTGGAATTTAGTGGGGGTTTTGGGATCAGACGGAGAGGGAGTCAGAGCAAACAGGAAGGCTGTAGGGAACCCACGCTGGGATATTTATCTCAGACTGGAAGCAGAGGGGAGGGGAATATTCCCTCTGCCGGCAGAGCGTGGGGGATTTAATGGAGGACAGTACGTATTATAATGGAAGAAGTCATGGTAATGCAGCAGGAAGGAGTAGCTGCAGGGACAGTAAGGGGTGGATGTGTGAATGTATTGTGATGCAAGATTTCAGGCAGCAGGGGGAAGGAATGGAGTGATATAAAAGGAGAGACCCTGGTGTATTGAGTAAAGTCTTTTTCTGTGTATGAATAAAGTGAGAGAGAGAAATAAAGTTTGTCTGTCGTGCAAGTCTGGTTCCTTTATTTGCACTCTCCACAAGGCTCTATTTAGCTTTATAAACATAGCTTTCATCGGAACCAGGAGAACGTGACATGATGCTGCACACTCTTGTACAGTAGTTGGCAGTATGCACCTATAAGCTGTTTGCAATCCGCCAGTAAACCGAGAAGCGAAGAAGAAGTAGACGAAGTAGAAGCTGATGATGACGTCATTAACAGGCGCAGGTCTCCGAGTAGATCTGGCAGTTCGAGTGTATGTACCTATGCCAGTTCTGTGGACAGAGCAGAGGTGGCCCGACACCAAGAACTGGCTGATGTGGATTAAAATCTGAAATGGAGCCGAGGAGAGGAGGTGAGTTTACTTCCTGTTACCTTGTAAACAGCAACCATGGTGCTAAGCTAACGTTAGCCTCCTCCTGTGTCCGAGGATCCTTCAAAAAGTCTTCATGTGTTTGTCAGTAGATTCTGGAGATCACTACAACACGGAGCGAAAGGTATGGTACAGAACGTTCCATCGGGGTTCCTAACGTGTTCCGTACAGGACGTCTAAAGCTGGATTTATTTACCCGTATCGTCTCGACGCCATTACCGACGTCCATCGGTTTGTTCCGTTAGCAAAACGGGTTTTAGCCGAGAGTAATTTGTGTTCGTTGTGTTTTTGAACACAGGTCAAGTGGACCCCTGACCAAGTGAGCACCCCAAGTGGACCCCGGGATCCAATCTGTGCACGTACATTTTCAATCCAATGATTTAAATCGGAGTGGTGGCACAGTTGGTGGAGCATCCGCCCCACACCCGGGAGGCAGGGGTTCAAATCCCGGCCGGGTCATGCCGAAGACCATATAAAAGTGGAACTTGTTGCCGTCCAGCTTGGTGCTCAGCAATAAATGGAATGGATGAGGGAACTCTGTGGTGGCGCCTTGCATGGCAGTGGCCCTCTGATTCTGCACTTGGGGTGTGTGATTTACACTGTAGATAAGTAAAACACAATCTCGTTCTGCTGTACATGATTGGTTGAATAACAATGAGGGTGAATTAAAAACAGATTAATAATAGGATATGTTAGACAGAAAACAAGGACTTCATTATTTTTACTGTCCCCACTGTCCGTACAGAGCTTGGCAAAAAGGCATTTTTGTACTTTGGTACCTCAACTTGGAACTGGCTACAGCAGAGTCTGAAGTTGGCTAGTTTGATTCACTTAGGAGATTTTAAACTTCTTATCGGGTCACTAGAGAAGGCATCATTGGGAAACTGTTCTTGTTCGTAGTATCAATCGGCACTCTCTGCATGTTTTCTTTGTTGTTTTGTACTGATTAAGGTCACTTAGGCTGCATTCAGAACAGGATAGTCCGGGGTCTCTGTTCGATTTGGCGGGAAATGGCGAGAATTTTCACACTTTCGTTTGGTTTGCATTCACACAGCACTTTACTCAAGCAGGCCAAACTGCCTGGACAACATCATGCAGTTACAACAGCTGCTCATTTGTGGTGCTGTAGCCGAAGCCACCACTGACTAGGAAGAAAAATTTTGGCGAAGAAGAGAAATCTGGCTCATCAGTTGCCCAGGACTGAAAACGGAAATCCGTTCCCTTCAGCTGGGTTGTTTTGTCTGCCACAAACAAAAAAAAAAACAAACTCTACTGTCTGTATAAACCCCCATGTCGCTAAATGTTTTAAAAACCTTGGATTGTCCATGATGGATCGCAGTTTCAGTGTCCTCCTCTCCACCACAGTTTCAAAAGTCTTCAGCCTGAGACCAATTACAGAGCCAGCCTTTTTGATAATCTTGTCAAGTCTGTTCATGTTACTGGCTCTGATACTACTCACCGCAACAGATGACAGCAAAGAAGATGGCGCTGGCAACAGTAGTCTGGTAAAAAAGCTCCAGCATCCTGTCGCACACGTTGAAGGATCTCAGCTTCCTCAGGAAGTAGAGTCTGCTCATCCCCTTCTTGTACGCAGCATTGGTGTTGGATTTCCAGTCCAGTCCATTGCTGATCATGGCACCCAGGTATTTGTAGACCTCAACTACCTCCACATCCTCCCTCCTGAATCTGCAGTGGCTGTGAAGGCGTCCTCTTCTTCTTGAAGTCAATCACCATCTCTCTGGCCTTGCTGACGTTCAGCCTCAGGTGATTCTGCTCGGTCCACTCCACAAATCTGTCTAGTAATGCCCTGTACTCCCCCTCCTCTCCCCCCTTATACACCCAACAACAGTTAATCAGAGAATTTGTGCAGATGGCATGACTTGGTGTTGTACTGAAAGTCAGTGGTGTATAAGGTGAAGAGAAAAGGAGAATGCACAGTCTCCTGTGGAGCTCTTGTATCACTAACCACCACATCAGAGAATACACTGCCCAGCCAGACAAACTGTGGCCTGCCTGTCAGGTAGTCAGTAATCCAGCAGATCACAGAGCTGTTGACCCCCATCACCCAGCAGCAGTGGCTGTATGGTGTTAAAGGCATTGAAGAAATCAAAGAATGTGATTGTCACAGCGCGTCCTCCACCATCCAGGTGCAAATGGGCTCGTTGCAGCAGGTAGATGACAGCGTCTTCAACTCCTAAATGGGGCTGATATGCAAACTGCAGAGGGTCCAGCCACGTCTTCACCTGCGGCCTCAGGTGGGCTAAGACCAGTCTCTCCAGGACCTTCATCACATGAGATGTGAGGGCAACTGGTAAGTAGTCATCCAGGTCAGATTGAGACGACTTCTTGGGGACAGGAACCAGGCAGGACATCTTCCACAGCACCAGTGCTCAGGCTTAGGTTGTACAGATGTTTCAGTACCAGAGCTAGCTGGTTGGCACAGGTCCTCAGAATCCTGGCCGAGATGCCATCAGGGCCCGCAGCCTTCTGCTGACAAGTCTCTCTAGTGGTTTCTTAACCTGGTTTGTAGACACAGTGATTTGGGATGGTCAAATTAAGTTCACCTGTAAAGGTTCTAGTGCATTTTCGGTGCATCCTGGAATTTCACCCGAAAGCTGAATATCCCTAACTTTTTGTGAGTAGTGTATATAACTTGATATCAACAGCATCCTAAATGTTAGATGTTTGCACCATATTTGAGTGAGATGGAGTACTATTGCCACCTACTGACCTTCCTTGGTATTGCTGTTTCAAACAGCCCACTATAATCTAGTCTGAATTTATCAGTGGGTATGGCAGATGTTACTAGCTAGTTTCAAGGAAAGTCATTTTCATATAATATACAGTGTGTGTGTGTGTGTGTGTGTGTGTGTGTTACAGTTGTGAAAAAATTAGGACACCCTGTATAAGCCTGTGGGTTTGTTTTTTTTTTTTGTTTTTTTTTTACATATTTGGACATACAGTGCATCCAGAAAGTATTAACAGCGCTTCACTTTTTCCACATTTTATGTTACAGCGTTATTCCAAAAGGGATTAAATTAATTTTTTTCCTCAAAATTCTACACACAATACCCCATAATGACAACATGAAAAAAGGTTTTTTGAGATTTTTGCAAATTTATTAAAAATAAAAAAACTAAGAAATCACATGTACATGAGTATTCACAGCCTTTGCTCAATACTTTGCTGATGCTCCTTTGGCAGCAATTACAGCCTCAAGTCTTTTTGAATAGGATGCCACAAGCTTGGCACACCCATCTTTGGGCAGTTTGGCCCATTCCTCTTTGTAGCACCTCTCAAGCTCCATCAGATTGGATGGGGAGTGGTGCACAGCCATTTTCAGATTTCTTCAGTGATTTTCAATTGGATTCAAGTCTGGGCTCTGGCTGAGCCACTCAAGGACATTCACAGAGTTGTCCTGAAGCCACTCCTTTGATATCTTGGCTGCGTGCTTAGGATTGTTGTCCTGCTGAAAGATGAACCATCGCCCCAGTCTGAGGTCAAGAATGCCCCGGAGCAGGTTTTCATCCAGGATGTCTCTGTACATTGCTGCATTCATCTTTCCCTCTATCCTGACTATTCTCCCAGTTCCTGCCACTGAAAAACATCCCCACAGCATGATGCTGCCACAACCATTGGCATGGTTATGAGCGGTGCCTGGTTTCCCTCAAACATGACACCTGGCATTCAAGCCAAAGAGTTCAATCTTTGTCTCATCAGACCAGAGAATTTTGTTTCTCATGGTCTGAGAGTCCTTCAGGTGGCTTTTAGCAAACTCCAGGTGGGCTGCCATGTGCCTTTTACTAAGGAGTGGCTTCCATCTGGCCACTCTACTGTACAGGCCTGATAGGTGGATTGCTGCAGAGATGGCTGTCCTTCTGGAAGGTTCTCCTCTCTCCACAGAGGAACACTGGAGCCCTGACAGAGTGACCATCGGGTTCTTGGTCACCTCCCTGACTAAGGTCCTTCTCCCTCGATCGCTCAGTTTAGACTGTCAGCCAGCTCAAGGAAGAGTCCTGGTGATTCCATACTTCTTCCATTTACGGATGATGGAGTAGGGATGTGATTTTTCCGCTAATTCGCGGAATTCCGCTTTTTTTATCTTCCAAAAAATTTCAGACCAGATGGCGGCGCGTGCACAACACGAGGCTCAGCGTCTCTTCAGATTTTGTGGATTAGCAGCGATATTTCTGCTCATTTCGGGTCTGTTTGTTCAGAACAGCTTCGCTTTTACATCCTACACCCGAAATGAACTTTTGGACATTGGATTACAAAATAACAACCTTTTTATCAGCAACCTACGTCTCATCCCTGAGCTCTGGAGAACACCCGACGCTAGGTAAGCTACCCGGCCGACCGGAAGTGCTCGCAGGCGGCGTAGAGACCGTAAACAAAGGCGGGGGAAGCGCGGAGGGCTAAGAGCTAAGCTAAAGCTAACACCGCACCGGCTTTCTCTACCCAGTATTTTCCTCTCTAATGTATGGTCAGTGGCGAACAGAATGGATGAGCTACGGCTTCGGATCACCAACAATAAGAAACTTATGAACTGCAATATCATGATTTTCACGGAAACATGGCTACACAGCGGAATACCCGACAATGCTGTCGAGCTAGCCGGACAACACACTCTCCAGGCAGACAGAGCAGCTGATGACTCCGGTAAGACCAGAGGTGGGGGAGTATGCATCTATATTAACAAGGCTTGGTGCACGAACTCTGTCACTGTTGGGAGACACTGCTCAGCTAACCTGGAGTTTCACATGGTTAAATGTAGACCTTTCTACCTGCCACAGGAGTTCATTTTTCACTTTTCTTCATCTTGCCTGCTGAAGATGTTTTGGACTTTATTTATAAAATATTTTTAACGCCACACATGTGATGGATAATGCTTGTTGGAATATTTTAGGAATGCTATCTTCTTGGAACATAAGTCAATATTATACAGTAATAACTGACATTCAGCTATTTGTTTTATGTCATTTAAGCACAGTTCTGGTACTTAAAAATCATAAAAACCCAGGAGCTTCGGGGGGCTTCGCCCCCCTTGCCCCCCCCTCCGGGGCTCTGTCCCGGACCCCGCTGGGGGACTATGTCCCCCAGACCACCTGCTAAATTTTCAGATAATTTCCCCAACCCCAAATCACATCCCTATGGAGGCCACTGTGCTCATTGGGACCTTAAAAGCAGCTGAAATTTTTCTGTACCCTTCCCCAGATTTGTGCCTTGAGACAATCCTGTCTCGGAGGTCTACAGACAATTCCTTTGACTTCATGCTTGGTTTGAGCTCTGACATGCACTGTCAACTGTGGGACGTTATATAGAGAGGTGTGTGCCTTTCCAAATCATGTCCAGTCAACTGAATTTACCACAGGTGGACTCCAGCTAAGCTGTAGAAACATCTCAAGGATGACCAGTGGAAACAGGATGAACCTGAGCTCAATTTTGAGCTTCATGGCAAAGGCTGTTAATACTTAGGTACATGTGATTTCTTAGTTTTTTATTTTTAATAAATTTGCAGAAATCTCAAAAAAATCACATTGTCATTATGGGGTATTGTGTGTAGACTTGTGAGGGGAAAAAATGAATTTAATCCATTTTGGATTAAGGCTGTAACACAACAAAATGTGGAAGAAGGGAAGTGCTGTGAATACTTTCCGGATGCACTGTATGGATATTTAATATCAATGTTAAAAATACTGGGAGATTCATGTAATACAATTAAACAATTAAAAATGAATTGAAGACTTTTTTCAAATTTTCTATAAAATGCAATTCTAAACCAATAGTGAGAGGAAAAAATTAGGACACCCCCCATCTTTTTAAGGACACCCTCACATTTATTCCCACTTAAAATGGCTAAAATAAATGTTAAAAATAATGCAAATAGAAACAAAAACAAGGTTAGACATAGATATGTGAACATTTCTTAATAAAGAACTGAATATTTAAAGGGGTGTCCTAATTTTTTCACATGACTGTGTGTGTGTGTGTGTGTGTGTGTGTGTGTGTGTGTGTGTGTGTGTGTGTGTGTGTGTGTTAATGTCAGGTCAGGCACTGGTTTGCTTGCTACCAGATAACCATGAAAACTGGTACTACCGGTCTCATGTGTCGGGCCATCGGCGACTCAACCGGCAACCCCGCCCTTCCCAGGGCATGAAGGGTGAAACTGGGCATCCTGGCAGAATTAAAAACAATATCTGTCACAGGTCTGTGGTGGACCACTCCCAGATACATGGTGGACTTTTGCCAGTCGGTGCATCGTGACATGCACTACACAAAGTGCAGATATAAACAAACCTATTATCTGGTCAGTCACTGCAACAGATACTGGCGTCAGTTTGTCTTGGCCTGTCCTTGCCACTGATAATACCGCTATCTACCAAGAATGTGCCGCTAGTCCAGCAAAAGCTAGCGGTACTCAAATACTTTGCAAGCAGTTTCATGAAATGGTCAGAAAGCAATTCATACTGGCTCAGACGTCACCCGGGTTAACAAGGTCAGGAGTTCCTGGCAGTGGAAGGTGAAGGAGAGAGTTGTGTGGAGGAATCTGATCAGACCTAGATGAAACAGTCATTGTCGCCCCCAACAGACTGCGATGATGATATGTGTGTGTATAGATATAATAAAAAAATGGATATGTGTGCACGCGTGTGTGTGTGTCTCTCTACCCCTGTGACCCTGCTCCCCCCCCCCCCAAAAAAGTTTTTTTTTTTGCTTTAACCTCTGTATTCAGTGAAGAAAGAATTAGATTTTCTTCACTTGTTAAATTTGGGGAAGCTGTCTGGAATGCTAAGGGGTTAAGTCTGCACTCCTGAGAATATCACCTTGTTCTCAGTCTCTGCCTTTAATGTAACATTTTATAAACGGTCCACATAGCTCAATAAAAACTAATGACCCATTAAACATGAGTTTGAAACGAATTTGACAGATTTCTCAAGAATGTTTGGAGCAACACAACTGTCAGATGTTACAAAACTGTAATTTATTGAACTCATAATGCACAAGCAAGAAAAGTGGCAACGTTTCATGTTTTAGAGCCTGAAACATTGATATTTTTTTTAGAGTTTTTCCTAGAAAAGGGCACACAGGCGATTAGTCGACTGTCAAATTAGTTGATTAATTTTCTGACGATGGACTAGTCGACTAATCGCTGCAGCACTATTGTCATCCCAAATAGTTTTTACAGAAGGAGAAATCTCACCCTTCAGCTATGTTCGCCTCCAGTGAAAAAATTCACACACGAATAGAAGTGATAATTCTGCACATTTGTCCATGTTCCGTGCACAGATGGTCCGTTCCATTCTGGGTTTCAGTAGGCACCACTAAGGACCCTGATCTGCATACTGTAGATCGGTGGCATCCTGTAGAGTAGCGGAGTGTACTATGAAGCCAGATTAATGGCTTATTAAGGTACGTTGAGGTTTCATCATGAAGCTGGCTCTCATTTTACCGGGCTAGATCTTCTCCCTTATAGTTCACTGACAAGGCTCATAATTCAGCAGTATTACATAACAGGCCTATTGTCATTTCACACACAAATTAAACATGTAGAGCGTAGGGATGTAACGATATTGACGTTATCGCGATAGTAAAAGTGTCTCGATACCGTCGTGGTCGTGTTACGATATTAAGAGGGCGGGTATCTGTCAAAAAACAACAAGAAATAAGCAGGCTCCCACGCGACAAAGCATTGTAAACTACACAGACCATGACCCTTTGCGCTGCGTCGTCACAAGAACTGTTGTTGAGCCAATAGGAGTGCATGCTGCACACTGTCCACACAACAAACATGGCGGCGGACAAAGTTCAGCTCACGTAAATACTGAAGAAAACACCCCCGAAGTTGAGATTGTGCAAGCCCCAGCAACTTTTAAATCAGATGTGAGGAGACATTTTGGTTTTGCCGTGTCTAAAAACACTAAAGGAGAGAGGGTGGCGGACAGACAATGGCCTCATTAGCAAAGATAGTGTCCTCATTAGCAAAGACCTACGTATTTATACCCGCTACCTCAGTGCCCAGTGAGAGAGTATTTTCTACAGCAGGGGATATTGTAAATGCCCAGAGGTCTCTTCTTCTCCCTTGCAATGTAGATCTTTTGATCTTTCTGAAGAAAAACTTGAACATAAGCTAAAGGATAGGTCAGTGTTTTCCAGTAGGCTTTTTGCCTGACTTAATTGTTTCAACAGGCTATTTTTATTTGCCTAGCACATTTATGATTAATTTTGCTTTACACATTGAACCTGGCTTAACTTGATCTTCGTTTGCTCTTAAAGGGAATTCCCTATTGTTGTTTACAGTTGTTCTAGTTGCTGCTTAGTATGATCCTTGCACATAAGAAGAATCAGTTATGTGACCAAATATTACCAAACTGTATATTGATGTTCCTGACTTGAACTTGCACTTTAAAAGCACTAAGTGATCAGTATTTTATGTTGTTATGATCCATAAATATAAAAATAAATGGCCTGGTGACTGGCAAAAACAGATTTAATGGCAGTTTTTGGTTATTATCATCACAAACACAATATTATGAGCTATTTTACAATACCGTGAGCCTCTCCACAATATCGCAACAAATATCATACCGTGAGATCAATATCGAAATCGTATCGTACCGTGAGATTTTGGTATCGTTACATCCCTAGTAGAGTGCAGAAATCAGTGTGTTTATATACCGTGTGGGTCATGTGACTCGCGACAGTGGCTTGAGCTTGGCCACTGTGGTCGTCCATCCCAGCACAAAAAAAATGTTGAGCTGACGCAGATAACTGTTAGAGGCTAACAGCAACTTAGCTTCAGGCATCTACAGTGGTGTGAAAAAGTGTTTGCCCCCTTCCTGATTTCTCTTTTTTTTGTATGTTTGTCACACTTAAATGTTTCAGATCATCAAACAAAGTTAAAAATTAGACAAAGATAACACAAGTAAACACAAAATGCAGTTTTTAAATGAAGGTGTTTATTAAGGGTAAAAAAAAAGATCCAAACCTACATGGCCCTGTGTGAAAAAGTGATTCCCCTCCCCCTTTAAAACATAAATTAACTGGTTTATCACATCTTTAGAAAGCTGATTTCGATTTTTTCAGCCACACCTAGGCCTGATTACTGCCACATCTGTTCTCAATCAAGAAATCACTCAAATAGGACCTGCCTGACAAAGTGAAGTAGACCAAAAGATTCTCTAAAGCTAGACATCATCCAAAGAAATTCAGGAACAAATGAGAAACAAAGTAATTGAGATCTATCAGTCTGGAAAAGGTTATAAAGCCATTTCTAAAGCTTTGGGACTCCAGCGAACCCCAGTGAGAGCCATTATCCACAAATGGCGAAAACATGGAACAGTGATGAACCTTCCCAAGACTAGCTTGCTGACCAAAATTACCCCAAGAGCGCAGCGACAACTCATCCAAGAGGTCACAAAAGACCCCATAACAACATCCAAAGAACTGCAGGCCTCACTTGCCTCAGTTAAGGTAAGTGTTCATGACTCCACCATAAGAAAGAGACTGGGCAGAAATGGCCTGCATGGCAGAGCTCCAAGACGAAAACCACTGCTGAGCAAAAAAAACATAAAGGCTTGTCTGTTTTGCCAGAAAAAAAAAATCTTGATGATCCCATGACTTTTGGGAAAATACTCTGTGGACTGACGAGACAAAAATTGATCTTTCTGGAAGGTGTGTGTCCCATTACATCTGGTGTAAAAGTAACACAGCATTTCAGAAAACGAACATCATACCAACAGTAAAATAGGGTGGTGGTAGTGTGATGGTCTGGGGCTCTTTTGGTGCTTCATGACCTGGAAGACTTGCTGTGGTAAATGGAACCATTAATTCTGCTGTCTACCAAAAAATCCTGAAGGAGAATGTCCGGCCATCTGTTCATGACCTCAAGCTGAAGCGCACTTGGGTTCTACAGCAGGACAATGATCCAAAACACACCAGCAAGTCCACCTCTGAATGGCTTAAGAAACACAAAATGAAGACTTTGGAGTGGCCTAGTCAGAGTCCTGACCTGAATCCGATTAAGATGCTGTGGCATGACCTTAAAAAGGCGGTTCATGCTCGACAACCCTCCAATGTGGCTAAATTACAACAATTCTGCAAAGATGAGTGGGCCAAAATTCCTCTACAGCGCTGTAAAAGACTAATTGCCAGTTATCACAAACACTTGATTGCAGTTGTTTCTGCTAAGGGTGGCCCAACCAGTTATTAGGTTTTGGGGCAATCACTTTTTCAGACAGGGCCATGTAGGTTTGGATTTTTGTTTCCCTTAATAATAAACACCTTCATTTAAAAACTGCATTTTGTGTTTACTTGTGTTATCTTTGTCTAATATTTAAATTTGTTTGATAATCTGAAACATTTAAGTGTGACAAACGTACAAAAAAATGAGAAATCAGGAAGGGGCAAACACTTCTCACACCACTGTACATGTTAGTGTCCGTGCAATTTGCTTGCTTTGTCTTGGGATCTTCAGATGAAATAGTCAGTCATCACATACTATGTGGACAGAGACCAAATTTCTTTTCGTTACAAGCCATTTCACTTTTTTCTGCTGCTTTTGAACAGCTCTAAGTGTGGTTCTTCTGGGGCAGGGAGTTACTTGGAAAAAAAATCACAAATCAATAACCTATGACAGGCTAAGTAAGGGTGTAAACTGATGAGGCAGACTCAGAATGACTGCTGGTACACATCCTTTCTCAACCCTGGTACATAAACCATTTACTGATGTTCCAAAACTGCTGTTGATATTTCACTGATTAAATTAACATATCTGACATAAAAGTGCCACGGATATTGGACTACTTGCTTTAAATTGTGACAACTGCTCGACCAGGAAAATCTTTAGTCGGGGCAGCCAGAGTCTTTCTTGTGTTTCTTCAGCTCTCCTCCCTCTGTTCTCTGTAGAGAAGCAGTTAGAAATTTAGTGAGGGCTCCATCAGGTCATTTCTTCTGACTGGATTATTGCTGCCCAGGTTGACTCTTCACAGCAGCTCAAAAAGATTTATTTCCTTAGAACTGAGTTCTGCTTTAATCCTATTAGTGAAAGATTTATTTGATCTGCTTTCCCTCTAGATTTCCCAGAGCAACATGTCTGTGAGAACGAGTTTTCTCCTGATCAGCAGTTGTGGAACCCAGAGGAGAACTCCGGTTTGGAACAGGAGGAACCAGAACCTCCACAGGTGAAAGAGGAACAGGAGGAACTCTGCATCAGTCAGGAGGGAGAACAGCTGGTAGTGAAGCTGGAGGCTGATGCCTTCATGGTGTCTCTTCCTTGTGAGGAAAACCAGCAGAGAGAAGCAGAACCAAGCAGTGAGCAGCTCCTCTCTCACAGTTCTGTTGGAACTGAGATCCACGATGAGGAAGGAAGCCGGCATGTAGACTCAGGATCTACTAAAGAAGAAGCACCCAAACCAAAGAAGAGACGACTGAAAACAAGAAGTCACCATAAAGGTAAACACTCTGGGCCCTATTTTGACGATCATCCGTGCTCTTTTCTGACAGACTTTCCACCATACACTGGTGTTTTTGTTACTTTCTGTCAGCGCATTGTCTGTTTTTTACACCTTGTGTCATGCCATCAAATTACAGGTAGACAGTGCGGCCGCTCTGCGCTGGGAGGAGGAGAGTCATTTCAAAGAGGTGTTGTGGCGTGCAATCTAATGCATATTACTATTATAGTGCATTCCATGAGAATCCACTTTGGATCAGGAAAAAGGAGGTCTATCAGAAGTGCATTGTTTAATGATATTTCAGTGGCATGTTGTGAAATTGTGCAGCTTCAGAGCTCATGAGGAGCATGCACTGATCTTCTTTTTATAGAGAGAGTTGTAACAGTCATCACATAAATCACCTGTCATTTTAATTATGATGATCACACACTAGTTTTTTTTAATTCCATCCACACTCTTATTTTAATTGCCGACTTATCGTTGGAGTCTATAGATTAGGCATTAATGTAGGATTGTTTTAGGGGAATGAATGAATGAATGAACAGGAAACGTGTGTGCGAGTGTGTTCAGTGTGATGCGTGGCACACAGAGGGGGAGGTCATTTTCATCATGGACTTATTAGGCATTAATGTGTTTATTTTTAGGGGAATAAATGAATGAACAAGGAGTGTGTATGTTGAGGAAAGGAAGAAACGTTAATTAAATCACCCTTTGTCATTCAACCAATCATGTACAGTAGAACAAAATTGTGTTTTATCCTATCTACAGTGTTAATCACACACACCCCATGTGTAGAATCAGAAGGGCCGCTGTCATGCAAGGCGCCACCACAGATTTCCCTCCTCCATTCCATTATTGCTGAGCACCAAGCTGGGCGGCAGGAAGTTCTGCATTTATATGGTCTTCGGCATGACCCGGCCAGGATTTGAACCCCTGTCTCCCGGGTGTGGGGCGGATGCTCTACCAACTGAGCCACCACTCCGGTAATGAAAGTTGATGAAAATTTGCACAAGTATCATCCTCTTAAATGTCAAACCCATTCATGTCTGTCTGTTGCATCTGTGCGCACTACATTAAACCATTCAGCTGATTTTTTTTTTTTTTTTTTTTTTTTTCAGCCTGTTCTTCTCCGTATGTTCCTTTTAACATAACTGGGCATCAACTGTGATTGATGTCTTCCTTACTACCAAGCAACATTACTATCACATGCATTTTGGCTCACACACACAGGCTTCGGTCAACCCAAAACCAGTCTTAAACTGTAATGATCACAGTTCACTTTAGATAATGCACCTCTTTGCATTAAACAGATGGGAAGGAGCGCTTTGGATTGGATTATCCAAAACACGCCTCTGAATGATTAGACCGGCCTCTTTGTTTCATGCGCCGGCGGAAAGTTTGTTTTTACGCCGTTGTGATGAGGAAGTAAACTTGGAGACGCCCATAAACGCATTCTGCATCAATGACAACTGAACATCCAACCCTGTCGTTGTAATACAGTCCTCTCAGGGCAAAGACTCATTGTGAGAATGAAACCGATAAAATGTTAGAGAAATGTTTGTCTTTTAGAAGAAGAAAAAAAAACACAAATGAAGAAACCAAAATCTACTTCTACCACAATCAAAAGGTCACAGTGAGTAAAGCTGATTTGGGATTTGTTTAATCATTATGCCTTGGTGAAACTGAGAGGCATATGGTAATCAGTTAGTGTGTCTGTGTGTGGATGTGTGTGTGTGTGTGTGTGCGTGCGGCTGTCTGTCTGTCTCTCTGTTTAAGTTCTAAGTGGAACTAAAGGCTTGTATCATTGTATCACCATATTTTCTTGACTTTCAATTTGCCAGGATTCTGAGATGAGGCTTTGTTTTTGAAATGAAAACAAATTTAATTTGCCTTTAACGTCAATGAAGCCGGGGGAAAAGGTATTGTAATAACCATGCCAGGCCACTAGAGGTGGCATTGTGACTTTGTGACAGGAAGTCATCCATGTGCTGTAAAAGTTGATCTCGAGCTGAACTGTTATAAAATAGTGGTTACTAAAAAAAAAAAAAAACACGTATTCAGCAACTACACCATTTATTTGTCACATCAGTTGTTTTCACACTGGTTTTGCGGTTTAGTTTTGCAGAAGAAGGACGAGGTAAAACTCGTTTAAAACTAACTAAAAACTAGAACTCCCAACATTCCTCACCTGCAAATAGTGGCAGTGAACTGCGCATGCGCCTGGAAGCTCCCGCCACAGGGAAGTACTGAGCAATCCACCAATACTGGGTGAACAAACGTCTTTTTTTGCCCGTCTGTTTTCTTCCTCTGCCACTAAACAGCAAAAGCTCCCGTTCGTCTTGATTGTCATTGTATTCGCGTACCTCCATCGCTTCCGCCATTAACGTCTGCCTCTGTGCTCTTCTTTTGTGCTTGGATTGCAGCTGTAAATCAGTTTGGTGGCTCTTGGCTGCTGCCAACAGTACGGTCATGTGAACTGCAGATTATTTTCACTGCACATTCGTGTACTCCAAAACTACTGGATGGATTTGGATGAAATTTTTACCACAGGTGGTCCTTGGCTTAGAGAGAAATCCAGAACATTTTGTTGATGATCCGAGAATGCATACCTCCACCATGGCTCTGGCACAGAGGCATCAGCACCTTGGTGCTTTCATTTATACAGTGGTGCATGCTGGGAATTTATATTGTTGGTATACAGTATGCATGCTCACAAAAAGTTAGGGATATTTGGCTTTTAAGTGAAATTTTAGGATGCACCTAAAATGCACTAGAACCTTTACAGGTGAACTTAATTTGACCTTCTCTAACCTTTTGAATGCACATGTCCAACTGTTCCATGCTTCCGTACTTTTTTTTGCATAACTTGCTGTTCTCTAACAAGGTGCTTAATGGTAAAATTCACAACAGGTGTTTGATCCATGAATCAACGAATAAAGTTTCTGGTTCAATTAGAATTGGTATTTAAACAGTCCTCTTCTTCATGCTGTTCACATTTTGACATCATGAGACCAAGACAACACCTCACAATTGATCAACAGTACCTTGCCATTGCAAGGCTTCAAACGGGATGTTCTCAGATACCCCTTTTCCCCCAAGCTGGTTCCGGTGCTTAACTGGAGCCAGGGCCTGACTTGGCACCAGTTCTTTGCTTTTTGACTGCCTAAGTATGAGCCCCAGGCTCTCAAAATTGGTGCTAAACTGGATCCAACTCCTTGCTGGGCCAGAGCTTCCAACCAGCTGACATTGGTTACGTCCACTGCTGTGGGCGGGGTTAACTAACCAGCTGAAAAGTGCCTCAAAACACTACTGACCGTCATGTTGCATTCTGAACAGTGGAGGAAGTTTTGGATTCCAAAAAGCAGCGGAGTTGGAGTGAAGAGACCCAATCTTTTCAGAATCTATGGTCATCTGCTTAAGTACAAGATAAATTGGAGGGGCCTAGTCAGACAAAGCCCATCTTTGAGCAAGTACGGCAATCCTGATGGCCATGGACGGGTCTCCGGTTCATCGGCTCCAAATGCTACAGATTCTCGTAAGTGCTTTGTCTTTAAAACGCCAAAAGTAAACATATATATATATATACACACAGTGGGGCAAAAAAGTATTTAGTCAGCCACCAATTGTGCAAGTTCTCCCACTTAAAAGATGAGAGAGGTCTCCAATTTTCATCATAGGTATACCTCAACTATGAGAGACAAAATGAGAAAAAAAAATCCAGAAAATCACATTGAAGGACTTTTAATGAATTAATTGGTAAATTCCTTGGTAAAATAAGTATATGGTCACCTACAAACAAGCAAGATTTCTGGCTCTCACAGACCTGTAACTTCTTCTTTAAGAGGCTCCTCTGTCCTCCACTCGTTACCTCTGTTAATGGCACCTGTTTGAACTCTTTATCAGTATAAAAGACACCTGTCCACAACCTCAAACAGTCAGACTTCAAACACCACTATGGCCAAGACCAAAGAGCTGTCAGAGGACACCAGAAACAAAATTGTAGACCTGCACCAGGCTGGGAAGACTGAATCTGCAATAGGTAAGCAGCTTGGTGTGAAGAAATCAACTGTGGGAGCAATTATTAGAAAACGGAAGATATACAAGACCACTGATAATCTCCCTCGATCTGGAGCTCCACACAAGATCTCACCCTGTAGGGTCAAAATGATCACGAGAACGGTGAGCAAAAATCCCAGAAGCACACGGGGGGACCTAGTGAATGACCTGCAGAGAGTTGGGACCAAAGTAACAAAGGCTACCATCAGTAACACACTACACCGCCAGGGACTCAAATCCTACAGTGCCAGACATGTCCCCCTGCTAAAGCCAGTACATGTCCAGGCCCGTCTGAAGTTTGCTAGAGAGCATTTGGATGATCCAGAAGAGGATTGGGAGAATGTCATATGGTCAGATGAAACCAAAATAGAACTTTTTGGTAAAAACTCAACTTGTCGTGTTTGGAGGAGAAAGAACACCATACCTACTGTGAAGCATGGGGGTGGAAACCTCATGCTTTGGGCCTGTTTTTCTGCAAAGGGACCAGGACGACTGATCCGTGTAAAGGAAAGAATGAATGGGGCCATGTATCGTGAGATTTTGTGTGAAAACCTCCTTCCATCAGCAAGGGCATTGAAGATGAAACGTGGCTGGGTCTTTCAGCATGACAATGATCCCAAACACACCGCCCGGGCAATGAAGGAGTAGCTTCGTAAGAAGCATTTCAAGGTCCTGGAGTGGCCTAGCCAGTCTCCAGATCTCAACCCCATAGAAAATCTTTGGAGGGAGTTGAAAGTCCGTGTTGCCCAGCGACAGCCCCAAAACATCATTGCTCTAGAGGAGATCTGCATGGAGGAATGGGTCAAAGTTAGGGCTGGGAACGATCCCTAATTTCCAGAATCGATTCGATTCCGATTCTTGAGATTCTGAATCGATTCGATTCGATTCCGATTCAATCCCGATTCGATCTGGGGAATTACCATTTTAATAGCCATTTTACTTCCCATGAAACAAAAATCTTCGAGACTTAATGCTGCAAATTGTACCAAGAATCTTCTAACTTTGTTAATACATAAATTATCACATATAGAACTGACCCAAAATCAGTTACAATAATGCACTTTTTATTATTTAACTTATCATTTCATAAAGTGCTCACAGGTGCTTTCTTTACTGCAAAGGGTGTGTCGTGTCAAGTTCACCACCCAGAGTAAGTAAACAAATTCGATGCATGAACCATGCAGACATAATCTCACTGTATTTCAGTCCCTCCAGGATTTTGTCAGCTGTTTTTGTGATTGTTGTGGCCCAAAAAGCCTGGATTTGTGGGAGCTTTTCCAAAAAGTTATGGCACTTTTAGAGTTTTTTTGCACTCAAAAGTTGTGTGAGGAAGTACAAATTTTAAAGCAGCTGCTTTTTCCATAGTTTACAGTGATGCTATTCTATATAACACCACAAGAAAAGTACAGGATTGCCAAAGATTTCTTGTTAAACAGTGATTTATTTAGAATTAAATGCTCAGTAAAACTGTAAAAAAAAAAAAAAGAGACCAATATTGTGTTCTTGCTGAGAACTTTAAAAAAGAAATAAAAGAATTTGTCATTACAACAACTAAATTGCATTGAATGCATGTTAGTGTGGAGAAAATGATGGCAGCACCTCCTTGAATCTTGAATTTGAAGGTCTTCTTCTGTGCTGAAATCCACATGAAGCAGGGATGCTCCTCCACTGACGACCTCTGACCTTCAGAAGGTCTCAGTGCAGGATGAAGCTTCCAGTCTTCACACATCTGAAGGCAGATAAAAAGAACAGATTTCACAGTAAAATTAACATTCATATTTTTAGATCGCCACACCACAGTAGGGTTTAATAATTTAGGTTTTTTTTATATATATTTTAACTACAAATTAACTTTCAGTGTTGGAAAAGGGTTTCAGTTCATTTCCTGAGAAGGTTTGTTCATTTCAATTTAGTTCTACTGAGTAAAAATAGCTTGTTGTACTGCAGCCTTTATTAATTTTATTGTGATTTATTCTCTTCACATCGCTTAAGTGGCAGAAGTCCATAATCTCATAAAATATACCTTAATTCTGCATTTATTCACAGCGCTTAACCAACAGTTCTCTCTGTGTCCATAGTTTGTAAAAGAAACCATCATCATGCCAGATAAATTATTAATTGACGACACAAACGTTAAAACAAACAAATATTATACTTACAGTCTCAGCAGCTCCAAGTCTCCCTCTGCTTCACGGGTTTCAGTCTCCGCGCATTTTCCGTTTATCAGTCGTCAACTTTATGTTCCAACACAGCGCTGCACGGAGTAAAAGTCCGTTTATCCCCGCTTTATGAAAAATATTAAGAAGCTGTTGAGGACAGTCTATACGGTGACTTTTGCTGCTAAATTAAGAGACGCACGTTATTAACTCCGCGTCATGTAAACACAAAAGACGTGTGCACGCGCCGCAGGGAACACAGAAGTTTTATTTATGAAAAATATTCAGAAGCTGTTGAGGACAATCTTTACGGTGACTTTTGTTGCTAAATTAAGAGACGCACGTTATTATCTCCGCTCGTGTAAACACGAAAGAGCACGCGCGGCAGGAAACTCTTGCTGGATGAGAACCGTTTTAACACCACAGAAGAAGAACTAGCATATCCGTTAGCTTGCTAGCTCCGTTAGCGCGTCGGCTGTTTATGCTTCTCGGCCATTGTTACTGGCTCACTGACCCGGTTTCAACCCGATTATACTCAGCAGACGTTCACAAACGTAAAAATATTATATTAAGACATATTAATATTAAAAGATCGATCCGCGGATTTTGTGGATCGATATCGGCTCAGTCAAACATGTATCGATCCATATCGATATATTGATCTTTTGAACCCACCCCTAGTCAAAGTACCAGCAACAGTGTGTGAAAACCTTGTGAAGACTTACAGAAAACGTTTGACCTCTATCATTGCCAACAAAGGGTATATAACAAAGTATTGAGATGAACTTTTGTTATTGACCAAATACTTATTTTAACGAGGAATTTACCAATTAATTCATTAAAAATCCTTCAATGTGATTTTCTGGATTTTTTTTTTTTCTCATTTTGTCTCTCATAGTTGAGGTATACCTATGATGAAAATTGGAGACCTCTCTCATCTTTTAAGTGGAAGAACTTGCACAATTGGTGGCTGACTAAATACTTTTTTTCCTCACTGTATGTATATACACACGACCGTTCAATTGGGGTCACTTAGAAATTTCCTTATTTTTGAAAGAAAAGCACTTTTTTCAATGAAGATAACTTTAAACTAATCAGAAATACACTCTATACATTGCTAATGTGGTAAATGACTATTCTAGCTGCAAATGTCTGGTTTTTGGTGCAATATCTAGATAGGTGTATAGAGGCCCATTTCCAGCAACTATCACTCCAGTGTCCTAATGGTACAGTGTGTTTGCTCATTGCGTCAGAAGGCTAATGGATGATTAGAAAACCCTTGTGCAATCATGTTAGGTCTGCAATGCTGTAATTGCTGCAAATGGAGGATTCTTTGACGAAAGCAAAGTTTGAAGGAAAAAATTATTTCAAATACAAATCATTATTTCTAACCTTGTCAATGTCTTGACTATATTTTCTATTCATTTTACAACTCATGGTGGTAAATAAGTGTGACTTTTCATGGAAAACACAAAATAATTGTCTGGGTGACCCCAAACTTTTGAACGGTAGTGTATATATAGTGTATTCGCATTTGATGCGTGTCTCCTCATCATAAACTGTCTTATCTTGAAAATGCCGTTTTGAGAAAACTTGAACAGAAATCTTGGCATCTTATAGAATACTTTTTTATCAAAGAGATCTATTGCAAAATACGCTGTTTTTTTGTGGTATCAATACTGTGTACGAATGGGTGCCTTTCATTGTGCATATGGGAGATTTTTCTCCCAATGATGCAAGTGACGTCATCATTTTTTTTTTTTCCACAATATCTTTATTGAACCTTTTTTTTTTTTTTAACAAACATGATACAAACAATCAAACACTAACGCTAAAGTACTACAAAAAAAATAAAAAAGCACTAAAAACACCAACAACCACCAACAAAATCAAGTCTTCAACAATGCTCCTCTGTTTAGTCTAGACAATCCAATACATAAGTATACATATTATGTTCACCAGTTTGGAATTTACAAGGTCCACACACATCATTCACCTTCTTCTTCAAGAGTTATGTTTAAATTTTTTACATAATCAATAAAAGGTTTCCATATATTCTCAAACACAATTTCCTTTGATTTCAGTATATATGTTATTCTTTCTAATGGAAGGTTTGTTAACATCTGTCTTAACCACTGAGTCACATCTGGTCTATGAGTCTTTTTCCATAATAGTGCAATACATTTTTTGGCATTAAGCAAACTGAGGTCTATGAATGTTCTTTCACTTTTATTAAAATTATGCTTTTCTGGGTACAGACCCAACAAAAACAGTTTAGGATTCAGTATGATTTGTTTTGAGATTATTTTTTCAATTGTTACCCTCACCTCTTCCCAAAACATTCTTATTAATCTACATTCCCATAAACAATGAAATAGGGTTCCTTTACTTTCCATGCATTTTGTGCATGTATCTGGTATATTTTTGTTATATCTATTTAACTCCTCCGGTGTAACATACATCCGCATTAACCATTTGAAATGTATCAATTTAAGGCGTGCATTTATTGATTTGGTTTGAGCTTCTGTACAAGCCAATTCCCATTGTTCCTCCGAAATTTCAATTTGCAGATCTTCTTTCCAGTAGTTTAATCTTTTCAGTGAATTTTCACTTGAAGATAGTGTCAATGAGTTATAAAACTCTGAAATAATACCCTTTCTTTTACTATCTTTCATCATCATTTTTTCCAAGGATGAATAAATAGGTCGAGTGAGAGCTTTATTTTGATTTGATCGAATAAAGTTTCTAAGTTGAAGATATTTAAAAAAATGTGTTCTATTGAGATTAAATTTGATCCTCAGCTCTTCAAAAGACATTATGTTGTCTGCACATGGCAAATATAAATCCTGAATCTTTTGTATCCCTTTTAAATTCCATACTTTAAATACAGCGTCCGCTCTCCCTGGTTTAAAATATTGATTACCCCATATTGGACTAAATTGTGACAATAACTGTGGTTCTTTTAAATAGTTTTTAGCTTCACACCATATTTTGATCATATGCTTTACAAATGGATTTTTAACTTGTTTTTGTAATTTTTTTGCCGAATCTGAGTATATGAATATGGGAAGAGGTAAAGGTAAATTGTATGATTCCATTTCAGTCCAGTGAGGGAGATCATTTGATGAAAAATAATATGTCATAGACCTCAGTTGTGCCGACCAATAATACAACATAAAATTTGGACATTTCAGACCTCCACGATCAAATGGTAAATATAATAAAGACAGACGTAATCTAGCCCTCCTGTTGTTCCATATAAATTCCACTAACTTTTTTTTTATTCTTGAGAATAGATCTAAAGGTGGTGATAAGGGAATGTATTGAAATAAATAAAGTATTTTAGGTAAAATATTACTTTTAAGTATATTGATTCTCCCGATCATCGACATTGGTAGTGACATCCATCTCTGAGTTAACTCATTGATATCTGACATTAAGGCTTCATAGTTGACGCTGGCGACTGATTCTAGCTTAGGCATAATTTGGATTCCTAAATATTTAAACTGATTTACAACATTGAATTGATTTGCCTCAGGGGCTGGGTAATTTCTCTGGGTCTCATTTAGCATTAATATTGAAGACTTAGTTTTATTTATTTTATATCCTGATATTTCCCCAAAATTCTTTATTAAATTCAACAAGGTTGGAATTGATTTTTTTAGATTCGACATAAACAAAATTATATCATCGGCGTACAGGGAGATTTTATGTTCTGTTGGTCCAACTTTAATTCCATATATTTGTGAATGTAAACGTATCGCTATCGCTAAAGGTTCAATTGCCATAGTAAACAGTAAAGGTGAAAGTGGACAGCCTTGTCGACATCCTCTATTGATTTTTATTGGTTTTGAAATATTGTTATTTGTTAGGATTTCTGCTGTAGCATTATTGTATATTATTTGAACCCATTTTATGAAATTATTTCCAAGTCCAAACCTTTGTAGGACTTCAAAAAGAAAGGGCCATTCAACTCTATCAAAGGCCTTTTCGGCGTCCAATGATAGGAGAGCTGTATCCGGTGCTTCTTTATTAAAATAAATAATATTAAATAGTCTTCTTACATTATGGAAGCCTTGTCTACCCTTTATAAAGCCATTCTGATCTCGATTAATAATATTTGGTAAAATTTCTTGTATTCGTCTTGCTAAAATTTTACAGATTATCTTAAGGTCGGCGTTTAATAGGCTTATTGGTCTCATATTTTCACATTTATTAGAGGGCTTACCTGGTTTTGGCAGCAGTATAATTAAGGCATTATTTATGTATGATGGTAAATTATTATTTTGAAATGCTTCTAAAACCATTTCCAAAAAAGGTTTTATTAATTTATTCTTAAATTTTTTATAAAGGTCAACTGGAAGACCATCTGGTCCTGCACTTTTTCCTGATTTCATATTATCAATGGCTAGCCCAACTTCTTCTTGACTAATTTTAGACTCCAATATCTCCCTGTTTTCATTTGGTATACACGGTATAGATAGTTCGTTCAAAAACCCATTTAGTTTTGTTAAATCAGGTTCATTTTTGGTATCATATAATTTTTCATAGTAATCTCTAAAGGCTCTATTAATTTCTAAAGGATCTATAACTACCTGTCCGTTACTTATAATACTGGTAATTGGTGTTTTAATTTCCAATTGTTTAATCTGCCATGCTAATAATTTTCCTGATTTTTCACCTTGTTCATAAAAAGATTGTTTCAATCTTAGAAGACTCGAGGCAGCTCTATTCGCTGATTTTTTGTCGTATTCAGCTCTCAAAATCAGTAATTCATTCTCCAACCTTGGGTCACTTCCTGCATACACTTTTTCCTGAAGACTTTTTATTTTATGTTCCAATTTAGCTCTCTCCTCTCGAGTCTTCTTAAATTTTGATCCTGTATAACTAATAATATGTCCCCTAATAAAAGCTTTGAAAGCCTCCCACTTTACACATGCTGATGTTTGTGTAGTATTGATGTCAAAGAACTCGTCTATCTGTTTTTCTATATACTTGACAAATTCCTCATCCTGAAGCCATTTATGCTGAAATTGCCATCTACCTGATTCCTTTGTCAATTTTTTATCTACATATATTAGACAACAGGGTGCATGATCAGAGATCACGATGTTATCATAAAAGCAGTTTTGAATCTTGGACCTTAATTCTGTGGAAATCAAAAAATAATCAATACGTGAGAATGTCTTGTAGGTACTGGAATAACAAGAATAGGCTTTAACTTGTGGTTTCATTTCTCTCCATATATCTAACAATCTCAATTCTTTCATAAAATGATTAATAGTCATCCTACATCCAATGTGCGTACAATCCAGTCCTGTTGATCTATCCACACCTGGATTCAATGTACAATTAAAATCCCCTGCTATTATGTTGCCCTGTAAGTGATGATAAGATGAGAAATAAATTAGCAAAGAACTTCTGATCATCTATATTGGGACCATATAAGTTCACAAGATTTATATTTTCTAATAGCAAAGAACCTTGAATGATTACATATCTTCCAAATTTGTCTCCAATTACATTTTTCACTTGAAAAGGAACTGATTTATGTATGAGAGTCATAACTCCCCTGGCTCGGGATGAAAATGAAGAGGTGAATACACTTCCCTGCCATCTACTCCTAATTCTTTTAACATCCTCCTCTATCAGATGAGTTTCTTGTAAAAACACAATTCTTGAACCCATGTCCTTTATTTTATTCATAACTTGTTTAAGTTTTTTTAAATTTTGTAGACCTCTGCAATTCCATGAAGTTAAATTAAGATTAACACTTTGGTCCATGATCAATAGAGAGTTTGGGATTACCTTGCAGTGTAAACATGCTCATACAGAGAAGCAAAAACATGAGTGGTTGAACATTCATCCTACAAACTACACACAAACAAATTTCCCCTTCCCACACTTGTGGCAAACCCCCCAAAATCAAAAGAAAAATTCTGTCTCCCGATATAGCCATCGACCGTTCCACACCCACGGGGAACAGCCTAAGCCACTCCTTCTTCATCCTCCCAATCACCCTAACTCTACTGCTTTTAATGACGTAACATTAACTCTCCTCTGTAGTTTTCCAACTTAACTCCAAAATTTTTAACAACTTTGTACATCATAGTTTTTTTTTTTTTGTTTGTTTTGTTTTTGTTTTGTTTTTTTAATATATAATACAATCTATATTTTGTAAACTTACTATTTACTTCAAGTCAGTCAGATGCCTGTGCAAATGCTTAATTATTCTACCTTATATTTTGTTCATGCTTAGCTCCCACCAGTCTCTTCTTCTTCTTTGATCTTCTTGATGAACTCCTGCGCCTCCTCTGGGGTCTTGAAGATGTGGGTTCTGCCCTCATACGTGGTCAGCAGTCTCGCAGGATAGATTACACCATGACGAATCCCAAGGTTGCGCAGCTCCTTACGTACGGGATCAAACTGCTTCCTCAATTGCTGGATTCCTGTGGCCAAATCTGGGTAGAACCGCACCTGCTGGTCCTGGTGTTTAATCTCTCCTTTTTTAGCTCGTGCAGCGTTGAAGATCTTCATCCTGTCTCTGTTGCTAAGAAACTTCATAATTAAGGTCCTCGGCGGTCCCTTATCTCTCCGTGGGCCAATACGATGTGCTTTTTCCAGAACCACTGCTGATTGCAACTCCTCGCTGCCCAGCACCTCCGGAATCCACTTTTCCAGAAAGGAGCATACGTCCCGACCTTCTGATTCCTCTGGAAGACCCACCAGCCTCAAATTATTCTGTCTCGACCGAGATTCCAAATCCAAAATATTATCTTCCAGAGATTTATTTTTTTTTTCCAAAGTGCGCACCTTTAATTGAAGACGGGTGACGTCATCTTCAGCACTAGCGAGACGGAGCTCCATCTGCGCCGTTCGTTCTACACAGTCACCCAATTCCTTTCTTATTCCTTCCAACGCTGTCATAATCCCATCAAATCTAGAGGAAAAGTCCGCTCTCATTGAACTCATGGCAGCCATCAGCGCATCTGCGCCATTCCCCGCAGATATCGCAGCGTTGCCAGCCTCCTCCGCCATATATGGAGTTTTGTTTACTGCGTCACAGACCTGAAAGTCCGTTAATTTGGACTGTTTCGGCGGCTCGCTTTTTCCTTTTCCTGGTTTTCCAGCCTTAGGCTTCGCCGACATATCTTCGCCCAAATGCTGGGATACGTTCTGTCCCAAATGAGAGAGTTATTTGCCGATTTTTTTTTTTTTCCAGGAGCAGAGCAGAGCGAGACACGTCCGTCCTACATGGCAGCCATAACCGGAAGTCGACGTCATCATTTTTACTATTTTGGTTATAATATATTTCCATAATCCTGGCCCATTTTTATTTCAGTCGTGTGTTTAATTGTGTGTTCTGTAACCGTGTTTTCTCTAATCCTTCTCTCTTACTTTAATGCACAGTAGCCTGGTGGAGCACCCGCCATTTCGTTGTACTGTACAACTGTACAATGACAATAAAGCCTATTTTATTCCTATTCTTCTATTCTACAGTGCATCCGGAAAGTATTCACAGCGCTTCACCTTTTCCACATTTTATGTTGCAGCCTTATTCCAAAAGGGATTAAATTCTCTTTTTTCCCTCAAAATTCTACACACAATTCTCCATAATGATAATGTGAAAAAAGTTTTTTGAAATTTTTGCAAATTTATTAAAAATAAAAAAAACAACAACCAAGAAATCACATGTACATAAATAGTCACAGCCTTTGCTCAGTACTTTGTTGATGCACCTTTGGCAGCAATTACAGCCTCAAGTCTTTTTGAATATGATGTCACAAGCTTGGCACACCTATCTTTGGGCAGTTTGGCCCATTCCTCTTTGCAGCACCTCTCAAGCTCCATCAGGTTGGATGGTAAGCGTCGGTGCACAGCCATTTTCAGATCTCTCCAGAGATGTTCAATTGGATTCAAGTCTGGGCTCTGGCTGGGCCACTCAAGGACATTCACAGAGTTGTCCTGAAGCTACTCCTTTGATATCTTGGCTGTGTGCTTAGGATCATTGTCCTGCTGAAAGATGAACCGTCACCCCAGTCTGAGGTCAAGAGCGCTCTGGAGCAGGTTTTCATCCAGGATGTCTCTGTACATTGCTGCATTCATCTTTCCCTCTATCCTGACAAGTCTCCCAGTTCCTGCCACTGAAAAACATCTCCACAGCATGATGCTGCTACCGACATTGGCATGGTTATGAGCGGTGCCTGGTTTCCTCCAAACATGACGCTTGGTATTCACACTAAAGAGTTCAATCTTTGTCTCATCAGCCCAGAGAATTTTGTTTCTCATGGTCTGAGAGTCCTTCAGGTGCCTTTTGGCAAACTCCAGGTGGGCTGCCATGTGCCTTTTACTAAGGAGTGGCTTCCATCTGACCACTCTACCTTACAGGCCTGGTTGGTGGATTGCTGCAGAGATGGTTGTCCTTCTGGAAGGTTCCTCTCTCTCCACAGAGCGATGCTGGAGCTCTGACAGAGTGACCATCAGGTTCTTGGTCACCTCTCTGACTAAGAGGCCCTTCTCCCCCGATTGCTCAGTTTAGACATCCGTCCAGCTCAAGGAAGAGTCCTGGTGGTTCTGAACTTGTTCCATTTACGGATGATTGAGGCCACTGTGTTCATTGGGACCTTCAAAGCAGCAGAAATTTTTCTGTATCCTTCTCCAGATTTATGCCTCAAGACAATCCTGTCTCAGAGGTCTACAGATAATTCCTTTGACTTCATGCTTGGTTTGTGCTCTGACATGCACCGTCAACTGTGGGACCTTATATAGACAGGTGTGTGCCTTTCCAAATCATGTCCAGTCAACTGAATTTACCACAGGTGGACTCCAGTTAAGTTGTAGAAACATCTCAAAGATGATCATTGGAAACAGGATGCACCTGAGCTCAATTTTGAGCTTCATGGCAAAGGCTGTGAATACTTATCTACATTTGATTTCTTAGTTCCTTCATTTTTAATAAATTTACAAAAATCTCAAAAAAAATTTCACGTTGTCATTATGTGGTATTGTGTGTAGAATTTTGAGGGGAAAAATGAATTTAATCCCTTTTGGAATAAGGCTGTAACATAACAAAATGTGGAAAAAGTGAAGCACTGTGAATACTTTCTGGATGCACTGTATAATCAGACAGGTTAGCTTTGGTAATATTGATATTGAATAAAATAACCTATATCTGCACATTTCTTAATTGAAATGTGCAGATATATGTGATCATATATCTGCACATTCATATATTTTTCATATATGTGATCAAAGATGAAAACCACTGCTGAGCAAAAAGAACATCAAGGCTCATCTCATTTTTACCAGAAAACATCTTGATGATCCCCAACACTTTTGGGAAAATACTCTGTGGACTGGTGAGACAAATGTTGAACTTTTTGGAAGGTGTGTGTCACATTACATCCAGCGTAAAAGTAACACAGCATTTCAGAAAAGGAACATCATACCAACAGTAAAATATGGTGGCGGTAGTGTGATGGTCTGGGGCTGTTTTGCTGCTTCAGGACCTGGAAGACTTGCTGTGGTAAATGGAACCATGAATTCTGCTGTCTACCAAAAAAATCCTGAAGGAGAATGTCTAGCCATCTGTTCATGACCTCAAGCTGAGTACCTGGGTTCTGCAACAGGACAATGGTCCAAAACACACCAGCAAGCCCACCTCTGTATGGCTTTAGAAAAACAAAATGAAGACTTTGGAGTGGCCGAGTCAAAGTCCTGACCTGAATCCGATTGAGATGCTGTGGCATGACCTTAAAAAGGCAGTTCATGCTCGAAAACCCTCCAGTGTGGCTGTATTACAACAATTCTGCAAAGATGAGTGGGCCAAAATTCCTATACAGCGCTGTAAAAGACTCATTGCCAGTTATCACAAACACTTGATTGCAGTTGTTGCTGCTAAGGTTGGCCCAACCAGTTCTTAGTTTTAGGGGGCAGTCACTTTTTCCACACAGGGTCATGTTGGTTTGGATTGTGTTTTTGTCATGCGGTGGCCCTCGCGAGCCACCATAAGACGCCACACAGTCTTTATTTACGGTGAGAGTTACAATAATACAGGCCGCTGAGGCAATGACACCAACAAGTCTACACACACAGGGAGGCGTAAGGCTAAAAGCTCACTCACGGGTCCACAGGATGAGACGGTCACACCACAGACAGGCAATGTAGTATTAGTCCAAAGCATACCATCGCTCCGACGATCAGCGACGGACACTGCTGCAAAGATGCAGCCGTTAGCGTCAGTTTAAGAAGCCGGCCGCTAACGACCGTAAATGCAGGACAGCTGTTCAGGTCTTGACAGCTGAGCAGAAGCCTCCCCGAGCGCTGTCACAATAAGAGCTTGGAGAGCCGGAATAACAACGCTGCTGTCAAGACATGGCAGGAATAGCTCGAGCGCAAATAACATTGGCGCTCGGGTCATAACAGGTTTACCCTTAAAAATAAACACCTTCATTTAAAAACTGCATTTGTGTTTACTTGTGTTATCTTTGTCTAATATTTAAATTTGTTTGATGATCTGAAACATTTTAAATGTGACAAACGTACAAAAAACAGAGAAATCAGGAAGAAATGCACCAATATCAGTTTACTTTATTGTAGAAATGGGCCCCCTACTAAAAGCTTTAAATAGCGTACTTGGGGTGATCTTTTCTCACTCCAAATCAATGTGGAAAAAAAGCTTATTGTATACTGCAGTTCATTCATGTTGTTGATAATGTGTGATTTGTGTGTGTGAATAAACTGTTAAACTACAACTTGTAAACTTCTAAGTCCAGCAAGGTTTCAGACCGGATGGACTAACTTGTCATTTTCTTTTTATACTTTAATAGAGTTGAATATTACTCTAATTTTGTTTTTAACACGCAGTGAAAAGAGCCGCAGAGCTGCTGTTTGAGTTTTTACACTTCAACATCCATTATTTAATTGTGTTGATACAAACAAACACTTCTGATTAAGCTGTCGAGTTCAAGTTTCCAACTCGTGTTTAACGGGGTCATTATTTTATTTAGCTATGGGAACTTTTTATAATAGGCTATATTATATTAAGGCAGAGACTGACAAAGTGATTTTCACAGGTGAGGTAAAACATGACCTGGAGCCTCGAGCAGGAGCTGTGCCAGCAGGAAGCTGAGCTAGCGGACATGAGAGAAATAATCGTGATTAGTCGACTAATCGAAAAAATAGCCATTAGATCAGTCGACTACCAAAATAATCATTAGTTGCAGTACTAATATAAACATAAGCTACTCACAAAAAGTTAGGGATATTTAGCTTTCGGGTGAAATTTATGGAAAATGTAAAAAGTTCATCAGACCTGCGACTGTATGTCTTGGACACTCGGGTAAAGGGAGGTGCAGCGCTGTCAACTGATCACCACCTGGTGGTGAGTTGGATCCGATGGCACAGGAGGATGCCACGCAGACCTGGTTGACCCAAGCATATAGTGAGGGTGTGCTGGGAACGTCTGGCTGAGGCCCCTGTCCGGGAGGTCTTCAACTCCCACCTCCGGAAGAACTTCAACCACATTCCGAGGGAGTCTGGAGACATGGAGTCTGAATGGGCCATGTTTTCCACCACCATTGTTGAAGCAGTGGCCCAGAGCTGCGGCCACAAGGTCGTTGGGGCATCTCATGGTGGCAACCCCCGAACCAAGAGGTGGACACCAGTGGTGAGGAGGGCCATTAAGCTGAAGGAGGAGTGCTATCAAGCTTGGTTGGCTTGTGGGACTCCCGAAGCAGCTGAGGTGTACCGGCAGGCCAAGCTGAGTGCAGCCCGGGTGGTTGCTGAAGCAAAAACTTGGGTATGGGAGGAGTTTGATGAGGCCATGGAACAAGACTTTTGGTTGGCCTCAAAGAGATTCTGGCAAACTGTCTGGTGGGGAAAAAAGGGGACCAGAGGGTGTTCTCCAACTTTAGAGGGTTCACACTTCTCAGCCTCCCTGGGAATGTCTATGCCAAGGTACTGGAGAGGAGAGTCCAGCCGTTGATTGAACCTCGGATTCAGGAGGAGCAATGTGGTTTTTGTCCTGGCCATGGCAAATTAGACCAGCTCTTTACCCTCTCGAGAATCCTGGACTGTTGGTGGGAGCTTGCCCAACCAGTTTGTGTTTTGTGAACTTGGAGAAGGCATTCGACCACATCCCTCATGGTTTTTTGTGGGGGGTGCTTCGGGAGTATGGGGTATCAGACTTGTTGTTACGAGCTATTGAGTCTCTGTACGACCGTTGTGAGAGTTTGGTTCATATTGCCAACACTCGATCGGACTCATTCCCAGTGAGAGTTGGACTCCACCAGGGCTGCCCTTTGTCACCGATCCTGTTCATAATTTTTATGGACAGGATTTTTAGGCACAGCCAGGGAACGGAGGGTGTCATGCTTGGTGACCACAGGATCTCATCTCTGTTGTTTGCAGATGTTGTCTTGTTGGCTTCATCCAGCAATGACCTACAGATCTTGCTGGGATAGTTTGCCGCTGAGTGTGAAGCGGCTGGGATGAGAATCAGCACCTCCAAGTCCGAGTCCATGGTCCTCAGCTGGAAAAAGGTGGATTGTCCTCTCAGGGCTGGGGACAGGCTCCTGCCCCAAGTGGAGGAGTTTAAGTATCTTGGGGTCTTATTCACCATTGAGGGGAGAATGGAGCGAGAGATTGACAGACGGATCAGAGCAGTATCTGCAGTGATGCGGACATTGTACCGGTCTGTTGTGGTGAAGAGGGAGCTGAGCTCTAAGGCAAAGCTGTTGATTTACCAGTCAATCTACGTTCCTACCGTCACCTATGGTCACAAGCTTTGGGTAATGGCCAAAAGAATGAGATTGCGGATACCAGCGGCTGAAATGAGCTTCGTAGGATCGCTGGACTCACCCTCAGAGATGGGGTGAAGAGCACAGTCATCCAGGAGAGGCTCAGAGTAGAACCACTGCTTCTCCACATTGAAAGGAGCCAGTTAAGGTGGTATGGGCATCTGATCAGGATGCCCCCTGGACGCCTCCCACTTGAGGTGTTTCGGGCACGCCCATCTGGGAGGAGACCCCGGGGCAGACCCAGGACTCGCTGGAGAGACTATGTCTCCCAGCTGGTCTGGGGATGCCTTGGTATCCTCTCTGAAGAGCTGAAGCAGATGGCTGAGGAGAGGGAAGTCTGCACTTCTCTGCTTGAACTGCTGCCTCCGTAACTCAGACCTCCGGAAAAGCGGTAGAAGATGGATTGATGGATGGGATCGTATTTTCAAGGCTTAACATCTTTTGTTTGTGTTTGGCAAGTATACCACAATGGTGATACTGCTGTCTTCTTATCCAGAATTTTGATGGATTGTTTATACAGGGATTCCAGTGGTTTCAGAGTCGTACTATTTGCTTGTGACCAGCAAGAGATGCAGTAGGAGAAATGTGTCAAAATCATGGCATTCAGAAAGGTTTTGGATGCTTTTAGAGGAGTGAGTTTCTGATGCAATGAAAGTTTGCAAGGTTGTATTTCAGGGTTATATTTCCCAGGAGTGGCTGGCCAACCAAAATTACCCGAAGAGACAGGGACGGGGTCATTCCGCAGAAGGACAGAATGACCCCGTTCCTGCACTCCCCAGGGATACGTTCTTCTGCCCAGACGAAGCAACACAGATGTTCCAGCTGAGGGATGATAGTGGGTGAGAGTGGTTTTCATCAACTCTGCTGTAACATCAGCGACGGGGGCTCGCTCAGAGGGAAGCTTCTTGATGATATCTGACAGCTCACTGATTGAGGGTGGGGCTAGGCTAATTGAGTTGTCTTCAACACCGGCATCGGCATGCTGCTGCAGCTTATCCGAGGTGGGAGGAGGGGGCTTGCAGAGGACGCTCGCATAGTGCTTCTGCCATCATTGGAGTTTGGCCGTTGGAACCATGATGAGGCTTATGCCATTGGCGGCTAGCAGGGGCGACGACGACTACTGTTTCTTGCCGGCGTGGCACAGCTCCTTGATAGACTGGTTGACAGACCAGAGGTTCCCTGCTTAAAAGCTGTTGTTGGCCTTGTCAGCGATGTGGTGGAGCCAAGTGGCTTCATTGTGCCGGAGGCTGCGGTGTTTCTCTATGTTCAGCTTGTGGTAATCGTCCTGCCCCTGGAGTCTGGCTTCAGGGCATTGATCAGCCAGCTCCAAGGAGGCATCAGAGATCCATGGCTGAATCCTCTCGCAGTGATCACCTAGGGCGTTTGTGGCAGCCAGAGTCAAAGTGGTGTTAATCTGCTCCTCTGGCAACCTCAAGGCTCTCTGGGTGGTCAAAGGCAGCAAAACAGTTTGTGACCTCAATGGAGTAAAGGTGGGCAAACTGAGGGGTGTAAAGCTTCTCGTTGTCTGGGGGATGGCGGTGGCGGGCAGGACCAGGAAGGGCATTGTGGCGGAGGTGTAGGTGGACAGTGGCAGCGAGGAGTTGATGGTCGGTCCGCCCCAGCTCAGCACTTTCCTATAAAGTTTTTCTGTAAAATTTGCAACTTTTTCTTTATACTTTCATTATTTTTCTTGTCCATGTGCTCCTCTCCTCTCACTGATAAACTGTTTCCCTGTATAAACTATTTGTCTTTAATAAGAACAGAAGATAAATAACTAAAAGAAGACAAAATGAACCTACTTGAGCTATCCTTACAGCCTTTATGAGGATGGACGGGGCAGGTTAATAACAGAGGGGAGGATTTTGAACTCAAGCTACCCACCAAGATGTTGGTGCAGTTCTACACGGCTATCATAGAGTCCATCCTCACCACCGTGTGGTACGCAGGAGCCACCGCCAGGGACAGACTAAGACTGCAGCGCGTTGTGCGCGCTGCTGAGAAGGTGATCGGCTGCAAGCTCCCATCCCTCCAGGACCTGTACATCTCCAGGACCCGGAGGCGTGCAGGTCGGATCATAGCTGACCCTTCACACCCTGGACACGCACTGTTTGCCCCACTCCCCTCAGGCAGAAGACTTCGGTCCATTCAGACTAAAACCTCCCGCTACATGAACAGCTTCTTCCCCTCTGCCATCAGACTGCTGAACACTAAGTGACTTATTAGACTGTCGTGCACTACGTACAGCAGCTCAACCGGACTCATGACAATTATCACTGTTTTCTTTTTGCACTATCGACTGCACTATGTGGAACTCCACAATATCTGCTGCTTGTTAATATATTTAAAAATTGCATAGATTAGTATTACTTATTCATATTCTACCTTTTATTGCATGCATAGTTTTTTATTTTTATCTTTAGTGCTACTCCATGTTTAATGTTGCAGCATTGCACTGAGACAAATTCCTAGTTTGTGTACTACATGAACAATGGCAATAAATCTCATTCTGATTCTGATTTTGGCTCATTTTGCTGAGAAGGGAAATAGACGTTTTAATTTTTTTACAAATATTTATTTATTTGAATGGAGGTTTAATATTTTATTTATTGTAAAAACAAGCTTTTCATATTTTTGCAAAGACTTGTTTTGTATTTTGAAGAGATTTATTTTTCAGTGGAAGCTGCCCATTTTTTGTCATTGACTTACATAATTAATGATGAAGCCCATGGTCTGTTAGTTGATAATTTTGTAAAAATTAAATGTCCATGAGTGTAAAGGTGTTAAAATAGATATACCAAGCAAGTACAGTAAAATTTGCACTACTGTATGTAAATTTCCTTTTTTCAACATGTAGGCATGCTTTTTTTGGGGGGGGAGGGGGGTGACCACCTGCCCCCCAAAATGTCTGTGCACATCACTATATTGCTGTCATTTGGAAACTGGGCTCTTTACCCTCCACTAAGGGAGGAGGTAATGCTTTCACCGGCGTTGGTTGGTTTGTCTATCTGTTAGCAACATAACTCACAAAATTATGAATGGATTTTGCACAGGGAACAGATGGTTAGATTTTGATGATCTGAGAGTGTATACCTCCACCAAGGGCTTTGTTGGTATTTGTGCAGCAAGATTACACAAAAACTACTGGATGAAATTTTCACCAGCGGTGGTTCTTGGGCTATCGAGGAAGCCATTCCATTTTTGGTGATGATCAAAGAATGCATACCTCCACCAGAGTGTTAGCAAAAGTACTCCAAAATTACTGGACAGACTTTGATGCAGTTTTTACCAGAAGTGGCTCTAGGCCTACACACAAACCCCATTACATTTTGGAGGTGATCCATGAGGGACAGAAGGAACCTTGGCAGAGGTGTGTGCTCTCTGAGTGCTTTTCTAGTTAAAGCTGCTCTGCTAGCCAAAAATTGGAAGTATACAAAAGAATAAGACCAGTGGAATAGAAAATGGAAATAAATGTGTTATTGAAAATACTGCAGGCCCATTCTCAAAAGTGCATTTTAGACAGAGGTTTGGAAATACTGATGACAGTAAATATATTCTCAAAGACAGATAAATAAACCATATACTAGCATCAAATTGTCCATAACAGTGTAGCTTACTAACCAAGGCTTTTAATGGAAATGGCCCCATCTTAAACCTTGGAATGTAAAATTAAAAATTTGGTTTGTGTTTGAGGGGCACACACACAGTGCTGTACCCGGGGCCCAAAATTTGGTGCTACACCCCTGGGTACCAGTTGAAACTGGTGACCGTTTCATTCTTGGTCCAAACTAAAAAGTCTTTCACACCGCTGCATCCAGATACTATGTTTTACACTTGTACAGTTAGAATTTTTACTTAATCCTAGAACACTAACGTCGGGTCATTTTCACCCGATGTTAATGGAGATGCTAGTGTTACTAGCTTAACGTTAGTGTTATAGGGTTAAGTAATATGTGACTGATGTGTTCACACAGTAGAGCCCTGTTCAAATCTTTAAAACCACAATATATTTACTCTGAGTGCTTTTTTTGCTTTTATTGTTCTTGTGGCTCTATGTCCCTCTAGATGCTCCACGGCTACATGACTGTAAGGAGGAGGAGGTTCTCACTGTCCAGCAGCTCTGTAACCAGGAGAAGAACTCCTGTCTGGACCAGGAGGAACAAGATGCTGTACAGGTTAAAGAGGAAGAACTCTGTAGCAGTCAGGAGGAAGGACACTTTGGACTGAAACAAGAGACTGATACCTTCATGGTGACTCCTACTGATGAGGACAATGATAAAAGTGAAACTGAACCAAACAGTGAGCAGTTCCTCTCTCACAACTCTCCTGACACTGAGAGACGAGACCAGGGAGCAGGTAAGAATGTAAACCCAGGGTCAAGTAAACATGAAGAGCCAAAGAGGAGACTTCACAGAAACAGAAGTGACCGTAACAATGTAGAAAACTTCTCCATGTCAGAGAATTGGTGTGATATTTACACAGGTGAGAAGTCTGGAAAATGTTCTGTTAATGACAAAGACTGTAAAAATGAGTCCCAGAAGAAGAAACGTCACACAGTTAAGTCACATGTTTGCAACACATGTGGGAAAACATTCACGTGTAAGTCTAAGGTAACAGTTCATGAGAGAATTCACACTGGTGAGAGGCCATTTTCTTGTGAAACATGTGGGCGGAAATTTACAAATCGTGGTGTTTTGACAGGTCACATGAAAATTCACACAGGTGAGAAGCCATTTTCTTGTGAAGCATGTGGGAAAAGATTTAATAGATGTCATACTTTGAAGACTCACATGAGACTTCACACAGGTGAGGAGCCATTTTCTTGTGAAATATGTGGGAAAAGAATTAATCAGTATGCTCAGTTGAAAATTCACCTGAGAATCCACACAGGTGAGAAGCCATTTTCTTGTGAAATATGTGGGCAAAGAGTTAATGAACGTGGTACTTTGAAAAGTCATATGAGAATTCACACAGGTGAGAAGCCATTTTCTTGTGAAACATGTGGGAAAAGATTTAATCAATGTGGTCATTTGAAAAAACATATGGAAATTCACACAAGAGGAAAACCATAGTCTTGTAGAATGTGGGAAACACTTCACTCAGTATTTTTAGTTTATCACAGTTGCAATACTGTAGTCTAGTTACATCTACAGATTTTTATTTTCAAGATTAAGTATCTTTTGTGTGAATGAAATGTTATTTAAATTGCTCAGTCTTTAATGTAAATATAAATCACTTGGGTGAAAAAGTTTATCGGCTCATCTGCTTATTCACTCTGCATTGGACCGTCAGACCTCTAATCTTGAATGTGCTGGATACATGGACATCATGAGCATTTTTGATAAGGGAGGCATTGTTGTCGGGGTCTAGAGGGTCCTCCCCACCATAAAAATTAAATGTAGTATATGCCCTTTCCTGCATTTATGTATTTTAGTAACTTGTCAATTGAATGCTTTTTGAACATGTAAGTAATCAGTTGTAATGGTCAATAAATAACAAAAATGCATTGTGAACTGGGCCTTTTCCAGAAAGCAGGTTTAGTTAACTCAAAGTTTGTGATACTGACATAGGTGAAAAGTCTATAAAATGTTCTGTCAATGACACTTTAAAATTGAGTCCCAGAAGAAGAAACATCACATAGATGATGTTTACAACATGTGTGGGGAAAAAGATTCAGGGACAAGAGTAATTTATCAGTTCATGAGAGAATTCACACAGGTGAGAAGCCATTTTCCTTGTGACACATGTGGGCGAAGATGTTAGTTCCCATGGTCATTAGAAAACTCAGATGAGAATTCACACAGGTAGGAAACAGTAGTCCTGTAAATAAGTGGGAAATACTTCCCACAGTGTTGTTGCTTAATTTTCCACATGAAAACTCACGGATGAGCTACTGAAGTCCAGCAACATCTGTAGATTTTTATTTTCAGATTTAGGGCTGTCATAATAACCGCAATTACACCGCGTTCCAAATTATTATGCATATAGGATTTTAGCATCATAAACATTCAATTTTTTGTTTTTCAATTAAACTCATGGATGGTATTGTCTCAGGGCTCTCTGGATCACTGATATCAATCTCAGACACCTGTCATTATTAGTTTGCCAAATGAGCCCAATTAAAGGAAAACTACCTAAGGATTGTTACGCCCTGCTCCTTTCTGGAGTCGGACCTCTTTCATACCTGCCAACTACTCCGGTTTTGCAGTAATGGTTACGGTTTTCAGATCCGGGCTGGAAAATGCAATAGAAATGTAGAACCAAGTGTTATCCAGCTGAGGTCAAAATTTTGTAACAATACCACAAAAAATGAATATATTACACAACTTTTTTCTTAGGCTGTTCCCAGGCGTTTTGGAACTGTGCCAAATTGTGCCAAATGGCAAATGGCACAGTTTTGTGGCAAATTGTGCCAAATGGCACAGTTTGGAAAAACGTCTGTAACTTTTGAATGATTCAATATAGAAGCTTCATCTTGGGCTCTAATGAAAGGTGAAGGGCTGTGTGTGTGTGTGTGTGTGTGTGTGTGGGGGGGGTGTTTATTCATTAATGAATGAATGAATGAACAAACAAGCCCCCACACACAAAGAAGCATGCCACATAAAAAATGTGTGGCTTTTTTTATAAGAAAAAATAACCTACAGTGCACTAAAAATTATACTAAAATATCTGCAATCCGCTACAGAAGAGTAGCGGGGGGGGGGGGGGTGGCTGTTCTCGGTCCGGACGCGGCGCACGAACCGTGTACCGCGGCGCACGGACTGGACACGGTTCGTGCACCGCGATCTACTACGCACAGTTGTACCAAAATATCTGCAATAATATCTGCAATCCGCTACAGAAGAGTAGCGGGGTGGGGGGGCGTTCATGGTCTGGACGTGGCGCACGAACCGTGTCCAGTCCGTGCGCCGCGGTCTACTACGCACAGTTGTAATTTACCGATCGGTCAAAAGTCATTTTGATTACAATTTTCAGGGATAAAGAATAATTTAGCTTATATCATTTACCTGTCCACAACAGCAGTGTCGCTGGCGAACTTCTCTTCCTCATTGTCAGACGAACATGACGCTGGTCCGCTTGTTACGGACTCGTGGTTCTGGTCACACGACCCGGTCAAACCATAATTCCATTATTGCGGTTTTGCGCTTCCATGATTGCGGTTTTGGCAAACGATTTTTCAAAACAAATAAGAACAGTAGTAAGAAAAAAAGACTGGCGAACGCCTGTGTGTCACCCAGCCTTACACAAAACAGATTTTATGCAAGGGACGCATGCTTTCGAACTTCTGTGCTTCAGGAAGTTCTGTGCTTCTTTTGAGGAACCTTGGAGTTATTTTTGATCAGGATTTGTCCTTCAATTCACATATTAAATTTGTTTCTAAGACTGCCTTCTATCATTTGCGTAATATTGCCAAGATTAGGAGCATCTTGTCTCAGAGTGATGCTGAGAAACTGATCCACGCTTTTGTTAGCTCGAGATTAGATTATTGTAATTCTTTATTATCAGGCTGTCCTAAAACATCTTTAAAAAGTCTTCAGCTGATCCAAAATGCTGCAGCAAGAGTTTTAACAGGTACTAGAAAGAGAGATCATATCTCTCCGGTTCTGGCCTCCCTTCATTGGCTTCCCATAGAGTTTAGAATTAAGTTTAAAATCCTTCTTCTTACTTACAAAGCTCTAAACAATCAGGCTCCTTTTTATTTAAAAGATCTGATACTACCGTATTATCCTAACAGAGCACTACGCTCCCAAAATGCAGGATTACTTGTAATACCTAGAATCTCCAAAAGTACAATGGGAGGCAGAGCCTTCAGTTATCAAGCTCCTCTCCTGTGGAATCAGCTGCCAATCTGGATTCGGGAGTCAGACTCGATCTCTGTTTTTAAGAATAGGGCTAAAACCTACCTTTTTGATATAGCCTACAATTAGGGAGGGATCATGTGTTTCTGAACCCTCCCTTAGTTATGCTGCTAATAGGTTTAGTCAGCCGGGGGACCTCCAGTAATGCACTGGGCCTCACTCCTTTCCTCACTCTCTATGAAATATTTTTTTTTGCTGGTCATTAACATCTGTTTGTTCTCTCCCATAGATTGAGTCCCCATCGTGCTGTTTGCTCTCTACATGTCTGTTCTTTTCTTCTTCTCTATCCCCTCACCCCCCAGCCAGTCGCAGCAGATGACTGCCCCTCCCTGAGCCTGGTTCTGCTGGAGGTTTCTTCCTGTTAAAAGGGAGTTTTTCCTCTCCACCGTCGCCAAGTGCTTGCTCACAGGGGATCGCCTGATTGCTGGGGTCTTTCTGCAACTGTGGGGGTTCCCCCCTACAGTTGATAGTGCTATGAGATGACTGTTGTTGTGAAATGGCGCTATATAAATAAAGTTGAATTGAATTGAAAAATTCAATTGGTTCGCTGTATTCGCAGCCGTTGTTAGGCGGGTCCTTCTTGCTAGGTTTTCAGTCATTGGTTCTTCAAGGTTTCAGAAACCCAATTCAAGGCTCTTATTAGTCGAATGAGAGGTCAATCGCATCTAAACCAATCAAAGCACTCCTTTGGCTTTCTGTTCGCGGCTGTGTCTGTAGTAGAAGAACGGAAATGCAGGTGTTTTATTTTTCAGTGCCTCCTAGGATGCGCAGTGTGCGTACTAGTATGCCCTCGTGCGTCCTAGGACGCAGAGACGTGCCCGCCCGCGGTACACCGAAGTGCAACAGGTTAAAAACCCAAGAGCCTGAAGACAGGATCTGGAGTCAGTAAAAATTAAGGAGCTCTGTTGTTTGGTTCTCTCAATGTGTTCCAATGCTAGAAGCAAAGCACGAGCCTCTGCTGTAAAAATTGAACATTGGGAATGGGCCAAAATACCAGCAACAGTGTGTGAAAACGTTGTGAAGACTTACAGAAAACGTTTGACCTTTGTCATTGCCAACAAAGGGTATATAACAAAGTATTGAGATGAACTTTTATTATTGACCAAATACTTATTTTCCACCATAATTTGCAAATGAATTCTTTAAAAATTAGACAATGTGATTTTCTGGATTTTTTTTTCTCATTTTGTCTCTCATAGTTGAGGTATACCTATGATGAAAATTGGAGACCTCTCTCATCTTTTAAGTCGGAGAACGTGCACAATTGGTGGCTGACTAAATACTTTTTTACCCCACTGTATGTCTGGAATGAGTTTCACTCATAGTGCTACCACATCATATTACGAACAACAGAAGGCATTTTTGCTGTGGGAGTTGGCATTCATAGGGCCTATTTGGAGAGATGAAAACTGGGTGTGGGTGCGGCCGGTGGTGCTGATTTGAGTCTAAGCAGTGCCTCTGGTTGAGCGCACCCAGATGGTGTTTCTCCTGATGTGTGTCCAGTTTTGTCTGTCAGAGACGCACAATCAGCTAATTGGTGAATTAGATCCAGCTTGTACGGCAGGCCTATTCAGTTAGCGGCCACATGCAGCCCAGAAGCAATCTCAGAGTGGCCCGTGGGCCAAGGCCATGCCAAGGAAATATAAATTTAAGAACAAAATATGAAGGAATGACAGTCTGCAAGCGTGCATACGAATAATGCACGTGACCGTCATTCGCGCGGAGCTCAGAGGCGCCCTGCCCACGAGACCATTCCAGACAGAGGCAGAGCAAACCTTCCAGGCAGAGCGTCTCACTCGTGTCATTGTCTGAGAGAAGCATGAGCTTATTAAAATACTTAAAACATGGAAAAAAATCAGAAGAGGTATGTAAGCACTGGATGCATTTATGGTGGTTTTAACCCACTGGTAACGGGAACAATAAGAGTCGCTGAGCAAACAGGTGTGCTTAGACTTCATATGCAGGGAAAGAGGCAAGAGTGACTGAATCGCTGAGGATTTACTTCATCAGCCATTACAATAATTTATGTTCATTATGTACCTGGCAAGTTAAGATGACCGAAATTCACGAAGTCAATGACTTTAATCCATCAACAGCCTTCAGACAAACTAAACGTGCCAACATTTGGATTTCAAAATAAGGGAGGTTTTTTCCTGCGGTCTGGTTGGTGAGGAGAATTCTAAAAACTGTAAATATATAGAAATATTTTAACAGAAATAACTGAATCTTTGGTAATTTAAGTTATTTCATTAAATGTAATTTTACCCAGTAATTTTACTAAAAAATAGACAAAAATTAGCCATAAAATAATCCACAAATTTATAATAAACTCTCAAATGTACAAGAAAAGTCAGTTTTACTAGAGGAAATTACAAGTATGAGGAAAACGGTTTCAAATTTAGATAATTTTACAGAGAAAAGTAGAAAACTATAAGAAAAATGTTATAAATTTTGAAGAAAACCCTCAAACCTTCAAGACTGAAGTCATTACTCAAGTTTTTAAGTGGGTGTTTTTTGCATCCTTAACTCTACTAGAAATGTTTGGTAGACTGATATGTGTGTGTAATGGAATGTGTACTTATAAAAAGAGGTTCCTACTCACACGTGATGATTTAAAACAAAACAAACTACAATAGTGGATGTGCAATGTTTGTTAATGTTGTCAGTCTTTTCTTGGGGGGTTTGTGCTCTGAAGTGTTTAACAGTTCATTTTTTTATTCAGCTAAATGCACTTTGTGATGTACCAAGGTCAGTTATGACCAGGATGTAGTATATTTTATTTCAAAAAGGAAACAAATGTTAATGCTAACAGTGAACATTGAGTTTGTATGCACTTTGAGATATGCCTAAGATGTGACCAAAATGGTTATTCAAAGTATTGTATTTTTTTTCCATTTATTTAATTGTTGTTAATGAGAAAAAATATTTCTACTTCAAGTTTTGCTCAATCCCAGCATTGTTGTTGTATTTTTATGCACTTTTGATGTGCCTTTATCATGTGCCAAGCACACATTTAAAACAAAGACGATGAATAAAAAGTGCTTTTTTTTGTCATACTGATCTGTGTTGGTTTGAAATTTATCATATTCAACGGATCGCTGAGCATACGCGGCCCAGTTACGTGTGTTGATTTCAAATTGGGGCCCAACTGATGTTGTAATTGAATAGCCCTGTTGTATGGTGACACCTGTGGTGTTGGCTGCACCAGTTAACTGTGCTGATCATGAAAATCTGTGTATGGAGCCTCCATGTGTGCTCTCTGACACTGACTCCTCAGTAGCAATAGTTGATATGTCAGAGGTTGCAGATTCTGTGGTGGATTGTCAGCTGGAACAATTTATTTGTCCTGCTGTTGTCCCTGACAGTCACGAGGTTCTGGATAGCACTGTTGACGTTCCTGTTGGTCTGGTTGCTGATGAGGGATGTTTATTTACATCTGAGCAGAAGAAGGAAACAGTTTTGCCAGATTAATCTATTGGAGTCAGATTACTCCCGAGAAAACCTGATTTGTGAATTGGGGGGGCGGTTCTTAGCAGCTGTAGGCTTGTTGAGCAGGCATGTGTCAAGACGATGACTTCAAGGATTCTTCTGATCAATGTGGGTTGCAGGGTGAGCTGAGGAAGTCTGAGTCACTGCAAAACCTGCACGGACTGTGGTTTGTTCCTGAGCCGTGCTATGTTGATTCTGGGTTGAGACTGCTGTTTATCTGGTGGAGTTGTGATAGTGGTTGTCCTCCTTATGGACACTTCTATTTTTTCTGGCATTCTGTGGACTTGTATCGGCCTCCTGGCAGGGTTTTCCTTCCTGCCCAGTAGATCCTGGATTTTGGTCGTCCTCTGGAAGGACATTTGTTTCCCAATAGTCTGTGGACTACTGGATTATTGTCTGACTGATGTGTTTTGTTTTTTGTTTCTGCAGATCTGCTGTTGGATGTCCACCACACATCAGGGGCTCGAAATGTTGTGGTGGAGGCCTTGTCCTGCGAGCCCTGAGTTCCAAGGTGTTGGACTTAGGAAATTGTGTCTAAAGTTACCTGTGCCATCTGTTTGGTTTGTCAGCCCTTTTAAATTGCTTCTCCAGGCACCGGAGGGTTGCTGGGTGGTTGACGAGGTTCGGATGGGTTGGCTGGGTACTGAGACCAGGACTTGGTCAGGAAAATAATATAGTGGATCTGCAGTGGTTGTATTTTTAATGGACATAGTAATTTGTAACATAATGAATTGAGAATATTTATTATTGAATGATAAATTATTTGGGGAAATTGTTTGTAGGTCAGTTTGTGTAGGCCTTCCCAATAGGGAAGTCCTTTTATTTGTGTGTGTGTAGGGGGGGTGTTACGCCCCACTCCTTTCTGGAGTCACACCTCTTTGTGTGTTTTTTCCATGCTGTGTAGGTGGAGTCACGAAGGATCGCCCCTGGCTGAGAGATGCCTATAAAAACCATCTCTGCTTGCCTCTCAGTAGCGTTCTGCTCCCGCTGGAGGCCGGTCGCCTTCCTGTTGCTCTGCTCAGCCTGCTGCATGGTTTTGTTGTCTGATGCTTAGTTGGGGCTGCGCTGGCAGTCCTGTCTGTTGTTTGCAGCCTGTGGAGGTTTTCTGGTTCTGGGTTGGCTGCTGGGCTTGATTGCAGCCCGGACAGAGGTGTGCAGTCACTGGATGGGCTAGTGACTGTTTCTTGTTTTGTTTGTCTCACGCATCCACTTCGCACACACACACCACTGATTTTACAGATATTTTCTTTATTGTTTAACTTTCATAAAAAAAATTGTTTAAATTGGCACCTCCGTGTGGTCCCCCTCCATTGTCAAAGCCAGTGAGCCAGGCTTGTGACAGGATGTTCCACATTATTAGGCATGCCAAAGGTTTCAAGCAATATGGGAAAGAAAAAAGGGTCTCTGTTGCTGAAAATTGTCAAATAGTGCAATGCTGTGAACAAGGTATGAAAACATAAGATATTTCACGAAATCTTAAGCGTGATCATCATACTGTGAAGAAATTTGTGGCTGATTCAGAGCACAGATGGATTTATGCTAATAAAGTCATAATGAGTAAGGTTTCTGCCAGACAAATTCATCAGATTAAGAGAGCAGCTGCTAAAATGCCGTTACAAAGCGGCAAAGGAGTATTTGAAGCTACAGGTGCCTCTGGAGTCTCACGAACCTCAAGGTATAGGATCCTCCAGAGGCTTGCAGTTGTGCATAAATCTACTATTCAGCCACCCCTAGGGCTGTCATGATAACCGCAGTTATGTAGTACCACACTATGGACAAGCTTACCACAGCGGATAACAAACAACCGCTGTGTATAACCCCCTTAAAGGTTTATTATCTTATGCACTGAAGTAAAAAAGCAGGCTTTTATTTTGATAACGGTGGTTTTGTTTTCGCTTCCTGTGCCTGCCTGTGGAATTGTCAGTAAGGCTACAGCACTTATATTAGCAGAGACAGTTAAGTTATGAACGCTAACATTAATCGGTTTATGGTAATGAGGCACAAGCTCTTACGGTGGTCATAATTTGTGTTTTACTTAATGTGTACTGTGCTAAAATAAGAAAATAAAACTGTAAACTTCACCAGCAGTCAAGACCATTGCCATCACATATTACGGGAATCCATACATGCAGTGTTCACTTTTTTTGTGTGTGGCTAAATCTCGTTGTTCACTTATGTTGCCCCTATTGATTATTAAATAAATTGTTAAATATTAAGTGTATTTTTATTGCTAACAGCATGTTTGCACCCAATACTGTGGAAGCTTCCATGTGGGGGACTTTCTAGACTGAGTCCTTGCTAAATACAGCCATGACGGTGAGTACTGAAAGGGCACAAAGTGTATTATTTACTTCTGAGCGGAGTGCTTATCAAGATTAAAAGATTTTTATTTCTCAATACTACTATACGTACAGGACATACAGGAGAACTGAAATAGCATTTCTCTCTCTTCAGTGGTGTGCACAATATAAAAAGAAAAAGGAAAAAGTTTGGAAAAACAACAGCAGTCTATGTACAGTTATGCTACCCGTAGTGCAAATGGTGACAAAAGATGGACCCAGACCTCCCACAGTGCAAATAAAGATAAACGATTAACGATGAGACCCAGCAATCTTATATACAGAAAAGTAGAGCAGTAATGCTCATAGTACCAAGTTGAATGCGGTAGTGTAGGTGCAGACAGTGACAGATAGGACTGCACATGATCAGTATTGCAATGACAGACAGCAGCAGATATGGCATTTGTGCAAATGGTTGCAGTGAAGTGCAGAGACATACAGCAGCAAAAATATTACTGTTGGTGTGCCAGTCTTCAGGGTCCTGATGGCTTGGTGAACAAAGCTGTATAGCAGTCTTGTGGATTGGGCCCAAAGGCTCCGGTACTTTTTCCCTGAGAGCAGGGGGCTGAAGAGGGAGTGTGAGGGGTGGGAGGTGTCACCTGCAATGTTGATGGCTCTACAGGTGAGGTGGGTGAGGTAAATGTCTGGGGGGGTGGGGGGGACCGATGATCTTGCTCGCTGCTTTCACTGTGTGTTGTAATGTCTTCCAGCAGGAGGTGGTGCTTCCGTACCACACCGTGATGCAGCTGGTGAGGATGCTCTCAGTGGTGCCCCGGTAGAATGAGCACATGATGGGGGGTGAGACTCGTACTCTCCTCAGTTTGCGGAGGAAATGGAAGCAAGTTTGAGCCTTTTTGGCTAGTGATGTGGTTTTGATGGACCAGGAGAGGTCCTCAGAGATGTGCATCCCCAGGAACTTGGTGCTGCTCACCCTCTCCACAGCTGCTCCATTGATGATCAAAGGGGGATGCTCTGTGTGTGTGTGTGTGTGTGTGTGTGTGTGTGTGTGTGTGTGTGTGTGTGTGTGTGTGTGTGTGTGTGTGTGTGTGTGAGACCTCCTGAAGTCAACGACAATCTCCTTGGTTTTTCCCACATTCAGGAAGAGGTTATTTTCTTTACACCACTGGACCAGTTGGCTCACCTCATTTCTGTAGTTGGCCTCCTCATTGTTGGTGATGAGGCCCACCACTGTCATGTCATCTGCAAACTTGATAATGTGGTTGGTGTTGTAGGCTGGTACACAGTCATGGGTCTGCAGGGTGAAGAGCAGTGGGATGAGAATGCACCCTTGTGGGGCCCCTGTGCTCAGTGTGATGGTCTTGGATGTGTTGCTGCCAATTCAGACATTCTGTGGCCTCCCTGTGAGAAAGTCCAGCACCCAGTTACAGAGAGAGGTTTTGAGTCCCAAGTGTCTGAGTTTTTGTATTAGGTGCTGGGGGATGATTGTGTTGAATGCTGAGTTGAAGTCCAAGAACAGCATTCACACATAGGAGTTCTTTGAGTCCAGGTGGATGAGGGCTGGATGGAGAGCAGCAGCGATGGCATCCTCTGGATCTGTTTGACCTGTATGCAAACTGAGATGGGTCGTGGGAGGGAGGGAGGATGGACTTGATGTTCTGCATAACCAGCCTCTCGAAGCACTTCATTATGATGGAGGTCAGTGCTACGGGCCGGTAATCGTTGTAGCTGGACAGGACAGGCTTCTTTGGGACTGGTCTTAGGGTGGCAGTTTTGAAACATGTGGGGACAACAGCTCGAGTCAGGGAGATGTTGAAGATGTCAGCCAGGACGTTCTTGAGCCCCTCTGCACAGTCCTTCAAAACGCGACCCGGTATGTTGTCTGGTCCAGCTGCCTTGCGTGGGTTGATCCTGCAGAGGCTCCTCTTCACGCTAGCCGGATCCAGACTTATGGCCTGCTCGTCTGGAGGAGGAGTGGTCTTATGTGCTGTTTTGTGCTTCAGAGCAGCCGAAAAAGTCATTTAAGCCCCTTTTTCCACCAGTGCCTGTTTGGCCCTGTTCGGTTTGGCACGCTTTGTAGGCTTTTCCATTAGGAACTGTCATGGTTTCGGTCCCGATTTTTCAGACCTGCTCCAGAGTGGTTCGAAGCGTGCCATACTGACCTGAAAATGTGACATCAAAAGACTGCAGGCCACTGATTGGTCCAGGCGTAACGTCATGAAAGTGAAGTTTTAAGGCTGAATTACAGAATCTCAAGCCGCCATTTGCAACGATTTGTCCGTAAGCCAACAAGCAAGCGTCGGTATAAACAACAACGATAGAATGGCTTCACAGAAATGAGACCCACAGAAATCAACACCTCGGTCCAGCAGAGTTTTTTGTGCCTTTCAGCTGATGAGAGAATCCAGAGGGAACTAGATGGAGCCACCCGAAATGAATTTACGGCTGCAGGAGCACCCAACTTCAGCAGTTGAAAGCCGTGATATTAGGATATAGAGGATGGTGAGTGATGTGATATGATGTCATATGTGAGTGATCTGATATGATGTGAACACAGGTGATCGGACATTTCCTGTGGTAGCGTATCGTCACTTCCTGTGTTGCTGGCTGGCTGTGTGGTTTGCTCTGTGGTTAGCTCTCCTCACTCTCCTAAGGATTATTGCCTTTAATTGTATTTTAATCCCTTTTTTCCATCTACGGTCTCCCCTCACTTCTGTTATAACAAGCCTCTTGCACCTGTGCGCACTCGGTGTCACCCTCTTTAGCCTTCTGTTCACCTTTCATTGGTGTTTGTGTTAGCTTCGGGTTAGCCACTAGCTATGGCTACTAGCTCTCCTTCCCCTTCTCCTCTGGTGTGCTCTCTGTATCAGATGTTTAGCTACACCTCTGCCTTTTTTAGTGTTAATGGTAAATGTAATAAATGTTGTCTTTTTGAGGCACTCGAGGTGAGATTGTGTGATTTGGAATCACGGCTCCGCTGCATTGAAACACCGTCAGCACCAGTTAATGATGGACTCCCCTTAGCTGCAGCGGAGCACCCAAGCATAGGGCCTGCTAGCGTTTGAGAAGGAAGCATAGTCGCAAGCCCCTGGTTCACCACCAATCTGTTCATGTTTCTAATTGCTTTTGCCCGCTCAGCAACCCACCCGCTGAGGAGAAAACTCTGATCATTGGCGACTCTGTAGTCAGAAACGTGAACCTAGAGACTCCAATGGCCATAGTCAAATGCATTCCCGGGGCCAGAGCAGGCGACTTCGAGTCAAATTTGAAAATGCTGGCTAAAAGTAACTGTAAATACTCCACAATTGTTATCCACACCAGCATTAATGACATCCGACTCCGGCAGTCAGAAGTCACAAAACTTAGTGTGGAATCGGTGTGTAGATTTGCCAAAACGATGTCTGCTTCTGTAGTATTCTCTGGGCCCCTCACCAATCTGACCAGTGATGACATGTTTAGCTGCATGTCATCCTTCAACTGCTGGCCGTCTGTATGGTGTCCTGCAAACAGTGAGGGCTACATAGACAATTGGAACTCATTTTGGGGAAAACATGGTCTTAGATGAGACGGCGTCCATCCCACTTTGGATGGTGCATCTCTTTTATCTAACAATCTGGCATCATTTTTTATCCAAATTTCCAAAACTTTGACAACTCAGAGTTGGGACCAGGAAGCAGAGTCGCAGTCTTACATGCCTCTCTGCAGCTCCTCTCCATCCACCACCCCTCAACCTAGCCCCTGTGTTTCCCATCAGAGAATCATTGTCTGCTCCCTCTAAAGTAAATAAAAATATAATGTATAAGCATCCCAAAGTGATTAAACAAAAAGTTGGTAAAACTCAAATTAAACATGAAGCCTCTAAATTTAATGACTTGGCTATGGCTGTGTAGTTGTGCATGTACATGTTGGACATATGCATATGTGATTTAACTAGTTGTGCATGTACATGTTGGACATATGCATATGTGATTTAACCTCACGATGAAGGAGACGCAGAGTCTGAGACCCCTGCGACGCAGAGTCTGAGACCCCTGCGGAGGACAGCGAGAGAAGACATAGGTGTGGACAGAAGACTCCCTGACCTCTGAGGCTCGAGAGGAGAGAGGGGGGAGTAATGTAAATAAAGGGATTATGAATGTGAATAAAGGGATTATGATGGAGATGTGTGACCTCCCCTGCGAGGGAGATTCCTTTGTGAGAATGTTTAAAGGTGAGGACTTTGGTGTGTTTCCTCCTCTTTGTTCGCTGCTCAAGAATGAGAGCAGACTGTGGGAATGATTGCTTGAAATAAACTTGAATTAAATGCAATTCAGTTTCGTTATTCAAGGCTCCCCACATTGGCCTCTGTTCTGCCTCATAATTTAAAAATTAAATGCGGTTTGTTAAATATTAGGTCTCCAACTCCCAAGTCTCTGCTAGTCCATAATCTGTTAATTGATCATCAGATTGATTTAATATCCCTTACAGAGACTTGGTTAGGGCAAGAAGATTATGTTGGTTTAAATGAATCAACTCCCTCTGGTTATTTAAACTATTAAAATCCCGTAAGTTCTGGTTGTGGAGGAGGAGTAGCGACAATTTACCATTCCAAATTACTAGTTAATGTAAATAAAAAAAACATGTTACAATTCCTTTGAGGGCCTGATCCTCAGTATTGGGCATTTTAGCAATTTTAGGTTAAAGTGAATTTTATTTGCCATAGTTTATCGTCCTCCCTCAGCCTACTCAGAGTTTTTATCCAAATTTGCCAAATTCTTAGCAGATTTAGTGCTGAAATCAGATAGAATAATTATAGTAGGGGACTTTACTATTCGTGTAGATGTAGATAGTGATTGCCTTAATATGGCATTTAATTCAATATTAGGCCTGATGGGGTTTTCTCAGAAAGTAGGAAATTCTACCCATTATCTCCACCACACGTTGGACCTTGTTCTGACATATGGCATAGAAATAGAAAATCTGGTAGTGTCTCCTCATAACCCTGTACTGTCAGACTATTGTCTATTAACCTTTGATTTTACGATTCCTGACTAGTTGGCTCCTAAAGAAAAATATTACTACAGTACAGATGATGCTGTTAGCAAATTTAATCAGATTGTTTGCTCTATGAGAGAGAGCTTAGACTTGGACTATGAGAGAGAGCTTAGACTTTCTGCTGCACATTCACCAACCAACCATAATGCTCTGCACTGTGTGTCTATATATATACATTTATAGTAATATGGACATATGTTTACTAGATGTTGTTTTTTCTTGCCTTCTGATTGTTGCTCTGAGTGTTGCTATCCCTGTGCTGTTGCAATCCTGAAATTTCCCCATTGTGGGACTAATAAAGGCTTATCTTATCTTATCTTATCTTATGCCATATGTCAACACAATGGAGATAAGCTATGGAGAGCTTGTTCCTTCTGTAATTGATAGCATGGTAGATAGTGTGACAGCTTCTTTGCATCAGACTCTAGACATGGTGGCCCCTTTAAAAAAAAGTCTAAGCAGAGATTTCTATCTCCTTGGTTCAACACAGAAACTCGTAGCTTAAAACAGAAGACTCGGCAATTAGAAAGAAAATGGCGCTCCACTAAATTACATGAAATCTATTTAACTTGGAGAAATCATCTTCTAATTTATAAAAAAATCTCTTAGGAAAGCTAGAACAAGTTATTATTCTGCATTAATGGAAGAGAACAAGAATAATCCCAGGTTTCTTTTTAGCACTGTAGCCAGGCTGACAAAGAGTCAGGACTCTGTCAATCCTAGCATTCCCTTAGAGCTTACTAATCAGGACTTGAACTTTTTCAATAATAAAATTTCATCTATCACAGATAAAATTAGTCAGATTCTTCCCACCGTTAACTTAAATACATTAACTACTACAACTCCTTCAATTGATATCTGTTTGGATGAGTTTACTCCAATTGACCTTTTAGAGTTAGATAAAATAATTTCCTCATCCAAGCCTTCAACATGTCTTTTAGACCCTATTCCAACCAGTTTATTTAAAGAAGTCTTCCCATTTATTGGTCGCTCTATTCTTCATATAATCAATTCTTCATTAAAGGTCTGATGGCACGTTTTTCACTTCATCTAATTTTTCAACACATAATACAATATGACGAAACAGGTTGGCCTGTTTGTAAGTCAAATAGGCTTTTTTTTCACGCGAATATCCAACGTTTTCATGAGCGCCACGTCACCAATTGTGTCGGTGGCTGGAACCCCCCCCCCCCCCCCCCCCCGGCCATGTTGTAACGTCATTGAGAGAATACAGCGCTTGGCTGCCCATTGTACACACAGGATGGAAACGGTAGAAAACATCGACGATGGTTGCAGCACATGTAGTCTGGAATTGGTTTGTGTTGTCCAATCTTCAGATGATTATAGTTCTGAAGAATGGGATGACGATGAAGAATCTGGGGGCATCAGACCGTATAGGTTTGAGCCGAGCCAAGCGGGCATCGTGCCTAGCAAGTCAGACTCAGAGAGTGACAGTGGAGAGGCACACATGGCCGGCGCAGCAGCAGCAACAAACACACGGCAGGGGAACACCGAGTGTTATGCTTTTGTTACAGATATTGCAACAAATTATTTGTTCATAAATATAATTTATTTAAACCCAATTTTTCAATAAAATCATAGCAGTGTATTCTCTGTGCCTCAGGCATCGGGTTTATTATGTATTTTGAGTTCTTGTTGTTTTTGTTTTGTACATATGTTTTATGTGCATTTTGACCCACTTTCAGGTGGGCACTGTCCAAGATTCGCCGGTCCGACCACATGCCCTCTCTCTTTAACAGTCAGCTGTTCATGTTTTGTATGCATCATCTGCCGTGTTGTCAGCCAGCCAATATTGACAACACTATCTCAACGTGTTAGCCACTCCACACAGCCATGGCTCTGTTGCACCCCTTGAAGCGATGTCGGCCCTGGGGTGCAACCGTGGTTGACACGTCTCTTCTCCATGTTCGCTGGGCGATATCAGCCCCGAACGCCAACTCTAAGAGTTTCTGTTTATTTTTGTAGGTCTTCACCTTTTTGGGAACTGTTGTCATCATTCTTATGTTCAATACATGTGCTGTGGTGAATTCTGCGCATAAATCTATTCATCATGACCCTCCGTGCGCTCTTACACAGGGCACGGAGAGGGAGGATGAAATAACGAGGATTTACGTGCAGGGTTCACCCCAGCACATTTAATACAGAAAGACAGACAATTCCCAAAAAGGTGAAGATGTACAAAAAACACAAACACACTTAATGATGATGTTCAGGGCCGGCATCACCCACAGAATGAATGAGAGGAGATGTATTAGCCACAGTTGCACCCCAGAGCCGACATCGCTTCAAGGACGCACAAGAACCATGGCGAACATGGAGTGACTAATACGTCATGAGAGTGCTGAAAATACTGGCAGACTAACAGCACAGATAACAATACTATGGACCAGCAGTGCATAACTGGCAAACAGCCGCTAAGTACACACACTGCTGGTGATGGTGTGATGAGAAGCACCTGGGCGAGGACCGGGAAACATGATCAGTGGGAGTTTGAATCAGCTGGTGATAATGACAGATGGGACGTGGCTGGACCGGTGAGCATCAGCATGCGATCACAGAAAGTAGGTTAAAGCTGCGTGTAGATCTATTAATCCTTCCCCTCCTCGTGCGCTGCTCCTGCATAAAAGCGCACGAGGAGCGCATGAGGAGGCTTATAACAGTTGGAGCTGAAGCGTGTGATGTGGTCTTTCATGGCCTGCTGTTTATCTAAGCCTGCGACACAACGCAAAGGCATAGCCGTAAAATTAAAATAAGAAACCAGAGAAACTGTGAGCTACAAAGCTGCTGTCATTCCAGTCAACAACACCGGAGTCCGTCCTGTCGCTTACTGTACGTCATGGTGGTGCCGCCCTTCATTCGGTGGGCGGCACTACAGTCCAGTCAGCGGCTGCAGTTTTTGGATAACTAGTTTATGCAGGCGCGGTTGTAAATATTATATTGATCATCGACAATGACTTTTGGGTTTACACAACATGCTAAAAAAATGTCAAAATCGTGTCATCAGACCTTTAACATTAGGCCATGTACCGCAGGCTTTTAAAACTCTGTAATTAAACCCTTAATCAAAAAGCCAATGCTGGATCTAGGAGTTTTAGCTAACTATAGACCAATCTCTAATCTACCTTTCATTTCAAAAATCTTAGAGTTGTTGCTACGCAATTATTTGACCACTTGCAGGGAAATGGTTTATTTGAAGAGTTTCAATCTGGGTTTAGAATCCATCATAGTACTGAAACCGCCTTAGTGAAGGTCACTAATGACCTCCGTATCGCATCTGATAATGGACTTGTTTCTGTACTTGTCCTTTTAGACCTCAGTGCAGCTTTTGATACTATCGATCATAATATTCTACTTGATGTAATGTACTTTATTTATATAGCCCTTTAAAACAACCCGTAGGTGACCAAAGTGCTTTACAGAAAATTAAACCGCATTAAAAACACAGACAGCATTAAAAACAAATAACATAAAGAAATAAGAATAAATACCTAAAAATGAGAATAAAATAAAAACAAATGCCAAGACAAATATCACCACTACTGGGTATTAAAAGCCATCCTAAACAAATATGTTTTAAGTTCTGATTTAAAAAGGGCCAGGTCAGAGAGCGCACGTAGGTCATGGGGGGAGATTATTCCAGAGCCTGGGGGCGACAACAGAAAAAGCTCAGTCACCCCAATGTTTATACCTTGACCTAGGCACATCCAGCAAAAGCTGATTGGATGACCTCAAAGCTGATAGACTAGAACACTATATTGGACTTAATGGAACTTCGTTGCAGTGGTTTAGATCTTATTTTTCTGATAGGTTCCAGTTTGTTCATGTCAATAATGAGTTCCCTTCCAACTCAAAGCTCAGTAACAGAGTTCCACAGGGATCTCTGCTAGGCCCTATTCTTTTTAGTTTTTTATATGCTTCCGCTAGGCAACATTATTAGAAACACTGTATACATTTTCATTGTTATGCAGATGACACACAATTATACCTGTCAATGAAGCCAGATGATAGTAATCAATTAGCCAAATTAGAGGCCTGTCTTAAGGAAATCAAAGCTTGGATGACTTGTAATTTCCTGCTATTAAATTCAGATAAGACTGAAGTCATTCTAGTTGGTCCAGAAAACCTTAGAAATACCTTTCCAAATCAAACTCTTAGTTTGGATGCAGTTACTCTTTCTCTTAATAGTTCTGTGAGGAACCTTGGAGTTATTTGATCAAGATCTGTTTTTTTAATTCACATATTAAATTTGTTTCTAAGACTGCCTTCTATCATTTGCGTAATATAGCCAAGATTAGGAGCATCTTGTCTGAGTGATGCTGAGAAACTGATCCACGCTTTTGTTCACTCTATATTAGATTATTGTAACTCTTTATTATCAGGTTGTCCTAAACATCTTTAAAAAGTCATCAGCTGATCCAAAATGCTGCAGCAAGAGTTTTAACAGGTACTAGAAAGAAAGATCATATCTCTCCAGTTCTGGCCTCCCTTCATTGGCTTCCCATAGAGTTCAGAATTAAGTTTAAAATCCTTCTTCTGACCTACAAAGCTCTAAATAATCAGGGCCCTTTTTATTTAAAAGATCTGATACTACCGTATTATCCTAACAGAGCACTACGCTCCCAAAATGCAGGTTTACTTGTAACACCTAGAATCTCCAAAAGTACAATGGGAGGCAGAGCCTTCAGTTATCAAGCTCCTCTCCTGTGGAACCAGCTGCCAATCTGGATTCGGGAGTCAGACTCAATCTCTGTTTTTAAGAATAGGGTTAAAACCTTCCTTTTTGATATAGCCTACAATTATGGAGGGATCATGTGTCTCTGAACCCTCCCTTAGTTATGCTGCTTATAGGTTTAGACAGCTGGGGGACCTCCAACGATGCACTGGGCTTCACTCCTTTCTTCACTCTCAATGAAATATTTTTGCTGGTCATTGACATCAGTTTGTTCTCTCCCATAGATTAAGTCCTCGTCGTGCTGTTTGCTCTCTACATGTCTGTTCTTCTTCTCTATCCCCTCACCCCCCAGCCAGTCGCAGCAGATGACTGCTCCTCCCTGAGCCTGGTTCTGCTGGAGGTTTCTTCCTGTTAAAAGGGAGTTTTTCCTCTCCACCGTCACCAAGTCCTTGCTCACAGGGGATTGCCTGATTGCTGGGGTCTTTCTACACTTGTGGAGGTTTCCCCTACAGTTGAAAGTGCTATGAGATGATTGTTGTTGTGAAATGGCGCTATATAAATAAAGTTGAATTGAATTGATATTATGCATCTTTTATGTTGTTTATCCCAGCAGTGGAAAATTCACTTTGAACAAACAACAACGTTGTTTCCTGTGTGCAGACAATTAGCTAGCTAGTTAGCTGTCAATGCTAACTCCGTGCTCTCCTTGTATTTTGCACTTGTGTTGACATCTGATGAAATAAGCTCATTGTAATCCTCGTTAAATAGGTATTTTTTTTACATGTCGCACTTTCATGCTGTGCATATACTTAAGTTGTGTGTATTTCCGTTCTAGAGTCCGACCAGCATCTGCTTTGACACTGGCAACATTTAGCACTACACAGAATGTGTTATGACTGGCAAGTTGCACATCCCGTTATTTTTTTAGTAGTGGTGGACAAAGTACTCAAATCCTTTGCTTTTGAAGTTAAAGTATAGGTAAAGTGCCAAAATTAAAGTAGCACAATTTCCACTTAATATGAAAGGGACTGAACTGAGATTTATTTGATTGTGTGAATATTAATTACAGAATAATTGATAATGAATGGGACATCCAATATTAGCCACTGTAAAATAAACCGCTTGTTTATTTATTTATTTAGTCAGATCACTTGTGTGATCCTTTGTGAGTTATATTCATAGTGTATCTTGCGCTTTGTGGAATGGGAGTTGTTCACTCTGTTATATATTAAAATATTATATTATTGTGTGATGAGGGTGGTGGCTCCACCTTTCCGGTTCCGCCACCACCCTGGGGTATAAAAAAACCAAGTTGAAAGAGACATAGTCTGTTTTTGACCTTCGCCTCTGCCTGTACGGAATGCCTTGTGTCTGTGAGTTTACACAATAAAGTTGAGTTCTACTGCACCTCGAGCCTCGTCATTGGGTTACAGATTATGGACATAGCACAGTCATCAATATAATTTAGTTTATATGTGTAGTTTATAGTCTATTGTCAATAAACTCATGCAGTACTATAATAACAGGATACATTACAAATATTTGAGACCCACTGTAGTGCATCCTTTTATATTTTAGCAATGCAAGTACAAAACACCGCCCACACTTGAAGCCAGGGTGACACAGCGGTGACAGAGCGGTGGCTAAACTTTTATTGATAAAAATTACATATTTTGACTGAGTGACTCCATACTCGGGGATGCACACCCTCAGTTAAAGTATTAGATTCCATTCAACCGAAGGTATCAACTCATTCTGATTGCTGAGGCCACAGTAAAAACAAATGATTTTAAACGTAACCCAGCCCTTGTAAAATCTACTTTACTGAAGTCCAGGTACATGAAAATTGAGGTTAAATACAACAACAAAGTACTTTGTCACATTCCACCACTGGCTTTTAGCAACAAGTGTATTTCCCAAATATGTTTTAAACTTGCTTTAATTAACCACCACCCATTTCTGTCTTTCATCTAGGCAAGAGGAAAGCGATCCACCCCAAACCGAACCTTGTGTCACTATTTACAGAGATGCAGGCTGAAGATCTGCTGAACCGGGACCAGCTTGAGCGGCACATCCAGTTGCTACTCAGTGAGGCAGCATGGCCAGCGTGTGACCCATCCTAAGTTTTTTTTTTGTTTGTTTTGTTTTTTACAGTTTGAATTTTACATGTCCGAAATAATCTGGAATTTGCTGCTGATTGTAATAAACAATTTAGTGACTTATGTGTTTGCATCATGATTTTCTATTTTGTCTGTTAAGACACCGGTGGGAAAAGAGTCAACAGTACAAGCCATTTATCAGTGATGTTGGAAATAATGGCTCATTTTTAATAAAAAGTAACCAAAAACAATTATTTTATCTACTGAAGACTGTATTGAGGGATGTGCCAGTGCAGAAGACCCTGCACACTTTAGTGATAGTACCAGTATATGGAGGAATTCTGGGCCATATTAGCATCTGTATTTTCTAATAATGGGTTAGAGCAGGGGTGTCCTATCATGTGCCATGGAGGGCCAAGTCCCTGCAGGCTTTACCTGCAACCAGTGTCTTCATCAGCAGATTCCACTGAATTTCTTCTACTGATGCTGATCAGTGAAAACACCTGCTGAAGAGATTAGGTAGAAGAGAGAACCTGCAGGGTCTTGGTTCTCCATGGCACATGATTGGACACACCTGGGTTAGGGTTTAATGGGATTTAACATTTTAACAGAAACTGCTTTATTGACATTGACATTGATTTTTATTTGAACATTCTTAAAAAAAAGAAAGAAGAGAGCTCAAAACACAACAAAAAAACAAACCAAAAATAAAATGTTCAAAAGGAGTGGGAAGAAGCCAACGCTTATACAGTCCCACCCCTTCTCCACACCCAACAAATTACAGTATTACTCATAATCATCATTATCCCACAACCACATTCACCATAATACACCCATAGTCAAATTATACAACAAAAATGACACAACAATGACAGTCCATATTGACAACAATATTACAACAACAATAAACATACACTTCTGGCATGTTCAATACAAACACAGACAACACCATCACCTTCACAATCACCATAACACAACAACAACCTTCCCTCACTAAAGACACAATGTAACATCACTGCCCTTCATTCTCATACTGCTCAAAAATCATTTCTTTATATGTTGATTTAAATATGTGGATGTTTGGACATTGCCTGTGTTTCTCCCCCAACCCATTCCACAATTTTACCCCACACACAGACACACAAAAACTCTTCCGTGTAGATCTTACTAAGTGCATTTTAAATTTTGTATTCCCCCGTAAATTATATTTCCCTTCTCTCTCCCTGAAAAGATTTTGTATATTGTGTGGCAAGAGGTTTTTACTAACTTTAAGCATTAATTGTGCTGTGTAATAATGAACCAGATCCCATAATTTCAATAACTTCGAATGTAAAAACAATAAATTAGTATGTTTGAGGTACCCGACTTTGTGTATAACATGGACTGCCCCTTTTTGTAATATTAACAATGAATTAAGTTTACTTTTATAACTGTTACCCCAAACCTCTATACAATAAGTCAAGTATGGAAGTACTTTGTACTGTACAGATTAAAGGAACACTTTTTAATCTGAGTAAACTGGACTAGCCTGCCACAATTTCGATATCCAGCTTATTTTTTCCCATTAAAATCTGATGTGTTTTCAAAGTGTTCCCTTTATTTTTTTGAGCAGTATATATACAGTATATTACGGCTAATATAACCCCATAACTACAATATGGCACCTGGCGATCAAGTTTTGGCAGCTGATCACTTTTTTCCACGACACCACCAGCTGGAGCACATCCCATGACATCTCAACAGTCTCTCAATGATTTTCACACAGATCAGAGCAATTTGTTGCACAGAAAGCTAAACGTTTCTACAGACATTCTGAAGTTCTGTAACCACTGCGCGTTCGTGAAGCTGGGGTGACATCCTGTGTTGAACACCCAAACCCATGGTTTGAAGCAATAATTTTGCCACGAGAGCCATCTGAAACACACACACAGAGAATACATATTTTAGTACCTAATAGCGATAACTTGCCGACATTACAATGTAATATGGCGGACTTAAAGCAAAGTAGCATTCACAATCATTAGCTTACCTTCATATGTGATGTAGTTCGTATCCTCATGTCTTCCGCTTTATACTGCTCTATATGGTTTCCTAAACGCTCCAGTACTTTTCCAGAGTGTGTCCTCTCACCGCCTATAGCCTTCTCTGGCTCTCCTTTTTTTTTTTTACTCTGGCAAAAAAGCCAGAGACCACAGTCGCCTCATATCCTGCCATGTTGTGTTTTGCCTGTGTTGTTTTATGTCACAGGAGGGTTGCGCTGCCTCCCTGTAAACAAATCCCACCCACCTCAAGTGGTACTCTGGTGTAATTGAAACAAAAGCGTACTGAAGTGAATAAAACCGTACCGTGGTGTTCTGGGCTGTATAGGTACTAGTGGAAAAGGGGCTTTAGATTGTGAAGCAATGCGATGTCACTCACACAGGTCTGAGGTGGAGGTTTGTAGGTGGTGAGGGTCTGTATTCCACGCCAGAGGGAATGTGCATCTCTGGTGTTGCTGAAGTGGCCGGATATTGTCTTGATGTACTGTCGTTTTGCCTCCTTGATGCCATGGGACAGGTTGGCTCTAGCTGTTGCTCGTCCTGCAGTGTCGCCGGCCCTGAAGGCTGCGTCCCAAGCCCTCAGGAGCTTGTGGACATCTGCTATCGTCCATGGCTTTTGGTTGACATGAACAGTGATGGTTTTGCAGTGAGTGACATCATCAACACATTTAGCTATGTATGTTATAACTACCTCAGTGTACTCCTCTAGGTTTGTGTGTCCATTGTGAGTGGCTGTGTGCTTGAAAGTGTCCAGTCTGGAGTGCTGAAGAAGTCTTTTCAGAGCATCAGAGGACCCCTCTGGCCACACACGTACCTGCTTTTTTGTTGGTCTGATTGTTTTCACTCTGGGTTTGTTTGCCGGCCTTAACAAGACTAGTGCAGTGTCCGTAGAAAGCAAGTAGTGTGGTAGAAAACTGGTAGGGCAGTTGGCGTTTACATGCACAATTGTAGACTGCGTTTGAAAGTGGGACAGAGAGGCTGGGAAGGCCACACCCATCAACACATATCATTTTAAGGGTGCTTTCACACCTCTAGGCTTTAGTTAGTTTCAGTCAAACTCAAGTTTGTTTTCTCCGTTAGTGCGATTCATTTTGTCTGGTGAGAACATGATCATCGCACTCAGGTGTGCCCCAACGGAACCGACATACCAAACTGACAAACCATCTTACAAACAGTTCAAGAAATATGCGAGGAACACACGCTCCTTGTATTAACAGGTAGATTATGAGTCATGTTTATGTTGTCAGACCACGGACTTGGCGGGGTTTGCACACCCTCGCACAAATCACGTACCAAACTGACAAACCATCTTTCAAACCGTTCAACATTCCTTGTATTAACAGGTAGTCACGTTTATGTTGTCAGACTATGGAATTGCCTGACGTCTGCCACCTCTGAATAGCAGGATTTAGCTACTTCCAGTTTGCTGCCACTGACCTTTAGAAGGCCCATTATAATATTAACCTGCATGACGGGGTTTTAAAGTGGTGATGACACGTTTTTCACTTCCTCTAATTTTTCAACACAATACAATATGACAAAATAGGTTGGTCTGTGCAGTTCTAAGTCAAACAGGCTTTTTTTTTTCACTCGAATATCTGACGTTTTCATGAACACCACGTCACCAATTGCGTCAGTGGCTGGAAAACCTCCCGACCATGTTGTAATGTCATCAACAGAACACAGCGCTTGGCTGCCCATTGTACACACAGGATGGAAGCGGTTGAAAACACCGACGATAGTTCCAGCACATGTAGTCTGGAATTGGTTTGTGTTGTCCAATCCTCAGACGATTATAGTTCCGAAGAATGGGATGACAGTGAAGAATCTGGGGGCATCAGACCATACAGGTTTGAGCCGTACCAAGCGGGCATCGTGCCTAGGGAGTCAGACTCACAGAGTGACGGTGGAGAGGCACACATGGCTGCTGCAGCAGTAGTGACAAACACACGGCAGGGGAACACCAGTGTTATTCTTTTGTTACAGATGTTGCAACAAATTATTTGTTCATAAATATAATTTATTTAAATACGATTTTTCAATAAAATCATAGCAGTGTATTCTCTGTGGCTCAGGCATTGGGTTTTTAATACAGAAAGACAATTGCCTAAAAGGTGAAGACGTACAAAAAACACAAACACACTTACTGATGGCGTTCAGGGGCTGGCATTGCCCAGAGAACAAATGAGAGGAGACATGTTAGCCACAGGTACGCCCCAGAGCTGACATTTCTTCAAGGACGCATGAGAACCACGGCGAACATGGAGTGACTAACATGTCGTGAGAGTGCTGAAAATACTGGCAGACTAACAGCACAGATGACAATACTATGGACCAGCAGTGCATGACTGGCAAACGGCCATGAAGTACACGATGGTGTGATGAGAAGCACCTGGGCGAGGACCAGGAAACATGATCAGCGGAAGGAGAATCAGCTGGTGATAATGAGCGAGGGGACATGGCCGGACCGGTGAGCGTCAGCATGCGATCACAGAAAGTAGGTCAAAGCTGCGCGTAAATCCATTCTTCCTTCCTGTCCTCAGCCTGAGGAGGCTTATGACAGTTGGAGCTGAAGCGTGTGATGTGGTCTTTCACGGCCTGCTGTTTATCTAAGCCTGCGACACAACGCGAAGGCATAGCTGTAAAATTAAAACAAGAAACCAGAGAAACTGTGGGCTACAAAGCTGCTGTCATTCCAGTCAACAACACCGGAGTCCATTCTGTCACTTACGTCATGGTGGTGCCGCTCTTAATTCGGTGGGCAGCACCACAGTCCAGTCAGCGGCTGTGGTTTTTTGATGATAACTAGTTTATGCAGGCACAGTTGTAAATATTATATTGATCATAGACAATGACTTTTGGGTTTACACAACATCCTAAAAAATGTCAAAATTGTGTCATCAGACCTTTAAGGTGCTTTTAATTTCACCTGGTCCATCTTAGACTGAACTGTCACTTTAATGAAAGAAATGGTTGTAGCGCCACTGGCTAATCACCCAACGTGGCTTCATCTCAGTGATTAAAACAGCTCAGGTCAGCGGTTCTTATGTGTGAGCATCCCCAGTAAACCGGAGCGGGTAAAAAGAGGATCAGACAAAATGAAGGAGGAGAAATGGGCCGGTAAAACAAATAACAGTCCATTAAATGCGCTTGCCTTCCATAGAAAACCTCCGCTGGCTAATCAGCTAACGTGGCTTCACCTCAGTGCTTAAAACGGCTCCAGTCAGCGGCTCTTATGTGTGAGCATCCCTGGTAAACTGGTAAATGGTGAAACATTTCAGAAGTAAAAAATATTTGAATCCAGTTGAGAATCTTCACCAAATTAAGAAATTGAATTAATTTTGCCTTCATTTTAAGTCTTAATTATTTCATTATATTTAAAAAAAAAAATCATTGTATTTTTATTTACTTTGCTCATTGTTCTAAGCATTTCTTTCAGGGGTTTATGTCCATGAGTTTTATTCATATTTCATTATGCCCAGTTGAGAATCTTCACCAAATTAAGAAATTGAATTAATTTTGCCTTTGTAGAGGGTTGGAAATAGTTAAGTTATGTAAGAGGTGAAAAAGACATTTGGATAAGAAAATTTAAAGAAAAACAGGCACCCCTACAATTTTATGTTATTCCTTAATTGTTTATTTTTCTACAATGCATTTGTAATCCACCTGGTTCCATTATAACTCATGTGAGTTGAGTGCAGTTCCACACGCCGACCAATAGATGGCGCATGTCGCACAGTGATAGAGAGTAGACTCACGCACTGGAGTACGAAGAATAAAACTCCTTGTGTGAAATAACGAAACGTGTTCTGCTGATTCTCTATCACAGGTTGGTAAATACTAATAATTCAAGAGTGCAATATAAACTGTAAGAGTCCTAGGATGTCCGAGATTATATTGTGATACGTGTGAGGCGAAAAGCGGGTTTGTAAGGGTATTTCTGTTAAAGTTGATGTGTTGTTGTATAAGCTAACCTGCTAATGTTAATGATCAAGTGTATGGGATGTGCCACAACAGTGAAATCCGCCCACGTTAAGAACCATTTGCTTACTTTATTTAAAGACAGTTATGAAACGGTTTTCATACAGTACGACATTTACTGGTTTGATTTGTCACCAAGTGTGCATATTTCGGGTGTATTACCGAATACCAGGAATACTATTGTAAGTGTGTTAGGTACACAGTGGCCAGGTCAGTGAATTGTTAAGAATAACACCACATGCTGTACATTTATGACAGTGCTTAAAATGATTAATGTAAATGTAAGTTCATGGGTTATTGTTTAAAATATAATATTTGAACAAGTTAAAAGCTATATACATGGGAAGGAGATAAAACCAATAATTCATTTCATGTTAGAGTAATTTGTTAAGAATGTTAAGTATACAGTTAATGTCAAATCGGAAATTGTGATAAGTGGACATGATTGTGTTTTGTTTAATGGTGATGTGATCAGACAAGAGAGAAACTATGGACTTTGATAGTAAATACTAGTCAGTTGATGTTGGTCATGTGAATGACTTGAAAGAAGAATAAAACTCCTTGTGTGAAATAACGAAACGTGTTCTGCTGATTCTCTATCACAGGTTGGAGAGTTAACTTCCACATGCACGTTTCCTCCTCCTGGGCCGCTACCCAGGGGAGCAACAATTTTGGGGGCTCGTCCGGGATTAGCGCCACCTACTGGTCTGGCACTAATCATTGAAGAACCAAGGGATGCTGACCACCTGTTCCTGAGCCATTGACCTAAGCGACTGACTACAGGAGACCACAGCCATGTCTGCTCTACATGACCTGAGATGGGAAATCCAGCAAGAGCTTCGCCAGCTGACCATTGCCTGCTGCAGAAACGTCCTTTACAAGCTGGCTGAGTCGTTCAAGGATGAGGTGGGAGAAGATTTGCCAGGCGCAGAATCGACCGAAGTGGAACTCTTCGACTTCATTGTTGACTCGCTGAGAAGTCCACAACTGAAGAGCCTTGAGGACCAGGGGATGTCTTGCCTGCTTGCTTTCCGTGACCTCATCATTGAACTACAACGGCTCACAGCAGCTGGAGAAGTGGATGCAGAGGTGTCACCCGACGATGATCCGGTCATAGTGGTTCCTGTGACCACTGGAGCTGCAGCACCATCAGGGAAGAACCATCCAACATCACCATCTGTAGTTCCTGACCCAGGGTTAGTCGGACTGACTGAACTTACGTCACTGTTGCCACGTAGAGAGTACAAGATTTATGGTGGTCAAATCTCTGATTTTGATTCTGATTTGAGTTACAATAACTTGTGCAAACAGCTTGATGAAGGGCTAAATGAAGGGTTCACAGAGGCTGAGATTATCAGAACGGTGTTTAAGATAATTAAGCCTGGTACCTTTAAAGATATGCTTGTAACCAAGGATAGCCTTACTGTAGCTGAGTTAAAACGTCTCTTAAGGACACATCTACGCGAGAAAAGCAGCACTGAATTATTTCAGGAGCTGAGTAATGCTAAGCAAAATGACAAAGAAACACCACAACAGTTTATGTATAGACTAATGGGGCTAAAACAGCGTGTGTTGGTTGCATCTAAAAACAGTAGTGGGTTTCATTATGACGACAAGTTGGTACAAGGTGTGTTTATCCATTCACTGTATCAGGGTTTGAATGAAAAATACTCTTATGTTAGGAGAGACCTTAAACCTCACATCTCCAACACCAGTGTCACAGATGACTCCATCCTGGAGCTCATAGCAAATTTTGTTAGTGAAGAGACAGAGAGATTGAGTAGGTTGGGACAAAGCCACAAACACAAAGTCACCAGTGTTAATGCGGCACAGGTAGAGACAGATCAGAGCTCGATTAAAATGCGCACTGAAGTCCAAGCTAATCGTGTAGCTATCCAGGAGCTGACGGCACAGGTCTCCTCCCTAACCAAGAGTTTAGAAAAGGCCCTAACCCCAATGGTAAATACAGTAAACACCAGTCCCACAGCACCTGTCCCTAAACAGCCAGCACTGAAACCCGCAGTGAAAGGAAAATGCCAAAAGTGTATCGCCCAAGACACTGAGCACTGCACACACTGTTTTCAATGTGGAAAGGAGGGGCACAGAGCTATAGGGTGCCTGCAGAAAAGCAATGTGTCGGGAAACTGGAGGAGGTCGCTGGGGAGGGACCACCAGTGACTGAACCACCGGCAGAGTCCCACAACACTAAAAGACTGAACTCCGAACAGACTACTGCCAAGTCCCAAAAGTCACCCAACACAAAGCGTGTGGCACAGCTCATTGGCGGTAGGTGTATGATCAGTTGCCAGTTAAATGGAGTAAACCTACAGATGTTATTGGACAGTGGGGCACAAGTAAGCATTGTTGAAAAGTCATGGGTACAAGCAGCCTTACCAAATGTGAAAATACAGCCACTCGAGAGCCTACTCCCAGGCCATCCACTCGAAATCACCGCAGCCAATGGGACGGATGTTCCGTTCGAGGGGTGGATAGATGTCCTGCTCGAGATCACAAGTTCACAGTATGGTTCTGTATCCTTGTATGTTCCAATGCTTGTCAGTCAGCAGCATTTAAGCACTCCGCTGCTGGGCTTTAACGTGATCCAAGAGATAATAATGGCAAACAGTGAACAAAGTGATGATATTAGCTTAGTGGGCTTACTGTCGGAGACTTTAAAGGTCCAGAAAGGTAATGTTGAGTCACTCATCTCTGTTGTCCACACCAAGTCAACAGAAAATGAACCAGAAAGTCCAGTGGTGAGAGTTGGAAAAAAAGGACTCACTGTTCACAGTAGCCAAATCTGTATGGTAAAATGCCACATCAGAGCATTTCCCGGAGGAGGAGAAATGTTGTTCGAGCCAGCTGTGAAATGTAACTTACCTGATGGGTTGGAGTTATTCCCAGCTCTTATTGATGTACCCGCTGGTGCTTCAAAAACTGTCAAAATCCCAATCCAAAACTCAACAAAGCACATTTTTCTAAATCCAAAGACTGTTTTAGGACTTATTTCAGAGATCACTGAATACAAACCTGTAAATGTCTGTTCCAGTGCTGAAAATGCAACCAAAACTACAGACAAGCCATTTTGTCACTCTGCTCAAGTGACATGTGACAGTCAAGGTGAGGGTGAAGAAACCTTAAGCACTGCCCCCTCACACCTGAGATGGCACCCTAATGTCAATTTAGACCATCTCTCAGAGGGTGATCGGGAGGTGGTTCGGCAGATGCTCTATGAACAGTCTGATGTGTTTGCTCATGATGAAGGAGACATTGGATGTATTCCTGGACTACAGCTAAAAATCAACACCACTGACAACACACCCGTGCAGAAAAGTTACAACTCCATTCCAAGACCACTGTATAAAGAGGTGAAGGAGTATGTTCAAAACCTTTTAAGCAGGGGCTGGATCAGGAAATCAGTGTCAAACAACTCGTCGCCAGTAGTGTGTGTGCGTAAAAAGGACAATACTTTGCGCTTGTGTGTTGATTTTCGTGAGCTGAACCGAAAAACCATACCTGACAGGCATCCGTTACCACGGATACAAGATCTACTGGACAGTCTTGGGGGTAATTCCTGGTTTTCCATATTGGATCAGGGAAGTGCCTACCATCAGGGTTTTGTAAGTGAGGAGTCAAGGCATTTAACTGCTTTTAGCACACCCTGGGGACTATACGAGTGGGTGCGGGTTCCATTCGGGTTGTCAAACGCACCGGCCGCATTCCAAAGGTGTATGGAGGGGGTGTTAGAAGTGATCAGAGACGAGTGTTGCGTGCCTTACTTGGACGATGTACTGTGTTACTCCAAAACCTTTGATGAGCACGTAGAACACCTTAAACAGGTTTTGTGCAAAATGCGACAACACGGCATAAAACTTCGGCCAGCCAAATGTGAACTGTTCAAAAACCAAGTACGCTACCTGGGTAGGCTAGTGTCGGGAGAAGGAGTCCAGATTGACCCAAAAGACTTGGATGCTGTGTTCGCTCTGAAAGACAAGAACCCTCGCACAGTCGGAGAACTCAGAACGTTACTGGGTTTTCTCAGTTATTACCGATCATTTATTCAAGATTTTTCATGTCTGGCGAGACCCTTGTTCGAACTCCTCCAGAGCACTAATGAAACAAGCAATGACAATAAACCAGCACCAAAAAGGAGTAAAGGACAAACAAAGAAAGGAGACAGAAACCAGCTTCCTTCTCGCACACCAATAATATGGACCAGTGAACATCAGGAAGTTGTGTCAAGATTTGTGGACATTCTGACTAATCCTCCCATTCTAGCCTATCCCAATTTGGACCTTCCATTTGTATTGCATACAGATGCGTCAAACAAAGGCCTGGGAGCCGTCTTGTATCAAAAACAAGAAAACAAACTTAAGGTGATTGGCTATGGATCCAGAACTCTCACACCGGCCGAGAAGAATTATCACTTACATTCCGGTAAACTAGAGTTTCTAGCTCTCAAGTGGGCCATCTGCGACAAATTCCGTGACTATCTGTATTATGCACCGACTTTTACTGTCTATACAGATAACAATCCTTTAACCTATGTCCTCAGTTCAGCCAGGTTGAATGCAGTGGGTCATAGGTGGGTCGGGGAGTTGGCTGACTTCCATTTTGATATCAAGTATAGGCCAGGGAAAAGGAATGCAGATGCAGATATGTTGTCCAGACACCCATTAGATCTGCAAGAGCAAATGAATGAGTTCACAAAGACAGTTTTACCGGAAGTAGTGTCCGCAGTGTGGCAAGGGAGCAAGGCAGCACAAAACAGTGATGTGCCATGGATAGCTGCGTTACAACTGAGTTCTAATGACAACAATGTGCCAACTGACAGTGTTTTGAGCATGACGCCTAAAGACATCAATGCTGCTCAACAAGACGATGAGTCAATTAGAGAAGTAATCTCACTCAAACTCAAAGGATGGACACCAAACGATAAAGATAGACGGACAATGAGTAAACGGACAGGGAGACTACTGTATGAGTGGAACAAGTTGGAAGTTGACAATGGATTATTGTACAGAAAGACAGAGCACAGCAAACAACTTGTCCTACCTGAACAGCTAAAGCCGATGGTGTTAAAGAGTTTACACAATGACATGGGTCACATAGGGTGTGATAAGGTGATACATCTGGCCCGTGAGCGTTTCTATTGGCCATGTATGCAACAAGATGTTGAAGATTATGTAACAAAAAAATGTCCGTGCATCAAACAAAAACGCCCAAATGTTCCCCAGAGAGCTCCAATGGGCTCTGTCACAACCAGTGCTCCCTTTGAGTTAATCTCCATTGACTACTTACACCTTGAGCCAAGTAAAGGAGGGTATGAGTACATCCTCGTACTAGTGGACCATTTCACTCGTTTCGCACAGGCATACCCTACAAGGAATAAATCAGGCAAAACAGCTGCAGAAAAGATATTTCAGGATTTTATTCCTCGTTTCGGGTACCCTGAGAAGTTGCATCACGATCAGGGACGTGAGTTTGAAAACAGTCTCTTCCACAGATTACAACAACTGTCTGGAATTTCTCACTCACGAACCACTCCATACCATCCGCAGGGCAACCCCGTGGAGCGCCTGAATCGTACACTACTCCAAATGCGTCGTACCCTACAGGAGGAGACAAAAAGTGAATGGAAGGATCACCTACCCCAAATTGTACATGCTTACAATTGTACAAGACACGAGTCAACAGGCTATTCTCCATTTTTCCTCTTATATGGCAGAGTCCCAAGGTTGCCTGTAGATCTACTATTGAACCAGACAAAAGACACTGACACACACAGCCATCAAACCTACGCTAAAAAATGGGCTGATAGGATGCGGGCTGCTTACAAAATCGCTGCAGAAAACAGTCAAAAGTCTTCAGATAAAGGCAAAAAGCAGTACGACAAACGCTTAAAAGGTGTCACACTCCAACCAGGCGACAGGGTGTTGGTCAGAAACCTCTCTGAAAGAGGAGGCCCAGGGAAACTGCGCGCTTACTGGGAGTCAGCAGTACATCGCGTAGTTGAGAGAGTGGGAGATGGACCAGTCTATAAAGTACAAGCAGAGAGAGGCAGCCAAGTGATGCGAGTGTTACACAGAAACCTGCTGTTGCCTGTAAATGACTTGCCTTTAGAAGAAGAACTGCCTGCAAAAGAAAAGACAAAACAGAAACGGAAGAAGAGGACAGAGACAAATCCTAACAGTGACAACACAGACAATGACAGCTCGGAGGAAGAAGAGGAAAATACTTACCGCTACAACCTCCGTAGCCAAATCCCATGTTACAGACCCGTAAATCGTCAGCAAAATGCCTCAAATCTCCCAGACCAAAACACTCAGCAACCAGTACCTGTCATGCCAGAGCAAAATCCTCAAAATCAGCAAAGGCTTCGAGCGACAGCTAGAGAGTTCTGCCCACCAGTAAGGCAGGAACCGGTCCCCGTTCAGCGGGATGCTGAGGAGCAAATGGATGGACCAGCTTTGCTGCAGGAAGAACGTCAAGGACAAGTGGAGGTGATGGACAGAGAACAGGAGGAACTGAGAAGGTCACAGCGGAGAGCAAGGCCAGTAGAGAGACTGACTTATGACGTCCTGGGACAGCCATCGTACCAGCCTTGGACTGCAGACGTAAGACCTGTCCTACTCCCTACCCCTGTGCCGCTAACTCAAAACTATATGCCATTCCACTACCTCACCCAACCTCAGTCCCATGGTTATAATTGGTACACTCTCATGCATTAAGTCACCCTAGAACATGAAATGTCGGGAGACATTTATTTGAAGTGGGGGAGAGTGTAGAGGGTTGGAAATAGTTAAGTTATGTAAGAGGTGAAAAAGACATTTGGATAAGAAAATTTAAAGAAAAACAGGCACCCCTACAATTTTATGTTATTCCTTAATTGTTTATTTTTCTACAATGCATTTGTAATCCACCTGGTTCCATTATAACTCATGTGAGTTGAGTGCAGTTCCACACGCCGACCAATAGATGGTGCATGTCGCACAGTGATAGAGAGTAGACTCACGCACTGGAGTACGAAGAATAAAACTCCTTGTGTGAAATAACGAAACGTGTTCTGCTGATTCTCTATCACAGGTTGGTAAATACTAATAATTCAAGAGTGCAATATAAACTGTAAGAGTCCTAGGATGTCCGAGATTATATTGTGATACGTGTGAGGCGAAAAGCGGGTTTGTAAGGGTATTTCTGTTAAAGTTGATGTGTTGTTGTATAAGCTAACCTGCTAATGTTAATGATCGAGTGTATGGGACGTACCACAACAGTGAAATCTGCCCACGTTAAAAACCATTTGCTTACTTTATTTAAAGACAGTTATGAAACGGTTTTCATACAGTACGACATTTACTGGTTTGATTTGTCACCAAGTGTGCATATTTCGGGTGTATTACCGAATACCAGGAATACTATTGTAAGTGTGTTAGGTACACAGTGGCCAGGTCAGTGAATTGTTAAGAATAACACCACATGCTGTACATTTATGACAGTGCTTAAAATGATTAATGTAAATGTAAGTTCATGGGTTATTGTTTAAAATATAATATTTGAACAAGTTAAAAGCTATATACATGGGAAGGAGATAAAACCAATAATTCATTTCATGTTAGAGTAATTTGTTAAGAATGTTAAGTATACAGTTAATGTCAAATCGGAAATTGTGATAAATGGACATGATTGTGTTTTGTTTAATGGTGATGTGATCAGACAAGAGAGAAACTATGGACTTTGATAGTAAATACTAGTCAGTTGATGTTGGTCATGTGAATGACTTGAAAGAAGAATAAAACTCCTTGTGTGAAATAACGAAACGTGTTCTGCTGATTCTCTATCACAGGTTGGAGAGTTAACTTCCACATGCATGTTTCCTCCTCCTGGGCCGCTACCCAGGGGAGCAACACCTTCATTCTAAGAAAAAAGTCCCATGCTGGTAAAAAACAATGAATGACTATTACGACCCCGTGTGGACTGGTGACACCACTATATCATAAAATAATAACAGCGGTAGAAGTGAAAAGTTTGATTGACAATAATTACATATTTTGACTGAGCAACTCCATACTCGGGGATGCAAACCCTAGTAACCTCAGCGAAGCACATTTAAAATCTTTGGCCAGACTGACGAACGGTTTGAGCGATATCTGAGGAACACACACAGACAGAGAGATCTTGCATTTATGTATAAATGGATGGTGATGTGATCAGAAATCCATGTGGGAAAGGGAGAGGCTCTGTATGCTGTCTTGTGATTTGTGTACACCAGGTCCAGCAAATATTCTCCTCTTGCTGGGAAGTCTACATGTTGGTGTACAGGTGCATCTCAATAAATTAGAATGTCATCGAAAAGTTGATTTATTTCAATAATTTTTTTTTTTTTTTTTTTCTCTCTCGGCGCCACATGAGTAGGCTGCCTTTTGCAACAGCGGCTCGATTCCGAGTTTTTTTTTTTTTTTTCCCTTCCTCTCTCTTTTGATCAGTCTTTTTTTTTTCACCCCACTTATATCACGGACACACAGATCGTCCCAAATGTCTCCTGAGCCGGTGGACGGAGCCACTGTTTATAGCAGGATACGATACAACAGGGAAGAGCTGCTAGCATTTAACCGCCACCCGGTCCCATTGGAAAAACTCGACATACCGAGAGAACTGAGGCGAAAGCGTCGCGGCTGCCGGGCTGGAGTAAGGCGGAGGACAAAAAATATAAGGTACAGACCCTCCCTTCCATCTGTTGTCATGGGAAATGTACGGTTGATACTGGGAAAGTTAGATGAGCTAGCGGCTATCTCCCGTTATGATAGCACTTACCGGGAGTGCTCTCTCCTTTTGTTTACTGAGACGTGGCTAACTGAACTAGCAGCAGATGCTAACATTGAGCTGGAGGGTTTTCACATGATACGAGCTGACCGAACACCGGACAGTGGCAAAGCTAGGGGCGGTGGAGTGATAATGTATGTTAACAACAACTGGTGCAGACCGGGACATATCACTGTTAAACAACGACACTGCAGCAAAGACATTGAGTTGCTAGCTGTTAGCATGAGGCCTACATATCTCCCGAGAGAACACTCACACGTGATCTGCATTGTTGTTTATGCAAATCCGACGGCGAACGCTGGGACAGCGCGTGACGTCATCCATTCAGTAACCAGCAGGCTGCAGACAGAACACCCAGATGCTCTTCTCCTCATCTCAGGCGATTTCAACCACGTTTCACTGTCTCTCATTCTACCCACGTTCACCCAGTATGTCACATGCCACACTAGAGACAATAAAACACTGGATTTATTCTACGCAAACACTAAGGAGGCATACACCTCATCACAACTCCCCCCACTCGGGAGATCGGATCACAACTTGGTTCATCTCCGGCCGGTGTACAAACCCCTAGTGCACAGACAACCTCCGGCCATGCACACTGTGGAGTTATGGTCTGAGGAGACAATGGACACTCTAAAGGACTGTTTTGAAGCCACCGCCTGGAAGCAGCTCTGCGATCCACATGGTGAGGACATCGATGGCCTCATTCACACCTTCACGGGCTACCTCAGCTTCTGTGTGGACAAATCCGTTCCCACCAAGACCATACGGCGTCACTCAAACAACAAACCCTGGATCAACCCTGAGATAAAAACACTTCTGAGAGAGAAGAAGAGGATCTTCAGGTCGGGGAACAGGGAGATGCTGAAGTCCGTACAGAGGGAGCTGAGGAGAAAGATCAGAGAAGGCAAGGACAGCTTCAGGAAGAAGATGGAGGACAAGCTGCAACAGAGCGACATCAGCAGGGTCTGGAGAAACCTCAAAACCATCTCGGGGCTCCAGAATACCTCCCCCCAAGCCACGGGGGGCAGGGAGTGGGCGAACAACCTGAATCTGTTTTTCAATAGATTTGACCAACCGCCCTCCCCCCTGTCTGCACAACAACCACTGCTGCCTCTAAGAAATCAAGTCCTGCTGCCCACTCCCCACTCCACCGACACCCCCCCCCACTCCCAACACACAGCCCCCCATCCTGACCCTGACCAAGACCCAGGTGAGGACGGAGCTGAGGAAGATCAAGGCGAGGAAGGCGTCGGGACCGGACGGCATCAGCGCAAAGCTCCTCAAGTCCTGTGCAGACCAGCTGTGTGGGATTGTGATGTATATCTTCAACATGAGCCTGAAACTGGGGAGGGTACCACAGCTGTGGAAAACATCTTGTGTGGTACCTGTACCAAAAACTTCCCACCCCAAAGACCTGAACGGCTACAGACCGGTGGCCTTGATGTCCCACTTGATGAAGACCCTGGAGAGACTGCTCCTTGCTCATCTTCGCCCCCTGGTGGAACCAGCGATGGATCCACTCCAGTTCGCCTACCAGCATGGCATTGGGGTGGAGGATGCGGTGATCTTCCTCCTTCACTGTTCTCTGTCCCACCTGGAGAAGCCCGGGAATATGGTGAGGATCATGTTCTTTGACTTCTCCAGTGCTTTCAACACCATCCAACCGATGATCCTGAAGGACAAGCTGCTGCGCGCAGGGGTGGACCAGCACCTGTCATCATGGATCCTGGACTACCTCACGAACCGGCCTCAGTTTGTGAGAACCCGGGACTGTGTTTCCGACACGATCATCAGTAGCACGGGGGCCCCCCAGGGAACGGTGCTGGCTCCCTTCCTGTTCACTCTTTATACTGCGGACTTCTCACACAACACAACACACTGCCATCTACAGAAGTTCTCTGATGACTCTGCGATCGTTGGTCTCATCTCCAACGGAGATGAAGCTGAGTACAGAGGGCTTATCCAGGACTTCGTGGACTGGTGCCATCGGAACTGCCTCCAGATCAACGCAAGGAAAACTAAGGAGCTGGTGGTGGACTGCCGCAGGCAAGGACAACCCCTCACAGCACCAGTAAATATACAGGGAACAGACATCGAGATGGTGACATCCTATAAGTACCTGGGTGTTCATCTGAACAATAAACTAGACTGGTCACACAATACTGACGCACTCTACAAGAAGGGACAGCGCAGGCTGTTCCTGCTGAGGAGACTCGGGTCTTTTGGTGTACAAGGGGCGCTGCTGAAGTCATTCTATGACACGGTGGTGGCATCAGCCATCACTTTTGGAGTGGTCTGCTGGGGCAGTGGCATTACTGCAGCCGATAGGAAGAGACTGAACAAACTGATTAAGAAAGCTAGCTCTGTCCTGGGGCAGCGCCTTGATCCGATGGAGGAGATGGGAGAGAGAAGGACGGTGGCTAAACTGTCATCTCTGCTGGAGTCCGAGTTCCACCCTATGCAGGACATACTGGATGCACTGAGGAGCTCATTTAGCAGCAGACTACATCATCCCAGGTGCACAACCGAGAGGTTTCGTAGGTCCTTCCTACCAACGGCTGTCAGACTGTACAACCTAAGCAGGGCTGCTCGCAGAGATAGCAAAAAGATGTAACAAACTAATAGTTTTTTGAATGCAAAAGATGTAATAGACTTACACAATGGTCCTCTTCGGCATACAACTAGGAACATACCGGTCGCTATGGAAGGTGAGAATATGTATGGGTACATAATCATACCATGTAGGATAACTAAGTAGACGGTTATGCTGTTTCATCCCATCTAGCAACAATGCTCTGCACTGTGTGTGTTTATATATTTACATATTTATTCCATCTAGCTACAATGCTCAGCACTGGGTGTGTTTATATTTATATATCTATATATTTATTCCATCTAGCTACAATGCTCCGCACTGTGTGTGTTTATATACTTGCATATTTATTCCACCTAGCTGCAATGCTCCGTACTGTGGGTGTTTATATATTCATATATTTATTCCATCCAGCTACAATGCTCTGCACTGTGTGTCTGTGTGTGTGTGTATATATATTTTATAGTAATATGTACATATGTATATTAGCTGCTCTTGCTTGCTTGTTTTTTTTTTTTTGTTTGTTTTGTTTTTTCTTGCCTTCTGATTGTTGCTCTGAGTGTTGCTATCCCTGTGCTGTTGCAATCCTGGAATTTCCCCGTTGTGGGACTAATAAAGGCTTATCTTATCTTATCTTATCTTATAATTCAAAAAGTGAAACTCGATTATAGATTCATTACACACAGAGTGATATATTTCAAGTGTTTCTTTCTTTTAATTGTGATGGTTATGGCTTGCAGCAAATGAAAACCCCAAATTCAGTTTCTCAAAAAATTAGAATGTTATAAAATTAATTAAAAAAAAGATTTTTAATAGAAATGTTGGCTGACTGAAAAGTATGTCCATGTACACACTCAATACTTGGTCGGGGCTCCTTTTGCATAATTACTGCATCAGTGCAGCATGGCATGGAGGCGATCAGCCTGTGTTACTGATGAGGTGTTATAGAAGCCCAGGTTGCTTTGATAGTGACCTTCAGCTCGTCTGCATTGTTGGGTCTGGTGTATTAAATCTTCCTCTTGACAATCCTCCATAGATTCTCGATGGGGTTTAGGTCGGGAGAGTTTGCTGGCTAATCAAACATGGTGATGCCATGGTCATTAATCCAGGTATTTGTACTTTTGGCAGTGTGGGCAGGTGCCATGTCCTGCTGGAAAATGAAATCAGCATCTCCATAAAGCTTGTCAGCAGAGGGAAGCATGAGGTGCTCTAAAATTTCCTGCTAGATGGCTGCACTGACATTGGACTTGATTAAACACAGTGGAAAAACACCAGCAGATGACATAGCTCCACATATCATCATTAACTGTGGAAACTTCACACTGGACCTCAAGCAACTTGGATTCTGTGCCTGGTCACTCTTCCTCCAGACTCTGGGACCTTGATTTCCAAGTGACAGGGCTTGGCACCTGATTTGGGGAGCCATGTCATCTGCTGGTGTTAGTCCACTGTGTTTTATTAAGTTCAAAGTCAATGCAGCTGTCTCTCAGGACATTTTAGAGTACTTCATGCTTCCCTCTGCTGACAAGCTTTATGGAGATGCTGATTTCATTTTCCATCAGGACTTGGCACCTGCCCACACTGCTGCCAAAAGTACCAAAGCCTGGTTTAATGACCATGGTATCACCATATTTTACTGGCCAGCAAACTCTCCCGACCTAAACCCCATAGAGAATGTATGAAGTATCGTCAGCAGGGAGATGAGAGACACCAGACCCAACAATGCAGATGAGCTGAAGGCCGCTATCAAAGAACCTGGGCCTTCATAACACCTCAGCAGTAACACAGGCTGATCACCTTCATGGCATACCACAGTGATGCAGTATTAATTCATGCAAAAAGAGCCCTGACCAAGTATTGACCGTGTGCATGGAAATACTTTTAGTCGGCCAACATTTCTATTAAAAAAATTAATTTTTTAAAATTAATCTTATGTAATATTCTAATTTTTTGAAAAACTGATTTTTGGGTTTTCATGAGCTGCAAGTCATAACCACCAAAATTAAAAGAAATAAACACTTGAAATATATCACTCTGTCTGTAATGAATCTATATAAAATGAGTTTCATTTTATGAATTGAATTACTGAAATAAATCAACTTTTCAATGAAATTCTAATTTAGTGAGATGCACCTGTAGATTTGGAAGGAGGGCCTTTAAATCTGCATGGTTGAAGTCTCCTGCTGTGATGAGGACTCCGTCTGGATGTGCTGTTTGTGTCTCATTGATGGCCTGATAGAGTTCTTTTAGTGCTTCACTTCTCTTGCTGATGCCGGTGGGCGGGGCATACATGGCAGCTAGTAGGAACGATGAAAATTCTCTCGGATTGTAAAAGGGTTTGCACTTGATGATCATAATCTCCACCAATGGAGAACAGTGCTTGTGTTCAACAGTTGCATCACAACACCTAGCATCACTGATGTAAACACAGAAACACAGACGCTACCCCTGTACGTCTTCCCTCCTTCCATGAACACTCTGTCACTATGGTAGCATGTCAGCCCAGCTAACTGAATGGCAGCGTCTGGTATATTTTCATTTAATCACGTTTCCATAAAGATAAAAACACAGCAGTTCCGCGCATCACGTTATGTAGTTTGCAGGAGCTATATGTGGTCTATAGGGATATGAAAGTGTTTGCCCCCTTCCTGATTTCTCTTTTTTTTTTTGAATGTTTGTTGAACTTAAATGTTTCAGATCATCAAACAAATATCAGACAAAGATAACACAAGTAAACACAAAATGCAGTTTTTAAATGAAGGTGTTTATTATTAAAGGTAAAAAAAATAAAATAAATCCAAACCTACATGGCCCTGTATGGAAAAAGTGATTGCCCCACTGCTAAAACATAAATGAAATGTAGTTTATAACATCTTTGGAAAGCTGAGCTCAATTTCTCAAGTCACAACCAGGCCTGATTACTGCCACACCTGCTCTCAATCAAGAAATTACTTAAATAGGACCTGCCTGACAAAGTGAAGTAGACCAAAAGTCCTCAAATGGTAGAGATACAGTAATGCTGCGATCCACATAAATTCAGGAACAAATGAGAAACAAAGTAATTGAGATCTATCAGTCTGGAAACTGTTATAAAGCCATTTCTAAAGCTTTGGGACTCCAGCAAACCACAGTGAGAGCCATTATCCACAAATGGTGAAAGCATGGAACAGTGGTGAACCTTCCCAGGAGTGGCCAGCCGACCAAAATTACCCCAAGAGTGCAGCGACGACTCATCCAAGAGGTCACAAAAGATCCCACAACATCATCCAAAGAACTGCATGCCTCACTTGCCTCAGTTAAGGTAAGTGTTCATGACTCCACCATAAGAAAGAGACTGGGCAAAAATGGCCTGTATGGCCAAGTTCCAAGACGAAAACCATTGCTGAGCAAAGAGAGTATCAAGGCTTGACTCAGTTTTGCCAGAAAACATCTTGATGTTTTGAACATCTTGATCCCCAAGACCTTTGGGAAAATACTCTGTGGGCTGACGAGACAAAAGTTGAACTTTTTGGAAGGTGTGTATCCCATTACATCCAGCGTAAAAGTAACACAGCATTTCAGAAAAGGAACATCATACCAACAATAAAATATGGTGATGGTAGTGTGATGGTCTGGGGCTGTTTTGCTGTTTCAGGACCTGGAAGACTTGCTGTGGTAAATGGAACCATGAATTCTGCTGTCTACCAAAAAATCTTGAAGGAGAATGTCCAACTATCTGTTCATGACCTCAAGCTGAAGTGAACTTAGGTTCTGCAACAGGACAATGATCCAAAACACACCAGCAGGTCCACTTCTGAATGGCTTAAGAAACACAAAATGAAGACTTTGGAGTGGCCTAGTCAAAGTCCTGACCTGAATCCGATTGAGATGCTGTGGCATGACCTTAAAAAGGCGGTTCATGCTGGAAAACCCTCCAGTGTGGCTGAATTACAACAATTCTGCAAAGTTGAATGGGCCAAAATTCCCCCACAGTGCCGTAAAAGACTCATTGCCAGTTATCATAAATGCTTGATTGCAGTTGTTGCTGCTAAGGGTGGCCCAACCAGTTATTAGGTTTGGGGGGCAATCACTTTTTCCACACAGGGCCATGTAGGTTTGGATTTTGTTTTTCCCCTTAATAATAAACACCTTCGTTTTAAAGCTTCATTTTGTGTTTACTTGTGTTATCTTTGTCTAATATTTAAATTTGTTTGATCTGAAAAATTTAAGTGTGATAAACATACAAAAAAATAGAAATCGGTAAGGGGGCAAACAATTTTTCACACCACTTTATTTTGTTGTCTAGTGAGTGTACGTTGGCCAGAATGCGGGAAGGAATCAGGAGTTTGTGTGGGCTAGCGGTTAGCTTCATTCGGATACCTCCACGTTTACCTCTCTTTTGTCGCCGCTCACACAGTCTATGGCGTCCCCATTTGGGATGAGACACAGCAGTTGAGTCCAGGGGTGTGGAGGTGTGGTGGAGAAGACCAAGGCCATGGAGATCCTCTGTAATGCTCTGATCCAGGATGTAATGTTTGGTCATATTCCTTATCTCCAGAAGGCTGTGGCGACTGTAGCTTCATTTATGTACATTAAACACATGGATATACACTTTGGTGTAATTTAAGCAACACTAAATGGCACACAGCATGGAGAGAAAAGGGGCCGCTGCGTGTTCATGTGCCACCTAGCAATCACTCAGCAATGGCATGTGATGATTCTGACAATTGAGCTCCAAGAGCGAAACAACTACTGCATAGTACATTGCTTGTTTGACTGGACAACAGCTGCCACTGCTTTATGAAAATGATCTTTTTTTGTTTGTTTGTTTTTTAAAGAATTGACTGGAGCTCCGCACAATTGTCACACACTCACAAGTGGAGAGCGAAGCCACAGCGAGTTTCTCACAGCTTCAATTGTTTGCCACATAAGTTATGAACCCTGTTTAAATTACGAGACCACGGGGTCCTAAAAACATTTGCAGTAATACCGTATATTGCAGTGTTGCACTATCCACCATAACCGCAGGGGAAATTCCTCTACTGTGACAGCCCTAGCCACCCCTAACCAATGCTCACAATCAAACGGTTGCAGTGGGCCCAGAAATACATGAAGACTAATTTTCAAACAATCTTGTTTACTGATGAGTGCCACGCAACCCTGGATGGTCCAGATGGATGGAGTAGTGGATGGCCACCATGTCCCAACAAAGCTGCAACATCAGCAAGAAGGTGGCGGATGGTGTGTTTCTAATAAGTGACTTTCACATCTCGGCTTGCGCAAAGCATCATGGGAACGTGGCTACCAAACATGCTCTATCGATACATTTAATTTATGGAAAGTTCCTGATCTATGAGCATATTGTATGCATCGGGGTCTTCCCAGTTGTACCCGCAAACGCAAGGATGAACTAGTTGCGCTTGCATTCGCAGCCACGTTGCAGAAATTAGCCAAAACGGCCCCCCTGTATGTACGCTGACATAGCAGATTTTTTGTTGTTAGAAAAATTCCATATTATATACATTATTATTGTTATTAATAATGTATTATTATTATTGAGAAGTATCATGCCTCTCCTATACCATGTTTAATGTTTATATGTGCAGTCCATGTAGGATAAGTTCATATATTCTTGGCATGTTTCTGTGAGCAATTAATGGCCTTCAGAGAATTCAGACTGAGGGTCAGTACATGCGTAAAGGATGGTCTAAGCTACATTGATAATCTCTTTGACATGCCCTGCTTTACTTTGGGTCACAGGAATGCACAGGAACTCCTAGCTTGTGTAGATTAGGTTTATGGACACCCTGTCTCCAAAATGTCTGTGACGTTTCTTCATTTGCTCATCACCCAGGATAAGTTCTATGTCATACTGACCTGCTTATCAGGACTGTTTTTCTCTCTCCCTTCCTCCTCATACCCATCTCCTCCCCCTCCTTTCTTTTACCCATAAATACCAAACCTAAAGAGTGTACCTTCAGAGATTCTGTGTGTGCAGAAGGCCATGCTTTATAATCTCTCCCTCAAAAATGGCCATTTGAGGTTAAATTTGAACTGTAACTTTTCTTTTATTTCTTTTTATAATAAATGTACCTACATGCAATATTCCGCTTGATCTTTGACTTTGAATAATTTAAGCTCAGAATTACTCTAACATTTTGGTGCTCCTAACAGTAGATCCACATATCTCCGTCTTTCCACATATCTCCGTCTTTCCGCCTCTGCCAGATTTCAGCAAGTGCACAGCTGACGAAAGACCTTCCCAGGCTGGATACAAGGCTCAGTGTTACTGCAGTGAAGGCATTTCGAACCGGGGCACTGGAACTGACTGGGATCTGAGACAGTCAAAGATCAAGCGGAATATTGCATTTAGGAACATTTATTATAAAAAGAATGATGAATCTGAGAATCCTACAGGCAGCTTGGATGTAAGTACATTTGTTGTTGAGTTTATGGACATTGGGTTCGAGTCCCAGTGAGTTAAATACGTGTATGATGTTATATGGGTTTGGCCCGGACTACTTTGACACCGCAAAGCCTGGTTAAGTTTCTCATTGCAACTAAGTATTCGTTGCTCTGGAAACTTTGTGTCAGCAACGGTGAAGGTTCGGAAGTTGCGCGCAAGTAATTGTTCAGGGAAAATTCATGCCTCTGCAGTTGTTTTATTGCTCAATACCGGGCGAGAACAGGATTTGTTGAAATCACTGGTTTCCCCACTATGGTGGGCTCTTGGCATACCGTGGGAGATCACGTGACCGCTGAAGCTATAATTGTTAGGAAAAATTCATGCCTCACTGCAGCTGCTTTATTGCTCAGTACTGGGGACGGGAGCAGGATTTGTTGAAATCGCTAGTTCCCCGCTACGGTGGGCTCTCAGCATACCGTGGGAGGTCACGTGACTGCTGAAAAATATTGGTAGATTTTTATTTTTTAAAGTTTTGTTGTAGTGCTGGATAAAAGTTACTGCAGTTGGTCTGTTTTTGTTTCTGTGTCTCGTGAAATCTGCTCTGGTGTGAGAGAGACGGAGTTCTCCGCGTAGGTGGAAGGTGCAGGTTGCACAGAGCTGTAAAATTATTGTCTGTCATTTTTTTCTGGTATTTGTAGAGCATAAAAGAGTTGGTTAATTACTTATCCTTTTGGGAAATGATTAAAATTGTGGATGTTTGCAAATTATACTTTTGGGTGAGAAATTCTATTGTGTTTTCATTGCAGTAGAAAAAAAAGTTGACATGAGAACTTTGGGTTGCCAGATTTGTTTTTCCAAGTATTTTGGGCTGCCATTTCAAGCTTGTTTTAAGGCTATCATTCTGTTGCTCTATGTAAACAGCTGCCCGGAAGTAACCTTGGAGAGATAATAGGACTGCGCTGTGTGTGTGTATGTATGGTGTATGTGTGGGCCCTTGTGTTTAACAGTGAGTGAGTGAGAAGAAGAGAAAGAGGAGTGAAAGAGAAAAAAATCTATATACGGGTATTTTTGCAAAGCTTTGGGGTTCTTACAATTTCCTTTTTTGGGATTTTCCTTTTTCAATCTCAGTTTTGCGGGTTTTGACTGTAATGTTGTGTATGTGGTAAACTATTTACATATTTTTAAAGCCAGTATATTCATTTTCTCCAGTTTTTCTTTGGAAAATGAAAAACATTGAGCTATTTTTATTCAATTTTTTGACGTACAGTATCAGTGATTTTTATTGACTCAATTGCCTTATCTCTCTGACTGAAGCATAACAGTGAACTTTACAGGGGAAAAGGACGCTGGACTAACTATCTCAAAGGAGTTTTCCTTCCCTCTGTTCCCTGCTCTCGCCAAACAACCAGCCTCTGGGACCAAGCAAAACAATGTCGCCTTGCCACTGTCCGTGCCCCTCTCGTCTACACCAAAGATGGCTAAACCATTAAGTTAAGTACAATTGCATGCATGTTCATCAATGCTACCAGCGTGACAATGATGAAATTAACTGAACATTACAATATCATGCTATCACTTAATATTGCCTAATCACTGAAGGCTTTATGTACACCTTATATTGCATGATTCAAAGCATAGAAGAGGTTGATAATTACTATGTTTGTGTATATGATTTGCCATAGACAACTGACTATCAAACAGAGGTCTTGGTAATTCCATGTCATATTGTTGCTCTGTTTCAATAATACTAAACTCACTTTTCAATAAATGACTGTGTGCTTATTTACATTTTGATCCTTTCACTGTCCATGTAAAATAAAAAGGGGTGGGGGGGGGGGAGAAGAAGGCTGAAGGTCTGAAGGATTGCAGGCTTTAGAGAAAAAAACCCAACAGATTGGAGTAGCAACCATTCTGACCTTGCATGTCCAGGCTCAGAGTGTCGTCTTTCCCCCCCCCCCCCCCCTGTGCAATAAAATCCTGAACACAGAGTGTTGCTCTATGACCTCTGCCACTCAAGGAAAGAGATTAGGCCTGCACTTTGCAGTTACTCACGTGTGTAACTACACATTTTAATCTTTTAAGTCACAGCCACAATTGCTAATTCTAAATGCTGCATTGATTTAAGGCTTCTAATATATGACACTGTTTTGTTTAAACATAATCTTAAAGTAGTGCTGACCCATGTCAATGGGTAAAACATTTACTGATTCACTGAATATTTAGCAAATACTTGTTGTGAATAGCAAAATCACATTATTCAAATTGTGGAAGCTTTAGGTATAATTTAAAGGGTTGTTTTTTTCAGTTATTCTCCATTTCTGTTCATGTTTTTGTTTTTCAACAGGAAAAGTTAAGCATTCACAAAATCTTTAGCTTTCACCAGGATGTAGATTTACCAAATCAACAAGGTGAAAAGAAAGGAATCATAACATCACTGTTAGCTTTCAATTTAATAAATCCTTGGTAACATATGCAATATGTAACAAAATAATAAAATCAATAATTCATTTGTGTTTCTTAACAATAAATGTTATAATAAACAGCGGGATAAACAATGTTAAACATTTAAGGGATGCAAACTAATGATGATAACTGTAACACTAGCAAAATCAATTTATGGGTGATAAAATTTGCACTCCTGTTGATATAAATCCTGACATGCTGACTGGGGTAGCCTTAAGGCTTCCCCCAAAATTTTTTACAGGATGACACCGAGATTTGGTCTTTGTGGGAGATGTGAGGAGGCCGGACAGTGTGTGACAGGCATGGTCATGGCTCACTGGCTGGGGCACAGCGGTGGCGTGACAGGGGGAAGAACCTCATGGAGGATCTCACAGTTGACAAGCATTGCCGAAGCTAAGTAGAACAAATGACAATGACATAACACATATCAATTTAAATGACTTTGACTTTAAAAATGTAGTGTTTATATGACTTCACACTGCAGGATACATCTGACACATTGCAATCTCACACCTTGCAATGATGCCACTCACCACATAATGGTGTGACAGTATCACATTTCACAAATGTGACAGTAATAAGGAATACTTGTGTTGTATGACGATGACTGCTACAGACCTGGCCTGTGCTCCCGGTGCTTGGCCTTGGCTGAGCCGGGTCTCGGGACTACAGTCCACACCATAATTTACCAAGGAATATATAAAATAAGGCATTCCTTGTACAAAATTAAGCCAAATTCTAATTAGGCAATATGTCCACCTTTCCATTGACTGAAGGAGTGTGACACAACCTTTCACAAGGATTCACTTACACAAATTCAACCTGTCTGTGTTCAACTGGACAGACAGATGTGGTCTTAGTGACTAACTCAGAATGGTTGCTATAAATGCTAAATCACATCAAATCTGTACAGACAGCTATATTACGTTTTCCTAAATGGAATTTGTAAATTAGGTCAAGAGATGACACAAAAGAAGCCATGACTATTGAAACCTCATTCTGAAGGAGCTACACTCCTCACAAATTTTCATCTAAATTAACTGTGTGTAACACATAAAAAGTGGTAACACATTTCCTTCTAGTAAAAAGACACTACCCATCAAGCAAATACCCTGTAACTTTGATGCATGTGTGTCCCCATGCATCGGGGGCGGGGGGGGGGGGGGGGTACCACAGAAATTAATTAGCAAAAAATAATTAGCAAAATTCTCAGAAAAATAGATAATACATAACAATTATCAATAAATGATCAATACTGTAGAGAAAAATATAGATGAAACCACTTGGTAATGAAATCACAACATTCAATAGGAGAAGTTAAATTTACATCAGTAGATTTTCAGGCATTTAAGAAAATCATGTGCTGAAACATATTTGCAGATTATTGTAAAAAGAAATATCATGTTTATAAGAAATAAGGTACACTGATAAGGAAGAAGAAAACCATGCAAATTTATGAGAAAAGTTCCAAATGTCTAAGGAAAGTCTAATTTATGCTGAATTTAGGCTTACTGTGGGACTCAATTTAGAATCTACTACAAAGACAACACAGATTCTTACTCAATTAAGAGAACAATGCTTTAGGGAGCCCAAAGCAAAATAATTTGATCTTCCCAACATAAACTTAGTCTTTTCAAAACCTTTGCATGGATCTCATTGAGCTAAATAAGAGTGAAGGTAAAAATGTTTAGAAATTATTGACATACTTATTGAATATACAAAGGCTTTCCCCTGCACTAATCTGAATACTACTATGGCAGCACTGAAACAATATCAATGTTTTAAAAAATAGCTGAAATGATTTACTTAGATTATGGAAAACATTTAATGGAATACACTTTGTAAATCAAATCATGTCACATTTAGGTACAGTACCCAAATTATTAGTACCAAACATTTACCTAGGAAACCATTTAGCTTACCATCAACAATCTACAGGATTAGTATAATACACAAGAAAAATAGGGAAATTGTTTATGGCAAACCCTATTATTGAAGCCATTTAACTTAGGTGATGAGGATGGGTTTCTGGGTGATTACATGGAAGGAATGACAACTGACAGCGATGTTATCCATACTGCCCTTCTCAGGAGGGACCATGTGATGAAGGAACTGTGGGAGGTGCACAAAATCTTTTGGGCGAACCAGGGGATCTGGTCATCACAGGAAACTGGACCAAAACTTCCTGGCAAGGACAGCACAAAGGTTATCCTGCTGACCTAAACAGCTGCGGAAAATGAAGGATGTGGCACTTGGGTGTATCTAACGTTATACCCCACTTGAAACCCTCAGCAAGAGACTGTTTATATACATTGCATACTTATTTAAAAAAAAACAAAAAAAAAACAATAAATGACTGTTTAACTGTTTCTCTATGCAAGTGTCAGCTGATGGCGCTGGCGTCCAGCAATGACCTTTGCTATAGAAAAACAGGCTGTTTGTTTATCATGACAGGGAAAAAATACAAGGGAAAGAAAAGTGCGGTTAGTGTTGTTGCCTTATCATTCTCATCATCCTCGTAGTAATACTTAATATTGGTTATCAAGTTGTTCCATTGCCTATACACTGTAGAGAATTGTTATGTTTACTCCTTAATAACACTAAGAGTTGGACAAATTATCTTTTATTGCTAAAATGATGCAGCTACTACAGGCTGTTTGGTTTCTTAAGAGAGGCTATGTACAGAAATAACATAGCAAACTTCACTTTGAATCATACGGCACAACACATCACTCCAGGGAACTCCTCTTTTTGAAGTGGTGATGTCCCTTTCCAGCAGCTTAACACTCTCTAAGCATGTAACGGCTTACAGTGCGTCTCTCCCCTGTACTGCTACCCTGCTTGACCAACGAAGCGAGCAAGTGTTATACCAAGGATCTACATTGTCAAAGGTCATTGAGTCATTGGGCGTATTCGCACCTGGCCAGGACACTGGGCAGGTTTGTGTACCCCGTTTTGGCAACTGACCGTACCCTCGTCATGTCGGCAGGGCAGGTGGGCAGGGTGAAGAGAGATGCTTTCCTACCACATGATACCATTTTTGGAGCATGAATACGATTTCAGATGGAAAGTACAGGAGTGAGGTTTTTTGTTCACTGTTTCTTTGAGTGAGAGTGGATGCGAATACCTTAGGGATTAAAACACTTAATTATAGGCTACAATTATTTATAAAATTATAACAAAGGATAGAATGGTTCTTGATTGACTAATTGCCACCCGTAGGGTTGTGTGCCCTATTATAGGAGGTTATTGTTGTACTTCTATCCATGAAAATGATGCAAATGGTCATATTAATACTTCGGATACACATAACTTCATTGCTTTGCAGGCAATGATAACAAAACTGATTAAGTTAGTGTTTCTCTTCATGGAGAATGTCACGCCGCGCCATTCATCAGCGGCGCCACCTGCTCACGCACCTGACAATCATCAGCGGCGAGGGATAAAGGCCGTCTCGCCCGGAGGCTCGGCCTGAAGCCGTCAGACTTCGTCCCTCACCGTTGTGAGCTACTTCTCTTCAGCAACGTTATTTGGGTAAGAACCCTTACCTCTCTTTCCCAGTCTGCTCCCCTGTGCACAGGTGGATTCCCCGGCGGCGGACATCTCCACTCCATCGCCCAATCCTCGCTGCTGTACGGAGCTCTCCAGGTGGCTGTCTTCCGGGCTTCGCCCCCTTGTTGTGCCAGCTATCCTGACAAACCAAGTAAGTCCTTCTCTTGCCATAAATCCCTCCTGTGTTGGTGTATGCCCGTCACCCTCTCCCTGTGCTCTCTCCATAGGGTTGCTCGGCTGAACGGTCACCTGCCTCTGTGCCTGAAGCAGACGCCATCACCAACACATTTACATCCCGCAGACACGCACTCATTCACTCCTGCTGTTAATAAACTCTTTGAACTACTCTAAGCCTGTGTGTGTGCGTCTCCTGAGCCGTGCATTATGTCAGAGAAGTCTCATCATGAACTTGGTAATGATTTTTATAACTTTGGACTTTTCTTGTGTGAGTCCTTAATATGATGATGAGGCTAGTTATTGTAAGCTTAGCAATATGTCTTCATACAACTGCTGCAGATGATGAGGATGTGAAAGGGGTAATACTAACCTAAGGAGCTTGAAGGTTGCAATATAATTTAAGGCTGTTTTGAGTATCTTCATATTACTTTCTATGTTCTTATTTAATACAGTCTAAGATTAATATTGATCATATTGCACATGTTCACTCTTAATGACATGTTCTACACGTTTTTAACCTGCAAAGACACATAACATGTAAATTCTTATACATATATCCTTATATTATTTCATTCACTTTATTTTGCTATCACTTTGATTATTTTTCTTTTAATCCTGATGCTTTATTGAACATCAAGGGGGGAATATGATAGAAAAATTCCATATTATACACATTATTATTGTTATTAATAAAGTATTATTATTATTGATGTATTAGTGATGTATTATTATTAATTATTGATTATTATTAATGTATTATTATTATTATTATTGAGAAGTATCATGCCTTTCCTATGCCATGTTTAATGTTTATATGTGCATTCCATGTAGGATAAGTTCATATATTCTTGGCATGTTTCTGTGAGCAATTATTGGCCTTCAGAGAATTCAGACTGAGGGTCAGTACATGCATTAAGGATGATCTAAGCTACATTGATAATCTCTTTGACATGCCCTGCTTTACTTTGGGTCACAGGAATGCACAGGAACTCCTAGCTTGTGTAGATTAGGTTTATGGACACCCTGTCTCCGAAATGTCTGTGACGTTTCTTCATTTGCTCATCACCCAGGATAAGCTCTATGTCATACTGACCTTCTCCCATATCTCTTGGATGAGCTTGTGCAGGCAGTTGGTCAGCTGAACACCACCAAATTTCCACACTTCTGCTGGAATTCCATCCCTTCCTGGAGCTTTACCATCCTGTGTTGTCCTGATAGCTGCCATTAGTTCATCAAAATTTGGTGGTTCATCCAGACTTGATACAGCGGGTCGCTGCACTAGAGCTTCTTTAGCCTCTTCAGTGAGATCTCCAGGGTTGTTTAGTAGTTGGTCAAAGTGGTCTGCAAATCTGTCCAGGATCTTGTCTTTCTCCTGCAGAACCGTTTCACCATCCATAGCCTTTAGTTGGATCAATCCTCTTGGTTTAGGGCCATAGATTTATCTCAAACCTGTGAAGAATGTTTTCATGTCCTTCCTGTCTGCTGCAGTTTGAAGTTTCTCCGCTTTTTCATCCCACCAGTTGGACTTCATCTCTCTGGTGTACTTCTGTAGCTCACTTTAAGCCTTTGAGTATTTCTTCTTCTTCGACCTTGTGTTACACTGTAGGTTTTCCTGCCTGGCTGTATTCCTCACTTCTAGTAGTTTCTTCAGGTGTTCATCATGCTCATCAAACCAATCTTGATGTTTCCTCTCAGGGTAGCCTAATACATCACTTGCAGTCTGATGCACCGTATCCTTCAGTGTTGCCTATTTCTCTTCTATGTCATTCTCTGAGTTGTTGCTGTCCCAGTCTTTCAAATTTTCATCCATTTCCTGTGTAAGTTCTTCCTGCTTCTTTTGGCCTTTCAGTGCACTAGTGTTTAGCTTCCGTGGTGGCTTCGCACCCGTCCTGCAGTGCTGTTTTCATCTGCAAATCCTTAATCTAGATCTCAGCACAACATGATCAGTACCACAGTCCATGCCTCTCATTGCTCTGGTGTCCAATACATCCCTTATGTCTCTCTGCCTGACTATGATGTAGTCTAATAAGTGGCAGTGCTTGGATCTTGTGTGCATCCATGTCTTCTTGTGTGTGTCCTTGTGCTTAAATAGAGTGTTGGTTATCACAAGGTTGTACCCTGAACATAGTGCAAGTAGAAGTTCTCCATTAGCATTGCACTTGCCTACTCCATGACTGCCTAGCACTCCTTTCCATTTCTCAGTGTCCGAACCAACTCTGGCATTAAAATCTCCAACGAGTATCAGCCTGTCATCAGTCAGTACACGCCTGATAGTCTCATGTAAATCACTGTAGAACTCTTCCTTCACCTCCTCTGTGTTGGTCATTGTTGGGGCATATACACTGATGAGTGTGGCATACATCTTCTGCTGTAGTGGGAGTGTTATAGTCATTATCCTGTCATTGATTGGCACCGGTTCCTCATCGAGCATTGCTGCTATCTCCTTTCTAACTGCAAAGCCCACTCCCGCTTCTCTCCTTTCTTGAGTTGATCTCCCACTCCAAAAGAAGATGTACCCATGGTCTTCCAAGCTGTCATATCCAGGCAATCTTGTTTCACTAAGTGCAGCTATGTCTACATTGTACCTGTTCATTTCCAGGGCCACAAGCGCGGTCTGTCTTTCTGGGCGCTGTGATGTTGTCCAACAGAGTGTGTACATTCCATTCTGCTACACACAAGGCTGCTGTTTTCCTCTTCTTTTGTCTTCCTGCTCCTAGCTTACTTTTCACTGCCTGTTGGAGTGTGAACAGATCAGTACAGACCTTGTAAGCCCGGGCGACGTCCGAGCCGGTATGAGTTGCTTTCTGATTGACCATTTCATGAAACTGCTTGCAAAGTATTTGAGTACTGCTAGCTTTTGCTGGACTAGCAGCACATTCTTGGCAGATGATATTATCAGCGGCAAGGACAAGCCAAGACAAATTGACTCCAGTATTTTTTCAGTGACTGACCAGATGATAGGTTTGTTTATCTCTGCTCTTTGTGTAGTGCATGTCACAATGCACCAACTGGCACAGTCCACCACAGACCTTGTGACAGATGTGTTTATCTGCCAGGATGTCCAGTCTCACCCTGTGTAGCTGGGAGTGGTCCACCACAGACCTGTGGCAGATGTTTTTAGTTCTGCCAGGATGCCCTGTTTCACCCTCCATGCCCTTGGAAGGGCGGGGATGCCGGTTGAGTCGCCAACGGCCCGACCCATGAGACAGGTAGTACCGGTTTTCATGGTTATCCGGGAGCAAGCAAGCCAATGTCTGACCTGCATGCCAATCTTCATCATGCCTGAACTGCACGTGCCTCATAATGATGTTTTCAGGGGTGCGAAAGTAGCCTGACATGAGCCTCACGACGTCTCCAAATGTGTCACCTCCTTCTAGCGTGCTCAGGATACTCTGGCCGTCCATACCGAGGTTGTGGACCAGAATAGCCCTCGTGTGTAATTTGTCAAAGTCGCCGAGGTCCAGCACTGTGAGATAATTCTCGAAGGTTGCATACCATCTGGCCCATGGGACCAGCGGCTCACCCGGAGCCTCCATAAAAGCGGTTGAAAAGCTGGCCCAGTCCAGATGAAGTGGGCCGCAACCAGCACAAGAGTACGCCACCATGGGGGGCACTCCGTGCCAGTGTTTACAGTTCCTTGGACGAGGGACTCGAACAGCATGGATTAATACCCATGGGGGCGGATGGTTCCAGAGAGCAGGCGCAGCGAACCTCCAGTGGCCGACCGAGTACCACCATTGAGCCAGGCGCTGTCAGTGCCGCTCCGATGCAAAAAATGAAAATGACCGGGTCGAAAAGCGGTAGCTGCCCTCTCCATGCCGTATATCCTCGTCACCAAATGTTGCGTTTCTAATTAAGGAGGAGTCGAGGTGACGTGCTATAGTTTTATTAAGAACATGATACCAAGAACACAGGAGTCACCACATTTACCTAGGAGCCACAGCAAAGAGACAAGATGGCTCCCGCTGTGGCCTCTTATACCCCAGGTGACACCACCCCCCAGAGGTGGGGCATCACCCCTTTACCACAGGGCACCGCCATATATATATATATATATATATATATACACACACACCATATATATATATATATATATATATATATATATATATATATATATATATACATACATATATATATATATATATATATACATATATATATATATATATATATATATATATATATATATATATATACTGTATATATACTGTATATATACACACCGTATATATATATATATATATATATATATATATATATATATATATATATATATATATATATATATATATACACGTATATATACTGTATATATATATGTATATATGTATGTATGTACTGTATGTATGTGTGTGATATCCTGTCCAACAGCAGAGTCATGTTTTGGGCTGGAATCATGGGGAGAGCTGGTAGGCCCCATTACGGTCCCTGAAGGTGTGAATATGACCTCAGCAAAGTACATAGAGCTTCTGACTGACCACTTTATTCTATGGTACAAAAAGAAGAACCGCGCCTTGTGTAGCAAAATTATCTTCAGGCATGGCAATGTACCATCTCATGCTGCAAAGATTACCTCTGTCATTGGCTGCTATGGGCATAAAAGGAGAGAAACCCATGGTGTGGCCCCCATTCTCCCCTGACCTCAACCCTATAGAGAACCTTTGGAGCATCCTCAAGCAAAAGATATGTGAGCATGGGAGGCATTTCACATCAAAACAGCAGCTGTGGGAGGCTATTCTGACATCTTACAAAGAAATTCAAGTAGAAACTCTCCAAAAACTATCAAGTTGAATGGATACAAGAATTGTGAAGGTTATATCAAAAAAGGGGTCCTATGTTAACATGTAACTTGGCCTGTTAAGATGTTTTTGATTGAAATAACTTTATTTCAGTAAATATGACCTCCTATTGCTGCAAATTCAACAAATGACCATTTTCAGTTCTTTACAACCAATAAAATGTTTTGAAACTCTTGTGCATAATAATTTTGAACAGTGCATTTTGAGGTTTTTTTTTTTTTGTAAAATAGTTTTAATTGGGAGGTTTGTTCAATAAAATTTGAATTATGCTCTAACGGTTGATGACTTGAATATTATACTGACTGTCATTTGCATCGACTATTTAGGAAAATCAGAGACGATTATCATTTGTATATAATTTGGAACGTGGTGTATATAGTACTGCACAATGGACAAGCCTACCACGGAGGATAAGGAGCAACCGCAATAACCGCAGTGTATAACCCCATGAAAGGTTTATTATTTTATGCACTGAAGTAAAAAAAAACAGGCTTTTATTTTGATAACAGTGGTTTTGTTTTTGCTTCCTGTGCCTCCCTGTGGAATTGTCAGTAAGGCTACAGTGCTTAGCAGAGACAGTCGAGGTATGAACGCTAATGTTAATCGGTTTATGGACCTGTAATGAGGCACAAGCTCTTACGGTAGTCGTAGTTTGTGTTTTACTTAATGTGTACTGTACTAAAATAAGAAAATAAAACTGTAAACTTCATCAGCAGTCAAGACCATTGCCATCACATATTACGGGGATCCGTACACGTAATGTTCACTTTTTTTTGTGTATGGCTAAATCTCATTCACTTATGTGCCCCTATTGATTATTAAATAAATTGTTCAATGTTAAGTGTATTTTTATTGCCAACAGCATGTTTGCACCTGGTACTGTGGAAGCTTCCACAGCACCATGATCTGCCACCGCCAGCACCATGTGGGGTGCATTGTAGACGGACTCCAGCAGGCGGTTAGTGGCGGAAGTGTTAGGACAATTGCTAAATACAGCCATGACAGTGAGCGCTCAAAGGGCACAAAGCATGTCATTTCCTTCTGAGCGGAGTGTTGAAGATCCTGACAATTGTGCTCTGAGAGTGAAACAACTACTGGATAGTGCATTGTTTGTTTGAACGTGATTTTTCAGACAGCGACAAAAATCATGGCGACAAGAGCCATGCAGGGTCCTGTACGGAGGCTGTCCTGTTTAAATAAGCTGAATGTCGCTGCAGTCTCCAACCAGTCCACACATCCTGTAGTTGAAATACTGGAGTTACTGCCACTGCTTTATGAAAATGAACGAGTTCTTTTTTTGTTGTTGTTGTTATAGAATGAGCAATTCATGCCTGTAGGAAGACGGGAGTTCCACACAATTGTCACACACACACACACAAGTTGAGAGTGGAGCTGCAGCAAGTTTCTCACAGCTTCCATCATTTGCCACAAGTCATGAACTCTGTTTAAATTATGAGACCACAGGGTCCTAAAAACATTTGCAATAAGGCTGCGTGGCCACCAAATGCATTTTTTTGTCACCCGACCACCCTGAACGTCTTTTATTCAGCGTTAGTGCACTGCACTCTGGGAAAAAAAAAGTCTGTGTCCTGCATCGCAGCAACAGCTTATCACTCACAGCTCAGCGCTTCCACTTTTCCTATGGTCAGACTTTCTACTTATTTTGTAATAGCAGTCTCTAAATAACAATGGACAAGAAATATATTCTGGCACTGGTAGCAGCTCTGGATGCAAAATATGATGCACAAAACAGGAGTCCGAGTACAGACTGTCCCGGTGTCCTATGTCCCGCCCTTCCTTATTCTGATTGGCTGCTTAGAAAGGTCTGACATTGACAAGCTCAGCTGCAGTCTGAAAAAGTTAAAATTTTTTTCAACTCTGTGCACCGCAACAAAAAAGTGGCTACCGCCAAGAGTGTTTCAGTGCCAAGGGTGCTCAGCACTGTAAATGCTGGACTACGTAAAATGAATGAATGGAAAATAGTCGCCCACAGCTGAAAAAACAAAAACAAAACACATTTGGTGGACACACAGCCAAATACCACAGTGTTAAACTATCCACTATCACCACAAGGAAAATTCCTCTGCCGTGACAGCCCTATTCAGGTTTAAGCTTCTTTTGTTTGGATGAAATAGTCATTAAATTGTTCAAGCTGTAATGTAAATATAAATCATAAACTTATATAATCCTGCCCCCTATACAGCTAATTGGTAACATTTTGTACGTAAATATGACGCTTCTCCTCATATGTTATGAATATTTTTTTACAAACCTGGACATTTGGCTGCTGCTTACTGGACATTGCTCTGAGTTCACCACAGTCTCAGCAGGTGCTTACCTTTTGGCCAGGTAAGTGCACATAAAGCGAGTTGCTGACATAAAACAGTTCTTTTAATCTGTGTTTGACTAGTTTTGCCTGACGCCACGCCCCGGATGTGTGGCACAAAAAACTGAATTTAAAGAAGTGAATCTGAATGGAGAAAAGTGAAACTGAACTGTGAAAACAAATTAGGGAGCTGACTTTTTCAACAAAATGAAATGGAGGCTCGATTTTTTTGCAGTCCACATTCAAACCAATAGAGGGTATGCATAGGATGTCACCAAACGGAACTTGTCAGTTAAAAAACACTGGGTGGCAAAAATTATTGGCAGCATTAGGGTGTATGCAATAAAACACAAAAAATTCACACAATATTCAGTCACAGCAGTGCACAGAGTACCTGCTTGTGTTGTGGAGAGTTAATCTTATTCTCTCTTGATTTGTTGGCAAAAAATTAAATAATTAAGGGCTCTGAATCAGTTCTTCACTTACCATGTGCTTCTTGGTCCTGACCCACACATCACTACAGTCAAGTGAATGGTGTGGTATTAACATCTAAAGTTAAAAAAAAAGCACTCTGTGCACTGCTGTGATGAAATATTTTGTGATTTTTATGTTTTGCTGAATACAAAATAAAGCTGTCACATGTGATTGCCACTCAGTGCTGTGTTGCTATTGTAACTGTCCTATAAGTGCCACGAATTTTGTTCCAATGCATCCCCTCTATAGATTCAATTTCAAATTGGGTCATTCAGATTCAATTTTTAAAAACAAATATTCAAACTAATTCATTTTCAAATTCAGCTATTCAAATTCAAATAAAAACAATTCAAATTCAGTTCCTGCTGGCACAAGATTTATCCCATATACTTCTGCACCTTATGCCGAGCTCCCATGATGCCTTGCGTTAATTATGTGCGCAACTTCCCTACTAGTTGAGAACGTGGAGATGTCATGGAAATGGGACAAGTTTCCTTGTTAAAAAACATCAAAAATGTGGGAACACAGCCTTTTGCACCTCAAAAAGAGTAATATCATCCCACTTCTCAAGACTGTGGAGGGATGGATCTTAAAGTGGCCTGGCAGACAGTAGCTCCGTTAGTTAGCGCCGCTGTTAAGATGCTAACACTGTAAACAAAAGCTCTGAGATATACCAATGTCTCCACCGCAATAAAGTCAGTTGCATTTTGTTAAAAGATGTTGGACATCATCAAATTTACCTTAGAGCAGACGTAGAATCTCATCAGAGCCAAAAAGAACCACAACACAAATGCTTGGCTGTTTTAATGTCGGGGGAAATACAGACAACTGCAGCGGTTTCTTTTACCCAAAAAATTAAAATGCTCATGCTACTGTCATGCCCTGAATGCTTGTTTTTCACAAGTACAGACCTGTTCTGACAGTTGTTCAAAATGTTATTGATTTATATTTTGTAATAATTTAAAATTTAATGCATGCTGAAGCTGCTAATATCGAGTCCACATTGTTACAATGCAGTTCAATGAATGCAAAAAAAAATAAAAATTGATATCTTTCTTAAATCATTCAGCCTTAGGAAGGAAACTTAGTATTTTTATTTATTATTTTACTTCACGCAGCCTTGCATCTGATGACATGACACACACGTCAGATCTGTGACATTCATACAAATTAAAACATACAGTGGTGTGAAAAAGTGTTTGCCCCCTTTCTGATTTCTCATTTTTTTGTATGTTTGTCACACTTAAATGTTTCAGATCAATCAAATTTAAATATTAGACAAAGATAAGTAAACACAAAATGCAAGTTTTAAATGAAGGTGTTTATTATTAAGGGAAACAAAAATGCAAACCTACATGGCCCTCTGTGAAAAAGTGATTGCCCCCTAAACCTATTAATTGGTTGGGCCACCGTTAGCAGCAACAACTGCAGTCAAGCGTTTGCAATAACTGGCAATGAGTCTTACAGCTCTGTGGAGGAATTTTGACCCACTCATCTTTGGAGAATTGTTGTCAATCAGCCACTTTGGAAGATTTTCGAGTATGAAACATCTTTTTAACCTCATGCCACAGCATCCCAATTGGATTCAGGTCTGGACTTTGACTAGGCCACTCCAAAGTCTTCATTTTCTTTTTCTTTTTCCAGTGTATTTATTGAATTTTTTCAATAAATACAGCTCAGCACAACATCGATCTACATAAAATCAGAGATTGAAATAAAAAACGGGATATACTGCACAACCAGAAACTCATACATGTACACATATATACCTGCATTTGTACATTTGTACAGAGGAATGTGTCCACCACAGCACTACAAACAAGGTCGGGAAAAAAGGAAGTCATACTTAGTCCAAGTTAACGCTCCCAAGAATCGAAGCCACCGTAAGGTTAGAGAATTTGAGATATGGAGTCCATATTTTCATAAAATGTCCCTTTGTTGATTGAAGTAGACATGTTAAATATTCCAAAGGGAAACACTCCATGATAATTTTATGCCAGTTTGTTTTGTTGGCGGTTTGTCACATATCATGACAAAAAATATTCCTTCTTGCAGCATATGCAAGGATATTGTACAGTCTAGCAAAACTTCTAAAAAGTAAGTCCTGGTTTGGGTGTCCCAGTAGTAAAGAGCGAGGATCCATGTCTACATTCACACCAAATATCTGACTCATGTCTTGTACAACGTCCAGCCAGTATGCTTGGATTTTAGGACAAGACCAGACACTGAGTATAGGTACCAACTGAAATTTTACACTTCAGACACACGAGTGAAAGCTGGGGGTTCATATTAGATCTTTTACTGGGAGAGATTTGCAAGCGATGCAAAATTTTAAATTGCAATAATCTTGTATGTTTAACATCCTGCATAGTTGACACACTCAATACATCTGACTGACTTAAGGCATAACAGCGGGTTATAAAATTTTTTGGTTGGGCCAAAAAGAAGTAACCTCCCAAATGCAGACACTGTGGCATTTACATTGAAAGTGGTCTTTCTAGTTACGAAATCTCGGATCTGAAGGTATCTAAAAAAAAAAATTCTGTCTAGAAAGGCCAAATTTCTCCTGAAACTGTTCAAATAAAATAATAAAATAAAATAAATAAATAAAAATAAATAAATAAAAATGATAATGCTCCATCAAAAAGGTAATAAATTTCTTTAACCCTTTAACTGTCCACATATTATAACCACTGTCCATCATACCAGGAACAAAGTCAGGATAACCTTGAATGGGGATTAATAAAGTAGTTAAAGCCGATCTTCCCTCAAGTTTTCGTGTCATAAACCAGGCCTTTAGAGTGTTGCAAATTATGGGGTTATTATCACAGAGATTTCTAACTGACTTTAAATTCTTACAAGACAAAAAGCCCAACAGTGAACAGGAGGCCTGTGACTTTTAAAGACCCAACCAAACAGAAGTAGGATCATCTTTAACCAATTCTTCTATAAACCTTAGTTGAAATGCTATTTGATACCATTTAATGTTAGGAACATCCAAACCTCCCATTGAACTTGGAAGCTGTAATTTTAGCATTTTTAGCCTCGACTTCCTTTTATTCCAGATAAAATCACTCAACCAACCACTGAGTAACTTCAAAACCTTATTAGTTATAAATACTGGAATCATCTGTAGGGGGTACAGTAACCTGGGCAGGATATTCAATTTAATGATAGACACTCTGTCAAGTAATGATAGGGGAAGTGAACACCACCTGTTTGAATCCTTCTTTATAGTGTCTAGGAGAGGGCTAAAATTAGCTTTAAACATCTGATGGAACACAGGAGTAATCTGAATACCCAAGTACACAAAACCTAACATAGACCAGCAAAATGGAAATGATATGAGAGTTAATTCCATTTCTGAGGCTTCCCATGGGCATAGCTAAATTTTGTAACCAGAGAAAGACCCAAAATAATTGATATCGACCAGTCGCGGAACAGAGGTGGCAGGCTCCACTACATACAACAAAACATCATCCGCATAAAGGGAAATTTTATGTTGCGTCTCCCCTACATCTATACCCCTGACAGCTGGATCCTGTCTGATGGCTTCAGCCAAAGGTTCTACCACAAGGGCAAAAAAGGCAGGGCTTAGGGGGCAGCCTTGATGCGTTGAATGATAAATTGGGAAATTATCCAATCTATAACCATTTGTTATGACTGATGCCAAAGGTTTATTATACAAAAGTTTGATCCATTTGACAAAGTTATCCCCCAGATTAAATTTTTGTAATACTGTAAATAGATAAGGCCACTCGATTCGGTCAAAGGCTTTCTCTGCATCCACTGAGATGACTACAGTGTCATCATCTTGTGTTTGACAGAAATGAACAATATGTGAAAGCCTCCTGATGTTGTGACTAGAGCTTCTGCCTTTGATAAAAACCTGTCTGGTCCTCTTTAATAATTAAAGGCAGAACCTTCTCTAATCGCAGAGCCAGGATCTTAGATAACAGTTTAACATCTTGATTTAAAAGAGCAATAGATCTATATCCTGAGCAATCTTCAGGACACTTGCCTTTTTTAAGAATTAGGGAGATGTCAGCTTCCCTTAATGACTGAGGTAAGCTTCCAGAGGTAAAGGAGTGTTCTATAATCTCCAAAAATGGATCCACAAGTACATCCTGAAATTCTTTTTTAAAATTCACTGCTCAAGCCGTCTGGCCCCAGTGCTTTGCCTGATTGTAACCTGTTAATTGCTAATACAACCTCTTCTCTAGAGATGGGAGAATTTAAATCATGTCTCTGGGTATCAGAAATAGAGAGAGCAAGGCCGTCCAAGAAAGAGTCCATCTTATATGAGGCTCCTACTGTCTGGTCTGCTGTATATAACTGAATGTAGAACTGCCTAAAAGTATTATTATTTTTGTTATCAAAGTAACGCGTACCATTTAGACCTACAACTGAAGGGATCAGTTGGGAATCTGTCCTAATTTTTGTTAGACGAGATAAATACTGACTAGGTTTCTTTCCATATTCAAATCACCTCTGTTTTGACAAAAGACGAGCACGCTTAGCTTGTTGAGTTAATAATGCATCTAATGCAGCTTGTGTGGCACACTTTCTCTGCAGTAATATAGGATCTGATAATGATGATGAACCAAGTACTCTCTTATGCTACGCTTATGTTGCGTCACTTTTTTCCAATGTCTGATTTTTCCCCATATGGGGACTGCTTGGTTCCATTACTGTAATTTAACCTGTTTTCTAAATAGTTTTCATTTAAGTTCAGCTGTTTTTTGTTTTTTTTTAAGTCTTAATACTACTGTCAGTCATAAAAACACCACGGTGTGACATGCTTCATTCACTCACTTTAAAAGGATTCACTCATTAAACCAAGCAATTTATTAAGCTGATGAGAAACAACATCTGTATTTTTTATATATATCACATCTGGAACAATAATCACATTTTCATGCTGTTTTTCTTTCCTCTTTGTCTCTGAGGTCCATGGTGGTGAACCTGAGGGTCAGCAGTCAGAGCAGCTGTGAAAATAACAGGCTGGAAGCTAAATAAGAATATTACATCTTTACCATTTATACCAGAAACTGATACTGTATTTCAATAAATTGTTTAGAAAAACTTCATTTTTTGCAAGACCATTTAAGAAACTCAGTATTAGTTACATAAGTGTGAAAAATTCCAAACCGTTCTGATTTAATATTCATAATTATGTTTTTACTTTTGGAAATTTTGATATCTTTACCTAGTTGGTAGAGCATCCGTCCCACAACCAGGAGGTTGTGGGTTCAAATCCTGGCCGGGTCATACCAAAGACCATAAAAAAAAATGATACTTTCCACCTTGTAGCTTGGTGCCCAGCATAATAGAATGGGGCAAGAAAAGTTAACTGCCAGAGGATTGACCCCCCACTGTAGCTTTCACTACTTACAGTAGCTGTGTGGTCTAGGGTCAGAGAAATGGAGATAGGCGCCGCCCTATACACCACATGGTGTCCCACATGCTGTGGAAGGGAATTAACTGCTATTGCATGCCATCGTGTAACTATACATGCATTCAATTAATAATCTTTTACTCCAGCGTTTTTCTTTGTGCTCCTAATTTTATTTTTGTGCTTCTGCATTTTAATGCCTTGGCACAAAGGCAACGTAGGCATACAGTAATCACTTCATGTGTCTGTCAGCTTTTCAGCTCACCCACTCAAAATCAGCTGGAACTAAAGGCTTGTATCATTGTATCACCATATTTTCTCGACTTTTAGTTTCCCCACAATTTCCAGATAAGGCTTTATTTTCAAAATAAACACAAATTTAACTAACCTTTACCATTAATGCTGCTGCGAAAAGGTATTGTAATAAGTGGCAGTGTGACTTTTTTACAGCCCGCTCCCCCCATGCTACCATGCTGCTCAAGAGCTCTGAATAGGCCTGATCTACATCATTGCAAGTGTGATTCAAAAATAATGGTAACAATTTAAGACAAAGCTCATTGGTGACGAGTGCTATTTTTAGAACAGGCTCACGGGCAAATCGTGGTCCCTGCGGGCGACCTGTTGCCCTGCCCAGGTTTTCTTTAGCAGTTTCTTATGTGATTTTTAATGAGGGCATCTGTCGTTTTCCTTTATTTTTATCGACAATAGTTTGAATCCAATTATTACTTTTTTGGTGTACAGGGTCCTCAAACAGGTTTCTCCAGAATGTTTCCAGCTGTTTTTTTTTTTGTTTGTTTTTTCCCCAGGAGGTACCTCTACTTCTATGGTTTCTTCTGCAAGCCTCCTGTAGACTTGTTCCGGGTTTTCTGTGAATAGTTTATCAGTTTTGAGTTCTCTCTCTTTGTCCGTTTCTAATTTGAGCTGCTAGGGCCTGAACTTGTGCCTGGTGTGCTGCTATTTTTCCTGTAATTTGCTCTTTCCTAATGGTTTTTTTTGGGGGGGGAGGAGGGGGTGATTCTGTTGATTACTCTTAGTGCAGTTTTGGTTATGTATATAGTTAGTCATTTGAGAGATTTCAGCCCTAAATCGATTCATTTTTCCTTGAAGTTTCTTTTTCCAAATAGGTGTGGAGATTTTTGTTTTGGTTCAACATTCATTTTTTTCTTTACATTCTGGAGCTAGCTTGCTCTGCATATACCATGCTGCTCCGAAGTTTATGCAGTTCAGCTCTGTTAGATTGACCCCTAGAGGTACAAGTACAGTTAGGCCTCTGTTGACCTTTTGCAGTAATACTTTTGGGACTATAAGGCGCACCGGATTATAAGGCGCAAAATCAATGAACGGTCTATTTGATGGTCTATTTTCATACATAAGGCGCACCGGATTATAAGGCGCATTAAAGCGAGGTAGTCGGAGCCGGGAAAAAAAATTTTTTGGTGCATGGAAAGAAAATCCTATCTATAGTCACTATAGACACATATAGCGCGATTGTCTGCGAGCGTGAATGACCTGTCCCACGAGCAGGCGGAATGTTTTTAGTCCGTGGCTGTTTACATCGCCATATTGGCCAGGATACTCGCTTGGTACACGATACAGCTCGCTCTCCGGCGGCGGCCCTGATAAGTAAACATATGCCGGGACACTTGAATTCTTTCGTCCCAAAAATATCATTTTTGAATATATACTTACAGCTAAACGGGAGCAGTTTCGATGCCAAAATTTCACATACAAATCCTAATATACGTGTTCTATACACCATCGGCTTTTGGGTATTGACTACCTCGCGAGGTAGTCGGATCTGGGAAATTTTATTTTTTTTTTTGCGTGCATGGAAAGAAAATCCTATCTATAGTCATTATAGACACATACAGCGCGATTGTCTGCAAGTGTGAATGACCTGTTCCACGAGCAAATGTACGTTTTTTGGTCCGTGGCTGTTTACATCGCCATATTGGCCAGGGTACTCGCTCGGTACTCGATACGGCTTGCTCTCCGGCGGCAGCCCCGAGAAGTAAACAATGCAAACAAATTCTGGGACGCTTGAATTTTTTCGTCCCGGAAATATCATTTTTGAATATTAATTACAGCTAAACAGGAGCAGTTTCAATCCACGATCCATTGGCAGATAGTGGCGTAACTCGCTAGCAATTTAACTTTGAACGACCTGTTGACACCAATATAGCGGTTGGAGTTCTTTGGTTAATCCACCCGGAATGATGGCAAGCTCCGAATTAGTTTGCTTCACTTGGGTTTTGACAGTATCGGTGAGATGGGCGCGCATGGAGTGGCAGATCAATAGGGATGGAGATTTGTGGAAAAAGCCATCCGGCCATTATGTTGAAGCACAAATTACTCCACGAGGCTCCTGACTACCGTAATGCTCCGACAATCCATCAAGCGGTTCGGCTTCGTAGCTTACCAAAGTCGTACTAAAACATTTTTGACAGATTTTTGAGCGCCATGTACCACATTAAATCGGTTCGAGGTCAGTAAGCACAACCAGAATTAATACATAAGGTGCACCAGATTATAAAGCGCACTGTCGATTTGAGAAAATTAAAGGATTTTAAGTGCGCCTTATAGTCCAAAAAATACGGTAATTTGAATTCTTTATTCTCTTTTAGCTTAATTTAGGACGCTCTTTCATTGTCATTTTTTTTGTTTGTTTTTTCTATTTTGTTGGCAAGATCCTCTTCTATTTCTAGTTGTTCTTGGCTTAGTTCTATTTGGGGGTTGATCTGCTTCCTCAGTGGTGTCTGGCCTGCACTCCCCTTTTGTGGTTTCGTCAGGGTGTTCTAATTCTGAGCTAGAGGTTGCAGGGAAATCACCTGGGTGGTCTGGTGGCACCTCTGTAGGTTGCGTTTGATAGGGTTGTTCCATCAGAGGTTTTTCAGGTAGTGGCAGCGGACACTCAATCGGGCATATGTTGTTATGTGCCATTTTTCCTATTTCTGTGTACATGTGCTCCAGTTGTTGCTCTGTGAAGTACCTTTGGGTGAGGAAGTTGTGTCTCTGGGTTGTAAGTTTGGCTCGGGGTACGCTAATTTTATCCGGGCAGTGATGGTAGAAAATTCGCCGCCACTCATTGCATCATTCCCGCTGGTTGCTGCATTTCATTTTGGCGTACTCGGTTACCCATATTAAAACCCATTTTCCCGCCATGCTCCACTGACTTTGCTTATATTCTTGTTGTTCAGATAGGTAGGTGTCTTGATAGTCTTTTATTGCTAGTGATTCAACTTCAGACTTGATCTTTTCAAATTCCTCTTGTCCTAGGTATTTTAAGAACTGAGAGACAATAGATGTTAAGTTGGAAGTGGTGGTGGCTGCTTTTTCTGGGGCGTCTCTGATCTTCTCCTCAAATATTTGCTTTTTTCTTCTACCCCACTTCTCATACCTTGAATAGGCCAAGCATGATAGAATAATTTTCTTCTCCTCAAGGGACCATTTTACAGTTTCTTTTCTTGTATAACTTTTAGTCCTTGTTGGGGCCTAGGTCCAGATCTGTGCTGGTCTGATGGGGATCCTGGCTGAGTGTTTGTGACACTCGAACATGAAGCTGCACCATCGCTCTCAACAGTTCGCCTGGTGCAAGAACGAGCTGAGGGGACTGTTTTATTCTAGTCAGTACCTTTCCAGCATTTTTTCCTGTTTTATTAATTTTTCACATTGGGTTCCTCATCGTCCACAGCTTCTTATTGGTTATTCGGAGCTGCCCTCGCCATGATTACTCATATTGAAGGGGTGCCCCCCGTCTGCGACGCGGGGGATGCAATGGCTAGCCTGAGGGAAAAGGCCACCAGATTTCTCACCTGTGTGAATTCTCATGTGAGATTTTAAATTACACTGCTGATCAAATCTTTGTTCACATGTTTCACAAGAAAATGGCTTCTCACTGTTTTATTTATTTGCATCTCATTTCCTTACAAGTGCAATGGGCCCCAGCCAGGGGTCTATGATTACACTTTAAATTAAAAAGCTTTGTATCCAAGGGCTCTCTTTAAGATAGAGACTGTTCCTCTGATTGCTGAGATCTGTATTTCACAGATGCTAGGGCAGCCGGGTATTGCTTGTAGATATTTTTTCAAGTTCTTCTTAACCATCCCAGTTGCTCCCACCACCACAGGTATAATATCTGCATCCTGCAGATTCCAGGTGCTCCTTAGATCGTTTTTGAGGTCTTGATATTTTGTTATTTTTTCTCTTTCTGCTCTGTTGAGGCCGTAGTCGTTTGGTATAGTTACATCGATTAATTGGGCAGTTTTGCCCTTTTTGTTCAAGATAACTATGTCCGGTTTTATTGCTCCTCCTTCAATGTGTCTTCTCACCTGTGTGAGTTTTCATGTGAGATTTCAAAGCCTCACGTCGTTTAAAACTTCGCCCACATGTCTCACAAGAAAATGGCTTCTCACCTGTGTGAATTCTCATGTGAGCTTTCAACTGGCCACGTTCTGTAAATCTCTGCCCACATGTTTCACAAGAAAATGGCCTCTCACCTGTGTGGATTCGCATGTGATTTTTCAAATTCCCATGGTGATGAAATCTTTGCCCACATGTTTCACAAGAAAATGGCTTCTCACCAGTGTGAATTGTCATGTGAACTTTCAAATTATAACGTTGAACAAATCTTTTCCCACATGTTTCACAAGAAAATGGCTTCTCTCCAGTGTGAATTCTCTCATGAACTGACAACTTGGCCTTATCACTGAATCCTTTCCCACACGTGTTGCAAACATGTGACTTAACTATGTGATGTCGCTTCTCAGTGTGAATTTTCATGTGTCGTTTCAAATGAGAACATTGTTTAAATTTTTTCCCACATATTCCACAAGAAAATGGCTTCTCACCAGTGTGAATTGCCATATGAATTTTCAAAGCATAACGTAGACGAAATCTTTTCCCACATGTTTCACAAGAAAATGGCTTCTCTCCAGTGTGAATTCTCATGTGAACTTTCAAATCATAATGTAGACGAAATCTTTTCCCACATGATTCACAAGAAAATGGCTTCTCTCCAGTGTGAATTCTCTCATGATCTGATAACTTACTGTTATCACTAAACTTTTTCCCACAGATGTTGCAAACATGTGACTTAACTATGTGATGTCGTTTCTCACCAGTGTGAATTGTCATGTGCATTTTCAATTCATGTTGACCAAATCTTTTCCCACATGTTTCACATGAAAATAGCTTCTCCACAGTGTGACCTCTCTCATGAACTGACAACTTAGCCGTATCACTAAATCCTTTCCCACACGTGTTGCAAACATGTGACTTAACTATGTGACGCTTCTCAGTGTGAATTTTCATGTGTCCTTTCAAATGACAACATTGTCTAAATTTTTTTCCACATAGTTCACAAGAAAATGGCTTCTCACCAGTGTGAATTCTCATGTGAATTTTTAAATCATAACGTAGACGAAATCTTTTCCCACATATTTCACAAGAAAATGGCTTCTCACCAGTGTGAATTCTCATGTGAATTTTCAAATGATACTGTAGACGAAATCTTTTCCCACATGTTTCACAAGAAAATGGCTTCTCTCCAGTGTGAATTCTCTCATGATCTGAAAACTTAGTCTTATCACTGAATCTTTTCCCACACGTGTTGCAAACATGTGACTTAACTATGTGATGTCGCTTCTCACCAGTGTGAATTTTCATGTGTTGTTTCAAAATATAACATTGTTTAAATTTTTTCCCACATGTTTCACAAGAAAATGGATTCTCACCTGTATGAATTCTCTCATGAACTGATAAACCACTCTGGTACCTGAATCTCTTCCCACATGTGTAGCAAACATGTGACTTAACTGTGTGACATTTCTTCTTCTGGGACACATTTTTGCAGTCTTTGTCATTAACAGAACACTTTACAGACTTTTCACCTGTGTCAGTATCACACTGATTCTCTGATATGAAGGAGTTGTGTACATTGTTGCAGTCACTTATATTCCTGTGAAGTCTCTTCTTTGACTTTGGCACTTCATGCTTACTTGATCCTGGGTTCACATTCTCAAATGCTCCCTGGTCTTGGCTCTCAGCATCAGGAAAGTTGTGAGAAAGGAGCTGCTCACTGTTTGGTTCAGTTTCACTGTTGTCATTTTCCTCATCAGCAGAAGTCACCATGAAGGTATCAGTCTCTTGTTTCAGTCCAAAGTGTCCTTCCTCCTGACTGGTACAAAGTGCTTCTTCTTCGTCTTTAACCTGTGCAGCATCTTGCTCCTCCTGGTCCAGACTGGAGTTCCTCTCCTGGTTACAGTGCTGCTGGACAGTGAGAACTTCCTCTTCCTTACAGTCATGTAGCTGTAGAACATCTGGAGGTACAAAGAGACACAAGAACAATGAAAACAAAAAAAATTCAGAGTAAATATAATGTGGTTATAAAATTTGAACATGGACTTTGGGTATGGCAAGGTAGAAGATAGCAGCATCGGGGAATGTGCTCCCGACATTTTAGTTATGAATAGCCCAAAGAAACACAAATTTGTACAATTTTTTTTTTTTACCACACTGAGTTATAAGAACAAGGGTTTCAAGGTGCCAAAAGCAAAAAATACTTTTAAAAAATCTATGCAGCGTGAATTACACAAGGAAAAAGATGAGCAGACTTCACTTCAGTGCCATGGAGGATAACGACATGGTAACAGGTGCATCAGATCAAGCTAGCAGTGCAAGCCTGGACCTGATACTGACAGAACTACGTGAATTTAGAAAAGACAACAAGATCCAACTGACAGCTATCAAAGAAGAAAAGAATGAAACCAATAAGAGATTGGAAGAAGTGGAAGAAAGGATCATGGGAGCAAAAACTTGACTACATACTAATGAGGAGGCCCTGGCTGAGATGCTCAAACTTCATATTCAAACGGAGGCTAAGCTAATGAACCGAGAGGGATGATCCCGAAGAGACAATATCAGATTATATGGTGTGAAAGACTGATATGAAGACAATTCTTAATCATTGGTTGCTTTTGTGGAAAGTTTAAGGGAGAATCTGGAATTCTCCAGCCCTGCAGAGCCAAGAGTGGAGAGAACGCATTGTGCACTGGTGCCGAAGCCTCCACCAAACATACCGCCACAGTCAAACATTGTCAAAATGGCCAGTTACAGGATGAAAGAAAAAACTCTGAAAATGACCTGGCAGAAACGTGGATTTGAATTATCTTGGGAATAGAGTTGACTTGGATCATGATTATGCACCTGAGGTTATGAAACAGCAGAGGGACTACAGCGAAGCAAAGTCCGTGCTCAAAGAGAAGAGAATCCAGTTTCAAACTCTGTTCCCAGGAAAGATGAGAGTTTTCTACCCGGAGGGTGCGATATTATATGGCTCAGTTGAGGAAACCACCACTGACATGGAAAAGAGGGCTTTCCGATGATGGTCATCAAGCGCCCAGAGACTCTCCTGGAACAGATTCAGTGGCTATCATGGCGCACAGAAAGGAAATCGAGAGGTTGGGCGACTGGAGAATGCACCCAGGATTATAAAGAAAGATTACAAGCATTCAGATGTCAAGAGCAGGAATGACTCTAGGAGCAACACAGAGAGACTGAATAGAAATACGGACGGTGAGTTTATTATTCATAATGCAGGGGTTCCTCTGGTAATGTTTCTGTGTGGCAGGCCGCCATCCTTGTTTTTTTGCTGCCATGGTAAGGAAATATGAATTTAAGAAAAAGATATATGTAGGAATGACGCTCCCCAAGCGCACACACGAACAACATGTATGACCGTCATCTGTGTGGAGTTCGGAAGCGTGCCGCTTGCATCTGTTCCAGTCAGGAGGCAGAGTGTCTCTCGAGCGCGGGGTTCCTCAAATGGCGGACCCAATCATGAGTCGGTCAGGACCCAAACATGTGTCACATTATGTGCATTTCTTACCAACTTTGCCGCGCTGCCTGAGTGTTGTGTACATACGTTGTGTGACACCGTTGCACAGAGTGCACTTGTCTGTGTGTGTGCGCGTGCTCATCCTACTTCCAAACATAACAGGGTTGCCAAATGCTAGCTTGCTGAGATCTGCTTGAAGTTGGCTCCCCGTCTTGCAAAGCTGCCATTGCTCGTGTGTGATGCTCATTTCTTGTGTATGTGTGCCCATCAATGCTGGTGCAATTACATGTAGTAATGTTGTGTAACTACTGCTTTGATGTAGCTAATGCCAAATGGCATGTCGCTTTCAAAGTCAGCGGTGGCAAAAAAAGTTAGGACGATCAGAAAAACTGAGAATTCAAATTGGAATGGACAAAAATATGTGTTCATTCTGCCAGAGTCCAGCATAAAACCAATGTGTCTGATTTGCAGCAACATGGTTATTGAATACTGAGGTGAGGTCAGACAAACTTGCTCAGCTGAAATCTTCATATTAAGCTACAGACTGTCAGATTTAGGGCGATGCAGTGGTTAGCACTGCACAAGCACAGCAACTCACCCTTGGCCATGGGATCCCTGGTTCGATCCCAGCCCCTGACCAACAGTGATCTGTGTGGAGTCTGCATGTTCTCCCCGTATTTGCGTGGGTTTACTCCGGGATTTCTCCGGTTTCCTCCCACAGGCCAAAAACATGCAGGTTAGGTTAATTGGAGACTCTAAAGTGGACCTAGGTGTGAATGTGTGTGTGAATGGTTAAGGGATAGCGCCATACTGTGGCTGCTTCATCCATCCAGGTGGATGCCCTCAATTTCCCCTCTGGGATCAATAAAGTATACAAAATCAAAAAAAATCAAAAATCAAATCTATGACCCAGCAAGAGAGATCAGCTGAGGCCTCACTCAGAGTGGCCTGGGTCTTGCAAACCAGCTAACTGGTGATATTAAGAATGCACAGTGCATTTCATTAGCTGTGGACCAATCAGTAGAGGGGTTGCACGTGACGTCAGTGGTCACGTGCCACATTGTTTTTCTGCCATTTTGGACAGCAAATAGCATGGACCCTGTGTTGAGAATAATAATAATTCCACTAGCATGTACTCAGTCCAACTCGCCATGGTGTTGTTCAATTTCCATTATGACTGAATACCACCTTAAGTGACTGAGATCTTTACAGCAAGGTGGCCCGACACGCCCATGACATAGTTTGTATGTGACAAGAAAAACACAAGATGGATATCGAGGTGAGCCTGCTGCTTGCTGGCTTTTTGTCAGAGTAAAGGCAAAAAGGAAAGCCAGAAAAGGCTACAGGCAGCGAGACGAAATACTGGAAAAGTACTGGATAGTTCAGGAAGCCATGGGGCAGCGGAAGATGTGAGGATACAAACTAGACCACATATGAAGGTAAGCTAATGATTGCTCATATTAGTTAGTACTAATAAGTCCCCCGTACTACATTGTAATCACGGCAAGTTATCGCTATTAGGTACTAAAATATGTGTATGCGGTGCGTGTTAGTTAGCTCATTGTCTGCATACAGGAGACAACAGTGCTGTTTGTTCAAAGTGAGCTTTCCAGCACTGGACTAAATAACGGCAAAGACGCATAATATCACATCACTCACCATCCTCTATCACGGTTTTCAACAATGATGATGCCGTGGTCGGGTCTATGCCACTCTGCCTCCCGTCTGCCTTCACCATGGTCGTGAATTTGTTTCAGGTCGCTCCGTCCAGCTCCCTCTAGATTTCTTTAATCAGCTACCAAGCACAGAAAGGTCTGCACTTCATCAGTGGACCATGGTATTGATTTGTGTGTAGCCATTTATCTCAGTTACACTCACTTGCTGTTGGTGATTTGACATCCAAAATGGCACAGTAAACAAAAGACACGTGACCCGTGTGACGTCAGTGCAACACCTCTATAGACTGTACAGACAATGTACAGTTATGTGTCTTTGTCAGATATTGACTTACAGTGTCCAATTAATATTTACTCAGAAGAAAATTCTCTGTTTATTGTCCCTCCCAACATCAAAATGAAATATCCGCTGATGTACCGTGTTAGCACTGCTCCGGACCACCGACCCACTGGAAAAAAACAAATGCGGACGCCTGGCAAAAAGGACCCTTGAGGACCCTGCTCTAGTGTCACTGTGTGAGAAGCATGAGCTTATTAAAGTACTTTAAACGTGGAAAAAAAAACAAAAAAAAAAAACAGAAGAGGTATGTACAGTGGTGTGAAAAAGTGTTTGCCCCTTCCTGATTTCTCATGTTTTTGTACTTTGCCATACAAATGTTTCAGATCATCGAACAAATTTAAATATTAGACAAAGATAACACAAGTAAACATAAAATGCAGTTTTTAAATGAAGGTGTTTATTATTAAGGGTAAAAAAAAATCCAAACCTACATGGCCCTGTGTGAAGAAGTGATTGCCTCCCCTGTTAAAACATAAATTAACTGTGGTTTATCCCATCTTTGGAAAGCTGGGTTCCATTTCTCTAGCCACACCCAAGCATGATTACTGGCACACCTGTTCTCAATCAAGAAATCACTTAAATAGGACCGGCCTAACAAAGTGAAGTGGACATCATGCTACAATCCAAAGAAATTCAGGAACAAATGAGAAACAAAGTAATTGAGATCTATCAGTCTGGAAATGGTTATTAAGCCATCACTAAAGCTTTGAGGCTCCAGGGAACCACAGTGAGAGCCAATAGCCACAAATGGCGAAAACATGGAACAGTAATGAACCTTCCCAGGTGTGGCTGGCCAACCAAAATTACCCCAAGAGCACAGCAACAACTCATCCAAGAGGTTACAAAAGACCCCACAACAACATCCAAAAAACTGCAGGCCTCACTTGCCTCAGTTAAGGTCAGTGTTCATGACTCCACCATAAGAAAGAGACTGGGCACAAATGGCCTATATGGCCGAGTTCCAAGACCAAAACCACTGCTGAGCAAAAACAGCATAAAGGCTCATCTCAGTTTTGCCAGAAAACATCTTGATGATCCCCAAGACTTTTGGGAAAATACTTTGTGGACTGACGAGAAAAAAGTTGAACTTGTGTGTGTCCCTCCCATTACATCCGGTGTAAAAGTAACACAGCATTTCAGAAAAGGAACATCACACCAACAGTAAAATATGGTGGTGGTAGTGTGATGGTCTGGGGCTCTTTTGCTGCTTCAGGACCTGGAAGACTTGCTGTGGTAAATGGAACCATGAATTCTGCTGTCTACCAAAAAATCCTGAAGAAGAATGTCCAACTATCTGTTCATAACCTCAAGTTGAAGCGAACTTGGGTTCTGCAACAGGACAATGATCCAAAACACACCAGCAAGTCCACCTCTGAATGGCTTAAGAAACACAAAATGAAGACTTTGGAGTGGCCTAGTCAAAGTCCTGACCTGAATCCAATTGAGATCCTGTGGCATGACCTTAAAAAGGCAGTTCATGCTTGAAAACCCTCCAATGTGGCTAAATTACAACAATTCTGCAAAGCTGAGTGGGCCAAAATTCCTCCACAGTGCTGTAAAAGACTCATTGCCAGTTATCATAAATGCTTGATTGCAGTTGTTGCTGCTAAGGGTGGCCCAACCAGTTATTAGGTTTAGGTGGCAATCACTTCTTCACACAGGGCCATGTAGGTTTGGAATTTTTTTTACCCTTAATAATAAACACCTTCATTTAAAAACTGCATTTGGTGTTTACTCGTGTTATCTTTGTCTAATATTTCAATCTGTTTGATGATCTGAAACATTTAAGTGTGACAAACATACAAAAAAAATTGAAATCAGGAAGGGGGCAAACACTTTTTCACACCACTGTATTACAGTAAAAATTCTAACTGTACAAATATTTTTAAAAAAAAAAGGTATTTGGATGCAGCAGTGTGACAGACTTTGTAGTTTGGACTAGGAATGAAACAGTTACCAGTTTCTCCTGGCATCACAGGGAAATTCTCAAATTTATTTTTTTTTTCTTTTTACAAACCATTTTCGTTTTACAGACCTATTCTGTGTAACTTTATTACAGGTTTCCTGGTGACATCAATCAGTCTGTGTTGATGGTGGTTCTCCATCATTCTTTGAAACTCCGCAGAAACAGAGACAATCGTTAATAGTTCCGTTAATAGTTAGTTAATAGTTCCTTCTTCTTTCTAAACCTTTCACTCTCTCTCTCTATATATATATATATATCACGGACACACAGATCGCCCCAAAGGTCTCCTGAGTCGGCGGACGGAGCCTCTGTTTACAGCAGGAGACGATACCATTGAGATGGTGACATCCTATAAGTACCTGGGTGTTCATCTGAACAATAAACTAGACTGGTCACACAATACTGACGCACTCTACAAGAAGGGACAGCGCAGGCTGTTCCTACTGAGGAGACTCAGGTCTTTTGGTGTACAAGGGGCGCTGCTGAAGACATTCTATGACACAGTGGTGGCATCAGCCATCACTTTTGGAGTGGTCTGCTGGGGCAGTGGCATTACAGCAGCCGATAGGAAGAGACTGAACAAACTGATCAAGAAAGCTAGCTCTGTCCTGGGGCAGCACCTTGACCCAGTGGAGGAGATGGGAGAGAGAAGGACGGTGGCTAAACTGTCATCTCTGCTGGAGTCCGAGTTCCACCCTATGCAGGACATACTGAATGCACTGAGGAGCTCATTTAGCAGCAGACTACATCATCCCAGGTGCACAACCGAGAGGTTTCGCAGGTCCTTCCTACCAACGGCTGTCAGACTGTACAACCTAAGCAGGGCTGCTCGCAGAGATAGCAAAAAGACGTAACAAACTAATAGTTTTTTTGAATGCAAAAGATGCAATAGACTTACACAATGGTCCCCTCCGACATACAACTAGGAAAATACCGGTCGCTATGGAGGGTGAGAATATGTATGGGCACATAATCATACCATGTAGGATAACTAAGTAGACGGTTGTGCTGTTTCATCCTATCTAGCTACAATGCTCCGCACTGGGTGTGTTTATATTTATATATCTATATATTTATTCCATCTAGCTACATTGCTCCGTACTGTGTGTGTTTATATATTTACATATTTATTCCACCTAGCTGCAATGCTCCGTACTGGGTGTGTTTATATTTATATATCTATATATTTATTCCATCTAGCTACAATGCTCCGCACTGTGTGTTTATATACTCATATATTTATTCCATCCAGCTACAATGCTCTGCACTGTGTGTCTGTGTGTGTGTATATATATATTTATAGTAATATGTACATATGTATATTAGCTGCTCTTGCTTGCTTGCTTTTTTTCTTGCCTTCTGATTGTTGCTCTGAGTGTTGCTATCCTTGTGCTGTTGCAATCCTGGAATTTCCCCGTTGTGGGACTAATAAAGGCTTATCTTACAGCAGGGAAGAGCTACCTAGCACTCAACCGCCACCCGGTGCTAACGGAGAAGCTCAACATACCGAGGAACTGTAGCGAAAACGACGCGGGTGCCGGGCTGGAGTTTAGGCGGCGTGCAAGGAATATAAGACAGAATAATAAAGAGCGATGGCAAGAACCAAGCAGACCGCCCGTAAATCTACTGGAGAAAAAAGCCCCCCAGGAAGCAGCTAGCCACCAAGGCTGCTCGGAAAAAGCGCTCTGGCCACCGGCGGAGTGAAGAAGCCTCACCGTTACAGGCCCGGTACCGTGGCTCTGAGAGAGATCCGTCGCTACCAGAAATCCACGGAGCTGCTCATCCGTAAGCTGCCCTTCCAGCGCCTGGTGAGGGAGATCGCTCAGGACTTCAAGACCGACCTGCGCTTCCAGAGCTCCGCCGTCATGGCTCTGCAGGAGGCCAGCGATTCCTACCTGGTGGGTCTCTTCGTGGACACCAACCTGTGCGCCATCCACGCCAAGAGGGTCACCATCATGCCCGAAGACATCCAGCTGGCCCGCCGCATCCGCAGAGAGAGAGCTTAGACTTTCTGCTGCACATTCACCAACCACAATGCTCCGCACTGTGTGCCTATATATATTTATAGTAATATGTACATATGTATACTAGCTGTTCTTGTTTTTTCTTGCCTTCTGATTGTTGCTCTGAGTGTTGCTATCCCTGTGCTGTTGCAATCCTGGAATTTCCCCATCGTGGGACTAATAAAGGCTTATCTTATCTTATCTCATCTTAATAGCTCTTCTTAACAGAATGGAACTTATTACATGATTACCACCTTAGTGACTATTCAAGTCATTAGTCACCAGTTTAAAGAATAAATTCAGTTCAGATGAAATTCATTACAAATGGCTGTTGTTTTACACATGAAGTTACTGACCTTTTCCCTGTATCTATTATTACCCCGAGTCTTTGGTGTCAGAGTGTTTACCTTCATGGTGAATTCTTGTTTTCAGACGTCTCTTCTTCATCTTCAGCTCTTCACTCTCAGCTGATCCTGAGTCTACATGCCGGCTTCCTTCCTCGTCTTGGTTCTCAGTTATAGCAGAGGTGAGACAGAGGAGCTGATCACTATTTGGTTCTGGTTCTCTGTGCTCATTTTTTATAGAAATGGAAGTCACCATGAAGATATCAGTCTCCTGCTTCTGCATAAACTGTTCTACTTCCTGACTGGTCCAGACTTTCTCCTGTTCCTCTTTAATCTGTACAGATTCTGGTGCCTCTTCTTCCTCTTTAAACTGTAGAGGTTCTAGTTCCTCATGTTCCATTTTAATCTGTAGAGTTTCTGGTTCCTTTTCTTCCTCTTTAATCTGCAGAGGGTCTGGTGCCTCTTTAATCTGTAGAGGTTCTGGTTCCATTTCCTCCTCTTTAATCTGCAGAGGTTCTGGTGCCTTGTCTTTAATCTGTAGAAGTTCTGGTGCCTCGTCTTCCTCTTTAATCTGTAGAGGTTTTGGCGCCTCTTCTTCTTCCTTAATCTGTACAGGTTTTGGTTCCTTTTCTTCTTCTTGAATCTGTAGAGGTTCTAGTTCCTCCTGTTCCACTTTAATCTGTTGAGGTTCTTGTTCTTCTTGGTCCAAACTTGACTGATTCTCTTGCTTACAGAGATGCTGGACAGTAATCTCATTCTCACAGACGTGTTGCTCTAGAGAGAAAAAAATGGAAACAGGAAATAGTTCACTAATGTTGTAACCACAAACACGCAGCTTGTTTTTAAATCCCACAGCTCCTACTGATAGGAGCACATGAGGAAACACAGCATTCACTGGGATTTTCAATTATTTTAATGGACAGCGTTGTAATAAATATAATCTAATCACTCATTATTTTAATAATATGATGACAAACTAAATAGTTTGATATTCCATCCACATTTTTGTTTTAATCACATATTTACAGGAGGAGTATAGCCTATAGGTTAGGCATTAATATGTTTATTTCTTAGGGGAATGAATGTTATTGCATTAGCTCCTTTCAGCTTCACCAGAATGATCTTAAAAAGACAGCACGTGGGTTTATGGAATTATTCAGCGGCTATACCTCCTTTCCTAAAGTTTCAAACCTATTCATGCCTGCGTGTTGCACCTGTGCACAGCACATTAAACCTATTAAATTCAACTCAATTGTTCAATCATCTCTTTCTCATCGTCCATAAAATAACCAACTCGGCATCAACTTGTGATTAATGCCAGCTTAATCCCAAGCAGCGTTATCATGTGCGCTGCATCAGGCTTGCAGAGTCATGTGACAGTGCGCACAAAAGACATTTTAAAGGGGAAGTACATGAACATTATCATATACAAATGCACACAACAGGAAGAGGGGGGAAAAACTGAAAAAAATAACATGAGCAAGATTATGGTGGTTATATACCCCAAATGTCTGTTTATATATATATACACAGACGTGGACAAAATTATTGGTCTCTTTTAACCCCTCTGTTAATGAAAGAAAAGCCCACAATCAGAATCAGATTTATTGCCATTGTTCATGTAGTACACAAACTAGGAATTTGTCTCGGTGCCATGCTGCAACATTAAAAACATGATGAGATAAAGAGATAAACTAAAAAACTAAAGGACTAAAAACGTGCAATAAGTGTAGAAAAATAAGTAATAATAATAATAATAATAATAATAATAATGAGTAGAACTAGTCAAGGCAGTTTTAAAAAAATTAGCAAGTAGCAGATAATATGGGGTACCACAGTGCAGTTGATAATGCAACAGAAAAAACAGTGATGAATGACATGAGTCTGGTTGAGCTGCTGTACATAGTGCACGAGAGTCAATAAGTCACTTAATGTTCAGCAGTCTGATGGCAGAGGGGAAAAAGCTGTTCATGTGCCGGGAGGTTTTAGTCCGAATGGACCGAAGTCTTCTACCTGAGGGGAGGGGGGCAAACAGTACGTGACCAGGGTGTGAAGGATCGGCTATGATCCGGCCAGCACGCCTCCGGGTCCTGGAGATGTACAGGTCCTGGAGAGATGGGAGCTTGCAGCCGATCACTTTCTCAGCAGTGCGCACGACGCGCTGCAGCCTTAGTCTGTCCCTGGCAGTGGCTCCTGCATACCACACAGTTATGGAGGAGGTGAGGATGGACTCGATGATGGCCGTGTAGAACTGCACTAACATCTTGGTGGGTAGCTTGAGTTTCCTCAGCTGCCGCAGAAAGAACATCCTCTGCTGGGCCTTTTTGATGAGGGAGCTGATGGTTGGCTCCCATTTGAGGTCCCGGGTGATGGTGGTGCCCAAGAAGCGGAAGGAATCTGCAATGGTGATGGGAGAGCCTGTGATGGTGGGGGGTTGTGACTTTCCTGAAGTCCACAATCATCTCCGCTGTCTTCAGAGCGTTCAGCTGCAGGTTGTTATGGCTGCACCAGGACACCAGCTGGGCCACCTCTTTCCTGTAGACGGACTCGTCACCGTTGGAGATGAGCCCGATGAGGGTGGTGTCGTCCGCAAACTTAATCAGCTTAACAGACTGGTGGGAGGAGGTGCAGGAGTTGGTATAAAGGGAGAAGAGTAGGGGGGAAAGTACACAGCCCTGGGGCGATCCAATGCTGATGCTAACAGAGTCCGAGACAGACTTCCCCAGCCGCACATGCTGCCTCCAGTCCGTCAGGAAGTCGGTGATCCACCTGCAGAGGGAGTCAGGCACGTTGAGCAGGGACAGCTTGTCCTGGAGCAGATCGGGGCGGATGGTGTTGAATGCGGAGCTGAAGTCCACAAACAGAATCCTGGCGTAGGTTCCCGGGGAGTCCAGGTGCTGCAGGATGGAGTGGAGGGCCAGGTTGACTGAGTCGTCCACAGACCTGTTAGCACGGTCACACAATGGTCACAGAACTAACTTGAATCTGACAAAAGTGGTAATAAATTAAAAAAATTCTATGAAGATTAACCAATGAAAATCAGACAATGCTTTTGAATTGTGGTTCAACAGAATCACTTTAAAAAAAAACAAACTCATGAAACAGGCCTGGACAAAAATGATGGTACCCCTAGAAAAGATTGAAAATAATGTGACCATAAGGACATGTTCAACCAAGATGTGTCCTCTAATTAACATCACAGGTGTCTACAAACTTGTGATCAGTCAGTCGGCCTATTTAAAGGGTGACAAGTAGTTACTGTGCTGTTTGTTGACATGGTGTGTACAACACTAAACATGGACCAGAGGAAGCAAAGGAGAGCGTTGTCTCAGGAGATTAGAAAGAAAATTATAGACAAGCATGTTTAGACATAAAACATGCTTGTCTATAATGGCATGCTCCATGCTTGAGCAAAGCCAGGAGCCTCCTAGCCCTCACTTCGGCTGAGGGCGTGAAAAACTTGATGAGGGTAGCTTTCAACCTGCCGTATCTGTCTGTGGCGGGTGGCTGCTGTACCAAGCTCTGCACGCACCGAGCCGTGCGGTTATCCAGCTTAGCAATGACATGGTGGAACTTAGTGTCATCCACCGTTACTCCTGCGAGCGCGAACTGTGACTCCGCTTGTAGGAACCACGACCATGGATTGTCCTGCCAGAATTCCGGCAGCTTGACGGCTACAGCGCTCGCCAGGACAGACTCCAGCGAGTCTGGAACGCGGAGACCTTCTCCAAGCATTCTCTACGTCGATAGGTCACCAATGTGGGGAGCGTGGAATAAAGAGACTGAATTGTGTTTTATTCCAGTTTATTCCAACATTCATTTCCCCAGCCTGCTCTCTCCAATAAGCAGGAAGAAAAGAGGCTGAGCCACATCAGAGTTTCATATTTATACCTTTTCTCATACAGACTTCCCACACACAGGGGGGATCACATATCCCCGTCAAAACCCTTTATTGACAATTCTCCCCCCTCCAGCCTTCCGTCTTCTACCTGCGTCCTGGAGGTCAGGAAGTCCTTCGTTCGCACCCCTGTCCTCTCTCGTTGTCCTCCGCAGGTGGTCCAGACTTACTGTCCTCTTCGTCGTGAGGTCAATCCACATATGTGCTGTCAGCATCTCTCTTATGTTTAACATACGTATGCACAAATACACCCCTTTTATGTCTAAACATATGTATGCACAAATACACAGCTATAATCTCATCTGTTTCCACTTTCAGGTTGTTGAGATCATGTGCTAGGTCTTTTGAATTTTTACAGTGATGTTCTGTTAGTCTAAGGATGGGATTGATGACTTCTACTAGTGCTTTTGATAAATTATAGGTGACTGAACCAATACTGTTTACTATGGGGGAGTGTATTGTGGATTTTTGGTTTGCCGTAAATCTGGGTAGTGATACTTGCAGTGAGTGTCAAATGGTCATATGCACTCTTGAGTTAGTTAATTGGTTTCCAGTAGGGGTGTGAGCAGGGCCTTTAGAGTTCTCCTCTTTTCTTGCTATGTTGATTATCTTCTCCGCATTATCGGCTGGAATGGGATTTTTGATGTTGAGGCTTGGTGGTGTGATAGTTTCATCTTTGCATCGGAGGTTGAATCTGAGGTGGTTTTTGTGGTGTGCCCGTGTTTTCTCTAGTCTGTCCAAGCGGTGGAAAGCTTTGACACTATCTTGTCCAAAATCTTCTGCATAATATCTCAGACAGGTTCATTTTGTCTTCTTAGTGATAAAACTGATCTTGTTCTTCTATTAAGACAAAGCAATGAGATGTTTCATACCTTTTTTGACATGTTTCGACTGTCACCTACAGTCTTCTTCAGAAAACATCGTCTGACATCCGTAACCTGTCACATCAGCAGTTTTATCCCTTCAACTAATCGAAAAAATAGTCGTTAGATTAGTTGATTAATAAAATAATCGTTAGTTGCAGCCCTAGTGACCAAGTCACTCAAAATCATTCCTGAATAACGCTGATACTTTTGTTGAAAAGGACACATCTCTTTTTAATTGAGTTAATTATGCCATCTATTTTACAATATTTTTATAATAATATTTTTTAATGAACAAAACTTTTTCCATAGCTTTCAGGTCATGTGACCAAACCCCTCAAAATCAGTCCTGAAAATTAGTGTTTCCTTAGCTAAATAGGCCACACCTCTTTTTATTGGGCTTTTTTTTTTGCTGCTTTTAATTATTTTAATTTAAAAAAATGTTGAAACAAAAGGTTTTTTTAATACCGCTTAATCTACGTTCACAGATACAAGCGGTTCAAATGAGCTTTCTCCATAGAGTTGCTTGACTCACTTTTAGAGAGAGGATGAGGTGCTTAGAGTAGTGCCGGTGCTCCTCCATATCAAAAGGAGCAACCCTATGGAGAAAGCTCATTTCAGTATCCATGTATCCATGATCTCATTCTTTCAGTCCTTACCCAAGGTTCAGGACCATAGATGAGGGTAATTGAGCGGTATTGGAAAAAAAAACCTTTTTCAACATTTCCATTCATCCATCTTCTTTCGCTTAGTCCTTTTCGGGTCGCAAGTGGGCTGGAGCCTATCCCAGCATCTTTTGGGCGAAAGGTAGGGTCCATCCTCAACAGATCACCAGTCCATTGCAGGTTTTTCACCATTTTTTTCCAGTAAAAATATTAATATAAATTGAAAGCAGTAACAAAGCCCAATAAAAAGAGGCCAGCTAAGGGAACACTAATTTTCAGGACTGATTTTGAGTGACCTGGTAACACAACCTGAAAGCTATTGAAAAACATTCTATTTTTTCATTAAAAATTATTATTAGAAGAAATATTAGAAAATGTATGCAGCAGTGGAACTAAATAAAAAGAGGTGTGTCCTATTCAGCAGAAGTAACAGTATTTTTCCTGCACTCATTTTGAGTGACTTGGTCACATGACCTCAACGCCATTAAAAAAAAAATGCTATTTTTTTTTCATTAAAATAATAATAAATATGTGAAGTTATGAAACCAAATAAAAACAGGTGTGCCTTATTCAGCAGAAGTAATAAAATTTTTCTGGAGTAATTTTGAGTGACTGGGTCACATGATGTTTAAACTATTAAATAAACAGACTTTTTTTCCTATAATGATACTAGTAATTTGTTGATGGTCTCTAAGTGAAACCCTCCTGTAGAACACCAGGTAATGCGAAACCAGGTAAACCACACCCATTCCAAGCAGTAAATCTGGAAATCTCACTCAGTAAGGCAGAAGGCACTCTATAAATTCAAGAAATCTCTGTCAATGTGTCAGTCCGTCACCCAATTAAGAATAAGACACCCTACTTTAAACCACACCCATTCGAAGCAATACCCATGAAGAATGGCAGTCTACACTACAAATGTGTAAAATGCCAAGCAAAGCGCTGATTTTCTCTGGGTGCTCCGGTTTCTGGGTTTCGACGGGCATGCACAGGTCTTCCTGAACAGGGTTGAAAGACACTTTTTGCTCAGATCTATTTGCATGATCCTGTCCATAAACTGGAATTACAACACACCTATCCCTCAACCAGTGATCTGAACGAAGAAGCACAAGAAGACCCACCAGATGGAGAGCAATACAGTGAGGAGAACGGCTGCACGTCAGAAAAGATGCCGTGAAGATGAAACACCTCAGGTTCAAACAGTACGCCGCAGGCATGACTGTACAACACAGCCGTCGAAGACAGGAAGAGACTCTTCAGCAACCGGCATGCAGAAATACTTGCTTATACTTGGTTTCAATGGACATGGACAGGTATGCACGGGTATGTACTAGTACTTCAAATGGTAAGTTCCATATGCAACGTTACTGTGTAAAATTTTTAAAAGAAATTAAAGCTGCAAGCAGCTGTAAGTGGGCCCTCACCACCCCCACCGCGCAGTCCGGGACCCGGGCGCCCGTCGTACCTAGCTGGCTCAGAAAATTTCCCGTCGTCATGGCAAGTACTGTGTGAGTAAAAGTAAACCATTTGGCGCATTACTTCCTGCAAACAGAAGGTGGTGCTATAACTTTTGTCAACCATTTTTACGTAGGAGCGTGCAGGGTCAAACTAATATCTGTCATAGAAAATTTGGTTTAAATCGGATGAAGTTTGTCCAAGTTACAACTTTCTGATGTTCCATGGTGAAGAGTCAACCTTTGCCATGTTGCCATGGCAACACTTCCCCGTCAACTATGTGTTGCCCACCCATATAGGAATACATATGACAGTCACCTCGACGGATGTTTCAGATTTCGTGACTCCAAGTACTTCCCAAGCCTCCCAACAAGATCACGGAGTGACTGGCGAGGGGGCCGTGGCAATGGAAACGAGTGTGATGTCATGGTAAAGTTGATGTGCAGTTATGAGCATCCCTGTGGTCTGATGAATCTCAAAAAATTTCACGTAATTCTGGCATGTGAGTAATAAATAAAACAGTTTTCAGCAATTCTTCCTTTAACCACTAGGTGGCGCTGTACATTTCTATGAATATTGTTCTATACAAGTGTTTGGAATTGGACTGATATCCATCATGTTGAATTTGGTTGAAATCCGACAATGCATACCAGAGTTATTGCCGACAGAATGCTCATAGAATGATCATGGCGAGGCATCAAAAGCTGCCACGCCCCTACGGCCAAACCGCTGAACTTTTAGAAAAGTCTTCAATAAGTTTTAATGGCACATGGGTATAGATGATTATCACCACAAATGAGCTCAATCGGACAAAAACCCTAGGACGAGTTTGATCAAATGCGCGTCAACTGCGCAAGGTGGAAATCAGGTCACTGCCACTTCGTGCCAAAATGGCTGACTTCCTGTTGGGTGTAGACCATCACTTCTATGGAGTTTTTTGCATGTCTTGACATGATAAACATCTCACCTGATTTATCTTTGTATGCGAAAGTAAGCGTGTGCCACTCCCCATTGACTTCACATGTTAGGCGGTGCTGGAGAACCATTTTTGTGGGGTCATTCATATTTCCACCAAAATAATAAATTTTTCACCAGTCTTGAGGTCTCTGCAAAAAATGGTGTTTTCATGCACGTTTACTACCCCAAAAATGAGATCTTAGATGGAGAAGAAAAAAAAAATTCTAGCAATTACAATAGGGCTTTCGCCCACTGACTTTGTCAGTGGCTTGGGCCCTAATAAATACAATAAAATTAACATATTCTGCTATGTTTATGTCACAGTTTGGACATGCCAAACACTGTGAGCATTATGAATAAAAGTAGATTCTCGGGCCACAACAACATAAACACGCTGGAAGGCATGAAAACAATTATACAAACTTTATTAAACAATGCTTAAAATGGTCATAGACTACAACACACTAAATAAGAACCATAATCCCCAATAAGAACCATACCTTCCAATAAGAACCATAATTTTCCCAATGTGCACACAAAAAACCCCCACAAAAAATATAAATACCATAAAATCCCTGAAAGCCCACCAGGGAAAAAAACAATACAATTCAAATCAATTATAGTCACTTCCTGCGCTACAAGAGAAAAACCTTCTGGACGTCCTCAATCAAGCGTGATGCATTCACTGGCTGTCCGGCCAGAAACTCCCACTATTGTCCTCCTTGTCCTGAAGGGTAAGACTGTCTGTCTGGGCTCGTCCGAGACCCTCCTGTGCGCCTCGAAGAAGGAGTGTTCCGCGCCTGAGGAGAGATGGCAAACAGGCGGAGAGAAGTGAAGCGGCTCCTTCATTCCGTCGCCCGGGGGAAACCTGCAGCACAACCTTAGCCTCCCGTGAACACACCGGGGCTAAAATACATCACACACACAAACAGTGAGCACGTTCCTTTACTTAGCTGGGTTTTCGCCCTTCATCCCACACAACGGTGTCTCCGTCGGCTGGTCACTCTCTCGGCATCTTTGGTCCTGTGCTGCCGCTGCAAATCCCCACAACTGCGCTTCCTCCGTCCTTTCTCTGCTCCGGCCCCCGTCTCCTCCGTGGGAAACTTCATGATAGAAAACTGCGCTGGGGAAAACTTCTCTGTGGAAAAACTCCTGCGTAGAAACTTTGCTGTGGAAAACTTCACGGTAGAAAACTGCGCTCCTGTCACAGTCAGGCACCATCCTTAAATACGTCCTTCCGGACAGACAGTTCACAGCGGAGCCTGCTGATTGGCTCCTGCTGATTGGATCAGTTAGCGCAGGTGTAACTCATAATCCATCAATCCAAAGGAATAAAATACACACAAATATATAAAAGAAAACAATAATCCAATATACATTAATATTATCATTCACCATGTTACAGCCTTAAAGCTGTAACAACCCAAACAAAAAAACAATATACACACATCCCCTAAAATGCTCTACCCTGACATTTCTCCCCTCAGCTTTTTAAATGGTCGTCCTCGACTATTCGCTTCCATCACCATACCTTACTGGCTTTTTCCCCAAATTGCTACGCTGAGAGCGCCTCAGGGGTACCTGTTCCTGTGGGGACACTGGGGAAGGCGGCTCAGAAGCCTGCACCACCTCTTGTAAATGTTCCACTTCCATGGCTGGACTTGGGACTAAACTGGGCCCTACAAAAGGCAAAGACACAGGCAGGAACAGACGTGCCCCAATGTTCTCAGGCTCAGCCGGTGGCACTAGCACATCCTTTGGTGGATCACTGGGTCTGATGGGACATGGTCTAAGGTTGTTCCTGTGGATAGTCCTCTCTGGCCCACTCAGCCCCTCTGGTCGGATCTTATACAAGGGTATGTGTGGACCCAACTGAGACACCACCACAAACGGGGAGGGTTGCCATCGGGGGGCAAGCATATTTTGATCACGGTGTCAAAAATTCCTCAGCAATACCCTCTCTCCTGGCACCAGCGGAACATCCTTGGCATGACGACCATACCTCTGCTTGTCCTTGTGTTGCTGCCGCTGCGTTTGGGCCAAGACTCATTTGTGGGCTCCATTCAGAATCCTGTGATGATGACGAACCCACTCTTCCATGGTATACTGTTCAGGCTGGGGGTAAACTCCCGTGGCAATCTCCACCGGCAACCTTGCATGCTGCCCTGTCAGAACAAAATAAGGGGTCAAACCTGTGCTGCAATGGATTGTGTTGTTATAAGCAAAAAGCAAAGCAGGCAAACTTTCTGTCCATCTGGTCTCCTCCTCCTCAGTCAACGAACACAGCAAGGACAGCAAAGTTTGATTAAAGCGTTCACATGCCCCGTTCCCCTGGGGATAAGGGGTAGTGCGCACCTTTTTGCAGCCATACAACGCACAAAATTGCTGCAACACTGCAGACTCAAAGGCAGCCCCCTCTATCTGACAGGATCCTTTCAGGGCAGCCCCATGTTTGAATAAGGTTCCGCCACAACACCTGAGCTGTTGTAACTGCCGTCTGGTCCTTAGTTGGTACTGCCCATCCATACCTTGAAAACAAATCAGTCATCACCAAAATATATGGATAGGCACACTGAGGGTTTCCTAAAGACAGGAAGTCAATGGCCACAGTTTCCAGAGGATAGGATGTGACAATCGGCTGGAGGGGTGCCCTTACTTCTGGCCTGGCCTTATTCTCACAACAAGTAGGGCACTCTGTAGCCCACTTGTGCACTTCCTCACTCATCCGAGGCCAAAAAAACCACCTCCTCAAAGCGGCCTCAACACGATTTGCTCTCATGTGGCCACAAGAGGCATGGAACCATTCCCACAATGGCCTCGCATTCACAAAGGGGACCACAATTTGGAACACCACCTGGCCTGTTTGTGGATCCTCCACCTTCCTCTGGAGCAGGCCATGACTCAACCGTAACCTTTTCCACTCCCTCAACAACCGTCGGGCCAGTGGTAGAGCTTCCCGCTGACACTCTTTAGATGGCCAGTTACCCTCTTGGAGCCATGCACACACCTGCTGCATTGCCGGGTCTGCCCTTTGGTGAGTAAGCCAATCTTCTGTATCCTCCAGGGTAGCCATCACAAGGTTCATGCCGGTCTCAATTTGGGATTTGTCCCGTGGGAGCCTAGACAAGATATCTGCGTTCCCATTAGCCACTCCAGGTCGGTATTTAATAGTAAACTGGTAGTTGGAAAGCTGGGCCACCCACCTTTGCTCCACTGCACCAAGGTGTGCTGTGTCCAGGTGGTCAAGGGGGTTGTTATCAGTGAAAGCTGTGAAAGGCACCCCCCACAAGTAGTCCTTAAACTTCTCTGTAAAGGCCCACTTTAGTGCCAACAACTCCAATTTAAAGGAGCTATAATTCTGATCATTCCTTTCGGTGGGATGAAGACTACGGCTAAAATTAAATCACCCTTATTGTCATTCAACCGTACAACCAATCATGTACAGCAGAACGAGATTGTGCTTTACCTATCTACTGTGTTAATCACACACACCCCAAGTGCAGAATCAGAGGGCCGCTGCCATGCAAGGCACCTAGCATAGGCGATCACCCTTTCACGCCCATCCTGAACTTGGGTGAGCACCGCTCCCAGCCCCTCCAGACTTGCATCCGTATAAAGGTTGAAGGGCCTGGAGAATCAGCATAAGCTAGCACCGGAGCATTCAACAGTTCCAGCTTAAGTCTCTCGAAGGCGGCCTGACATTCTGGAGACCAAACTATGACCTGATTTCTCCCGCATGAACCTGCCTTCCCCAACAAAGGGATGAAACGCCTATAATATCCCACAAAACCCAGGAATGATCTGACCCCTTTCACTGTACTAGGTGGCTCCCAATGCTGGACCACCCTGGTCTTCTCAGGATCAGTAGCCACCCCATCCTTGCAAATGATGTGCCCCAGATACCTCACTTCACGTTGGAAGAGATGGCACTTCTGTGGCTGCAACTTCAGTCCATGTCTAGTCAAACGCTCGAACACCTGTTCCAAATGGGTGACGTGGGAATGGAAATCAGGTGAGAAAACGATGACATCATCGAGGTAAATCAAAATGAAGTCATTCACCATACTGCCCAAGCACCAATGCATCAGTCTCTGAAAAGTAGCTGGAGCATTTCAGAGACCAAATGGCATCCGCTGGAACTCGTACAATCCCGTAGGTGTTATAAAGGCGATCTTCTCCTTGTCCCTTGGGCCCACTTCCACCTGCCAGTACCCACTGGCCAGGTCAAGGGTGGAATACCAACGTGCTTGCTTGAGGCAGGTTAGGGACTCCTCAATTCGTGGTAAAGGAAATGAGTCTTTGTGGGTCACTGAATTCAGTTTCCTGTAATCCACACAAAAACGTAGGGACCCATCCTCCTTCCTCACAAGCACAATTGGTGCAGCCCAAGGACTAGCGCTCTCTGTCACCACTCTTCGTTCCAACATGCTCTGTAGCAGACTTCGCAGCTCAGGATAAAGAGAGGGAGGGACAGGCCGATGTCTCTCTCAACTTGGAGGTGCGGTTCCGGTTGGTATCTGGTGCAACACCGCAGTCGTATGGTCAAAATCCTCCTCATCCTTAGCAAAAACGAAGTTCCATCGGCCTACCAGTTGTTTCAACTCCTGTTGCTGTTCTGGACTAAGGTTGTCCCCCTCAAAAGTCCACGAAACCGGTTCACTGGTTCTTGGTGCCTGAACAGTCCGAATGTCCACCTCTACTGTGTCCTGGTCAACAACCTGCAGCGCCAACTGCTTGTCACCATATATCTGATCAGGGGACAAGGAGTACACAAAGGCCAGAGCCTGTCGTGGCGGCAGACCAATGGGGTAAGGATTAACGTTGCATACCTTAATTGGTACTTTACCCCCTTCCAAGTTGGTCACAGCCCAGGCAACTTGCCACTCCATGCTATCCGACACCCCTTCCACCAGGACAGGTCCACTTGGAGGGTGGCGGCCCCCCAACACAGGGGCCCAAATCACCATCTCGCTACAGGCTGGAATGTCTACTGGTGACTGCTTGGACACCCGTGCCACACCTATTTTCCCATCCACTGTTTCCTCCTGGGCCACCCGACTACAGACCGCAAATGCTTTTTCCCCATTGCCCTAAGGCAGGTGGAGACACTGTAACCTTAAAAGCAGAGACACCAGGATGGGGTTCATGTGTTCAGTACTTATTCCCTGTGTCATTCCACTTGATCAAATATAACTTGTTTTGTGAACACAGTTGCCTTGATTTCCTTGTATGTATGGATTACTTGAGTTGTTACAGATATCTGGTGAAAATCTCAGGTCAATGACTCCATCATAAATATGTTTAATGAGAAAAATACAGTGTGCGTGCGTGCGCGCGCGCGCGCGCACACACACACACACACACACACACACACAGAGTGGTGTGAAAAAGTGTGTGCCCCCTTCCTGATTTCTCATTTTTTTGTGTTTGTCACAACGAAATGTTTCAAATCATCCAACAAATTTCAATATTAGACAAAGATAACACAATTAAACACAAAATGCAGTTTTTAAATAAAGGTGTTTATTATTAAGGGTAAAAAAAAAATCCAAACCTACATGGCCCTGTGTGAAAAAGTGATTGCCCCCTTACTGTTAAAACATAAATTAACTGTGGTTTATCACATCTTTGGAAAGCTGAGTTCAATTTCTCTAGCCACACCTGTTCTCAATCAAGAAATCACTTAAATAGGACCTGCCTGACCAAGTGATGTAGATCAAAAGATCCTCAAAAGCTAGACGTCATGCTGAGATCCAAAGAAATTCAGGAACAAATGAGAAAGAAAGTAACTGAAATTTATCTGTCTGGAAAAGGTTATAAAGCAATTTCAGGAGTTTTGGGACTCAAGCAAACCACAGTGAAAGCCATTATCCACAAATGGCGAAAACATGGAACAGTGGTGAACCTTGTCAGGAGTGGCTGGCCAACCAAAATTACCCCAAGAGCGCAGTGACGACTCATCCAAGAGGTCACAAAAGACCCCACAACAACATCCAAAAAATTGCAGGCCTCACTGGCCTCAGTTAAGGTCAGTGTTCATGACTCCACCATAAGAAAGAGACTGGGCACAAATGGCCTACATGGCAGAGCTCCAAGACGAAAACCACCGCTGAGCAAAAAACAAAGGCTTGTCTCAGTTTTGCCAGAAAAAAAATCTTGATGATCCCCATGACTTCTGGGAAGATACTCTGTGGACTGATGAGACAAAAGTTGATCTTTCTGGAAGGTGTGTGTCCCATTACATCTGGCATAAAAGTAACAGCATTTCAGAAAAGGAACATCATACCAACAGTAAAATATGGTGGTGGCAGTGTGATGGTCTGGGGCTGTTTTGCTGTTTCAGGACCTGGAAGACTTGCTGTGGTAAATGGAACCATGAATTCTGCTGTCTACCAAAAAATCCTGAAGGAGAATGTCCGGCCATCTGTTTGTGACCTCAAGCTGAAGCGCACTTGGGTTCTACAGCAGGACAATGATCCAAAACACACCAGCAAGTCTACCTCTGAATGGCTTAAGAAAAACAAAATGAAGACTGTGGAGTGGCCAAGTCAAAGTCCTGACCTGAATCTGATTGAGATGCGGTGGCATGACCTTAAAAAGGCGGTTCATGCTCAAAAACCCTTCAGTGTGCCTGAAAGACAACAATTCTGCAAAGATGAGTGGGCCAAAATTCCTCCACAGTGCCGTAAGAAAGAGCAACTGAGGCCTCACTCAGTTTGGGTCTTGCAAACCAGCTAACTGGTGATATTAAAAATGCACAGTGCATTTCATTAGCTGTGAATGAATCAACAGACTGTACAGACAATGCAGTTATGGATGTGTCTTTGCCAGATATTACACTGAGACAAAGGGGAATTTTGTGAAGACATTTTAGGTATCAAATCCCTCCATAGTTACACAAGTGGTGAGGAAATTTATGAAGGCATCATGCAGATGCTGAAAGAAAGAGAAACTGACCTCAAAATGGTGGCGTCCATTGCAACTGATGGAGCTCCAGCCATGAATGGGAGAGAGAAGGGAACCATGTGGCTTGTGGCGGCTCCTTGAATGGCAGCGACCCCTCTCATTCTTCTATCCATCTTCTACCACTTTTCCGGAGGTCCAGGTCGTGGAGGCAGCAGTTCAAGCAGAGAAGCCCAGACTTTCCTCTCCCCAGCCACCTGTGCCAGCTCTTTAGAGAAGATACCAAGGCACGGTTTCCTCTGGTAACATTTCTCCGTGGCGGCCCGCTGCGGCAGAAATCGTACCGCCACGCCAAGCCAATATGATTTTATTAATAACAATATATGAAGCAATGACTTTCAACAAGCACGCACATGAACGCACGTGACTGTCATCCGCGCGGAGTTTAGAAGTGCCCCGCTCACAAGAGTTTTCCAGTCAGTCAGCAAGCAATGTCTTGCTAAGCGAGATTGTCCGACAGAAACATTAGTTTATTAAAGTACTTTAAACGCGGAAAAAAAAAAATCATAAGAGGTATGTAAGCACTGGCGTTTACAATGGTTTTAACCCGCTGGAAACGGGAGCCATAATGGAAGAGTCGCTTAGCTAGTGATGTGGTTAGAATTCAAATGCAGCCGGCTTCATATGAAGGGAAAGGCAGGGGGACTGATGAATTGCTGAGGATATATTTCACCAGCCACTACTATATTAAGTTATGAGACTGGTAATTTCTCTCTTTTCTCGCATGAGCAGGCGTGTCATTTTTATTCTCCAGCGGCAGTGACAAAGCAGCAGCTAAAAATGCTAGCTCTAAACTGAGGTCCTTCAGCGGCTACCTAGAGAGATGCCTGAGGCACAACTATAACGGCCGTTGCTAAACGACTGGCCATTTATGTCTGCACTACGTGGCCAGGAGCCACTTAGTGAATGAAAAACCCATGTGCAGAAGTGGTTTTGTGCGTTGTATTGAACAAAATGTGTTAATGGGAATGAATGAAGTGTGGATGTGTATGTGTGTGAAACACCCGAGCTGCCGAGTGCCCGAGCTACCAGGGAGCGAAGGACTCAAAGGGCTCCCTGATGCGCCTGATGGAAAATAAATAAATATGTGCATTTTTTTTAATTTTTTTTTAACCAAATAGCCAAATTAGGAGGCATTTACTTGTATTTTTAGCATATTTGTAATTTGTGTGTATTTTCTACTATTGAATAAAAAAAAAAAAAAAAAAAAGAATCGAATTGTAGGCGCTTCCCTGCCTCTATTGTGATACGAGAAGACCAGCTCCCGGCCGTGAGGTCACTTCGCAACTATAACTGCCTAAACAGATCATTCTGTACATGAACACGTATTGTGGTGAATTATGTCTTTAGAGTCCGCTCCAGTTCCCTATTATGTACCTGTCAGGTTAAGATGACCGAAATTCACCACGTCAATGGCTTTAATCTGTCAGCAGCCTTCAGACAAACTAAACGTGTCAACATTTGATTTCAAAATAAAGGAGGTTTTTCCTGCTGTCTGGGCGGTGAGATTTCTAAAAAAAACAAAACAAAAAAAACCCAAACTATAAATATAAAGAAATATTGTAACAGAAATAACGACATCCTTGGTCATTCAAGTTAAGTTACTTCATTAAATACAATTTTATTAATATTTTTTCTTTGTAATCAGAGTTAAATTATTGTTCTGTTCTGACTGCAAAATTATGGTCAAAAATGTAAATTGTTATAAGGAAAAAGTTAAAAAAAAATTACCAGTCTGTTTCAAATTGATCTAAAAAACAAAACAAAACAAAACAAAAAAAAAACAACCCCCCCCCCCAGTAATTTCATTTTACAAAACTGACAAAATTGGTCATAAAATAATCCACAAATTTATAATAAAGTTTCAAATGTACAAGAAAAGTCAATTTTACAAAAGGAAATTACAAATATGAGGAACATGGTTTCAACTTTAGAGATTTACAGAGAAAAGTAGAAAACTATAAGAAAATTGGTATAAATTTTTGAGAAAAACCTCAAACCTTCAAGACTGAAGTCATTACTCAAGTTTTTAAGTGGGTGCTCTTTGTACCCTTAACTCAATTAGAAATTTTTGGTTGCCTACTTCCATCCATCCATCCATCCATCCATCCATCCATCCATCCATCTTCTACCGCTTTTCCGGAGGTCCGGGTCACGGAGGCAGCAGTTCAAGCAGAGAAGCCCAGACTTCCCTCTCCCCAGCCACCTGCTCCAGCTCTCCAGAGAGGATACCAAGGCGATCCCAGACCAGCTGGGAGACAGTCTCTCCACCGAGTCCTGGGTCTGCCCCGGGGTCTCCTTCCACTGGGACGTGCCCGAAACACCTCAAGTGGGAGGCGTCCAGGAGGCATCCTAATCAGATGCCCATACCACCTCAACTGACTCCTTCCAATGTGGAGGAGCAGTGGTTCTACTCTGAGCCTCTCCCGGACGACTGAGCTCCTCACCCCATTTCTGAGGGCGAGTCCAACAATCCTACGGAGAAAGTAGGTTGCCTACTTTTAATTATTAATTTCAAAGCACTGCTTTTACATGAGTAGAATTTCTGGTTACTATACCCACCTGATCATATAATTTAAGTATGCTTGAGTACATTACTATTATGAATGTTTCTTTCCCTTCCCTACTCTCTCAATGGAAAAAAAGAAACACTAGAATAAAAATACAAAAAAATACACATATTTTTGTCATTTATGTAAACCATGACAAAAAAAATCCTGCAGGACAAAACATGACACTTGATATTTTCTAAACTGTTTGTATACCACCATAGACAGAGAGAGAACCTGAATTAGACAGAGCTCAGAGAGGGCAAGATGAGACAGAAGAGAGGAGCCAAGGAGAGGGAAGTGTTCAGGCAGAGGAAGGAGAGAAAGATAACACCACTAAAAAGTCGAAACAAAGGATGTCTGGGTGGGATCCCAACTGGCCCAATATTCAAGCCTCGGTTGTACAATACTTCAAATGGTAAGTTCCATATGCAACGTTATGGTGTAAAATTTTAAAAAGAAATAAATAGTATAAAATTAACATATTTTAACATGTTGGAGGGGGATATGTTGTCACTGTGCCAAGGTCTTTAAGCCAGAGGAAACACTGCCAAGGCGTTCCCAGACCAGCTGGGAGACAGTCTCTCCAGCAAGTCCTGGGTCTGCCTCGGGGTCTCCTCCCAGAGGGATGTGTCCGAAACACCTCAAGTGGGAGGCGTCCAGGAGACATCCTAATCAGATGCCCATACCATCTCAACTGGCTCCTTTCAATGTGGAGGAGTAGCGGTTCTACTCTGAGCCTCTCCTGGATGACTGAGCTCCTCACCCCATCTCTGAGGGTGAGTCCAGCAATCCTACAAAAAAAGCTCATTTCATCTGCTTGTATCCACAATCTCGTTTTTTCAGTCATTAGCCAGTGATCTTGACCATAAGTGAGGGTAGGAACGTAGACTGACTGGTAAATCGACAGCTTTGCCTTAGAGCTTAGCTCCCTCTTCACCACAACAGACCGGTACAACGTCCACATCACTGCAAATGCTGCACCGATCTGTCTGTCAAGCTTTCGTTCCATTCTCCCCTCACTCGTGAATAAGACTCCAAGATACTTAAACTCCTCCACTTAGGGCAAAAGCTTGTCCCCAACCCAGAGAGGACAATCCTCTCTGCACGGTGGCGCAGTGGTTTAGCACTGTGGCAGCACAGTTTTACCCTCGGCCGGGGGACCGCGGGGATCATGAGATCGTGGGTTCGATCCCAGCCCCCGACCAACAGTGAGCTGTGTGGAGTTTGCATGTTCTCCCCGTGTTGCGTGGGTTTACTCCGGGATTTCTCCGGTTTCCTCCCGCACACCAAAAACATGTAGGTTTAGGGCGCTCGCGCACGCAGCGACCAGCAGCCAGTGGCTTGTCACCAGACTGCAAACCAAGTCTACCTACGGGTACAAATAAGTAACAAAAAAAAAAAAAAAAAAAAAAAATCCACCTTTATCCAGCTGAGGACCATGGACTCGGACTTGGAGGTACTGATTCTTACCCCAGTCGCTTCACACTCAGCAGCAAACTGTCCCAGTAAGACCTGTAGGTCATTGCTGGATGAAGCCAGCAGGACAACATCATCTGCAAACAACATAGATGAGATCCTGTGTTCACCAAGCATGACACCCCCCGTTCCTTGGCTGCGCCTAGAAATCCTGTCCATAAAAATTATGAACAGGATCAGTGACAAAGGGCAGCCCTGGCGGAGTTTAACTCTCACTGGGAATGAGTCTGACCGAGTGTTGGAAATACGAACAAACTCTCACAACGGTCGTACAGAGACCAAATAGCTTGTAACAACAAGCCTGATACTCCATACTCCCGAAGCACCCCCCACAAAAAACCATGAGGCACATGGTCGAATGCCTTCTCCAAGTCCACAAAATGCATGTAAGCTGGTTGGGCAAACTCCCACGAACCCTCGAGGATTCTCGAGAGGGTAAAGAGCTGGTCCGATGTGCCACGGCCAGGACAAAAACCACATTGCTCCTCCCGAATCCGAGGTTTGACCAACGGCCGGACTCTCCTCTCCAGTACCATGGCATAGACCTTCCCAGGGATGCTGAGGAGTGTGATCCCTCTCAAGTTGGCGCACACCCTTCGGTCCCCTTTTTTGAAGAGAGGAACCACCACCCCAGTTTGCCATGCCAAAGGTACTGCCCCCAACCTCCACGCAATGTTGCAAAGGTGCGTCAACCATGACAGCTCTACAACATCCAGGGCCTTGAGGTACTCAGGGCGAATCTCGTCCACCCCCAGGGCCCGGCCACCAAAGACATTTTTAACCATCTTGGCGAGCTCAGCCGCTGTGATAGGCAAGTTGTCCCCCTTGTCCACATGCCCTGCTCCCTATGTGAAAGGCATGTAAGTGGGATTGAGGAGATCCTAGAAGTATTCCTTCCACCGCCCAATGATATCCCCAGTTGAAGTCAGCAGTGCCCCATCCGCACCATACACAGTGTGGACAGGTTGCTGCTTCCCCCTCCTGAGCCATCGTACAGTTTGCCAGAATCACTTCAAAGCCAACTGAAAGTCTTGTTCCATGGCCTCACCGAACTCCTCCCATACCTGAGTTTTTGCTTCAGCAACCATCCGAGCTGCCGACAGATGTTCCCAGCACACCTTCACTATACATTTGGGTCTACCAAGTCTGAATGGCATCCTCCCCTGCCATCGCCTCCAACTCACCACCAGGTGGTGATCAGTTGACAGCTCTGCACCTCTCTTTACCCAAGTGTCCAAGACATACGGTTGCAGGTCTGATGACATGATAACAAAATCGATCATCGACCTGCAACCTAGGGTGTTCTGGTGCCAGGTGCACATATGGACACCCTTGTGCTTGAACATGGTGTTCATTATGGACAAACTGTGGTTAGCACACAAGTCTAATAACTGAACACCACTCGGGTTCAGATCGGGCAGGCCATTCCAATCACCCCCCTCAGGCATCACTGCCGTTGCCCACGTGCGCACTGAAGTCCCCCAGTAGGACAATTGAGTGTCCAAGAGGAGCACTCTCCAGTTCCCCAGTCAGAGACTCCAAAAAGGATGGGTACTCTGAACCATCATTTGGTGCATAGAAACCAAATGGTCAGGACCCATTTCCCAACCCGAAGGCACAGGGAAACTACCCTTTTGTCCACCGGGGAAAACTCCAATATAGAGGCAGCAAGGTGGGGGGGATACAAGAATACCCACCCCTGCTCATCGCCTTTCGCCCGAGGCAACTCCAGAGTAGGCCAAGCTCCAGCCCCTCTCCAGGAGACTGGTTCCGGAACCGGAGCCATGTGTTGAGATGAGGCTGACTATATCTAACCGGTATCTCTAAACCTCATGCACCAGCTCAGGCTCCTTCCCCACCAGAGAGGTGACATTCCACGTGCCAAAAGCCAGGTTAGGAAGCTTGGGATCAGGCAGCAAAGGTCTCCGCCTTTGACCGCCACCTGATTCACATAGCACCGCACCCCGATGGTCCCTCCTGCAGGTGGTGAGCCCACTGGAGGGCGGACTTATGTGACTCCTTCGGGCTGAGCCCGGCCGGGTCCCATGGGTGGAAACCCGGCCACCAGACGCTAGCCATTGAGCCCCTCCCCCAGGCCTGGCTCCAGGATGGGGCCCCGGTAACCCCATACCGGGCAGGGTACACTGAATCCTTGTTATAGCATTCATCATGAGAATCTGTCGGATCGTTCTTTGTCTTGCCCTTCACCCAGGACCAATTTGTCTTGGCTGACCCTACCAGAGGCAAACTGCCCCGGACAATACAGCTCCTGGGATCATGAGGGCATGCAAACCCCCCACCATCAAAAGGTAACAATCCATGAGGGGCCCTCTGATTCTACATATGATTAGCATGTCCTTCTGATTCTACATGTGATTAACGTTGTAGATAACAGAAACATAATTTTGTTCTACTGTACAGTAGGGCTGTGCGATATGACGATATATATCGGATGACGATATAAAAATGTCTATCATTTCATAGAATACTCTTTCGTTTCTATTGTTATTTAAAATGCACATACTCCCATTTATTCAGTAAAGCTCCTCACCAACTACTTGTCAGCAATCGGTCTCTCCTCTGCAGTGTGCACAGCGGAACAGGTGTATCGTGGGTGGCTAGGCTTCAGTCCGGTGGATGCTAATGCTCACTCCAAACTACCCGTTCAGAAAGCTGCTACTACTGTTTGCCAGGGATGTAGGACTGTTTTTCATCTTGCTGCATTAGAGAGGATAATTCACTAACCTCGTTTTAATAGGAGGTAAGTAACATTAACACCATGTCTAATTATAAAACGTAAATGACGATGCTAAGTTGTACTAACTGGAAACCGTAGCAAAACATTGGGGTTTTTTGTTCAAATTACTGCCGAGTTTCTTAGTTTTGCCTGAAAAAAAATTTATTAAAGGTGCAAAAGTGCATGATGGTGGCACACATATGCAAAATAAATAATAAAATAAATTCAAACTGGTCGGAGAAGCAAGTTGGCTCTTCATGTAATTTATTTGATTTCAAATCATTTTAATTAGTCAAGTAGTGATAATAAATAAAGTTAAAGTCATCACATGTATTTTATTACATTACCTTTTGTCTCTTTGACTTTCAGATTATGACCAATCTGAAATATTTTTACTCAGAAGCAAACAGGTTAAATCAGGCCAGAATGGCATCTTTAGACTGCAAGTCTACACTTAAATTTTCACCGATTTAAACTAACAGCTAATTTATATCTGTAGGTGACAGCCATGGGTAATTTTCTCATTTTCAGACATTTTATTATGTTATCTGTTTTGGGGGGGGTTTTTTGTTTGTTTGTTTTGGGGTTTGTTTTTGGGGTTTTTTTGTCTTTTCTCCTCTGGCTCAGGAAATATTTAACTTATTGATGTTTACTTTTTATTCATATATGATTTAGAAGAAAAAAACCTGACATTTATGAGAATCAAGTCTCAAATGCACATTAAAAAACTATTTTATAACAAGATTACAAAATTATGAGGGAAAACCGTACATGTAAAAAAAAAAAAAAAATAAGAGATGGTCCTTTTTATATTATTATCTAAACTGTAGAATTTACAGAAAATGCATATCATGATATATATCGTTATTGTGATACAAGATGACATATTATGATATGAATTTTTTGCCATATCGCACAGCCCTACTGCACATGATTGGCTGTATGGACTGAATGCCAACAGAGATGGCTGCTTCAGAGATGTCCAGCACATGCAAAAGCATCATCCAGACCTGCTGTCATATCACTGCATCATTGACCAGACAGTGCTGTGCACCAGTCTTGGAAAGCAATATTCAGAAGTGATGGAAACTATTATGAAACTTGTGAACTACCTGAGATCCTCTTCAGCACCGCCTTTTATGTGCATTTCTTAATGAGGTGAGTGGACTATTTACCTTGTTTTATAGGTGCATCTCATTAAATTAGAATATCATAAAAATATAATGGTCATTAAAATTAAATCAAAAAGGCCTGAAATATTTCCATGTTCATGTCTGTGTGTGAATGGTGAAAGGGTTGGGCGCCGCACTAGTGGCTGCCTCATCCACTCTTGTGGATGCCCTGTAATTTCCCAAGTGTAACGTTACATCTGAGTTCCAATCTACATGAACAGTCTCTGAACAGGAGACCTCCAACTCACCCAGTTTCCTAAATAAAGCATTGAAGCATTTTGTTCACTGGTGTGAGGATTCCTACCTGCAGCTGAATACGACAAAAACTAAAGACATGATTATTGACTTTAGGAGGAAAACTCCCAGGCACAAAGTCACCGTACTAAAAGGCCAGACCACTGAATGTGTACAATCCTACAAATATCTTGGGACAATTATTGATAGTAATTTAAACTTTGAAGAGAACTGTGAAAGGGTGTGCAAAAAGGGTCAGCAACATTTGCATTGTTTAAGGAATCTTGCACGCTTCCAAATTGACTGAATCATACTGACAATGTTTTATTGGGCTTTTACTGAATCTGTTTTATCCTTTTCTTTAGTGTCATGGTTTGGTCAGATAAAACTGAAACAGAGGAAATCCTTGGATCAGGTAGTCAGATGGTCCAGTCGTTTGCTTGGTGAGTCACAGCTGAGCCTGACATCCCTGTACACCAGACAGGTACAGAGGATTGCTACCGCCATTTTAAATGATGACTCCCACCCTTTGCACTGCAACTTTCAGCTTCTTCCCTCCAGACGGAGGTTTGCTGTCCCAAAAAGTAAAACCCAGCGCTACAAAAACAGCTTTGTTTCTGCTGCTGTCAAAGAGTTGAACAAGTTGTAACAATATATTGCACATAATTTAGTTACCCATTTATTAATTTCATTTTATATTTACTTATTTTTGTAGGTTTTTTTTTAATCTGGGTTCTAAATCTTTTATTGGGTTTTAGACTTTTGAGTTTTTAACCTCTTTGACTAGTCTAACTTTTTAATATGACCCTTCTCTCTTATCCGTTTTTTTCTCTCATCTCTTTGTCTTATATCCTGATTGATGGAGCCTTGAGTATTTTTTATCATGTTTATAGTCAGCTTCATGTGTGCCTGTGTTTGTGTTTATGTTGAATGTAATTGTGGTTTGTAAATATGGATGTCACCAGACTGCAAAACAAATCTACCTACGGGTACAAATAAAGTAACCTGAACCTGAAACGCCACATTCCTTGCTTGACTTAAGACCCCAAGGATCCTCTTCATGCCAGGAAGACGCCTGGACGTTTATCATAAATCCCCGAGGAACACTTAGCCTCAGTTTTATGTTATAAATAGCCATTGATACAAGCTGGAAGACATCCACTACATTCCTGAGACTTCCCACAATTATCCAAAGCCCCACAGTGCCCCCTCTTGAACAACTTGGGGACATGTGGGCTCGTACTCTGGTCACCATTGGACTGTGTTATCTGCCTAAAATAATCCTCTCTCCACAAGACTTTGATATTTTTCCAGGAAATACTGCTCAGACCACTGTTGAAGATGAAAGCACCTGTGACGAACACTGATGGTTTGAAATGTTTCATTAATCATTGATTTTAAATGTATTGCATGTCTGAAAATGTTGAAACAAGTTATAAAAGTGCATGCTTCAGGAGCTGAAGGCCGAAATTTTAAGAGCAAAACAGAATTATAAATCAGAGTTGGAAAGCAAGATGGCAGCAAATAAACTTGGTTCGGCCTGGGCCAGTATGAAAACTATTGCAGGCCTTCAGAGCACAGAGCGCAGTAATCGTGTGTTTTTAGATGGTTTTAGTTCAGACACAGAGCTGGCTAATGCTCTTAATTGTTTTTATGGTCGTTTTGACTCCTTTGATTTTAGTACAGAAATCCAAGATTTTAAACAGAAACTCAAAGACAATCAGCACTTTAATATTGAGATGCAGGATGTTATAAGGGAGTTCCGCGCTGTAAAAGTGAACAAAAGTCAGGGCCCTGATAATATATGTGGACGCCTGGTAAAGTCTTGTGCACATGAACTGAGTCCTATATTTTATTATATTTTCAATAAGTCCTTACAGACACAACATGTGCCTAAGATCTGGAAAGATGCCGTGGTTGTTCCCGTTCCAAAATCCAGCTGTCCTAAAACGGTAAACGACTTTAGACCAGTTGCTTTGACTTCAATTTTAATGAAAATTTTTGAAAAACTGGTCAGACGTGAGGTCCTAAGGCAGACTGAACATGCATTGGATCCTCTGCAGTTTGCCTATAGGCCTCACAGAGGAGTGGAGGATGCCACTGTCACTCTGTTTGACATGCTTTTTAAACATCTGGATTTTAATGGGACACACGCCAGGCTTTTATTTGTGGACTTTTCTTCTGCCTTTAATACAATCCAACCTCATATTTTAGTTGAAAGGCTCCTGCAACAATTTGATTTAAGCAATAATCTGGTGGGTTGGATTCTGGATTTCTTAACCAACAGGACGCAGAGAGTAAGGGTCAATGGCACATTGTCTGACCTAAAGTGCTCTTCTACTGGCTCTCCTCAGGGGTGTGTGTTGTCACCACTACTCTTCATCCTGTACACAAACATGTGTCGGAGCAGACATGACAACAGACACATTATAAAGTATGCTGATGACTCAGTCATTGTCAGTCTCCTCCAGGATGGTGAGAGTGGCCACGGCCCAGTAGTTGATGACTTTGTTCACTGGTGTGAGGATTCCTACCTGCAGCTGAATACAACAAAAACGAAAGATATGATTATTGACTTTAGGAGGAAAACTCCCAGGCACAAAGTCACCATACTAAAAGGCCAGACCACCGAATGTGTACAATCGTACAAATATCTTGGGACAATTATTGATAGTGGATTGAACTTTGAGGTGAACTGTGAAAGGGTGTGCAAAAAGGGTCAGCAAAATTTGCATTGTTTGAGGAAACTTGCACGCTTCCAAACTGACCGAACCATAATGACTATGTTCTATCGGGCTTTTATTGAATCTGTTTTATCCTTTTCTTTAATGTCATGGTTTGGTCAGATAAAACTGAAACAGAGGAAATCCTTGGATCAGGTAGTCAGATGGTCCAGTCGTTTGCTTGGTGAGTCACAGCTGAGCCTGACATCCCTGTACACCAGACAAGTACAGAGGATGGCCGACTCGATTTTAAATGATGACTCCCACCCTTTGCACTGCAACTTTCAGCTTCTTCCCTCCAGACGGAGGTTTGCTGTCCCAAAAAGTAGAACCCAGCGCTACAAAAACAGCTTTGTCCCTGCTGCTGTCAAAGAGTTGAACAAGCTATAAAATTATATTGTACATATTTTATATTTACCTATTTTGTAAGATGTGTGCCTGTGTTTGTGTCTATGTTGAATGTAATTAGTGGCTTGTAAATATGGATGTCACCAACTGCAAAACAAATCTACCTACGGGTACAAATAAAGTAACCTGAACCTGAACCTGAACCTGCTCACTGGAGGCAGTCATGAAAGTTGGTCATGAATCACTGAAGTTAGCTTAGAAATAAGTCTATAATATGAATTTCAACGTTAATATGCATTTTTCTTCTGAAAATCTGATGTACAATGCATCAGGAAAGTATTTACAGCACTTCACTTTTTCCACATAAATGGATTAAATTCATTTTTTTCCTCAAAATTCTACACACAATACCCCATAATGACAACATGAAAAAGTTGGGGGGGGGGGGGTTAGATTTTTGCAAATTTATTAAAAATAAAAAACTAAGAAATCACATGTACATAAGTAGTCACAGCCTTTACTCAATACTTTGTTGATGCACCTTTGGCAGCAATTGCAGCCTCAAGTCTTTTTGAATATGATGCCACAAGCTTGGCACACCTATCATTGAGCAGTTTTGCCCATTCCTCTTTGCAGCACCTCTCAAGCTCCATCAGGTTGGATGGGAAGTGTCGTTGCACAGCCATTTTCAGATCTCTCCAGAGATGTTCAATTGGATTCAAGTCTGGGCTCTGGCTGGGCCACTCAAGGACATTCACAGAGTTGTCCTGAAGCCACTTCTTTGATATCTTGGCTGTGTGCTTAGGGTCGTTGTCCTGCTGAAAGATGAACCGTCGCCCCAGTCTGAGGTCAAGAGTGCCCTGGAGCAGGTTTTCATCCAGGATGTCTCTGTACATTGCTGGATTCATCTTTCCCCCTATCTTGACTAGTCTCCCAGTTCCTGCTGCTGAAAAACATCCCCACAGCATGATGCTGCTACCATCATTGGCGTGGTTATGAACGGTGCCTGGTTTACTCCAAACATGATGCTCGGCATTCACACCAAAGAGTTCAATCTTTGTCTCATCAGAACAGAGAATTTTGTTTCTCACGGCCTAAGAGTCCTTCAGTTGCCTTTTGGCAAACTCCAGGTGGGCTGCCATGAGCCTTTTACTCAGGAGTGGCTTCCGTCTGGCCACTCTACCATACAGGCCTGATTGGTGGATTGCTGCAGAGATGGTTGTCCTTCTGGAAGTTTCTCCTCTCTTTACAGAGGAATGCTGGAGCTCTGACAAAGTGACCATTGGGTACTTGGTCACCTCCGTGATGAAGGCCCTTCTCCCCCGATCGCTCAGTTTAGACGGCCGGCAAGCTCTAGGAAGAGGTCTGGTGGTTCCAAACTTCTTCCATTTACGGATGATGGAGGCCACTGTGCTCGTTGGGATCTTCAAAGCAGCAGAAATGTTTCTGTACCCTTCCCCAGATTTGTGATTCAAGACAATCCTGTCTCACAGGTCTACAGACAATTCCTTTGACTTCATGCTTGGTTTGTGCTCTGACATGCACTGTCAACTGTGGGACCTTATATAGACAGGTGTGTGCCTTTCCAAATCATGTCCAACTAAATTTACCACAGGTGGACTCCAGTTAAGCTGTAGAAACATCTCAAGGATGATCAGTGGAAACAGGATGCACCTGAGCTCAATTTTTAGCTTCATAGCAAAGGCTGTGAATACTTATGTACATGTGATTTCTTGTTTTTTTTTAAAATTTTAAATAAATTTGCAAAAATCTCAAAAAATCTTTTTTCACATCGTCATTAAAGGGTATTGTGTGTAGAATTTTGAGGACAAAATTATCTTAATTTCTTTTGGAATAAGGCTGTAACAAAATGTGGAAAAAGTGAAGCGCTGTGAATACTATCCAGATGCACTGTAGGTCATATGACTGGTATCAGCCAATCACCAGGCCGTCCTTGTTGGACGATGCCCTCTCTCATTCTATTGGTCGGTTACAAACAAACGACCGCTTTCTTATTGGGCCATAGTCCATTCAAATCTCCCACGATAGCCAATAACTGGTTCTTCCTGCTGCCAGTCATGTGTTATGACCAAAGAATTGCTCTCATTTAAAAGAGGGAAACGCCCTAGTAGTTCAGCGTTCTTTCAGTTGGCTTTCAGTTCAGTTCTTTCTATGGTCTTTCTGAAGTCTTTTCTGTTGGTCTGAATTCTGTCTCTTTTGTGTGTGTTTTTTTCTCCGGTATCTGAGGAGAGATCATCCTTTCTTGTCGAACTCAACCTCTCTTACTTGGAGTAAAACTCCAAAACTCCATTTTCCCTCTCCTCAGATGCCGTTTCATTCTGTTATACTTTTTCTATTTATTTTCCTTAACTCACGGTTAAAGTGGCCCGATAGTGATTTTTGAACTTTTTTCCCTCAAGACTGTCTCACCCATGTACCACGACGTTAGAAGAACTAGGATTTCATGGGTGGAACGGTTTTCCATCCATTTTTTCTTCAGTCCTGTGGTTCTTGTCAACCAGTGAACATCCCACAGTTGCGGGTCAGGAAAACCTGTTGCCCGGGAGAAGACGTCACCTGCCCAGGGGGCCAGCCGCCCACTCTGCTGCCTGCTACACTGAATCCCCTGCTGCTGAGTCTAAGTGGACTGCTGCACCGATTGGAAAGGACTGTGGGCAGTCTTTCCCTTGTTGCCATCTGCTGGCGTTCAAGACCATCGCTAAACTCTGAAGACACCAGCTGGTCATAAGCTTGACTCCAACTTTCTATTTGCTGGGCTAAAGGTGATGTCTAATTCTAATTGAATATGACCAGTTTTTCATGTCAAAAGTTAGTCTATAAGTTATGATAGGAGATAAATAAATAAATAAATTAATATATATATATATATATATATACAGTGGGGCAAAAAAGTATTTAGTCAGCCACCAATGGTGCAAGTTCTCCCACTTAAAAGATGAGAGAGGTCTCCAATTTTCATCATAGGTATACCTCAACTATGAGAGACAAAATGAGAAAAAAAAAATCCAGAAAATCACATTGAAGGACTTTTAATGAATTAATTGGTAAATTCCTCGGTAAAATAAGTATTTGGTCAATAACAAAAGTTCATCTCAATACTTTGTTGTATACCCTTTGTTGGCAATGACAGAGGTCAAACGTTTTCTGTAAGTCTTCACAAGGTTTTCACACACTGTTGCTGGTATTTTGGCCCATTCCTCCATGCAGATCTCCTCTAGAACAATGATGTTTTGGGGCTGTCGCTGGGCAACATGGACTTTCATCTCCCTCCAAAGATTTTCTGTGGGGTTGAGATCTGGAGACTGGCTAGGCCACTCCAGGACCTTGAAATGCTTCTTACGAAGCCACTCCTTCGTTGCCCGGGCGGTGTGCTTGGGATCATTGTCATGCTGAAAAACCCAGCCACGTTTCATCTTCAATGCCCTTGCTGATGGAAGGAGGTTTTCACTCAAAATCTCACGATACATGGCCCCATTCATTCTTTCCTTTACACGGATCAGTCGTCCTGGTCCCTTTGCAGAAAAACAGCACCAAAGTATGATGTTTCCACCCCCATCCTTCACAGTAGGTATGGTGTTCTTTCTCCTCCAAACACGACAAGTTTTTACAATGAAGTTCTATTTTGGTTTCATCTGACCATATGACATTCTCCCAATCCTCTTCTGGATCATCCAAACGCTGTCTAGCAAACTTCAGACGGGCCTGGACATGTACTGGCTTAAGCAGGGGGACATGTCTGGCGCTGCAGGATTTGAGTGCCTGGCGGTGTAGTGTGTTACTGATGGTAGCCTTTGTTACTTTGGTCCCAGCTCTCTGCAGGTCATTCACTAGGTCCCCCCATGTGGTTCTGGGATTTTTGCTCACCATTCTCGTGATCATTTTGACCCCACAGGGTGAGCTCTTGCGTGGAGCCCCAGATCGAGGGAGATTATCAGCGGTCTTGTTCGTCTTCCATTTTCTAATAATTGCTCCCACAGTTGATTTCTTCACACCAAGCTGCTTACCTACTGCAGATTCAGTCTTCCCAGCCTGGTGCAGGTCTACAATTTTGTTTCTGGTGTCCTTTGACAGCTCTTTGGTCTTGGCCATAGTGGAGTTTGGAGTCTGACTGTTTCAGGTTGTGGACAGGTGTCTTTTATACTGATAACGAGTTCAAACAGGTGTCATTAATACAGGTAACGAGTGGAGGACAGAGGAGCCTGTTAAAAAAGAAGTTACAGGTCTGTGAGAGCCAGAAATCTTGCTTGTTCGTAGGTGACCAAATACTTATTTTACCGAGGAATTTACCAATTAATTCATTAAAAATCCTTCTATGTGATTTTCTGGATTTTTTTTTCTCATTTTGTCTCTCATAGTTGAGGTATACCTATGATGAAAATTGGAGACCTCTCTCATCTTTTAAGTGGGAGAACTTGCACAATTGGTGGCTGACTAAATACTTTTTTGCCCCACTGTATATATATATATATATATATATATACTGTATATATACACATATTTATTCCATCTAGCTACAATGCTCCGCACTGTGTGTGTTTATATATTCATATATTTATTCCATCTAGCTACAATGCTCCGCACTGTGTGTCTATACATTTATGTTTATATGTACATATGTATACTCGCTGCTCTTGTTTTTTCTTGCCTTCTGATTGTTGCTCTAAGTGTTGCTATCCCTGTGCTGTTGCAATCCTGGAATTTCCCCATTGTGGGACTAATAAAGGCTTATCTTATCTTATCTTAAAAAGCTGAAGGAAAAATAATATTCTTCTTTTCATTAAACTGTTTTTTTTTTGTCGAGTAACTCAGAATTTCCTTTTTCATATAATCAGCTTTTATCATTTTCGCCATAAAATTGCATCCAATTTTATGCATATTTTTGTTAGTTACTTCACAGTAACTTCTCATTACATTACAGTTACAAATTCAAAATCTGGTTTCTCTTGTTTCCACAAAGGTTTAACCATAGACTTTATGCTCAGGAATCCGCTACCAGTTAATATGATATTTGATACTTGTTGATTATTTCATGCTTACAAATCAATTGAATGTAATGTCATTTAACTTGAGTTTGACCATTAAAACTGTTAACGGTATATAGAAGTTTCTGCTTGATTTTTTTTTTTGTGTGTGTCTGCTTTCCTGGGTCACGGCAGAAGAATTCACGAATTTGAGACTGGTTCATGAAAGGTACAAGGATTAGTTATTAATAAATTGTCCAAGGGGTGCACGGTGGCGCAGTGGTTAGCACTGCGGCAGCAAAGTTTACCCTCGGCTGGGGGATCGTGGGGATCATGAGATCGTGGGTTCGATCCCTGCCCCTGGCCAACAGTGATCTGTGTGGAGTTTGCATGTTCTCCCCGTGTTTGCGTGGGTTTACTCCGGGATTTTTCCTGTTTCCTCCCACATGCCAAAAACATGCAGGTTAGGGAGTTAAGGGGCGCTTGCGCACGCAGCGACCGGCAGCTGGTGGCTTGTCACCGGACTGCAGAACAAATCTACCTACGGGTACAAAATAAGTCCAAAAAGGTTTGGACTGGTGCCCCAAAACGAGTTTTTTTTCTTTTTCTGTGGTGTGTGCGTGGACCCAAAGCAAACCTTCATTTCCACACACACCGATGGGTATAAATTAAATAATCTTTGTACCTTATAACTAATTTCTCCTACACCAGTGTGGGACTAATAAAGGACTCTAAATCTATTATGTTACAAATAAATGTGGGCCTTGGGTAAAAACATTTGCGTACCCTCGACTTCTAGTGTCCCCTTAATATTTACTCAGAAGAAAATTGTATGTTTATTGTCCCTCCCAAAATCAAAATGAAATATCCGCTGATGCACCATGTTAGCACTGTTCTGGACCACTGACCCACTGGAAAAAAACAAATGTGGACCCCTGGCAAAAACATTTGAGGACCCCTTCTCTAGCATCACTGTCCAAGAGAAGCATGAGCTTATTAAAGTACTTCCATCCATCCTTCCATCTTCTACCGCTTAATCCTTGTTGGGTCGCGGGGTACTTTATAAATGCGGGGGAAAAAAAAAAAAATCAGAAGAGGTATGTAAGCAGTGGATGCATTTACGGTGGTTTTAATCCACTGGTAATGGGAACAATAATGAAGCGCTGCTTAGCTAACAGGTGTGGTTAGGCTTCATATGCAGAGAAAGGCAAGAGTGACTGAAATGTTGAGGATTTACTTCACCAGCCATTACAATATTAATTAACTAATTTATGTTGATTATTATGTACCTGGCAAGCTAAGATGACCGAAATTCACTAAGTCAGTGACTTTAATCAGCAGCCTTCAGACAAACCAAACGTGCCAACATTTGGATTTCAAAATAAGGGAGGTTTTTCCTGCTATCTGGTTGGTGAGATTTTGGAAAAATAATAAATATATAGAAATATTATAACAGAAATAACTGCATCTTTGGTAATTTAAGTTAATTTATTTCATTAAATACAATTTTAATATTTTTTTCTTTGAAATCAGAGTTAAATTATTGTTCTGTTCTGGCTCTGCAAACTTATGGTCAAAAGTGTAAATTGTATAAGGAAAAAGTAAAAGAAATATGACACTCTGTTGTAAAAAGACTAACACACACACACACACACACACACAGAGAGTGGTGTGGAAAAAGTGTTTGCCCCCTTCCTGATTTCTCATTTCTTTTGTATGTTTGTCACACTTGCATGTTTCAGATCATCAAACAAATTTAAATATTAGACAAAGAAAACACAAGTAAACACAAAATGCAGTTTTTAAATGAAGGTGCTTATTATTAAGGGTAAAAAAAAATAATCCAAACCTACATGGCCCTGTGTGGAAAAAGTGATTGCCCCCCTGTGAAAACATAAATTAACTGTGGTTTATCACATCTTTGGAAAGCTGACTTCAATTTCTCTAGCCACACCTGTTCTCAATCAAGAAGTCACTTAAATAGGACATGCCTGACAGTGAAGTAGACCAAAAGATCCTCCAAAGCTCAACATCATGCTGTGATCCAAAGAAATTCACGAACAAATGAGAAACAAAGTAACTGAGAGCTATCAGTCTGGAAAATGTTATAAAGCCATTTCTAAAGCTTTGGGACTCCAGCGAACCACAGTGAGAGCCATTATCCACAAATGGCGAAAACATCGAACAGCAGGGAACCTTCCCAGGAGTGGCCGGCCAACCAAAATTACCCCAGGAACGCAGCGACAACTCATCCAAGACATCACAAAAGACCCCACAACAACATCCAAAGAACTGCAGGCCTCACTCCAGACTCCAAGAAAGACTTGGCAAAAATGGCCTTCATGGCAGAGTTCCAAGTTAAAAACCACTGCTGAGCAAAAAAAACAAACGCTCATCTCACTTTTGCCAGAAAAAATCTTGATGATCGCCAAGACTTTTGGGAAAATACTCTGTGGACTGATGAGACAAAAGTTGAATGTTTGGAAGGTGTGTATCCCATTACATCTGGCATAAAAGTAACAGCATTTCTTCATCTTCTTCTTTTAGATTTGATTGGCAGTTGGCAACCAGCTTACAGGTGTATTACCGCCACTGACTTGATTATCATCACTCTGTATCTTTGTAGAAGGAGTTCTGATAAGGAATTCTGAACAACTCCTTATGTGTGAAAAAAATATCTGTCCTCATGTGAGGAATGAATACAATTCAGAAAAGGAACATCATACCAACAGTAAAATATGGTGGTGGTAGTGTGATGGTCTGGGGCTCTTTTGCTGCTTCAGGACCTGGTAGACTTGCTGTGGTAAATGGAACCATGAATTCTGTTGTCTCCGAAAAAAATCCTGAAGGAGAATGTCCGGCCATCTGCTCGTGACCTCAAGCTGAAGCGCACTTGGGTTCTGCAGCAGGACAATGATCCAAAACACACCAGCAAGTTCACCTCTGAATGTCTTAAGAAAAACAAAATGAAGACTTCGGAGTGGCCTAGTCAAAGTCCTGACCTTAATCTGACTGAGATGCTGTGGCATGACCTTAAAAAGGCGGTTCATACTCGATAAGCCTCCAGTGTGGCTGAATTACAACAATTCTGCAAAGATGAGTGGGCCAAAATTCCTCCACAGTGCTGTAAAAGACTCACTGCCAGCCATTGCAAACGCTTGATTGCAGTTGTTGCTGCTAAGGGTGGCCCAACCAGTTATTAGGTTTAGGGGGCAATCACTTTTTCACACAGGGTCATGTGGGTTTGGATTTTTTTCCCCTTAATAATGAACGCCTTCACTTAAAAACTGCATTTTCTGTTTACTTCTGTTATCTTTGTCAAATATTGAAATTTGTTTGATGATCTGAAACATTTAAGTGTGACAAACCTACAAAAAAATGAGAAATCAGGAAAGGGGGAAACACTTTTTCACACCACTGTATGTATGTAAACCCCACCCCACCCCCACTGTTTTTATTTATACTTGTGTTGGTATGTTTTTTCTTTCTGTTTTGTGAAAAAGTTCAATAAAAATATGTCTGAAACTAGAAAAGCACTCAGAGAGCACATACCTCCACCAAGGCTCTTTCCGTCCCTCACGGATCACCTCCAAAATGTAACAGGTTTGTGTGTAGGCCACGAGCCACTTCTGGTGAAAACTACATCAAAGTCTATCCAGCAGTTTTGGAGGATTCTTGCTAAAACAGTGTGATATGAAAAGAACCTTGGCGGAGGTATGCATTCTCAGATCATCACCAAAATCTTATGGGTTCTTCTCTAGGCAAAGAACCACCTCTAGTGAACATTTCATCCAAATCCACCACGTAGTTGTTGTGTAATCCTGCTGCACAAACACAAACAAGGTTCCTGGTGGAGGTATGCACTCTCCAATCATCACCAAAATTTAATGGGTTCATCATTGGCCCAAGGACTACCTCTGGTGAAAATTTCATCAAAATCCCTTCAGCAGTTTTTTTGAATAATCCTGCTAACAGACAGACAGACAGACCACCCCGATTACATTACCACCTTGGCGGAGGTAAAAAAAAAACAAAAAAAAAACCCACTGAAATATCATTAAACGCACTTCTGATGATAGACCACCTTTTTCCTGATCAAAAGTGGATTTTCATGGAATGCACTATAATAGTAATGTGCATTAGATTGCACGCCCCAACACCTCTTTGAAATGACTCTCCTCCTCCCAGTGCAGAGCCAGGTCCCGGGCACCAACCTCCCAAGGAGACAGTGGTCTACACTCAATCGCTTCAGGACTGGACATGGCCCCTGCTTGGCCAGCCTTCACAGATGGGGCAGTAGCCCTAGCCCACTGTGCGCATGTGGAGAGGAGCAAACAATGGAACACATCATAGAGGTTTGCCCGCTCCAAAGACTGGAAGGAGGATTACACACCCTCCATACAGCAAACCAGGAGGCAACTGCTTGGCTTAAGGACTTTGCATTCGCTAAATAAATAAATAAAGTGCAGAGTGGCTGCACTGTCTACTGGTAATTTGATGGCGTGACGCAAGGCATAAAAACAGACAATGCGCTGACAGAAAGTAACAAAAACACCAGTGTATGGTGGAAAGTCTGTCAGAAAAGTGCACGGATGATTGTCAAAATAGGGCCCAGAGTGTTTACCTTTATGGTGACTTCTTGTTTTCAGTCGTCTCTTCTTTGGTTTGGGTTCTTCTTCTTTAGTAGATCCTGAGTCTACATGCTGACCTCCTTCCTCATCTTGGATCTCAGTTCCAGCAGAACTGTGAGAGAGGAGCTGCTCACTGCTTGGTTCTGCTTCACTCTGCTGGTTTTCCTCACAAGGAAGAGACACTATGAAGGCATCAGCCTCCAGCTTCACTACCAGCTGTTCTCCCTCCTGACTGATGCAGAGTTCCTCCTGTTCCTCTTTCACCTGTGGAGGTTCTGGTTCCTCCTGTTCCAAGCCGGAGTTCTCCTCTGGGTTCCACAGCTGCTGATCAGGAGAAAACTCGTTCTCACAGACATGTTGCTCTGGGAAGTCTAGAGGGAAAGCAGATCAAAGAAATCCTTCAATAATGGGATTAAAGCAGAACTCAGTTCTAAAGAAATAAATCTTTTTGAGCTGCTGTGAAGAGTCAACCTGAGCAGCAATAATCCAGTCAGAAGAAATGACCTGATGGAGCCCTCACTAAATTTCTAACTGCTTCTCTACAGAGAACAGAGGGAGGAGAGCTGAAGAAACACAAGAAAGACTCGGGCTGCCCCGACTAAAGATTTTTCTGGTCGACCAGTAGTCTCAATTTAAAGCAAGTAGTCCAATATCCATGGCACTTTTATGACAGATATTTTAATTTAATCAGTGAAATATCAACAGTAGTTTTGGAACATCAGTAAATGGTTTATGTCCCAGGGTTGAGAAAGGATGTGCATCAGCAGTCATTCTGAGTCTGCCTCATCAGTTTACACCCTTACTTAGCCTGTCATAGGTTACTGATTTGTGATTTTTTTCAAGCAACTCCCCGCCCCAGAAGCACCACACTTAGAGCTGTTCAAAAGCAGCAGAAAAAAGTGAAATGGCTTGTAACGAAAAGAAATTTGGCCTCTGTCCACATAGTTTGTGATGACTGACTATTTCATCTGAAGATCCCAAGACAAAGCAAGCAAAGTGCACGGACACTAACATGTAGATGCCTGAAGCTAAGTTGCTGTTAGCCTCTGACGGCTATCTGCATCAGCTCAACTTTTTTTTTTTTTTTTTGTGCTGGGATGGACAACCATCGTGGCCAAGGTAAGGCCGCCGTCACGAGTCACATGACCCACACGGTATATAAACATCCTGATTTCTACACTCTACATGTTTAATTTGTGTGTGAAGTGACCATAGGCCCATTATGTAATAATTTGGAGTAATAATTGATAATAAACTGTGTTGGAAGTCACATATTAATTATATTAAAGGTAAAATATCCAAATCAATTGCAGTACTACACAGAGTGAAATATTTGCTGAATCAACCCACACTATAAGATAAGATAAGATAAGATAAGCCTTTATTAGTCCCACAACGGGGAAATTCCAGGATTGCAACAGCACAGGGATAGCAACACTCAGAGCAACAATCAGAAGGCAAGAAAAAAAAAACAAGCAAGCAAGAGCAGCCAATAAACATATGTACGTATTACTATAAAATATACATATATACACACACACACAGACACACAGTGCAGAGCATTGTAGCTGGATGGAATAAATATATGAATATATGAACACACAGTGCAGAGCATTGCAGCTAGATGGAATAAATATGTAAATATACAAACACCCACAGTACGGAGCATTGCAGCTAGGTGGAATAAATATGCAAGTATATAAACACACACAGTGCGGAGCAATGTAGCTAGATGGAATAATATGTAGATATATAAATATATAAACACCCACAGTACGGAGCATTGTAGCTAGATGGAATAAATATGCAAATATATAAACACACACAGTGCAGAGCATTGTTGCTAGATGGAATGAAACAGCATAACCGTCTACTTAGTTATCCTACATGGTATGATTATGTGCCCATACATATTCTCACCCTCCATAGCGACCGGTATGTTCCTAGTTGTATGCCGGAGAGGACCATTGTGTAAGTCTATTGCATCTTTTGCATTCAAAAAACTATTAGTTTGTTACGTCTTTTTGCTATCTCTGCGAGCAGCCCTGCTTAGGTTGTACAGTCTGACAGCCGTTGGTAGGAAGGACCTACGAAACCTCTCGGTTGTGCACCTGGGATGATGTAGTCTGCTGCTAAATGAGCTCCTCAGTGCATTCAGTATGTCCTGCATAGGGTGGAACTCGGACTCCAGCAGAGATGACAGTTTAGCCACCGTCCTTCTCTCTCCTATCTCCTCCATCGGATCAAGGCGCTGCCCCAGGACAGAGCTAGCTTTCTTAATCAGTTTGTTCAGTCTCTTCCTATCGGCTGCAGTAATGCCACTGCCCCAGCAGACCACTCCAAAAGTGATGGCTGATGCCACCACCGTGTCATAGAATGACTTCAGCAGCGCCCCTTGTACACCAAAAGACCTGAGTCTCCTCAGCAGGAACAGCCTGCGCTGTCCCTTCTTGTAGAGTGCATCAGTATTGTGTGACCAGTCTAGTTTATTGTTCAGATGAATACCCAGGTACTTATAGGATGTCACCATCTCGATGTCTGTTCCCTGTATATTTACTGGTACTGTGAGGGGCTGCCCATGCCTGCGGCAGTCCACCACCAGCTCCTTAGTTTTCCTCGCGTTGATCTGGAGGCAGTTCCGATGGCACCAGTCCACGAAGTCCTGGATAAGCCCTCTGTACTCAGCTTCATCTCCATTGGAGATGAGGCCAACGATCGCAGAGTCATCAGAGAACTTCTGTAGATGGCAGTGTGTTGTGTTGTGTGAGAAGTCCGCAGTATAAAGAGTGAACAGGAAGGGAGCCAGCACCGTTCCCTGGGGGGCCCCCGTGCTACTGATGATCGTGTCGGACACACAGTCCCGGGTTCTCACAAACTGAGGCCGGTTCGTGAGGTAGTCCAGGATCCATGATGACAGGTGCTGGTCCACCCCTGCGCGCAGCAGCTTGTCCTTCAGGATCATCGGTTGGATGGTGTTGAAAGCACTGGAGAAGTCAAAGAACATGATCCTCACCATATTCCCGGGCTTCTCCAGGTGGGACAGAGAACGGTGAAGGAGGAAGATCACCGCATCCTCCACCCCAATGCCATGCTGGTAGGCGAACTGGAGTGGATCCATCGCTGGTTCCACCAGGGGGCGGAGGTGAGCAAGGAGCAGTCTCTCCAGGGTCTTCATCAAGTGGGACGTCAAGGCCACCGGTCTGTAGCCGGTGTCTATATACCGGTCTATATATATAAAGGTCTATAGGTCTATATAAAGGTCTATATAAAGGTCTATATACCTTTTATCAGTCATTAATACTCCCATACATGACATATTGTACTGAAGTATGGGGAAATACGTATAAAACAAACATATATCCAGTCTTTATGCTTCAGAAGAGAGCTATTAGAATAATCAACAAAGCTGCTTACATGGAACCAACAAACCCACTTTTTCTTAAATTAAAAACTCTCAAGTTGAAAGATCTGGTTGACTTTAAAACTGCAGTAATAATGTTTAAAGTGAAGAATCTATCACTGCCCACAAATATCCAAAAGTTGTTCCAAATAAGGGAGAAACAATATCATTTCAGAGGAACATGTATATTTCAAAAACCTTCAGTGAGAACTACCACCAAGCAACACTGTGTTTCAGGAGTCAGATTATGGAACGATTTTGGACCTGAATTAAAATCATGTACAACGCTTGGACAATTTAAACAAAAACTAAAGGTAGAAATACTCCAAACATATATACAAGATGACATGTAAAATCACATAAGGATTGTCATATCCAGTCTGTGTTGTGTTGTATCTTAGTTTTTTGTCACATTTTGTCTAAGCTTCGTTCTGAATTGTAATCGCTCTTGTTTTGTTTTTCTTTTGGATTCTTGAATGGAATATGGGTGGGCAATATAAGCTGCAGCTTCAGCCATCACCCATTTCGGATAACTTATGTTGAACTGTATAATCAGAGGAGTTACTGTCTAATTTGACCTTGTTGGATTTTCTTTCCCCCTTTGTTATATTATTTCTGTTTCTTTTAATCTGTACTTTTAATCTATCCAAAATAAAGATTCATTCATTCATGTAATATTGCTTAATTATGAGCCTCGTCAGTGAACTATAAGGGAGAAGAAAGGAGTCTGCTGTATTTGTCATGGGCACACCCACAGGAGTTTCCATCAGCTGGAAGTTGCCATGGCAATAGTGCTGAATGATAATTAGTGACCACGGAGCATTTTCAGCTGATTTTAACCTGGTCCTGACCATATTATGAGTTCACATCAGTTACCATGGTGATCTAGCCCAGTAAAAAGAGAGCCAGCTCCATGATGCTGAAAACGCTGACTGAAGCCTCAACGTACCTTAATAAGCCATTAATCTGGCTTCATAGTACATCCCGCTGGTCTACAGGATGCCACCAATCTACAGTATGCAGATCAGAATCCTTAGTTGTGCCTACTGAAGCCCAGAATGGAACGGACCATCTGTGCATGGAACATCAACAAATGTCCAGAATTATCACATCTATTCGTGTGTGAATTTTCTCACTGGAAGCCAACATAGTTGAAAGGTGAGATTTCTTCTGTAAAAAATATTTGGGATGACAATAGTGCTGCAGCGATTAGTTGACTAGTCCATTGTCAGAAAATTAATCAACAACTAATATAATCACCTGTGTGCCCTTTTCCAGGAAAAACTCGAAAAAATATGAAAGTTTCAGGCTCTAAAACATGAAAAGTTGCCACTTTTCTTGCTTGTGCATTATGAGTTCAATAAATTACAGTTTTGTAGCATCTGACAGTTGTGTTGCTACAAACATTCTTGAGAAATCTGTCAAGTTCAAGTTTCAAACTCATGTTTGATGGGTCAGTTTTTATTGAGCTATGTGGACCGTTTTTTTTTTTTTTAACCAATATGCAAGTATTGTGCCTTTGTTCAAGAAAAGTGACAGGAGAGATTGTGGAAATTACCGAGGTATATCACTGCTAGCCACTGTTGGTAAGATTCTCTCATGTGTACTACTGAACAGACTCAATGAACGCATCTCGCAGAATGTACTACCGGAAACCCAGTGCGGCTTTAGAAGTGGAAGAAGCACAATGGACATGATTTTCTGCTTGAAACAGGTTCAAGAAAAGTATATTGAACAGAACATGCCACTTTATGTAGTCTTCATTGACTTCAGTAAAGCCTTCAATATTGTATTGCGAAAAGGACTTTGGCAGGTACTCAAGAAATATGGCTGTACAGAGAAGTTTGTCAGCCTGATTGAGGCACTCCATACAGGTATGCAAGCAAATGTGGCAATTAGTGGTTCAGTGTCTAAAGACTTTTCAGTAAGCAACGGGGTGAAACAAGGGTGTGTGCTGGCACCTACACTCTTCTCGCTATATCTGGCAGCCATGCTTGAGGTGGCCTTCAAAGACACTTCAGAAGGAGTATACATTCAAACAAGGAAAGAAGCAGACTTGTTCAATGTGGCATAGTTTAAAACCAAGAGTAAGACATCGATAAAGGTAGTAAGAGAAATGCTCTTGGCCGACGACAGTGCTCTAGTTGCACACAGTGTGGAAGATATGCAATCTTTAGTGGAGAAAGTTGCAAGAGCAGCTAGCCAATTCAGCTTCAAAATCAACATCAAGAAGCCAGAGTGTCTTTATCAACCACCAAAGTTTCAGTTATCAACATCAATACCAGAAGAGATCAGCACTGGTACAGAGCCACTTATCAAGTGTTAGATTTTCAAGTATCTCGGGAGTACTGTTTCAGAGAATGCTAGGCTGGAGGATGAACCATCTCTCAGAATGGGAAGAGCAAGTGCTGTGTTTGGAAACTTGAGGGAGAGACTGTGGAACAATCAACATGTGTCTATTCCTGTGAAATGCAAAGTGTACAGAGCGACAGTACTGGCTACTCTATTGTACGGTGCTGAAACTTGGACTGTCTACAGAGTGCAGGTGCAGAAACTCCACGCGTACATGATGAGACACCTTTGAGCTATAATGAACATCTCATGGAAAGACAAGCTAACCAACATAGAAGTGCCGAAACGAGCTGCTCTACCATCAATAGAGGACATGTTAATACAGATGAACCTGAGATGGCTCGGACATGTTGAGAAGACGGATCACTAGCGTCTCCTTTGGCAGTTACTCCACTCACAGTTATGCGAGGGCAAACACAATCAAGGTAGACCAAGGCTCAGATTTAAAGACACTGTAAAAAGAAACTTGAAGAAGTTAGGTATAGACAGGAGTTCCTGGCAGCGGAAGGCAAAGGACAGAGCTGCGTGGAGGAATCTGATCAGACCTAAATGAAACAGCCATTGTCACCCACGACAGACTGCTATGATGATGATGTGGACCGTTTATAAAACATTATATTAAAGGCAGAGACTGAGAACAAGGTGATATTCTCAGGGGTGCAGACTTAAACCCCTTAGCATTCCAACCAGTTTCCCCCCAATTTAACACACACAAAGAAAATCTAATTCTTTCTTCACTGAATGGCAGGAGAAAATTTAAGCGCCCCCCTACCAGAATTTTAAAAGGTTAAATTTGCCACATTTCTCTCCTCAATTTACACTTTTTTTGTTTTAATTTTCCAACTTCTTTCTCAAAAATTAGCAACTTTTTTCTTGTAATTTTATTAGCACTCCAGCCAATTTATCTGATTTTAGCATATCCATCCATCCATCCATCTTCTACCGCTTTTCCGGAGGTCCGGGTCGCGGAGGCAGCAGTTCAAGCAGAGAAGCCCAGACTTCCCTCTCCCCAGCCACCTGCTCCAGCTCTTCAGAGGGGATACCAAGGCGTTCACAGACCAGCTGAGAGACATAGTCTCTCCACCGAGTCCTGGGTCTGCCCCGAGGTCTCCTCCCAGTAGGACGTGCCTGAAACACCTCAAGTGGGAGGCGTCCAGGAGGCATCCTAATCAGATGCCCATACCACCTCAACTGACTCCTTTCAATGTGGAGGAGCAGCGGTTCTACTCTGAGCCTCTCCCGGATGACTGAGCTCCTCGCCCTATCTCTGAGGGTGAATCCAGCAATCCTACGGAGAAAGCTCATTTCAGCCGCTTGTATCCGCGATCTTAGCTTAGTTCTAAGGCAAAGCTGTCGATTTACCAGTCAATCTACGTTCCTACTCTCACCTATGGTCACGAGCTTTGGGATTTTAGCATATGCAAAGAAAATCTATTTCTTTCTTCACTGAGTGGCAGTAAAAAATTTGAAACATCCCGCTGGTGGAACACTGGAATTATAAGAGTAAACAGGTGAGGTAAAACATGACCTGGAGCCCCGAGCAGGAGCCATACTAACAGGAAGCAGAGATGGCGGACATGTCAGAAATCAGTGTGACTGGTCGACTAATCGAGAAAAATAGTCGTTATAATCCTTTATTAGTCCCACCATGGGGAAACTGCAGGGCATCCACCTGGATGGATGAGGCAGCCATGGTGTGGCGTAAATCCCTTCACCATTCACTCACACACAGGGCCACTTTACTTCAGTTAACCTAACTTGCATGTTTTTGGCCTATGGGAGGAAACCGTAGCACCCGGAGTAAACCCGATTCGAAGATTAGTCGACTACTAAAATAATCGTTAGTTGCAGCCCTAGATGAATGCGTTGATAATTAACTTTTTTTTTGGGGGGGGGGGGTGCTTTTCTTCTTCTTCGTCGATCGCTAGATGGTCACACCAGCTGCCCTGACGAATGCTGCCATCCTGCGGCGGTCCCCGAGGTCCCCGTGCAGCTTTTGGTTCAGCGATGTGGGGTCAGGCCACGTAGCTCGTCTGAGTGCAGCGTGATCTGGGCAGTCTTGGAGGAGGTGTTCGCTGGTCATTTCGGCAGTACCACATGGGCATCTGTCCGATTGTCCAACTTTAAGTTTCTGGTGCATGTGAGCATGCATTCTGTTATGTCCAGTTCGGAGTCTGAACAGAACGACTTGGTCAGCCCTGCTCAGACTATAGTAGTTGTCATCCTTGCAGAAGTTTGGGTGTTGCTGCTGCCACTTCTTGTGAGACAGGGCCTTAATAATGGTTTTCTCCTCACTGTAAGAGACCTGCCTGTCTTCCTGGTCTTGCTGCCCACCCTCCTTAGCAAGTCTGTCAGCCGTCTCATTTCCATAGATTCCACAGTGGGCAGGAATCCATTGGAGTGATACGTTCACCTGTGTTGCTAGTTGAGACAGAGTGAGGGCGAGTTCATTCAGTTCTTTGCGTCGGGGGTCCTGAAGTGCATCCAAGACAGAGGGGGCATCAGTGAAGGGGAGGCTTTTAATTTTATTGTTTATGTGTGCACCCGTACGGAAACTCTGACACTCACCTACGAATATTTAGCAGAGAATCAGGTTGCCCAGTTGTGTCTGTGCATTAATCGATTAATCATTAATCCAAGTAGTCAAACAAAAAACATGGATGACGCGTTTCCAGGAGGTCCCGTTTTATTAAAAAAAAATGCTTTATAAACAGTCTCTGATGCCTAGTATGAAAGGAACATGTTGGGCTACTAGCATACATAACTTAAGACACGGAAGGTTCCGTATCTAATGAAATGTTTCACATGGAACACTTACAGAACGAATGTAGCAGGACCGCTAGCATTCCATAAGGAACATCCCTTATCTAACATCACATGCACATGTTCGTAGCACACTTGACACCATGATAGCTAGTTTAATAATCAGATAGCCCAAACAGTTAATATAACAAACAGGACACTTGGAATGATCAAAAAAACTTTCATTTATAATGGATGTCATTTTAACATTGTATAAGTCACTCCAGGCCTCACCTTGACTACTGTTGCCAAGTCTGGAGACCACACCTACAACGAGATATCCACTTCAATGAAAATGTTCAAAGAAGAACTCTGAAGCTGATTCCTTCATCATCTTATTTATTGTATGAGTAGTAATTGAAGATATATACAGGTACATCTCAAAAAATTAGAATATCATGAAACTGTTAAATTTTGTTGTCACTCATTTCACAAAGTGAAACTGAGAATAATTCTGCATTCTAGATCTTTTGGTACCTCAGAGTCTGTGTGAAATGTGCAAGGTCATGGCAGCATGACATTTTAATCTTTGTTTACATATGCATGTTCTGTAATGTCTGAGAAAGGAGGCAACTTGAAAGAACCAGACTGAACCAGATATTCTTTCATGGACAGTTTTGAGATAAGAGGATGCTTAAAGAACAAAATGAAGACTAAAAAACAAAATGAAGACTGGAGTGGGCTAGTCAAAGTCCTGACCTGAATCTGATTGAGATGCTGTGGCATGCCACATTTTATATATATATATACATACACACACAGTGGGGCAAAAAAGTATTTAGTCAGCCACCAATTGTGCAAGTTCTCCCACTTAAAAGATGAGTGAGGTCTCCAATTTTCATCATAGGTATACCTCAACTATGAGAGACAAAATGAGAAAAACAAAATCCAGAAAATCACATTGAAGGATTTTTAATGAATTAATTGGTAAATTCCTCAGTAAAATAAGTATGTGGTCACCTACAAACAAGCAAGATTTCTGGCTCTCACACACCTGTAACTTCTTCTTTAAGAGGCTCCTCTGTCCTCCACTCGTTACCTGTATTAATGGCACCTGTTTGAACTCGTTATCAATATAAAAGACACCTGTCCACAACCTCAAACAGTCAGACTCCAAACTCCACTATGGCCAAGACCAAAGAGCTGTCAAAGGACACCAGAAACAAAATTGTAGACCTGCACCAGGCTGGGAAGACTGAATCTGCAATAGGTAAGCAGCTTGGTGTGAAGAAATCAACTGTGGGAGCAATTATTAGAAAATGGAAGACATACAAGACCACTGATAATCTCCCTCGATCTGGGGCTCCACGCAAGATCTCACCCCGTGGGGTCAAAATTATCACGAGAACGGTGAGCAAAAATCCCAGAACCATATGGGGGGACCTAGTGAATGACCTGCAGAGAGCTGGGACCAAAGTAACAAAGGCTACTTCAGAAACACACTACACCTCCAGGGACTCAAATCCTGCAGTGCCAGATGTGTCCCCCTGCTTAAGCCAGTACATGTCCAGGCCCGTCTGAAGTTTGCTAGAGAGCATTTGGATGATCCAGAAGAGGACTGGGAGAATGTCATATGGTCAGATGCAACCAAAATAGAACTTTTTGGTAAAAACTCAACTTGTCGTGTTTGGAGGAGAAAGAACACCATACCTACTGTGAAGCATGGGGGTGGAAACATCATACTTTGGGGCTGTTTTTCTGCAAAGGGACCAGGACGACTGATCCGTGTAAAGGAAAGAATGAATGGGGCCATGTATTGTGAGATTTTGAGTGAAAACCTCCTTCCACCAGCAAGGGCATTGAAGATGAAATGTGGCTGGGTCTTTCAGCATGACAATGATCCCAAACACACCGCCCGGGCAACGAAGGAGTGGCTTCGTAAGAAGCATTTCAAGGTCCTGGAGTGGCCTAGCCAGTCTCCAGATCTCAACCCCATAGAAAATCTTTGGAGGGAGTTGAAAGTCTGTGTTGCCCAGCGACAGCCCCAAAACATCACTGCTCCAGAGGAGATCTGCATGGAGGAATGGGCCAAAATACCAGCAACAGTGTGTGAAAACCTTGTGAAGACTTACAGAAAACGTTTGTCCTCTGTCATTGCCAACAAAGGGTATATAACAAAGTATTGAGAAGAACTTTTGTTATTGACCAAATACTTATTTTACTGAGGAATTTACCAATTAATTCATTAAAAATCCTTCAATGTGATTTTCTGGATTTATTATTTTGTTTCTCATAGTTGAGGTATACCTATGATGAAAATTGGAGACCTCTCTCATCTTTTAAGTGGGAGAACTTGCAGAATTGGTGGCTGACTAAATACTTTTTTACCCCACTGTATGTATGTATGTATGTGTATATACTGTATATATATATATATATATATACATACACACACACACACACACACACACACACACACACACACACACACACACACACACACACACTACCGTTCAAAAGTTTGGGGTCACCCAGACAATTTTGTGTTTTCCATGAAAAGTCACTTATTTACCACCATGAGTTGTAAAATGAATAGAAAATATAGTCAAGACATTGACAAGGTTAGAAATAATGATTTGTATTTGAAATAATTTTTTCCTTCAAACTTTGCTTTCGTCAAAGAATCCTCCATTTGCAGCAATTACAGCATTGCAGACCTTTGGCATTCTAGCTGTTAATTTGTTGAGGTAATCTGGAGAATTCTGACGCAATGAGCAAATACATTGTACCATTAGAACACTGGAGTGATAGTTGCTGGAAATGGGCCTCTATACACCTATGTAGATATTGCACCAAAAACCAGACATTTGCAGCTAGAATAGCCATTTACCACATTAGCAATGTATAGAGCAGTGGTTCTCAACTGGTCTGGCTTTGGGACCCACTATCACCCCTCAATGACAAGCCGCGACCCAAATCAAAGATTTTCAAATTCTCAAATTTATTGAATGTAAAGATTGTGCATTTTGAACCTGGGGTAGAAGAACAGAATATCACAGTATACAAACAAAACAAATTTAATGATTAACCAAAATGACCAGTAAGTGGCAATACAACAGAGGGAACAATTCCCTTTAATGCTGAATTAGCTGCATTTTAAATTAATAATTAAACAAAAAGTGCAATTCAAAAGAATTCAAGTCTCAAAATTGACTTTTCTTCTGATTGTTCACTAAAACCTGTAACAGTGACATCATAGACCTGAGTCTGGAGGAATTAATGGGAGAACTGGGGATGTTTTCTGCTCTTGACAAGAGTCTCAATGTCTGGAGTTATATTAGACAAAGCGACTCTGAGGTCATGCTCAATGTCCAGTCTGTTTCTCTGTTTTGTCTTCAACTGAACCAGAGCTGAGAAGCCACACTCACAGAGATAGGTAGTGCTGAAAGGTAGGAGGGTTTTTACTGCTCGAATGGCAAGAGAAGGATACTCGCTCATCACAGTGCTGCACCAGAACTGCGAGAGGCTTATCTCCGTGAACCTCTTTTTCAGCGTGCGGTCACATGATAGCTCCACCAGCTGACTCTCTTCGTTGCTTGGCAGCATTGCTTGGCACATGCCAACACCTCGCTGCACAAAACACACTGAGGTTTCTGTACTCCTTTGTCCTCAATATAAAAAAAATCCATATCTCATATAGTCCGTGTCGTATCTGCGTTTCGCCATGCTCAATTAGCATATACAAACAAACGTTGTGAGTCTTCTTCTATGGTGCGAAATATGGTGTCGCCCGCCACCTACTGCCATCTACTGTTAAGGAGTGTGAATCGATGACACTATGTTGATTTATTTCTTGATATTTTATTTGCCCAGGCAAAGGTCCGCGACCCACTTTTGGGTCGCGACCCACCAGTTGAATCACTGGTATAGAGTGTATTTCTGATTAGTTTAAAGTTATCTTCATTGAAAAAAACAGTGCTTTTCTTTCAAAAATAAGGAAATTTCTAAGTGACCCCAAACTTTTGAACAGTAGTATGTGTGTGTGTGTGTATTTATATATATATATATATATATATATATATGAGGGGGGCTGAAAAGTTCGTAGTGCTCAAATTTGAACAAATGTGGTTTATTTTTCAACATAGTCTCCCCTTTGGTCCACACCTTCTTCCATCGGTGTTTCAGAGCTTGGATCCCTGCGGTTGAAAAATAAACCACATTTGGTCAAATCTGACCACTATGAACTGTCCAGCCCCCCCGTATGTATTTTTTTTTACACTTCTTGATGACCAGGAAAAGTCTTTCCAACAGTTTTACACAAATTGTTGTCGTTCTCCTTCTTCACGTTTACAAATCACTGGAATGACAATGTACTTTTACATGTAGGGATTGGACCCCGAGGTCCACTTGACCTGTATCCTCTATTCTCCCTGCTACCTTAGCTGCGCATTGCATTATGGGATATATTGGCTAATGTAATGACCATCCATTGTACACTACTTTTCAAAATGCATTGTGGGATAGTCGTGAACATTTGCGAACACAGCAACAGTAATCTCCAGAATCTGCTGACAAACACATGAAGCCTTTGTGAAGGATCCGCGGACAGAGGGGGAGGCTAACGTTAGCTTAGCATCATGGTTGGTGTTTCCATGATAACAGGAAGTAAACTAACCTTCTCTCCTAGGCTCCATTTCAGATTTTAAATCCACATCAACCGATTCTCGGTGTCGGTCCACCTCTGATCTGTCCACAGAACCGGTGTAGGTATCACATGCTACACATAGACGGACATATAGAGAGTACGTGGCGGTAATGCACCTATAAGCTGGCTGCCAACAGCCAATCAAATCTAAAAGAAGGTACGTGCTGCCAGATCTACTCGTAGCAGGGGCCTGCGCCCTTTTCTTCTTCTTCTTCCACTTTGTACGGCGGTAGCAAACCATACGTGCATGACCGCCACCCTCTGATCTGGGATGATACTGCAATGACTTCAGGTCTATTTTGCATGAATTCATTCACTCATTCATCTTCTTCCGCTTAATCCTTTTCGGGTCGCGGGGGGAGGGGGAGGGGGAGGGGGAGGGGGGCTGGAGCCTATCCCAGCATCTTTGGGCGAGAGGCAGGGTCCACCCTGGACAGATCGCCAGTCCATCGCAAGGCTAACGCAGAGAGACAGACAACCATTCACTCTCACAGTCATACCTAAGGACAATTTAGAATCCCCAGTTGATGCCAATTAATCTAACTTGCATGTTTTTGGCATGTGGGAGGAAACTGGAGAAATCCCGGAGTAAACCCACGCAGACACGGGGAGAACATGCAAACTCCACCCAGATCACTGTTGGTCGGGGGCTGGGATCGAACCCAGGATCCCCTGGCCAAGGGTGAGTTGCTGTGCTGCCGCAGTGCTAACCACTCCACCACCAGTGTTTATTTTTTTTTTCCACAATATTTTTTATTGAACCTTTTTTTTTTTTTTTTTTTTTTTACAAACACGGCACAAACAATCAAACACTAACACTAAAGTAATTAAAAAAAAACACTAACTACAAAAAAAATGTACTAAAAACACCAACAACCACTAGCAAAGGCAAGTCATCAACAATGCTCCTCTGTTTAGTCTAGGTATGTAGAAGAGCTGGAAATGATGAAGCGGTTTTGTATCAAAAACAGAGTCTTTAATGAACAACTCTTCTATCTTGTCTCATCTGGTGCAGAGCTTGGCAGAAGGCAAAAGAGGAAGATTTCTGCCCAGCTCGCTGGTTAAATACAAGCACACATCAAAGACATGCAAAACACAAGTCGACATCCCCCGTATCTTAATCCCCCCATTGTCCTGTTAACTCCTCCCTTTGTCTTGGGAGGTGATGGGAAAACCTCTCCTCGCCTTAGGGGGTGAAGGTGTCAAGTCTGTCGCCGCCGCGTCCTGTGACGTCGTTGGTCTTCACACGGCGGTGAGATTCCTTTGTCCTTTCGGAGGTGTGAAGTTCCTTTGCATATGTTGCTCCAAACATTTCCACATGCTCTAACGTATGCAGGTATGGAATATATGAGTAATATATACCACAGGCCCCCCAAACAACTAGGAAAGGACACAGAAAGATTCACAGTCTAGGGTAATTACTAAGACATACTACGTGTTACAGCTGTTGCCACAGAAGAAACTTTCAAGCAGCCATGCTCCTAAGAGAGTTCAGTGAAAACATAACAGCATAGTATAATCATAAGTCAGTCCTAAACTGTTGCAGCACAATTAGCGAAAAATTGCAGAGTGGTGTAATCAGTCCCTGTGCAGTCTGGGTTTTAATCTTCTCCCAAAGCTGCTGTAGGTTGGTTTAGGCGTCCTGCTGGGACCTTGTTGTGAGGAATCTGCAGTGTGGGAAGGAGAGAGATTATTTGTTCCCTGCCTGGGGGCTGAGACTTTTTCTTTGGGGGGTCTGCCTCGCCGAGGTGCTCGCGCCAACTGTGCAGGTTCGTCTCTCAACAAGAAAGCAGGTTTGAGTCTGTCAATGCTGACCGTTTCATTTCTATCCCCATAATCAAGCACAAAGTGTTTGTCACCATTTTCCAGCACTCTGAACGGGCCATCGTATACTGGGCGTAACGTTGGTTTTAGGGCTTCATGCTTAACAAAAACAAACTCGGCGTTTTTTAAAGTTTGAGGAACAAAAACTCGTGGAAAGGAGTGATGAGCTGGACCGTGGAGAGAGTCCGGTCCGTTACTGCCTAAAAACCTTGGGACTGGGAGGTGCCCTGGTTCCGGGTTTTCTGGTAAAAATTCACCTGGTAGTCTGATAGGCTGAGCAAAGACTAATTCTGCAGGGGAAGCGTCTAAATCCTCCTTAGGTGCCGCACGCAACCCCAATAAAACCCAGGGAAGTTTATTTACCCAATTTGTGTCCGTTAATGAGGCTCTGAGGGCGGCCTTTAAGGACCTGTGAAAACGCTCGCATAACCCATTAGCCTGAGGGTGATAAGCGGTGGTACGGTGAATTGTTGCCCCTAAACTGTTGGACATGGCTGACCAGAGCTCTGAGACAAATTGAGGCCCCCTATCTGACGTGATGTCTGATGGGACGCCGAAACGTGCCACCCAATTTGTTAGAAAAACGCGAGCGACTTCCTCCGCTGTAGTTGCCGCTAGAGGGACTGCCTCTGGCCAGCGCGTGGTGCGGTCTATCATTGTTAGCAGGTGTGTGAAACCCTGGGAGGAAGGCAGTGGTCCCACGAGGTCGACATGAATGTGGTCGAACCTTCTAGCAGGGATGGGAAAAGGCTCCAGAGGGGCTTTTGTGTGTCTGTGTACTTTGGCGTGCTGACAAGGAATGCAAGTTTTTGCCCATTCTTTAACGTTTTTGCACAGGCCTGGCCACACAAACTTTTCGGCAACCATTTTGCACACCTGGGTGCGCGAGGGAGTGAATTGCGTCGAAAATACGGCGGCGCCAAGCAGCTGGTACTAACGGGCGAGGTCGGCCGGTTGAAACATCGCATATTAGGGGGGGCACGCCGTCGCGCAACCCTTTTTTCTCCAGCCTTAACCCTGTTGGTCCAGACAGGAGCGCGCGCACATCTGCATCACTGCCTTGTTCTTCCGCCATGGCTGCATAATCTATCCCTTCATGGATAGGTGCTGCATATGTGTTTGCGTTAGAGAAAAGCTCAGCTGCTGAGGCAGTGTAATCTGTCTCCTCGTGCTCTGGCGGTGCCACAGCGCGAGAGAGACAGTCCGCTACTACGTTAAGTTTGCCCGCTACATGTCGAATGTCTGTGGTGAACTCTGAAATCGCAGCTAGCTGTCTTTGTTGTCTGCCCGACCAAGGTTCTGAAATTTTAGCCATAGCAAAAGTGAGCGGTTTATGGTCCACAAAAGCCGTGAAACTCCGCCCTTCTAACCAAAACTGGAAGTGGCGGATGGACAAATGGAGCGCCAGCAGCTCCCTGTCAAAAGTGCTGTATTTGCGTTCCGTCGGGTTTAGCGATTTGCTAAAGAATGCTAAAGGTTGCCAGACCCCCTTGACAAGTTGTTCTACAACTGCCCCTATGGCCAAGTCTGAAGCATCTGTGGTTAGAGCAATGCGGGCCGAGGGATCTGGGTGGACTAACATTGTGGCGTTAGCTAGGGCGTTTTTAACTTCCGCAAAAGCGCGTTCGCGTTCCGGGGTCCATTCGACCGCGTTGGAAGCTTTCTTTTTTTTGAGCGCGTCATACAGGGGCTGCATGAGCTGAGCTGCATGAGGGAGGAAACGGTTGTAAAAATTAACCATCCCCAAAAATTCCTGTAGCGATTTGACCGTTTGGGGCCGTGGAAAACCTTCTATCGCATGAATTTTGTCTGGAAGCGGAACTGCCCCTTTCGGGGAGACTCTATGTCCCAAAAAATCAATTTGCGATACGCCGAATTTGCATTTGGCTGGATTAATTATTAATCCATGCTCTTCTAGCCTCTGAAAAACGGTAGTGAGATGCTGCTCGTGCTCCTCCTCCAATGAGCTGGCTACCAGCATGTCGTCGAGGTAGATGAAAACAAAGGGGAGGTCGCGTAAGACTGCGTCCATCATACGTTGAAAAGTCTGAGCAGCGCCTTTGAGGCCGAAAGGCATTCGCAGGAATTCAAAAAGGCCGAAAGGGGTTATAACCGATGTTTTAGGAATGTCTTCAGCTCGGACTGGGACTTGGTGATAACCGCGGACTAAGTCTATTTTTGAAAAAATGCGCGCACCCGCTAAATGTAGTGAAAAGTCCTGTATGTGAGGGATGGGGTAGCGGTCATGCGCTGTAGCGTTGTTTAATCTGCGGTAATCTCCGCACGGTCTCCAAGAACCGTCGGATTTCGGAACCATGTGAAGCGGCGAAGCCCAAGGGCTCTTCGAGCGTCTAACAATGCCCAATTTTTCGAGAGCTGCAAACTCGTCCCTTGCTATGTTGAGCTTGGCCGCGTCTAAGCGGCGAGCTTTGGCAAAAACGGGAGGTCCCGTTGTTGGAATGAAGTGTTTAACCCCGTGTTTGGCTACAGTGGCTGAAAATTTGGGGGTTGTGAGTGCTGGAAATTGGGTGAGGAGTTGCTCAAACTTACCTCCTGCCGTGGTGACGTTGGCCTGCACAGGTGGTGGAGAGACTCGAGCTGAGCATGGAATAGAAGCAAAAGATAGCTGATGGCTATCTTTTGCTGCACGGTGGCGCAGTGGTTTAGCACTGTGGCAGCACAGTTTTACCCTCGGCCGGGGGACCGCGGGGATCATGAGATCGTGGGTTCGATCCCAGCCCCCGACCAACAGTGAGCTGTGTGGAGTTTGCATGTTCTCCCCGTGTTGCGCGGGTTTACTCCGGGATTTCTCCGGTTTCCTCCCGCACACCAAAAACATGTAGGTTTAGGGCGCTCGCGCACGCAGCGACCAGTAGCCGGTGGCTTGTCACCAGACTGCAAACCAAGTCTACCTACGGGTACAAATAAGTAACAAAAAAAAAAAAAAAAAAAAAAAAAAAAAAAAAGAGTGCATTAACCAGGCGCCTATTTGCTAGATCAACTGATAACCCATGTGCACATAGAAAATCAGCGCCTAACAAGTTAAAACTCACCGCCGCTACAACAAATGTCCATCTGTAGCTGCGGCCGTGAATGAGGAGGTGCAGGCTCTTTTCCCCGAACGTGTCGATGTCAGAACCGTTGGCTGCCACTGCTCCATTGCCCCGGGTGCCCATGGCTCGATCTGCGTGGGAGGGCATGATGAAACTCAGCTGAGCTCCCGTGTCGATGAGGAACTGCTTGCCTGTGTGTCCATCCGTCACGTATAACAGCTTGTTTTTCTCGCCGAGAACCGCTGCCGTTAACGGCCCTCGGCTTTGGTGTTTCCCGACATCGTAAACTTGCAGGGAGGAACACATTTTCGGGCTTTCTCGGCGAAGCGGTGGTGATAATAAAAGACATCATTCTGTTTGTTGCGTTTGGGCCGTGCCGCTGTCACCGTGGGTTGAGTCTGCTCCGTGGGTTGTGGCTCTCCAAGGCTCGGGGCGTCAGTCTTGAGGTCTGCGGATGCCGCTGTGGGTGTCAGTTCTCTGCAGGCGATGACGAGCCGATAAGCCTCGTTGGCCAGTGTGCGGAAGTCCTGATGATTGTTGCACTTCATACTGGCGAGTGTCCCTCTCGTGTGTGGTGGTAGCATGCTGAGAAAAATAAATTGGAAGAGGAAATTATCATTATCCTCCTCCTTGAGCTGCAGCAAATCCTCCATGAGGGTCTTTGGATTGCCCCCTCTGTGGCCGTAGACCGCCAGGATCTTTTCAGCTCTTTCCTCCGCTGATGGGACATAATTCGCCACGATGGTCGCCTTGAGTGTCTCATACTTGTCCCGGGCCGGTGGTCGCTGGATCAAGCTCCGCACACACCTCGAAGTGGCGGAGTCGAGTTTGGAGACGATATGGTAGAATTTAGTATCGTCTGCCGTGATGCCCGCCAGTATGAACTGGGCTTCAGCTTGATGAAACCAAGAGGCCGGGTCTTCTCGCCAGAAATCTGGCAGTTTGACAGCGACGGCGTTCGCACACATCATCACTGTTGTGCCCGCCGGGTGAGAGTGCGTTGCCTCGGCTCTCACGGCGGTGCTGGAGCTCGGTTGAGCTCTCTCGGTGCCCTCTGCCGGGGGAAACAGCTGTCCGCTTGTTCCCTCATCTGCATTGTCGGTGGCGTATGCCAGAGTCGCCACGGATGAGTCGCTTGAAGAACGCCTCCGGTCCATACTCGCGTCAAGGTCACCAGTGTAGAAGAGCTGGAAATGATGAGGCGGTTTTGTATCAAAAACAGAGTCTTTAATGAACAACTCTTCTATCTTGTCTCATCTGGTGCAGAGCTTGGCAGAAGGCAAAAGAGGAAGATTTCTGCCCAGCTCGCTGGTTAAATACAAGCACACATCAAAGACATGCAAAACACAAGTCGACATCCCCCGTATCTTAATCCCCCCATTGTCCTGTTAACTCCTCCCTTTGTCTTGGGAGGCGATGGGAAAACCTGTCCTCGCCTTAGGGGGTGAAGGTGTCAAGTCTGTCGCCGCCGCGTCCTGTGACGTCGTTGGTCTTCACACGGCGGTGAGATTCCTTTGTCCTTTCGGAGGTGTGAAGTTCCTTTGCATATGTTGCTCCAAACATTTCCACATGCTCTAACGTATGCAGGTATGGAATATATGAGTAATATATACCACAGGTATTCTATTACATAAGTATACATATTATACATTCACCAATTTGGAATTTGCAAGGTCCACACACATCATTCACCTTCTTCTTCAGAAGTTATGTTTAATTTCTTTACATAATCAATGAAAGGTCTCCATATATTCTCAAACACATTTTCCTTTGATTTCAGTATGTATGTTATTCTTTCTAGTGGAAGGTTTGTTAACATCTGTCTTAACCACTGAGTCACATCTGGTCTATGAGTCTTTTTCCATAGTCATGCAATACATTTTTTGGCATTAAGCAAACTGAGGTCTATGAATGCTCTTTGACCCTTATTAAAGTTATGCTTTTCTGGATACAGACCCAACAAAAACAGTTTAGGGTTCAATGTGAATTGATTTGAAATTATTTTTTCAATTGTTACCCTCACCTCTTCCCAAAACATTCTAATTTTTCTACATTCCCATAAACAATGAAATAGGGTTCTTTTACTTTCCATACATTTTGTGCACGTATCTGGTATGTTTTTGTTATATCTATTTAACTCCACCGGTGTAACATACATCCGCATTAACCATTTAAAATGTATCAATTTAAGATGTACATTTATTGATTTGGTTTGAGATTCTGTACAAGCCAATTCCCATTGTTCCTCTGAAATTTCAATTTGAAGGTCTTCTTTCCAATAATTCAGTCTTTTCTGTGAGTTTTCACTTGAGAATAGTGTCAATGAGTTATAAACTCTGAAATAATACCCTTTCTCTTACTATCTTTCGTCAAAATTTTTTCCAAGGATGAATAAGTAGGTCGGGTGAGAGCATTATTTTGATTTGATCAAATAAAATTCCTAAGCTGAAGATATTTTAAAAAAAATGTGTTCTATTAAGATTAAAAGACAAAAGACATTATGTTATCTGAACGTGACAAATATAAGTCTTGAATCTTTTGAATCCCTTTTAAATTCCATACTTTAAATACAGCATCCGCTCTCCCCGGTGTAAAATATTGATTACCCCATACTGGGCTAAACTGTGACAATAAGTGTGGTTCTTTTAAATATTTTTTGGTTTCACACCATATTTTGATCATATGCTTTACAATTGGATTTTTAACTTGTTTCTGTAAGGGAAGAGGTAAAGGTAAATTGTATGATTCCATTTCAGTCCAGTGAGGGAAATTATTTGATGAAAAATAATATTTCATAGACCTCAGTTGTGCTGACCAGTAATACAACATAAAGTTTGGACATTTCAGACCTCCACGATCAAATGGTAAATATAATAAAGACAGACGTAATCTAGCCTTCCTATTGTTCCATATAAATTCCACTAACTTTTTTTTAATTCTTGAGAATAGATCTGAAGGTGGTGGTAAAGGAATGTATTGTAAATAAAGTATTTTTAGTAAGATATTACTTTTAAGTATATTAATTATCCCGGTCATCGACATTGATAGTGACATCCATCTCTGAAGTAACTCATTAATATCTGTCATTAAGGCTTCATAGTTGGCTCTGGCAACTGATTCTAGCTTAGGCAAAATTTGAATTCCTAAATATTTAAACTGATTTACAACATTGAATTGATTTACTTCAGGCGCTGGGTGATTTCTCTGGGTCTCATTTAGCATTAATATTGAAAATTTAGTTTTATTTATTTTATATCCTGATATTTCCCCAAAGTTCTTTATTAAATTTAACAAGGTCGGAATTGATTTTTTAAAATTCGACATAAACAAAATTATGTCATTGGCATACAGGGAGATTTTATGTTCTGTTGGTCCTACTTTAATTCCATATATTTGTGGATGTAAACGTACTGCCATCGCTAAAGGTTCAATTGCCATAGTAAACAATAAGGGTGAAAGTGGGCAGCCTTGTCGACATCCTCTGTTGATTTTTATTGATTTTGAGATATTGCTGTTTGTTAGGATTTCTGCTGTAGCATTATTGTATATTATCTGAACCCATTTTATGAAATTATTTCCAAGTCCAAACCTTTGTAGGACTTCAAAAAGATAGGGCCATTCGACCCTATCAAAGACCTTTTTAGCGTCCAATGATAGGAGAGCTGTATCCGGTGCTTCTTTATTGGAATAAATAATATTAAATAGTCTTCTTACATTATGGAAGCCTTGTCTTCCCATTATAAAGCCATTCTGATCTCGGTTAATAATATTTGGTAATATTTCTTGTAGTCGTCTTGCTAAAATTTTACAGATTATCTTAAGGTTGTGGGACACATATGCATCACTTTAGGCCTCACATCTCAGATTAGAACAAAGAACTGAGTCTCCTTGGAGATAACAGGAGGATGTGAAAGTTTAGCCTTTGGTATGCAAGAGATGGTCTTGGGGGATTTCCGGGTGTGCCGAAGACTATGAAAAGGAAGTTATAGGATCAAAGAGTAAATGCATTGTTACTTGTGACTGAAATGCAATGTCATTGTTACTTGTGATGGAAATGCAATGTGACTGTGAACTGGGAGGGTCCTGGTATATAAAGGACGAATGCTTCTGTGTTTCTTCCTCTTTCTGCTTTGCTGATGTTGGAAGATGTGAATAAACCTGACTCGTGAGATAAACTCTGCCTCGTCATTTCCACATCTCCACACTGGTGACCCTAAGACGTATCATGGATGAAAGAAGGTCCCCCGGGCCAGCCGAGTCAGGAGCTCCCAGCCAAGCGTATGCCGCTACCGTCCAGCTACCGGACTTTTGGCAAGACAACCCGCGCTGCTGGTTCCACTTGGTCGAAGCACAGTTCGCCCTCCGGGGGATAACGGTGGATGACACGAAGTTCTACCATGTGATTTCAAAGCTCGACAACCGCACGGCTCGGCATGTGGAGAGCCTATTGGAGCGGCCACCGGCCAACGACAAATATGGCGGGTTGAAGGCTGCGCTTATCCAGCGTTTCACTCTCTCAGTCGAGGAGAGAGCGGAGAGGCTCCTGGCTCTGAACGACTTGGGAGATGGCACGCCCATTGACCTGATGGAGAACATGCTGAGGTTGAGGGGCTCAGACAATGACGACTTCATCTTCACCCACATTTTCCTCAGGACCCTACCGTCGGCCACGAGAGCGACCCTGGCCAGTTCGCCGTTGTTGGCCCAGCGGGACTTCTGTGCGCTGGCCCAGGAGGTGCATCGGATTCTCAATGCCAGCAAACAGCGCGCAGCCACCGCAGCAGCGACGGAGTTCGGTGCGGCGGCCGGAGATGGCGGGGGGGCCAGAGACAGCGGTAGCAGAATCACCGACGACGGCGGCCAAGGATCGCGGAGGAGACACCCTCTGTTTCTACCATCGCCGCTTTGCAGAGAAGGCACGCAAATGTATACCACCGTGCCAGTTCAAGTGCTCGGGAAACGCCAAGACCGGGGGTCGGTAGCAGCTGCGACCCTCGGGGAGGAGAACAAGCTGCTCTACTTGAAGGATGCACGCTCGGGGAGGCATTTCCTCATGGACACAGGCTCCCAGTTGAGTTTCATCACACCTTCCTACGCGGACAGACTAGCTGGTTCCAGAGGTCCCCGGGTGACAGCAGCGAACGGCTTGGAGATTAAGACCTTTGGTGAGAGGACTCTGCTTCTGTCTTTACACAGCCGTACATTCGAGTGGACTTTTGTCATAGCAGCAGTGAATTTCAATATGTTAGGGGCTGATTTTCTGTGCTCACATGGTTTGTTGGTTGATTTTGCTAACAGGCGCCTGGTTAATGCACTTTCTTTCGATTCTATTCCCTGTGCAGCCCGAGTGGCCCCGCCAACAGCACAAGCCAACGTCACAGTGGCAAGCGGTAAGTTCCACACACTGCTCACTCAGTTCCCAGCACTCACGGTTCCCACATTTTCAGCAGCCGTCGCTAAACACAGGGTGGAACATTTTATTACTACCACCGGCCTGCCCGTTTTTGCAAAAGCTCGGCGCTTGGATGCAGCTAAATTGACCATAGCGTGCGAGGAGTTCGCCAACCTGGAAAAGTTGGGCATCATCAGGCGTTCTAACAGCCCATGGGCTTCCCCGCTTCACATGGTCCCGAAAGCTGACGGCTCGTGGCGACCCTGCGGAGATTTCCGAAGGTTGAACAATGCCACAGCGCACGACCGCTACCCAATCCCCCATATCCAAGATTTTTCCTTTCATTTGGCGGGGGGCGCGCGTTTTTTCTGAGATAGACTTGGTCCGCGGTTACCACCAAGTCCCAGTGTGCGTGGAGGACATACCCAAAACAGCGGTAATAACTCCGTTTGGCCTATTCGAGTTTTTGCGCATGCCATTTGAGCTTAAAGGCGCTGCGCAGACGTTCCAACGCATGATGGACGCGGTGTTGCACGATTTCCCTTTTGTATTCGTCTACCTGGACGACATCTTAGTAGCCAGCGCGTCCGAAGATGAACACGAAAACCACCTCACGGCAGTTTTCCAGAGGTTGGGAGAGCATGGTTTAATAATCAACCCAGCGAAGTGTCAGTTCGGGGTGGCGCAGATTGATTTTTTGGGGCGTCACGTCTCTCCAGAAGGAGCGGTCCCGCTACCTGACAAAGTGCACGCGGTAACAAATTTTCCCCAGCCACAAACGGTCAGGGCGTTACAGGAGTTTTTGGGAATGGTGAATTTTTATAATCGTTTCCTCCCCCGCGCAGCGCAACTCATGCAACCACTGTACGCTGCACTCAAAAAACAAAAACCCGCGAATAAAATCGAATGGTCCCCGGAGAGAGAGTGAGCATTCTCGGAAGTCAAGGCAGCCCTGGCCAAGGCTGCGTTGTTGGCGGATCCGGACCCAACGGCCCGCATAGCGCTCACTACTGACGCGTCAGATGTGGCTATAGGGGCGGTCGTGGAGCAGCACGTAGCCAGGGCTTTGCAGCCGCTCACTTTTTTCAGCAGGACTTTGCGCGATAGTGAACGTAAATACAACGCGTTTGACAGGGAGTTGTTAGCTCTCCATTTGGCCATTCGCCACTTCCAGTTCTGGCTGGAAGGACGCCGTTTCACTGTGTTCGTTGACCACAAACCGCTGACTTTCACGATGGCCAAGGTTTCAGAACCGTGGTCAGGCCGGCAGCAGAGACAGCTGGCCGCAATCTCAGAGTTTACTACCGATATTCAGCATGTGGCGGGTAAACTTAATGTAGTGGCAGACTGCCTCTTGCGCGCTGTGGCGGCCCCAGTCCACGTAGGGATAGATTATGCAGCCATGGCCACGGATCAGGCTAGCGACGCGGAAGTGCGCGTGCTCCATTCTGGACCAACAGGGTTAAGGCTGGAGAACAGGGTGCTGCAAGACGGTATGCCCCCCCTAATCTGCGACGTCTCCACTGGACGACCGCGTCCTGTGGTACCGGCCGCGTGGCGCCGCCGCGTTTTTGACTCGATTCATTCTCTGGCTCACCCAGGAGTGTGCGCATCGGTCAAAATAGTAGGAGAGAAATTTGTATGGCCGAGCCTGCGCAAACAAGTTAAGGAGTGGGCAGCAGCCTGCATGGCGTGTCAACGAGCCAAGGTACACAAACACACGAGAGCTCCCTTGGAGCCTTTTCACATCCCGGCTAAGAGGTTTGATCATGTTCATGTGGACCTCGTAGGCCCCCTCCCGCCATCACAGGGGTGCACACACCTTCTGACAATGGTGGACCGCACCACGCGCTGGCCGGAAGTGGTTCCACTGGCGTCAACCACAGCCGAGGAGGTGGCGCGCGCGTTTTTAACTGCATGGGTGGCGCGCTTTGGAGTCCCGTCGGACATTACGTCTGACAGAGGCCCTCAATTTGTTTCCGAACTTTGGTCAACAATGGCCCGCAGCCTGGGTGTCACTATTCACCGCACAACCGCGTACAATCCGCAGGCTAATGGGTTATGCGAGCATTTTCATAGGTCATTGAAAGCGGCCCTCGGGGCGTCACTGACGGATGCAAATTGGGTAGACAAGCTACCGTGGGTTTTATTGGGGTTGCGTTCTGCACCTAAAGAGGACTTAGAAGCCTCCCTGGCTGAACTAGTTTTTGCGCAGCCACTTCGGCTGCCCGGGGAGTTTCTCCCAGATAATCCTGCGCCAGATAGCTCCCCGTCTCAGCTGTTGCAGCGTGGCACGGAATCGGACACGCTGCCCGGCCCCGTCCACCACAGTTTTCCGCGCGTTTTTGTACCTAAGACTTTGAAAAACGCGGAGTTTGTTTTTGTCAGACACGATGCTCATCGCCTACCGCTGCGGCCACCTTATGATGGACCATTTAGAGTGCTGGAAACAGGGGACAAGCATTTTTTGCTTGATTTGGGGGGCAGGAAGGAAAAGATTGGCATTAACAGGCTCAAACCCACCTTTGTTGTGGCGGACGAGGATGTGCTGTTGGCCAGGGCTCCTCGGCGCGGCAGACCCCCTCGAACAAATTCCCCAGAACACCCACAGGGACTGACAAACAGTTTTCACCCCCAGACAGCAGCCCCTCCGCATGATGGCGCCGCAGAGGTGGTGAAGCCTGCTTACAGCAGATACAGGAGGAGGCTGAGGCCCAAGCAGCACGTGGGTTGATGTGTAATGATTTTATCATGACATGCGGACTGTTATTCTGTTGTTCCATCTTAGATGTTTGGGGGGGGGGGTCATGTGGGACACATATGTATCACTTTAGGCCTCACATCTCAGATTAGAACAATGAACTGAGTCTCCTTGGAGATAACAGGAGGATGTGAAAGTTTAGCCTTTGGTATGCAAGAGATGGCCTTGGGGGATTTCCGGGTGTGCCGAAGACTATGAAAAGGAGGTTATAGGATCAAAGAGTAAATGCATTGTTACTTGTGACTGAAATGCAATGTCATTGTTACTTGTGATGGAAATGCAATGTGACTGTGAATTGGGAGGGTCCTGGTATATAAAGGACGAATGCTTCTGTGTTTCTTCCTCTTTCTGCTTTGCTGATGTTGGAAGATGTGAATAAACCTGACTCGTGAGATAAACTCTGCCTCGTCATTTCCACATCTCCACAAGGTCAGCATTTAATAGGCTTATAGGTCTCATGTTTTCACATTTATTAGGGGGTTTACCTGGTTTTGGCAACAGTATAATTAAGGCATTATTCATGTATGGTGGTAAATTACTATTTTGAAATGCTTCTAAAACCATTTCCAAAAGTGGTTTTATTAATTTTGTGGGTGTCCCCCACAGCCTACGGACAAGCAGAGCGCTCAGCTGGAGCAATTAGCATAACAGTGAGATTTATGGACTGATATCATTAGTCAGTTTCTCCTTCCTGCCAGTAATCTTGCTTTTGATATGCGTGACTCTCATGTAAATGTCCCATGCCTTCCTGCAGTTTACTATGATGCTAATGTGCCATGCATGCATTGTCTAGCTGGGTATATAAGTGACTGAATATCGCTTGCTCTCTCTCTTACTGCTCATCTGACTACACGCATTCCCTGTTTGCTGACGAGAGCCTGAGGGCTCGTCCCAGCATGCTTACACAGTGCTGGAGTGAGTTCTGTGATGGCGGATGAATAAAATCCACTTTTAAACTTCAGTTTGCCGTGCCTTATTTCACCATCTGCCACAATTTATTCTTAAATTTTTTTATAGAGTTCAACTGGAAGACCATCTGGTCCTGCACTTTTTCCTGATTTCATATTGTCAGTGGCTAGCCCAACTTCTTCTTGACTAATTTTAGACTCCAGTATCTCCCTGTTTTCATTTGGAATACACGGTATAGATAATCCGTCCAAAAACCTATTTAGTTTTGTTAAGTCAGTTTCATTTTTTGTATCATATAGTTTTTCATAATAATCTCTAAAGGCACTATTAATTTCTAAAGGATCTATAACTGCCTGTCCGTTACTTATAATACTGGTAATTGGTGTTTTAAATTCTAATTGTTTAATCTGCCATGCCAATAATTTTTCACCTTGTTCATAAAAAGTTTGCTTCAATCTTAGAAGACTCGAGGCAGCTCTATTCGCTGATTTTTTGTCATATTCAGCTCTCAGAATCAGTAATTCGTTCTCTAACTGTGGGTTACTTCCTGCATATACTTTTTCTTGAAGAATTTTTATTTTATGTTCCAACTGGACTCTCTCCTCTCGAGTCTTCTTAGATTTTGAACCTGTATAACTAATAATATGCCCCCTTATAAAAGCTTTGAAAGCCTCCCACTTTATACATGCTGATGTTTGTGTAGTATTGATATCAAAGAACTCATCTATCTGTTTTTCTATGTACTTAACAAATTCCTCATCCTGAAGCCATTTATGCTGAAAATGCCACCTACCTGGATCCTTTGTCAATTTCTTATCTACATATAGTAGACAGCAGGGTGCATGATCAGAGATCACGATGTTATCATAGAAACAGTTTTGAATCTTGGACCTTAATTCTGTGGAGATCAAAAAGTAGTCAATGCGTGAGAATGTCTTATAGGTATTAGAATAACAAGAATAGGCTTTGACTTGTGGCTTCATTTCTCTCCATATACAGTGGGGCAAAAAAGTATTTAGTCAGCCACCAGTTGTGCAAGTTCTCCCACTTAAAAGATGAGAGAGGTCTCCAATTTTCATCATAGGTATACCTCAACTATGAAAGACAAAATGAGAAAAAAAAAATCCAGAAAATCACATTGAAGGATTTTTAATGAATTAATTGGTAAATTCCTCGGTAAAATAAGTATTTGGTCACCTACAAACAAGCAAGATTTCTGGCTCTCACAGACCTATAACTTCTTCTTTAAGAGGCTCCTCTGTCCTCCACTCATTACCTGTATTAATGGCACCTGTTTGAACTCGTTATCAGTATAAAAGACACCTGTTCACAACCTCAAACATTCAGACTCCAAACTCCACTATGGCCAAGACCAAAGAGCTGTCAAAGGACACCAGAAACAAAATTGTAGACCTGCACCAGGCTGGTAAGACTGAATCTGCAATAGGTAAGCAGCTTGGTGTGAAGAAATCAACTGTGGGAGCAATTATTAGAAAATGGAAGACATACAAGACCACTGATAATCTCCCTCGATCTGGGGCTCCACGCAGGATCTCACCCCGTGGGGTCAAAATGATCACGAGAACGGTGAGCAAAAATCCCAGAACCACATGGGGGGACCTAGTGAATGACCTGCAGAGAGCTGGGGCCAAAGTAACAAAGGCTACCATCAGTAACACGCTACGCCGCCAGGGACTCAAATTTTGCAGTGCCAGATGTGTCCCCCTGCTTAAGACAGTACATGTCCAGGCCCGTCTGAAGTTTGCTAGAGAGCATTTGGATGATCCAGAAGAGGATTGGGAGAATGTCATATGGTCAGATGAAACCAAAATAGAACTTTTTGGTAAAAACTCAACTTGTCATGTTTGGAGGAGAAAGAACACCATACCTACTGTGAAGCATGGGAGTGGAAACATCATGCTTTGGGGCTGTTTTTCTGCAAAGGGACCAGGACAACTGATCCGTGTAAAGGAAAGAATGAATGGGGCCATGTATCGTGAGATTTTGAGTGAAAACCTCTTTCCACCAGCAAGGGCATTGAAGATGAAACGTGGCTGGATCTTTCAGCATGACAATGATCCCAAACACACCACCCGGGCAACGAAGGAGTGGCTTTGTAAGAAGCATTTCAAGGTCCTGGAGTGGCCTAGCCAGTCTCCAGATCTCAACCCCATTGAAAATCTTTGGAGGGAGTTGAAAGTCAGTGTTGCCCAGTGACAGCCCCAAAACATCACTGCTCTAGAGGAGATCTGCATGGAGGAATGGGCCAAAATACCAGCCACAGTGTGTGAAAACCTTGTGAAGACTTACAGAAAACGTTTGACCTCTGTCATTGCCAGCGAAGGGTATATAACAAAGTATTGAGATAAACTTTTGTTATTGACCAAATACTTATTTTACCGAGGAATTTACCAATTAATTCATTAAAAATCCTTCAATGTGATTTTCTGGATTTTTTTTTCTCATTGTTTCTCTCATAGTTGAGGTATTCCTATGATGAAAATTGGAGACCTCTCTCATCTTTTTAGTGGGAGAACTTGCACAATTGGTGGCTGACTAAATACTTTTTTGCCCCACTGTATCTAGCAATCTCAGTTCTTTCATAAAATGATTAATGGTCATCCTGCATCCATTGTGCGTACAGTCCAGTCCTGTTGATCTATCTATACTGGGATTCAATGTACAATTAAAATTCCCTGCTATTATATGTTGCCCTGTAAGTGATGATAAAGTAAGAAATAAATTAACGAAGAAGTTTTGATCATCAGTATTGGGACCGTATAAGTTCACCAGATTTATACTTTCTGAGAACAAAGATCCTTGGATGATTAGATATCTTCCTAATTTGTCTCCAATTACATTTTTCACTTGAAATGGGACTGTTTTATGTATGAGAGTCATAACTCCCCTAGCTCGGGATGAAAATGATGAGGTGAACGCATTTCCTTGCCATCTTCTCCTAATTCTTTTTACATCCTCCTCTATTAGATGAGTTTCTTGTAAAAACACAATTTTTGAATCTATGTCTTTTATTTTATTCATAACTTGTTTAAGTTTTTTTAAATTTTGTAGACCTCTGCAATTCCATGAAGTTAAATTAAGATTAACGCTTTGATCTATGATCAATAAGGAGTTTGAGATTACCTTGCAATATAAACATGCTCATACAGAGAAGCAAAAACATGGATGGTTGAACATTCATCCTACAAACTACACAAAAACAAATTCCCTTTCCCCACATTCGTGGTAATCCCCCCAAAATCAAAAAAATTCTGTCTCCCGTTATAGCTAGTGACTGTTCCACACCTGCAAGGATCAGTCAAACCACTCTCTCTTTCTCCTCTCAATCACCCTAACTCTACTACTTTTTTAATGACATTAACTCTCTTCTGTAGTTTTTCTAACATAACTTCAAAGTTTTATAGCAACTTTGTACATCATAGCTTTTTCTTATATAATACAATCTGTATTTTGTAGACCTGTTATATGTTTCAGATCCGTCAGATGCCTGTGCAAATGCTTAAATGTTCTACCTTTATCATGTTCATGCTTAGCTCTCACCAGTCTCCTGTTGGATCTGCTTAATGAGCTCCTGCGCCTCTTGAGGGGTCTTGAAGATGTGGGTTCTGCCCTTATGTGACCAGCAGTCTTGCCGGATGAATCACTCGGTGACGAATCCCGAGGTTGCACAGCTCTTTACGGGCGGGGTCGAACTGTTTCCTTAATTGTTGAATTCCTGTGGCCAAATCTGGGTAGAACCGCACCTGTTGATCCTGGTATTTAATTTCTCCTTTAGCTCGCGCCGCGTTGGTGACCGTCATCTTGTCTCTGTAGCTGAGGAACTTCATAATCAGCGTCCTCGTGGTGTCTTATTATCTCTCGGTGGGCTGATTTGGTGAGCGCTCTTGTGACAATGGGATGTCACCACTGTTATGACTTATTGTGTGATCATGTTATATTTGTAATGGTAAATGTTATTATGATTATTTGTTAAAGTACACACATTTATTTGGGATCTGTCTTTGTTTAATTTTGAATGCCCTTGGGAGATAATTGGTATGGTTAAGTATTTTGGGTAAAATAATGAATAATGAGTTATTTCACATACCTTTGCCAACATGCTTCCTGTGGGTGTCCAGGCAAAAGACTCTGTGAGGGGTTGAGGGCCTTTTATAGGACACCAGCAGGAAGGAGACATGTATGGTAAGTTAGAGGGGTGGTTTAACATTTGTAAATAGGGGATTGAAATATTTACTGAATTATTTATATTGTTATTTATTATATGTTATTTATATTTGTATTGTATATAGTTGGGAAGTATTTATGTATTTTTAGAGATCAGTGGGTATGTGGAAAACAATGGGAATGTTGATTGTTTTGCCTGGGATTATGGTAGGGGCTAATCAGCCCTAATTATCTCTAGTAGTATAAAACAGGTGTGATGATTGATAGTGAAGATTCAATTGTGGATTGTTGAAAGAGAGTTTTGAAGGATCGTGTCGGATGTCTGGAATGATTTATGTGTAAGTTATTGAAATAAAATATTGGATTAATTGAAATCTCGCATCGCCTCGTGTCACTTTTTACATTTGGTGGCAGTGGTGGTCCGTTCCCAGGACGTCGTAGCATTTGGTGGACGGAAGGACTCATGGCGAGAAGGAAAGCGAGGTAAGAGGAGCAGTTTGACCTGGATGCAGGTATGGCGGCTGAGGACCCGGGAGTCAGCGGACTGGGCGAGCTCGAGGAGCTAACGTGCCTCGTGAATCTTTGGTGCGTTCGCTGACTCTCAGAGATCGCCAGCTGGAGGAAGAAGCCGCTCGTCAGGAGCAAGAGTGGCAGACTGTGGAGAGTCATATTTGTCGGATGGAGTCGCAGGTTGCGGAGCTGAGAGGACTATGGGAGCCCGGCTGAGCATAGTGGTGATGACAGCGCTGCGGGGGAGGACCCCAGGGTGATGGCCAGTCGGGTCGGCTCACAGGAGGATGATTTGCCGCTGCAGGTGCAGCCAAGGAGGCCACGAACGCACCACGAGCCCAGGCTGAATCCTCTCTCTCCCGAGGATGACATCGAGCACTACCTAGCGTCGTTCGAGAGGATCGCTACGGTCTGCCACTGGCGTGAAGAGGAGTGGGCTATTCATCTGGCTCCTCTACTTACAGGTAAAACGCGGAGCGCATATGTTCTGATGGACATCATAGACACAGACAATTACAAGAAAGTGAAAGAAGCTATTTTAAACAAATATGAAATTACATCTGACATGTATAGGAGGAGGTTTCGGTCCCTGGACGTTTATCAGGACGAAACCCCTCGTGAATTATATGTACGTCTGAAAGACCTGTTTTGTAAATGGGTGAAACCAGAGACCTTAACAGTAAAAGACATTTCTGAACTATTGATTTTGGAGCAGTTTCTAAGGATGGTGAATCCGGAAATGGGAGTCTGGATACAAGAGCGGGACCCGAAGACTGCAGAGGACGCTGCTCATCTGGCAGAGGTTTTTCTGTCAGCCAGGTCTGGGAGCAGGAGAACTACTCTTGGCCGTGACAGATCTTTCACCACACGGAGTGAGTTTAATGAGGGTGAAAGGGGTGGTCCAGCTCGAAATAAGCTGTATTCCAGGCCCAGTCAGATCTCAAATAGCAGATATGATAATAGCAAAAAGTCACGTGTGGTTGCAAATAAAGATACGCTGCTATCAGTGCAATAAAATCGGTCACACCCAGTATTCATGCCCTGCCATAAAGAATGAGAAACCATCATTATTATGTTCAGTTCCTAGACCCACTTTTTCAGTCCCAGTGCACAGTGGAGTGTGCAAAACAAAAGTGTTGCTTAATGGTCAGTGTGAAGAGGCCCTGTTAGATTCAGGTTGTTTTCAAACAGTTGTGCTACCTAGTTTGGTCCCTAGGGATTTGTGGAATGAGTCTAAAATAAATATCAGTTGTGTCCATGGGGATAAAAAACTGTACCCGACCGCTGAGGTTTATTTAACAGTAGGGGGTCAAACTTATCTCCTTCCTGTAGCTCTTGTGCCTGATTTGCCTTACCCTGTTATTCTTGGCAATGATGTTCCAACTTTGTTGGACATCATACAACAGGTTAGAGAGGAACAAACGGAGGAGAGACAGGCAGGTGGCGCTGTTGAGCAGAGAGTAAACACACCTGTGGTGAAAAATTGTAATATGGTGACAACCAGGGCACAGAGAGCACAGAGGGCTGCCAATGTTCTTCAGGAGTTACCATTCTATGATTCTGAGATAGAGGCAGGCCCTATTAAGCAACCTAAATCCAAGGCTCAGAGGAGAAGAGATAAGGTGTTGGCGTCAGCAAAGAATTTGGGTGAAGAAACACCACAGCTAAATCAGTCAGTAGAGTTTGACATCCCTCCTGACATAGCTGCATTGCAGAAAGCTGACCCAACACTTAGACCATGGTTTGATAAAGTCTCGGAGATTGAGGGTGTGAAACAGGGTAGAATGGATTGTTTGGCTGAGGCCATGTATGTCATTAAAAAGGGCATTTTGTACCAGCAACAAGGTGAAGTTATGGCCATAGCTTTGCCACAGGACCTCACACCAAAAATTATGGAACTGGGACATGTTATCCCTTGGGCAGGTCATCTAGCATTTCAAAAAACTTTGCAGAGAATTGCTAGAAGGTTTGTGTGGCCGGGAATGTATACCCAGATAAAGGAGTTCTGCACAACGTGCTCAATATGTCAGATTACATCATCTAGGGGAGTAGCCCATGCCCAACTGCAACCATTACCAATCATTGGAACACCTTTTGATAGAATAGGGATGGATGTAGTTGGCCCCCTAGAGAGAAGCTCCTCTGGTAATAAATACATTCTAGTAATTTGTGACTACGCTACTCGGTACCCAGAAGCCTTTCCCGTGAAATCCATCAAGGCTAGGCAGGTTGCCAACTGCCTTATCCAGTTGTTTTCAAGGGTAGGCATACCCAGAGAAATTCTGACAGACTGTGGAACAAATTTCTTGTCAAAACTGTTGCAGCAAGTATATAAACTGTTGGGTATTAAGGGTATTAAGACCACCCCATATCACCCTCAGACTGATGGACTAGTGGAACGATTTAACCAGACTCTAAAAAACATGCTGCGGAAATTTGTTTCTGAAACGGGCTCGGATTGGGACCAATGGGTACCATATTTATTGTTTGCTTATCGGGAGGTGCCCCAGGCTTCAACAGGGTTCTCACCTTTTGAACTGTTGTATGGTCGTCAGGTGAGGGGCCCACTGGACTTATTAAAGGAGCACTGGGAGAGTCCACCGAGTGATCAGGATAATGTGGTCTCTTATGTTATTAAGATGAGAGAGAAACTGGATCGAATGACTGCTTTGGCTCAGGAGCACATGAGGACGGCGCAGGCCAAACAAAAAACTTGGTATGACAAGAAGGCCAGAAAAAGGGTTTTTCACCCAGGACAACAGGTTTTGTTATTGCTGCCCTCGTGTGACAGTAAGCTGTTGGCTCGATGGCAGGGGCCGTATGAAATTTCTAAAAAACTAAACTCAGTGACATACGAACTATATATGCCTGACAGGAAGGTAAAATATCAGACCTTCCACATTAACTTGTTGAAAGAGTTTCAGCAGCTTGGTCATCATCAGCAGCAACCTGTTCTTCAGGAGACACATCAGCTCTTGATTTGTGCGACGGAAGTGGATGAGGAGAAAGAACAGTCCTTTCCCACAAATGTGCAAGAGCCATGTTTATTTCAAGTGTCTCATTTGCAGGTGGATCAGCAGAGAGAGTTAGAGGCATTATTGGATCCAGAGTTGTTTCAGGAGAGACCTGGTTTCACCACATTGGTGCGTCATAAGGTTCATTTGAAAGAGGAAGCTGTTCCACGTAGAAAATCTTATAGGATCCTGGAGCGATTGGTCCCCAAAATGAAGCATGAAATTGACTTGATGTTGCAGCTGGGAGTGATCGAGGAGTCAGTGAGTGGTGTAGCCCGATTGTGCTGGTCCCCAAAAAGGATGGCCCATTAAGATTTTGCATTGACTTTAGATACCTTAATTTAGTATCTAAATTTGAGTCATACCCCATGCCCCAGATTTACGAATTGTTAGAGAAAGTGGGCAGGGCTAGGTTTATCTCTACTCTGGACCTATGCAAGGGGTATTGGCAGGTGGCATTGGCACCAGAAACAAAGGAACTTACAGCCTTTAAAACACCTTATTGCAGTTTCCAGTTTAGGGTCAAGCCATTTGGCCTTCAGGGGGCACCTGCAACGTTTCAGCGGCTGATGGACCAAGTGTTAAGGAGAGTATCAAACTTTGCGGCTGCCTGTCTGGATGACATGGTCATTTATAGTCAGACCTGGGAAGAACATTTGGTACACCTTGGGCAGGTCCTTCAGCTGATTAAGAGGGCAGGACTGACAATTAATCCACGCAAATGTGCGTTCGGACAGCAGCAGGTGGAGTACCTGGGACATGTGGTTGGTCAGGGGGTTATTAGACCACGAGTAGGTAAAGTAGATGCCATCCGGACCTACCCTGTACCCACCACTAAGAAGAAGGTACGATCGTTCATGGGAATGGTAGGATGGTACAGCAAGTTCATTCCCCACTTTGCTGAAAGAGCCGCAGTGTTGACTGACCTGACTAAGGCTTCAGCACCAAATAAGGTAAAATGGACAGAGGAGTGTGACAGAGCATTTGAGGATCTGAAGAGGGCTATTTCTGGGGAGAAGGTTCTCTACAGTCCAGACTTTGCTCGCCCGTTCATTTTACAGACTGATGCTTCAGGGGTCGGCATTGGAGCAGTACTTCTCCAGGAGGAGAAGGGAGAGAGACACCCAGTACTGTTCTTGAGCCGTAAGTTGTTGGACCGGGAGACAAGATATTCTACGGTAGAAAAGGAATGTCTTGCCATGAAATGGGCAATAGGGTCCCTTAAGTATTATCTACTAGGGCGTCATTTTGTATTGGAGACAGATCATCGGGCCCTACAGTGGTTGGACAGAATGAAGGATGTAAACAGTCATCTTACAGGGTGTTATGTGTCCCTCCAACCTTATAATTTTACTGTTCGGTATGTGGCAGGGAAAACCAACCTGGTAGCTGATAGCCTCTCGAGAGTACATGACTCTTAGAGTACTGTACTCTCGGGAAAGGGGGGAAGAAATGTGACGATGGGATGTCACCACTGTTATGACTTATTGTGTGATCATGTTATATTTGTAATGGTAAATGTTATTATGATTATTTGTTAAAGTACACACATTTATTTGGGATCTGTCTTTGTTTAATTTTGAATGCCCTTGGGAGATAATTGGTATGGTTAAGTATTTTGGGTAAAATAATGGATAATGAGTTATTTCACATACCTTTGCCAACATGCTTCCTGTGGGTGTCCAGGCAAAAGACTCTGTGAGGGGTTGAGGGCCTTTTATAGGATACCAGCAGGAAGGAAACATGTATGGTAAGTTAGAGGGGTGGTTTAACATTTGTAAATAGGGGATTAAAATATTTATTGAATTATTTATATTGTTATTTATTTTGTTATTTATATTTGTATTTTATATAGTTGGGAAGTATTTATGTATTTTTAGAGATCAGTGGGTATGTGGAAAACAATGGGAATGTGATTGTTTTGCCTGGGATTATGGTAGGGGCTAATCAGCCCTAATTATCTCTAGTAGTATAAAACAGGTGTGATGATAGTGAAGATTCAATTGTGGATTGTTGAAAGAGTTTTGAAGGATCGTGTCGGATGTCTGGAATGATTTACGTGTAAGTTATTGAAATAAAATATTGGAAAATTGAAATCCTGCCTCGCCTTCGTGCTACTTTTTCACAGCTCTCTAAGACGACCGATGACTGCAGGTCCGCGTTGTTCAGCGCTTCTGGAATCCACTTTTCCAAAAAGGAACATGGGTCCCGTCCCTCCGGGAGACCCACCAGCCTCAAATTATTCCATTGCGAGCGGGATTCCAAGTCCAGGACGTTATCTTCCAGACGTTTACATTTTAATTCCAGTGTTTGCACCTTTGATTGTAGGCTGGTGACATCATCTTCAGCGCTTGAGATTCGGAGCTCCGCCTGCGATACTCGTTCCATACAGTCGCTTATTTCTTTTCTCATTCCTTCTATCGCTGCTATAATCCCATCAAATTTAGACGAAAAGTCTGCTCTCATGGAGCTGATGGCAGCAAGCACCGCATTTGTCCCCTCCTCAGCAGTTACCGCTCCACCACTGGCTCCCTCCTCCGCCATAGTCTCTGGAGATTTTTCTGCTTCGTCACGAGCGTGGAAGTCTGTTAGTTGGGAATGTTTTGTTAAATTACTTTTTCCTCCACCTAATTTCCCAGGCTTAGTCTTTACCATATCCGCGCCTAAACGCTGGGATAGGTTTTTGTTCCAATTAAGAGAGTTTTAGCCTACTTTTTATTTTTAGGAGCAGAGCAGTGTGAAACACGTCTTCCTACATGGCCGCCATTACCGGAAGTCCAGTGTTTATTATTTTGTGCTTTAGTGTATGTATGTGTTTTTCACCACGGGGCTGTTTATTTTATCCTTTTGTCCTTTTGTAAATAAACTAGCAAACTTACTTCTGGCTCCTGGCTTCTCACTAATGCCCCGCGAGGGGCATTCATGACAGAATATTACATAAAGATCAATTTTTTTAAAAAATTGATTTTTTTTAATAGAAATGTTGGCCAACAAAGTATTTCCATGCACACAGTCAATACTTGGTCAGGGCTCCTTTTGCATGAATTAATACTGCATCACTTTGGCATGGCATGAAGGTGATCAGCCTGTGTCACTGCTGAGGTGTTATGAAGGTCCACGTTCTTTGATAGCGGCCTTCAGCTCATCTGCATTGTTGGGTTTGGTGTCTCTCATCTCCCTGTCGACGATACTTCATAGATTCTGTTTGGGGTTTAGGTCAGGAGAGTTTGCTGGCCAGTAAAATATGGTGATACCATGGTCATTAAAGCAGGCTTTGGTACTTTTGGTAGTAGTGTGGGCAGGTGCCAAGTCCTGCTGGAAAATGAAATCAGCATTTCCATAAAGCTTGTCAGCAGAGGGAAGCATGAAGTGCTCTAAAATGTCCTGGGAGACAGCTGCATTGACTTTGGACTTGATAAAACACAGTGGACTAACACCAGCAAATGACATGGCTCCCCAAATCAGGTGCCAAGTCCTGTCACTTGGAAATCAAGGTCCCAGAGTCTGGAGGAAGAATGGCCAGGCACAGAATCCAAGTTGCTTGAGGTCCAGTGTGAAGTTTCCACAGTCAATGATGATATATGGAGCTATGTCATCTGCTGGTGTTTTTCCACTGTATTTAATCAAGTCCAATGTCTGTGCAGCCATCTAACAGGAAATTTTAGAGCTTTTCATGCTCCCCTCTGCTGACAAGCTTTATGGAGATGCTGATTTCATTTTCCAGCAGGATATGGCACCTGCCCACCCTGCCAAAAGTGTCAAAACCTGGTTTCATGACCATGGTATCACTGTGTTTGATTGGCCAGCAAACTCTCCTGATCTAAACCCCATAGATAATCTATGGAGTATTGTCAAGAGGAAGATGAGAGACACCAGACCCAACAATGCAGACGAGCTGAAGGTCACTATCAAAGCAACCTAGACCTTCATAACACCTCAGCAGTGCCACAGGCTGATCACCCCCATGCCATGCCACAGTGATTAATCCCAAAGGAGCCCTGACCAAGTATTGAGTGTGTACGTGGACATACTTTTCATTCGGCCAACATTTCTATTTAAAAACTTTTTTTTTTAAATTTTATGTAATTTTAATTTTTTGAGAAACTGAATTTGGGGTTTTCATGGGATGTAAGCCATAGTCATCAAAATTAAAATAAATAAGCACTTGAAATATATCACTCTGTGTAATGAATCTTTATAATATATGGGTTTCACTTTCTGAAATGAGTGACAAAAAATATTATACTTTTGATGATATTCTAATTTTTGGAGATATACCTGTATAGGTAAAACAGAAACAAATGAGCTAATTAAGAGGGAAATTAAAAAGCTGTTGCAAGAACAATGGATGCAGGCAATAAAGGAAGACATTTGTTCAATTGTGGCGGTTCGGTTAACCCCCACAACAGATTAAGGACACTCAGCTCTCTTCTCTTGGTTTTTTCCGCTGCACTACTGAGACGTAATGTGCCACGCATGTATTGTGATGCAATGTGCCACGCATGTATTGTGATGTAATGTGCCACGCATGTATTGTGATGTAATGTGCCATTCATGTATAGTGTTCATGCGTCCTGTCCTTACTGTGACCTAGAGACAGTTCAATATGTAGATGTGCCTTGTAACCTCTTTGTCCTGCAAGCTGGAGCAGAGGCTGCATCTGCCTATTGTTATGTAGGTCTTACAAATGCAAATGTCTCATGCCTGTTCTGCAGTCCCTTTGATCAGACCAACTGCTGTGAATCTGCTTTGATGTATTGTTTGAGTTGGGTATAAATACTGCACAGGTTCTGTAACTCATCCTCTCAATTCCACTTCTACAGCTGCTGCTGCTGGACACAGACTTTGTGTCCTCTTTCTCTGAGAGCCATGGGCTCGCTCCCGGCGCGCATGCACGGCGCCGGGAGCGGAGCCCGTGACGGCAGTATGATATAATAAACCTCCTTAAAACCACACCATCGCTGCTTATATTTTTTCATGCCGCCGCACTGGTGACCCGACGCTGAAAGAAACACGCTGCCGGCGAATGCAGCACCCGGCGGTGATGCTCCGACGACAAGCGAACGCAGCAGCTGCCTTCTGCTTCAGTGAACTCTCAGGACATCACCCACGACCGGGAAAGCCGCAGCAAACTCCATGGTGGGATCTGTACGCCTAGATCGGCACATCCACGCTGGGCCGGCCGCGCTCACAGCTCCTCCACATGAGAGCGCAGGCACCTCATCCCTTCTCCACGACGGCAACCTCCAGGGCTGGCGGAGGACGCAGCGCGTGGACCTGAGCGCACCACGGCCGAGAGGGACAAAAGATCGTCTATTTCCCCTCACCGCTCCAATGCACCATGGCCAAGCTGTAGCCACAGCTCAAACCTGGATTTTATCGGCGCCGTCTGCGCCGATCTCCACCAAGGTTCTGCACCCTGGTTCTCCTCTCCAGCTGGCCCACCCACGCACGAGCCCCGGCGCAAGCACCGGGGAGTTACGAGGACGGCACATCACGCACGGGACAAATAACGGCTCCAGAGACCGCCATCGTCCTCCGCCGCTGCTCACAGAACCCTCAGGGCTGCTCGTTCACCTGAAGCAAGCACGCAGCTCGCCACTGGATTTTTTTAATGGTCTCAGCCATGGCACATAAGGGATTTCAGCCGTCAGCTGTTCCCGGGGGGTTTTAGGGTTGCTCCTGCACCTAAAGCCAACAAGCCGAGTCCCTCTGCTTCTTTTTTTCTTACAGCCGCTACGCAGCCTCGCCGCTCCTGTTTTCTTCATGGCCACGAGAGGAGCCAGAGACTAATTTTTCTTCTTGTGGACCTCTGCACGTTCAACGGGACAGCCCTTCGACATCACGGACCCACAAGCAATTTTTGCGCGGCTCGGACGAGTTCACCGTCCCCCTGCCGGCACTTACCCCCCTCCTCCCTCCCCCTCCACCTGCAGTGAGCTTCTCCCACAGCTCGCTCCCATAGAGGGATTATCGAGGTCTCGGCCCCCTGCCGTGCCCTCTGGGGGGGAGCGTGTGTGGCGGTTCGGTTAACCCCCACAACAAATTAAGGACACTCAGCTCTCTTCTCTTGGTTTTTTCCGCTGCACTACTGAGATGCAATGTGCCACGCATGTATTGTGATGCAATGTGCCACGCATGTATTGTGATGCAATGTGCCACGCATGTATAGTGTTCATGCGTCCTGTCCTTACTGTGACCTACAGACAGTTCAATATGTAGATGTGCCTTGTAACCTCTTTGTCCTGCAAGCTGGAGCAGAGGCTGCATCTGCCTATTGTTATGTAGGTCTTACAAATGCAAATGTCTCATGCCTGTTCTGCAGTCCCTTTGATCAGACCAACTGCTGTGAATCTGCTTTGATGTGTTGTTTGAGTTGGGTATAAATACTGCACAGGTTCTGTAACTCATTCTCTCATTCTGACTTCTGCAACTGCTACTGCTGACACATTGTGTCTCTCTGGAGAGCCGCTGGGCTCGCTCCTGGCGCGCATGCACGGCACCGGGAGCGGAGCTCGTGACGGCTGAATGATATAATAAAGCTTCACTTAAAACCTTCGACAATGCTTATTATTTTTAACATTCGCCGCACAATATACAACCACTGACAGGCAACATGGGACAAGGAAGTAGGAGCAGGAGGAAAGAATCCGTTATTACTCCACTGAGATTATGATGCACAAGGTTAAATAAAACTCTGTTTACATTAGGAAAACATGGAAATGGAAAATGTGTCAGGATGAGACTCTTAACACCTATTAATTTGATTTGTCCAAGCTACAGGAGAAGTGTTTGAGATTAAAGAAATATTGAAAAACCTTAATGGTAAAGTCATTAAATATCTATTTGAGTTAAGAGAATCAGATTAATAGGAAGAATATAGGTTTTTGTTTTTGCTTGAATGCATGCAAAATAGACCTGAAGTCACTGCAGTATCATTCCAGATCAGAGGGGGGCAGTCATGCACGTATGGTTTGCTCCCAACGTACAAAGTTGAAGAACAAAAAGAAGAGGAGGAGGAAGCATAGAGCGCTTCGCCTGTGCATTGGAGCCGTCAAAACAACACCAAACAATGCAGTTTTAATAGAAGCAGGACAAATGCCAATGGATTTGAGAAGAGATAAACTCATATTATCATACTGGGTCAAGCTGAAAGGAAGTGACGAAGCAAATATTTCAAAAACAACACTACAAAACTGCTGGGAATACTCTAATTTCCAGGGACACAGGTTTGGGTGGACAACTGAAAGAAGGACCAGAATGTATGGGCAGCACACTATTGATATAGCTAACACCAGTCTAGTGAGTATTGTCCCCCCTTGGCTGTTTCCGGGAATAGAAGTAGATGCTAGTCTGCTAATGAGGAAAAAGGATTGGCATATGAGTGAAGTTGGTGTTAAAACAAGCATTTACCTCAGGAACAATTACTATAACCACTTACAGCTCTATACTGATGGTTCAAAGAACAAAGAGGGCTCTGTTAGAGTTGGAGTATACATCCCAGAGTTTAAAGTGACCAACTCAAAAAGACTGTCTAACAATACATCCATGTTTACAGCAGAGATGGTGGCAATAATTATTGCTTTGCAGTGGGTGGAGGAGGTCAGACCGGACTGGGTGGTGGTGTGCATGGACTCACTTGCAGCGTTAAAACCCATACAGACAGTAAAATCTACACGGGAAGACCTGGTGATTGAGCTATATCACAGTTTATTTAGGGTACACAGGGGTGGTGGGGAAGTTCAGTTTTGTTGGGTTCCTGCACATGAAGGGTTGAAAGGGAATGACTATGCAGACAAATTAGCAAAAAGCGCTCTTGGAAAAGGGATAACTATACCATTGTCTCTTGGAAAAGGTGAAGGGAAAGCAGTAATCAAGAAAAAGGGAACTTGTGGCACACATATATGCACATATGTTGGTTTCAGATGCTCCACAGATATATCACTGCATGCTTATTGTATACTTCACATCTCAGGGGAACAAAGGGACTGAGCCTCCTAGAGGTAATGGGAGGGTGTGAGATCTGGCCTTTTGTTTCAAGGAGATGGCCTTGAGATATTTCCTGACCACCGGAGACTAGGGGGTGGATGGTGTTAAGATCGGGGGAAGTTACATTGTGACTGGGATTAAGTACCATGTGACTGTATGTTTGATTAAGCACCATGTGATTGTATGTTTGATGTCCTGGGTATAAAAGGACAGATGTGAGAAGATTCATCCTCTTTTTCTGCTTTTGAATGTTGGAGAATGTTATTGTGAATAAAGCTGAACCTGAGGAATAAACTCAGTCTCGTCCTTCACCATTCTCCACACTGGTGACCTTACGACAAAGCATGAGCAGAAGTAATTCTCCCGAGCCGGACTCGTCAGAAGCCAGCCTGACGAATGCCGCCATGTTCCAGCTGCCGGACTTCTGGCAGAACAGTCCGCGCTCCTGGTTTAGCGCAGTCGAGGCGCAGTTCAACCTCCGGAGAATTTCGAGAGACAACACAAAGTTCTACCATGTGGTGGCGAAGCTGGACAACCACACAGTCCAGAGGGTGGAGAGCCTGGTCAACCACCCACCAGACAGCGACAAGTACGGCACATTGAAGGCTGCGCTTATCAGCCACTTCACCCCCTCGATGCAACAGCGAGCAGAGGGGCTCCTGGCGTTGACAGAGTTTGAGAACAACAGACCCGCAGACCTGATGGGGAAGATGCTGAGGTTGAGAGACTCCGATGATGACAGCTTTATCTTCACCCACCTTTTCCTCAGGACCTTACCGTCAGCGGTGAGAGTGACCCTGGCCGGTTCACCGCTGTTGGCCCGACGAGACTACCACGAGCTGAGCCAGGAGGCGCAGCGACTTGTCGGTGCCCACAAACAGAGCGCAGCTTTGGCCGCAGCAGCAGAGCTAGGCACGACATCCGGAGACGGCATGGGGCCAGAGGCTGCAGCACCAGACTCACCGACGACGGCAGCAGCAAGGGCCAGGCGACACGGAGCGGACAACGTCCTTTGCTTCTACCATCACCGCTTTGCAGAGAGGGCGCGCAAGTGCATTCCACCATGCCACTTCAAGCGCTCGGGAGACGCCAAGACCGGGGGTCGGTAGCAGTTGCGGCCCTCGGAGAGGAGAACAAGCTGCTCTACCTGAAGGACGCACGCTCGGGGAGGCAATTCCTCGTGGACACAGGCTCCCAGCTGAGCTTCATCACGCCTTCCTACGCGGACCGGCTGGTGCCTTCCAGTGGTCCCCGGGTGACAGCAGCGAACGGCTCAGCGATTAAGACCTTCGGTGAGAGGACTCTGCTTCTGTCTTTGCAGGGCCGTACATTCGAGTGGACTTTTATCGTAGCGGCATTCAATTTCAACATGTTAAGGGCTGATTTTTTGTGCTCACATGGTTTATTGGTTGATCTTGCTAACAGACGCCTGGTTAATGCACTCTCCTTTTATTCTATTCCCTGCACAGCTCGAGTGGCCCCACCAACTGCACAAGCCAACGTCACAGCTGCGGATGGTGAGTTCCACACACTCCTCACTCAGTTCCCAGCACTCACGGTCCCAATGTTTTCGGCGACAGTGGCTAAACATGGGGTGGAACATTTTATTACTACCACCGGCCCACCCGTTTTTGCAAAAGCTCGGCGCTTGGACTCAGCTAAACTGACCATAGAGCGCGAGGAGTTCGCCAACCTGGAAAGACTGGACATCATCAGGAGGTCGAAGAGCCCATGGGCTTCGCCGCTCCATATGGTCCCAAAGGCTGATGGCTCGTGGCAACCTTGCGGTGATTTCCGCAGGTTGAATAACGCTACAGCGCACGACCGCTACCCGATCCCGCACATCCAAGATTTTTCGGTGCATTAGGCGGGGGCGCGCATTTTTTCTAAAATAGATTTGGTATGCGGTTACCACCAGGTTCCAGTGCACGCTGAGGACATACCCAAAACAGCGGTAATAACTCCTTTCGGGCTTTTTGAATTTTTGCGCATGCCGTTTGGGCTTAAAGGCACAGCGTAGACGTTCCAACGCATGATGGACGACATATTGGTAGCCAGTGCATCCGAAGACGAACACGAAAACCACCTCACAGCAGTTTTCCGGATGTTGGCAGAGCACGGGTTAATAATCAACCCAGCGAAGTGTCAGTTCGGGGTGATGCAGATTGGTTTTTTGGGGCATTGTGTCTCTCCAGAAGGAGCGGTTCCTCTGCCCGACAAAGTGCGCGCAATAACAAATTTTCCCCAGCCACAAACGGTCAAAGCATTACAGGAGTTTTTGGTAATGGTGAATTTTTATAACCGTTTCCTCCCTCACACAGCGCAGCTCATGCAACCATTGTATGCTGCACTAAAAAAAACAAAAACCCACAAACAAAATCGAATCGTCTCCGGAGAGAGAGCGCGCATTCGCGGAAGTCAAAATAGCCCTGGCAAACACTGCGTTGTTGGCACATCCAGACCCAATGGCCCACATAGCGTTCACTACTGACGCGTCAGACGTGGCCATAGGAGCGGTCGTGGAACAGTATGTAGCAGGACCTTGGCAACCGCTCGCCTTTTTCAGCAGGACCTTGCGCGATAGTGAACGAAAATACAGCGCATTCGACAGGGAGTTGTTAGCTCTCCACTTGGCCATTCGCCACTTCCAGTTTTGGCTGGAGGGACGCAGTTTCACCGCGTGCGTTGATCACAAGCCGCTGACTTTCGCGATAGCCAAGATTACAGAACCGTGGTTGGGCCGGCAGCAGAGACAGCTGGCCGCCATCTCGGAGTTTACTACCGATATCCAGCATGTAGTGGGTAAACTGAATGTCGTGGCAGACTGCCTCTTGTGCGCCGTGGCGGCTCCAGCCCGCGCAGGGGTAGATTTTGCAGCCATAGCCGCGGATCAGGTTAGCGACGTGGAAGTGCGCGCGGCCCCAGTCCGCGTAGGGATAGATTATGCAGCCATGGCCGTGGATCAGGTTGCCGACGCGGACGTGTGCGCGCTCCAGTCTGGACCAACAGGATTAAGGCTGGAGAACAGGGTGCTACAAGATGGTATGCCCCCCCTAATCTGCGATGTCTCCACGGGACGACCGCGCCCGGTGGTGCCGACTGCGTGGGGCCGCCGCGTTTTTGACTTGATTCATTCTCTGGCGCACCCGGGGGTGCACGCTTCGGTCAAAATGGTAGGAGAGAAATTTGTATGGCCGTGCCTGCGCAAGCAAGTCAAGGAGTGGGCAACAGCCTGCATGGCTTGTCAGCGAGCCAAAATACACAAACACACTAGAGCTCCCTTGGAACCTTTTCACATCCCGGCTAAGCGATTCGATCATGTGCATGTCGACCTCGTAGGCCCCCTCCCGCCATCACAGGGGTGCACACACCTTTTGACAATGGTGGACCGCACCACGCGTTGGCCTGAAGTGGTCCCACTGGCATCAACCACAGCCGAGGAGGTGGCGCGCGCGTTTCTAACAGCATGGGTAGCGCATTTCGGAGTTCCATCGGACATTACGTCCGACAGAGGTCCTCAATTTGTTTCCGAGCTTTGGTCAGCGATGGCCCGCAGCCTGGGGGTAACGATCCACAGCACTACCGCGTACAACCCGCAGGCTAATGGTTTATGCGAACGTTTCCATAGGTCATTGAAAGCAGCCCTCAGAGCGTCGCTTACGGATACAAATTGGGTGGACAGGTTACCATGGGTTTTATTGGGGTTGCGTTCTGCACCTAAAGAGGATTTAAAAGCCTCCCCAGCGGAGTTAGTTTTTGTGCAGCCACTTCGGCTGCCCGGGGAGTTTCTCCCGGATAATCCTGCGCCAGAGTGCCCCCCCCACCCAGTGGTTGCAGAGTGACACGGGAGCGAGCACGCTTCCTGGCCCAGTTCATCACAGCTTCCCGCGCGTTTTTGTACCTAAAGCTTTAAAAAAATGCGGAGTTTGTTTTTGTCAGACATGATGCCCACCGCCCACCCTTACGCCCACCTTATGACGGACCATACAGAGTGCTGGAAACAGGGGACAAGCATTTTTTGCTGGATTTGGGGGGGCAGGAAAGAAATGATTGGTATAAACAGGCTCAAAACCGCTTTTGTGCTGGCTGAAGAAGTGGTGCAGTTGGCGAGGGCTCCTAGGCGCGGCAGACCCCCTAGAGAGCATTCCCCAGAATACCTACAGAGATTGACTAACAGTTCTAATCCTCAAGCAGCAGCTCCACAGCGGGAAGACGCCACAGGGGTGGTAAAGCCCGCTTACAGCAGATATGGAAGGCAACTGAGGCCCAAGCAACATTTGGACTGAGGTGTAATAATGTGACCATGACTTGCAAACTGTTATTATGTTTGTTCCATCTTAGACGTTTGGGGGGGGGGGTCATGTGGCACACATATATGCACATATGTTGGTTTCAGATGCTCCACAGATATATCACTGTATGCTTATTGTATACTTCACGTCTCAGGGGAACAAAGGGACTGAGCCTCCTAGAGGTAACGGGAGGGTGTGAGAGCTGACCTTTTGTTTCAAGGAGATGGCCTTGACATTTCCTGACCATCGGAGACTAGGGGGTGGATGGTGTTAAGATCGGGGGAAGTTACATTGTGACTGGGATTAAGTACCATGTGACTGTATGTTTGATTAAGCACCATGTGATTGTATGTTTGATGTCCTGGGTATAAAAGGACAGATGTGAGAAGATTCATCCTCTTTTTCTGCTTTTGAATGTTGGAGAATGTTATTGTGAATAAAGCTGAACCTGAGGAATAAACTCAGTCTCGTCCTTCACCATTCTCCACAAACTGAGCTATGGCAAAAAAGATGGGATGAAGATCATAAAGGTAGATCGTATTACAAAATACAAAAATCTATTGCAATAAAGAATATAACAACCGAAAGGAGGGAAGACATCATTATGGCAAGACTCAGACTGAATCACACAGATTTAAATGACACTTTATTCACCATGGGGAAAAGCGAACATGACAAATGTAGAGAATGTGGAGTAAAAAAATACGGAAATGAAAGACAGATAATGGAAAATGAAGTTCGAGAGGCCGGTAGGGAATGGGATTTAACTGGGAGAAGACGTAATGTTACACTCTTGTACAGTAGGTGGCGGTATGCATCTTTCAGCTGTTTGGTATCCGCCAGTAAACGAGAGAAGAAGAAAAAAGAAGCGGAGGAAGAAGAAGAAGAGGGCGCAGACCCTTGCCACGAGTAGATCTGGCAGCTCGAGCGCATATGATACCTTCTTTTAGATTTGATTGGCAGTTGGCAACCAGCTTATAGGTGCATTACCGCCACGTACTCTCTATATGTCTGTCTGTGTGTAGCATGTGATACTGTAGAAGTTACGGAAAAACAGACAGGATACGTGTAAGTCTGTCTGGAAAAACTTTTACATTTTTTCACTTCCTGCTTTTATCTCCATCCAAAACGGAAAAACTCCGCCTTCACATTAAAACTCCACCTTCACATTAAAAGATCCAATTTTGTGTGTGAGACCAACAACTAATATCACCACACAGGCCCCCCCAGAACACACAAATAACATAAATAAACATGCTGACAAAAAACAAACAGCATGAACAAAAATCCAAAAGAAAATAACTCAAGAAAACCTCTTAGGCAACCTAATTACCCTGCCCCGACGACTGCACTGCACAGTCCTAGGGGGCACAACTGTAACTGGAGCAGAAACAACCTCAGGCGCAGGGTTGGGAGGGCGCCCCCGCCGAGCCGGGCGGGCTAACTCAACCTCATTGTCACAAAGAACATGCGCAGGCTTCAAACGATCCACCGAAATCCGATCCTGGCCAGTCCCCAACTCAACCAAAAAATCCTTATGGCCTGTTTCTAACACCCGAAAAGGGCCATCATAAGGTGCCTGCAGGGGAGAACGATGGGCATCGTGCCGGACAAAAACATATTTAGCCGACCTAAGGCTGTCAGGGACGTAAGACTGAGGAAGGCAGTGGTGCGCAGCCACAGGAACAAAAGCCCTAGCTTCCTCTCGACACTTAGGCCTCTTAACCATACTGGGACCTAACCCTGGACTGGTAGGAAGAAACTCCCCTGGAACCCTCAAGGTCTGGCCAAGGACCAACTCAGCAGAAGAGGAATGCAGGTCTTCCTTGGGGGCTGAACGCAAACCCAACAAAACCCACGGTAATCTGTCCACCCATCCACTATCCACCAATGACGCGCAAAGGGCCGCTTTCATAGTCCGATGAAACCGCTCGCATAGCCCATTAGCTTGTGGATGGTATGCTGTGGTCCGATGAAGTTTAACCCCCAAACTACCAGCTACTTCATTCCAAAGTGCAGAGGTAAATTGCGGGCCCCTGTCAGAGGTAACGTCCAAGGGGACACCAAAACGGGACACCCAAGAGGAGATAAATGCCCGGGCAACATCAGATGCTGTAGTTGATGTCAGGGGAACCACCTCCGGCCACCGCGTAGTCCGGTCCACCATAGTGAAGAGGTGAGTAAAACCGCGAGACGGAGGAAGAGGTCCAACTAGGTCCACCTGAACATGATCAAAACGTCGCTCCGGAATCCAAAAAGGCTCCAATGGAGCCTTTATGTGGCGCTGCACCTTAGCACGCTGGCATGCCACACAGGTTGTCGTCCAAGTCTTCACATCCTTTCTAAGACCCGGCCATACAAACTTGGTGCTCACCAACTTGACCGAAGCCTTAACCCCAGGATGCGACAAAGAATGAACAGCGTCAAAAACACGACGACGCCAAGCCACAGGCACCAGAGGTCGTGGTTTTCCCAGTGTAGTATCACACAGAAGAGTGGCGCCACTGTCTTGAAAGCAGACATCCTCCAACTGCAAACTGGACTCCGTGGAACGAAGCACCTGCACCTCCGGGTCCAACAACTGATCGGCAGCCATCTCAGCATAGTCCATGCCCAAATGAACAGCAGCAACTGGTGCACGAGAAAGACAGTCCGCCACCAAGTTGGTCTTACCAGCCACATGCTGAATGTCTGTAGTGAACTCGGAAATAGCCGAAAGCTGCTGTTGCTGCCGAGCTGACCAAGGTTCAGTGGACTTGGCCATGGCAAACGTGAGAGGTTTATGGTCCACAAAAGCGGTGAATTTACGGCCCTCCAAAAGAAACCTGAAATGCCTTGTCGCCAAGAAAAGGGCCAGCAGCTCCCTGTCAAAGGTGCTGTACTTCCTTTCCGACTCGCGTAACTGTCTACTAAAAAAGGCCAGAGGTTCCCAGGAATTGCCCACCCACTGCTCACAAACTGCTCCGACAGCATAATCAGATGCGTCGGTGGTAAGAGCAATGGCGGCCGTGGGATCTGGATGAGCCAACAAGGCAGCATCAGCCAGTGCAGCTTTAGCCCCATCAAAAGCACATAACCTCTCATGAGTCCACTCAATGTCCTGATTACCCCTCTTACCCTTCAAGGCCTCATATAGCGGACGCATAATATGGGCAGCATGAGGTATAAAACGGTTGTAAAAATTAACCATGCCCAAAAACTCCTGCAGGGGCTTGACAGAGGAGGGGCGTGGAAAAGCTAAAACTGCTTCGACTTTAGCCGGGAGGGGCACGGCACCCTGCTGGGATACCTTGTGCCCCAAGAACTCAAGTTCTGAGAGCCCAAACTGACACTTCACGGGATTCACTATCAGTCCATGGTCACAGAGGCGTCTGAAAAGCTGGCGAAGGTGCAACACATGTTCCTCCACCGAAGCGCTCGCCACCAGTATATTGTCCAGATATACAAATAAAAAAGGCATGTCCCGCAACACAGAGTCCATAAGCCTTTGAAACGTCTGCGCAGCACCCTTAAGGCCGAACGGCATCCTCAAGAACTTGAACAGTCCAAATGGAGTGATCACCGCTGTCTTGGGGACGTCCTGGGGATGGACAGGCACCTGATGATAACCACGCACTAAATCCACTTCAGAAAAAATGACTGTCCCTGCCAGACGTGAAGAAAAATCCTGGATATGGGGGACTGGGTACCTGTCGTTGGTAGTAGCGTTGTTAAGGCACCTAAAATCTCCACAAGGACGCCAACCCCCATCTGACTTAGGGACCATGTGGAGGGGAGAAGCCCACGGACTGTCGGAACGGCGCACAATACCCAGCCGCTCCATATTGGCAAACTCATCTCTAGCAATGGCCAACTTAGCAGCATCCAGACGGCGTGCACGAGCAAAAACAGGTGGACCCACAGTAGTAATATAATGCTCAACCCCATGCTTAACTACTGCCGCAGAAAACGTAGGCACAGTGAGAGCAGGAAACTCAGAGAGAAGGCGCTGGTACCTGTCTCCTGAGGCGAGCATGTTAGCAAGCAGTGGACCAGCCCCACCCAGTGTACATGGATAAGAATCAAAAGACACAGCATCAATCAAACATCTGTTAGCTACGTCAACCAACAGTCTGTAAGCACACAAAAAATCTGCGCCAAGAATAGGAACTGCTACAGATGCTACCACAAAGTCCCAACTAAATTCACGGCCGTTAAAACACACAGTAATGAACCTGGTGCCAAAGGTGCGAATAGGAGTACTATTAGCAGCGTCCAGTGGAGGTCCATGTTCATATTCCATGACGTCAGCTGAAGAGGGGGGAACGATGCTCCGCTGCGCTCCCGAATCCACCAAAAAACGACGTCCAGCAGCGCAGTCCTCAATAAAAAGCAGCTTATTGCTGGTGCCGGTGCACGCAGCTGCTAGCGAGCACCGGCCTTCTCGTTTCCCTGTGGCTGGAAAGAGCACGGTGGAATACAGCGCCGAGCCTTCGGTCCAAAACGGCGGTGATAAAAACACATGCTGCTCTCTTTCTTACGGCGATCCGATACTGCGGCCACACCCACCGAGACTTCTCCATCAGACTGCCCAGGCGGCAATGCATGCACCGACAAATGACGAGAAGCCAGCCAAAGCCTGTCCGCTTCTCCAGCCAAACCCCGATAATCCTTAGTACAAATGAGGGGCGAGCTGGCCAGGACAGTGCGCACTGGAGGCGGAAGCTGACGCAGAAACAGGTGGGTAAACAGAAATGAACTGTCTCCTGAACCAAGAAGTGCCAACATATTCTCCATCAGCTCAGAAGGTTTGCTGTCCCCCAAACCAGTCATAGACAGAAGACGATCAGCGCGCTCTATATCAGAGAGCTGGTACAGCTGCAGAAGAGCCCTCTTCAGAGTGACGTACCTGTCAGCGAGAGGCGGGTCCCGGAGCAGTCCCATCAAACGACGAGTAGTGGCAGAATCCAAAGCTGCGACCACATGGAAATACTTCGTGTCATCTGTGGTTATTCCGCGCAGATGGAACTGAGCCTCGACATGCTGAAACCAGGGCTCCGGGTCGTGCTGCCAAAAGTCCGGTAATTTAATTGTAGCCGCAAAAACAGCTGGTACGGGAGCCGCAGTGGATACAGACGCCGTGGCGGCGATATCAGAAGAAGTCGCTTGATTAAACATTCTTCAAATGTCGGGGTCACCAATGTAGAAGTTACGGAAAAACAGACAGGATACGTGTAAGTCTGTCTGGAAAAACTTTATTTACATTTTTTCACTTCCTGCTTTTATCTCCATCCAAAACGGAAAAACTCCGCCTTCACATTAAAACTCCACCTTCACATTAAAAGATCCAATTTTGTGTGTGAGACCAACAACTAATATCACCACAATACCTACACCGATTCTGTGGACAGATCAGAGGTGAACTGACACCGAGAATCGGTTGATGTGGATTTAAAATCTGAAATGGAGCCTAGGAGAGAAGGTTAGTTTACTTCCTGTTATTATGGAAACACCAACCATGATGCTAAGCTAACGTTAGCCTCCCCCTGTGTCCGCGGATCCTTCAAAAAGGCTTCATGTGTTTGTCAGCAGATTCTGGAGATTACTGTTGCTGTGTTCGCAAATGTTCACGACTATCCCACAGTGCATTTTGAAAAGTAGTGTACAACGGATGGTCATTACATTAGCCAATATATCCCATAATACAATGCGCAGCTAAGGGAGCAGGGAGAGGAGAGGATACAGGTCAAGTGGACCCCGGGATCATGTAAAAGTACATTGTCATTCCAGTGATTTGTAAACGTGAAGAATGAGAACAGCAAGAAATTGTGTAAAACTGTTGGAAAGACTTTTCCTGGTCATCAAGAAGTGTAAAAAATATATGGGGGGGGGGGGGGGACAGTTCATAGTGGTCAGATTTGACCAAAGGTGGTTTATTTTTCAACCGCAGGGGTCCAAGCTCTGAAACACCGATGGAAGAAGTGAATGAATGAATGAATGAATGTGTGGACCAAAGGGGAGACTATGTTGAAAAATAAACCACATTTGGTCAAATTTGAGCACTACGAACTTTTCAGCCCCCCCCCCCCATATGTAAATAAGATGACAACTACAGTGGTGTGAAAAAGTGTTTGTCCCCTTCCTGATTTCTCATTTTTTGTATGTTTGTCACGCTTAAATGTTTCGGATCATCAAACAGATTTAAATATTAGACAAAGATAACACAAGAAAACACAAAATGCAGTTTTTAAATGAAGGTGTTTGTTATTAAGGGGAAAAACAATCCCAAACTACATGGCCCTGTGTGAAAAAGTGATTGCCCCCTAAACCTAATAACTGGCTGGGTCACCCTTAGCAGCAACAACTGCAATCAAGCGTTTGCAGCAACTGGCAATGAGTCTGTTACAGAGCTGTGGAGGAATTTGGCCCACTCATGTTGGCAGAATTGTTGTAATTCAGCCACAATGGAGGGTTTTTGAGCATGAACCACCTTTTTTAGGTCATGCCACAGCATCTCAATCAGATTTGGGTCAGGACTTTGACTAGGCCACTCCAGTCTTCATTTTGTTTTTCTTAAGCCGTTCAGAGGTGGACTTGCTGGTGTGTTTTCAGTCATTATCCTGCTGCAGAACCCAAGTGCGCTTCAGCTTGAGGTCACAAACAGATGGCCGGACATTCTCCTTCAGGATTTTTTGGTCGACAGCAGAATTCATGGTTCAGTTTACCTTAGCAAGTCTTCCAGGTCCTGAAGCAGCAAAACGGCCCCAGACCATCACACTACCACCACCATATTTTACTGTTGGTATGATGTTCCTTTTCTGAAATGCTGTTACTTTTATGGCAGATGTAATGGGACACACACCTTCCACAAAAGTTGAACTTTTGTCTCGTCAGTCCACAGAGTATTTTTCCCAAAAGTCTTGGCAATCATCAAGTGTTTTCTGGCAAATCTGGGACGAGCCTTTATTTTCTTTTTGCTCAGCAGGGGTTTTCATCTTGGAACTCTCCCATGCAGGCCATTTTTGTCCAGTCTCTTTCTTATGGTGGAGTCATGAACATTGACCTTAATTGAGGCAAGTGAGGCCTTTAATTCTTTGGATGTTGTTGCGGGGTCTTTTGTGACCTCTTGGATGAGTCATCACTGCGCTCTTGGGGTAATTTTTGATGGCCGGCCACTCCTGGGAAGGTTCACCACTGTTCCATGTTTTCGCCATTTGTGGATAATGGCTCTCACTGTGGTTCACTGCAGTCCCAAAGGTTTAGAAACGGCTTTATAACCTTTTCCAGACTGATAGATCTCACTTTGTTTCGCATTTGTTCCTGAATTTCTTTGGATTGCAGCATGATGTCTAGCTTTAGAGAATCTTTTGGTCTACTTCACTTTGTCAGGCAGGTCCTATTTAAGTGATTTCATGATTGAGAACAGGTGTGGCATTAATCAGGTCTGGGTGTGGCGAGAGAAATTGAACTCAGCTTTCCAAAGATGTGATAAACAACAGTAAATTTATGTTTTAACCGGGGGGAATCACTTTTTCACCCAGGGCCATGTAGGTTTGGATTTTTTTTTACCTTTAATAATAAACACCTTCATTTAAAAACTGCATTTTCTGTTAAATTGTGTTATCTTTGTCTAATATTTAAATTTGTTTGATCTGAAACATTTAAGCGTGACAAACATACAAAAAAATGAGAAATCGGGAAGGGGGCAAACACTTTTTCACACCACTGTAAGTTGACCTGAAGAAGGTTTTGGCTCTGTTTCTGCTTTCAAAAGACTTTTCTTCTCCACCGCTGCTGCTCATCACAGCATAGGTATGTGGGACTATAATGTTCTGAATGAGGCTTTAGAAAGCTCTGAATCAGTTTTTAAATCACTGGATCGAAAATGTTCATGTACAGATTGGACCCCGGGGTCCACTTGACCTGTTCCCAGAGGAGAGCTTCACATCACAACGTAAACTACCTTGAAGTTTTTATATTTATTAATTCAGCTAAAATGATTTGATTTAATGCATATTTACTACAAATTCCATGCAGGTATTCATTTTTTACCACCGTTAGTCTGTTACGTTTTACTGTCTCAGCATGATGATGCCATTAACCCTGCCATGAAAACAAGTGCAGTAGTGTCCCAAAGGTGTAAATTTTATTGTTATATTGAGTTGACTGTATAGTCCACTGTATCTAAATTCACTAGCTATGTTCCGATCCACAGTGTACTTCAACTGTATTCCCTACTCCCTGCTCCGTTCTCAGGGAATATCAGTAAACTGCCTTCACAAAATGTCTCCATTTGAAACACCCTGTAACCGTCGGCTCTCTCCTCCGTATGTTACCATGGTAACCATGGACACGTATTGATACTATGGTGGATGATTTATATTTCTTAAGTAAAATATTTATACAAATATATTTTTATTACAGTCAATTGATATAAACAATAACCAGCATCAATTTAGCTTGTTAATAACGTAAGCAACAATAGTTTGCTTTACTCGTATTTGAGGTGCTATGGGTAATCCGGTGAAGTGATGTACCGTTGTTCACATCTTCCCTGCTCAGTTCTCACTTCCCTTTAAACTGAAGACTGTTTGCTCCCTTCAGTTTGAAATCTCAGTTAATATGGCGGAATACCCTGTGCAGTCCACTTTGGACTATCCTATTGGGCGATCGGAACACAGCCTATAGTGTGTAGGGAGGGAGTGAGTGAGTGAACATTCCGAACACAGCATTGAAACATGGAATGAACGGTACGGTACAGAACGTTCTGTCGGCGTTCTGAATATGTTCTGTACAGGACGTCTAAAGCTGGATTTATGCACCCACGTCATGTCAACGCCATTACTGACAGCCGTTGCAGATGCAGTGATTGGCAATTTTTTCTTGTGGGTTGGGTGAAATGCTTTGTTCTATTACCAAAATGGGTTTAAGCCGATGTGTAGTGACTTGTGTTTGTTGTGTGTTTGAATACAGGTCAAGTGCACCCCAGGATCCAATCTGTGCACGTACAAGTACATTTTCAATCCAGTGATTTCAAAACCGACTCCTAATTTCCTAAAGCCTCATTCAGAACATTCTAGTTCCACATGCCTGTTCTGTGGATTTTCATCTGGGGGCAGCCAGTGATGGAGAAGAAAAGTTATTGGAAAGTAGAAAGAAAACCAAAACCTTCTCCAGGTCAGCTTAGTTTCCATCTTACATATGCATTATTTATTTTTTTTTTTTTACACTTCTTGGTGACTGGGAAAAGTCTTTTTAACAGTTCTGCACAAATTCTTGTTGTTCTCCTTCTTCGTGTTTGCTGTTGCAGTGTCAGCTACTACTGCTACCTTGGTGGCTGGAGGATGGTTACAGTCCCACCCACTGATCTATATAACTATATTCAAAAAGTAATACCAAATAAATAAATAGAATAATTCCTTGGTGATGAAGAGTTCTCTTTCCTCAGTATACACATATTATTATTCTAGTCGTCCTGCTTCTTCTCCACAGTTTACAGCGGCACGGTGGCGGAGTGGTTAGCACTGCGGCAGCACAGCAACTCACCCTTGGTCAGGGGATCCTGGGTTCGATCCCAGCCCCTGACCAACAGTGATCTGTGTGGAGTTTGCATGTTCTCCCCGTGTCTGTGTAGGTTTACTCCAGGATTTCTCCAGTTTCCTCCCACATGCCAAAAACATGCAAGTTAGGTTAATTGCCATCAAACTGGACATTCTAAATTGTCCTTGGGTATGACTGTGAGAGTGAATGGTTGTCTGTCTCTCTGTGTTGGCCCTGCGATGGACTGGCGATCTGTCCAGGGTGTACCCTGCCTCTCGCCCAAAGATGCTGGGATAGGCTCCACCCCTCCACCCCCCCACGCGACCCGAAAAGGATTAAGCGGAAAAAGATGGATGGATGTTGCGGTGTACTAGCACCGCCTACCTGGGCATCAGAGTTTAATTTAATTTTTAAAAAAAGGTCAAAGTACATAAAACTAAAACTGTTTTAGAGCAAGGCAATATTATATACATAATTTATAAAGTTTTGCTTCATCAGTATTTAATAAAACACGCATTCAAACACACAGGAATAATAAACAGAATATGATTAACAGAATATAATGGGTGGGAGTCCTCCACCCAGGTAGGTGGCAGAATCCGACACGGCAACAGCGAAAGAGCGGCTGTAACCGCAAAGAAAAACAAGAATTTGTGTAAAACTGTTAAAATAAGACTTTATCCGGTCACCAACAAGTAGTGCTGTGCTATATGACCAAAATTTCATATCACGATATGTCATCTTATATCACGATAATGATGTATATCATGATAGACATTTTCTGTAAATTCTACAGTTTAGATAATCACATAAAAGGGACCATGTCTTTTATTTTTTTACATGCACCTTTTCCCCCTCATAATTTTGCAGTGTTGTTATAAAATAGTTTTTCATGTGCATTTGGGACTTAATTCTCATAAATTTCAGGTTTTTCTTCTAAATCATATATGAATAAAAAGTTAACATCAATAAGTTAAATATTTCCTGAGCCAGAGGAGAATAGCAAAACAAACAAAAAAAAAAAACAAAAACAAAAAAACAAAACATAACATAAAAAATGTCTGAAAATGAGAAAATTGCCCATCTCCACCATCTACAGATATAAATTAGCTGTTAGTTCAAATCAATGAAAATTTAAGTATGGCGCTACAGTCTGAAGATGCCATTCTGGCCTGATTTAACCTGTTTGCTTCTTAGTAAAAATATTTCAGATTGGTCCTGATCTGAAAATCAAAGACACAAAAGGTAACTAATAAAATACATGTGATGACTTGAACTTTATTCATTATCAATACTTGACTAATTAAAACGATTAGAAATCAGATAAATTACATTAAAAGCCATCTTGCTCCTCTGACCCGTCTTAATTTATTTATTGATTTTGCATGTATGTGCCGCTGTCATGCACTTGTGCAGCTTTAATAATTTTTTTTCCAGATAAAACTAAGAAACTCAGCAGTAATTTAAACCAAAGAAACACTCGTTTGATACACTATAATGTTTCCAGTTAGCACAACTTAGCATCGTCATTTAGCATTTGCTGTTTTATAATTAGTCATGATGTTAACATTACTTACCTCCTATTAAAATGAGGTTAGCGGACTATTCTCTCTGACACAGCACGATGAAAAACTGTCCCACATCCCTGGCAAACAGGAGTAGCAGCTATTTGACCAAACTGGTAGTTTGGTGTTAGCTGAGGCCTAGCATTACACCTGTTCCGCTGTGTGCAGAGCCGCCTTGGTGGATCTCCAGAGTTGCCGGCAATGCCTGATATGGGCCTGGACAGAGGGAACGGCGATCTCCTCCTCCTCCTCCGGGAACAGCGGGGGGTTGTAGCCTAAAGAGACCTCAAAAGGGGAGAGACCAGTGGCAGAAGAGACAGCTGTGTTGTGTGCATACTCAACCCACAGTAAGTACGTGCTCCAGGATGCTGAATTAGAGGCCGTGATGCACCTCAGGGCTACAGTACCCCCAACTCCTGATTAGTGTGCTCGCACTGGCCGTTACTTTGGGGGTGATATCCAGAGGACAGGCTCACCGTCACCCCCACCGCCTTGCAGAAAGACCACCAGACCTGAGAGACGAACTGGGGTCCATGATCTGATACGATGTCCGTCGGGATGCCATGAAGCTGGACCACGTGCAACACCAGCAGATCCGCCATCTCCTTGGCCACTGGCAGCTTCTGCAGGGGAACAAAGTGAGCCGCCTTAGAAAATCTGTCCACTCTGGTGAGGATAACCATGTGGCCTGCTGAGGGGGGCAAACCAGTCACAAAGTCCAAAGCGATATGGGACCAGGGGTGGCTGAGGATGGGGAGAGGATGCAGCAGACCAGCCGGTGAGGAAGAGGTTGACTTGCCGGTCGCACACTGTGGACAGGCCCGGATGAATTCTGCCACGTCCCTCCGCAGCGAGGGCCACCAGAAGGACCTTTGTAGCTGGGCCACAGTGTGCATTACCCCAGGGTGGCACATGATCTTTGAGGAGTGCAACCAGTCAATCACCTCCCCTTAAACAGCAGAGGGAAAGTACATCTGACCCTCCGGCCCCCCACCTGAGTCGGGCTCCGCCTCCTGTGCTTTCCTCACCTTCTCCTTGATGTCCCAGGAAAGCATGCCCACAATGCAGGAAGGAGGGACAATTGGATGGGGCACCGTCTCCGCAGCTTCGGGGGAAAACTGCCTTGAGATCGTGTCAGGCTTGATATTCTTAGAACCTGGGCAGTAGGTGATGGTGAAATTAAATCTTCCAAAAAACGGGGACCAACGGGCCTGCCTGGCATTCAGCCCTTTAGCAGTCCGGAGGTACTCCAAGTTCTTGTGACCCGTCCAGACGACGAACAGAAGTGAAGCGCCTTCCAGCCAGTGGTACCACTTCTCCAAAGCCAGCTTCATGGCTAACAACTCCCTGTCCCTCACGTCGTAATTCCTCTCTGCAGGAGACAGCCAATGGGAGAAAAAGGCGCAGGGGCGGACCTTGTTGTCGGTAGGAGAACGCTGGGATAACACCACCCCCAGCCCAAAGTCCGAGGCGTCCACCTCCACCAAGCACTGCAGAGCGGGGTTGACCTGGACCAGGATGGGGAGAGGGGGCTTTTCCTTCAGCTCAGCAAACGCCACCTCCTCTGTCCAGCGAAATGGCACCTTGGTAGAGGTCAGACGGGTGAGGGGTAAAGCAATGATGCTGTAATTCTGGACAAAACGGCGATAGAAATTAGCAAACCCCCGAAACTGCTGAAGTTGCTTATGGGAGGAGGGGACAGGCCATTCCACCACCGCTTTAACCTTTTCAGGGTCTGCAATGATCTTCTTGTGCAAGATGACAAAGCCCAGAAAGGTGGTGGATGAAACATGGAATTCACACTTCTCGGCTTTGACAAATAACTGATTCTCCAGAAGGTGCTGCAAAACCCGTCTGACATGGATACGGTGTTCCTCCAAGGAGTGAGAGAACATGAGGATATTGTCGAGATAGACAAACACAAATGAGTCCAGAAAATCCCTTAGGACGTTGTTAATGAGCCTCTGGAAAACAGCAGGAGCATTTGTTAATCCAAAAGGCATCACTAAATATTCAAAATGGCTGCTAGGGGTGCGAAGCCCAGTCTTCCATTCATCCCCTTCTTTAATGTGGACCAGGTGATAAGCATTCTGCAGGTCTAACTTAATGAACACCCTGGCCCCCTGGAGGGAATCAAACGCCGTATTGAGAAGAGTCAGAGTATACTTGTCCTTTACAGTAATGTTATTAAGCTCCCTAAAATCAAAACATGGCCTGAGAGAACCGTCCGTCTTACCCACGAAGAAGAATCCCACCCCCACTGCCGAGGAGGATGGTCTGATGATGCCCAAGCTAAGGAACTCCTTGATGTATTTCTCCACGGCCTCACGTTCTGGGGCAGAGAGGCTGTAGAGCTGACTCGAAGGCAGAGGAGCCCCCGGCAGAAGGTTGATGGCACAATCGTACGGCCGGTGGGGGGGAAGTGACAGAGCCTTAGCGTTGCTATACACTGCCGCCAGGTCGTGATACTCCATGGGCACAGACGAGATATCTGGAGGAGGTGAATCCTGAGGGCAGAGGGGTACAGAGGGAGAGCAGACAGCAGATTGCAAACAAGCACCCAGACAAAACGTACTCCATGATAATATTCTTCCTGTCCTCCAATCAATAGAGGTATTATGGAGACTTAGCCAAGGGAAACCCAGGATGACAGGGGAAGCGGTGGAGGGAAGCACAAAAAAACTCATATGCTCCCGATGGTTACTTGAGACCAGCACAGAGACGGGAGTAGTCTGTTTAGTGACGATGGCCAGGGCATCTTGGACAGGGTGATCAGTTTGAGCGGTCTCTGTAGGTTGTAGCAGGGAAGCCCCAGCCGGGTTGCCAGACCCTCCGAAATAAATTTCTGCTCCACACCCGAGTCAATGAGAGCATGTGAGGATAATTCAGTGCGTGCATAATGAAAGTGAATGGGTAGCATGAGACGTGTAGGGGCCTTAACAATACCACCATCCGTTAGTCCCCCTACCATAACTAATGGACTCCTCCCTTTTACCTGATTAGGGCAAGACGCAACCTCGTGCTCAGTGCTGCCGCAGTTTAAACATAGCCCAAGGTCATGGCAGCACTGACGTTCCCGCCGGGGATAATTTGGACTGGCCAGAAACCGTGGGTTCATCCTCCCCAGGGGACTGAGTGGGAGGGAGGGCCTTAAGGGGAGACTGCAGGGAGTGGCGAGGGTGAGTGCCCGAGTGGCGCTCACTAGCCCATTCCCTTAACCTATTGTCAATAGAAATTGCTAGTGCAATGAGCTCGTTAAGCTTAGTGGGTCTTCCCACCCGGGCCAACTCGTCCCTCAAGCTGGAGCTAAGACTCTGAACAATAATACTACACAGCGAGGCATCCTCCCAACCAACCTCCGCAGCCACTACCCAGAAATCAACTGAGTTATCAGCTACTGACTTAGCCCCCTGTCTCAAATTAAGGAGGTGAGAGGTGAGCACACAGTCCCGATCAGAGTGATCAAAAACTTCAGAAAATTCTGCCGCAAACTGATCGTAGGTGTAATTAGCGTAATTGGGTCGGGTCATAATGGCGGTAGCCCATGCCAAAGCCCGTCCCTTCAGTAAATTCACTAAATAACTAATCTGACTATGGTGAGTGGGAAAATCCCCTGGCACACGCTGAAAAACCAGACTACATTGTAACAAGAAACCCCGTGCTTCCCCTAACTTACCACTAAAACGGGTGGGAGTGGGGATGGGAGTTAACCGGGCATGAGAAGGTGGAGACAGAGAAGAGTTAGTCGACCTGGCCAGGTCCCGAGAGGCAGGTGGAAAAGGCTGCGGCGGGGAGAGCTGGTCGAGTCGTGATTTAATGTGTGTCAGTTGTTGCTGGTGTGTTAAATGATCTAGCCGAACCTCCATGGTGTTAACCCTTAGATGCATTACCAACGAATTTCTACACTCTTCCATGAGTGTGGTCAAAAATGACCCCAATTAGAATGAGTGCGTTTTATGCTGTAAACTTCAGAAATTTCTTTCATTTTGGTTAAAGATGAATATTTTTTATTATATTTTGGGTGATTATTATTATTATTATTATTATTTTAAATTATATTTTGGTCAACAAAAGAATTATTTCATATATGACATGTTCATTTGTTACTTTTTATTAACATTTTATCACAGAAAGGTAAAAAAGGTAAACAATCAGAAAGGGAAAAAAAGGTAAAGTCAAAGTCAAAGTGCCTTTATCGTCATTCCATTGCTAATAAACAATGCAACGAAATTGAGATACTGCTCCCTAAAAACAAACTATCACACCCACAGTTCACTCATGCATTTAACATTCTTATAATTACAACAATAAATAATGCTTGAAACAATATTACCTAAAAGTTGAATACAATATGTACACAGCGATAATGAAAACATACTGAGCGATAAATAGGTGAAGGTGTGAGGGTTTGTGAGCTCACTGTGAGCAGCTGTTACACAGTATCCTTTTCTGGCTGTGAGCACTGCACACAGGGTCATTGCATTTCCAACAACAATTGCTGACTTTGCGGTCTTGTTTTCTTGTGCGCATCTTACACCTCTTCCTCTTCTGTTGGCCCTGTGTGTTTCTCTCGTGTGGCTGGATTGCAGCTTTTATCACCCCACACCTTTCCATTGCTGCAGTGATGTAGGTTGGTAGGCGTTGGTTACCTTCTAGTCAAATTCTCATATAAGGTATCACAAGCTCATGTGCGAGCTCTGCAAGAAAGCGCCGCCGGGCGTTTGTGATACCTGCACAGAATTCAGGGTGCTGAGCCTTGAAAAAGGAGTAGGCATTCAGGGTGGCAACATCAATCACATTGTACCAAAGCACCATGGGCCACCTCTGCGTTTGGCGTTTACAGGTGTAGGTGCCAACCATCTGGTCCACAATATCTACACCTCCTTTCGTCTGGTTGTAGAAGTGGATCACTTCTGTTTTTTTTTTTTGTTTTTGTTTTCTTTTTCTGGGTGTTTTCATCCACCATTTTGCTGTGGTGCATTGTGCTGAGGAGCAGAACAGCCTTCCCCTTTTTTCTGACATAGCTGGCCATGGTCATGCTGCCACTGAACCCAAATTCAGTGCTGAAGAGCTCCCTGGTCTTGGAAGCCTTCATCACAGGAGGGATGTCTGGCTTGTTTTGTCGCAATGTTCCCACAATAGTCAGACCCTTCTCCAGGAGATGCTCTGCAAGAGGCACACTGGTGAAAAAGTTGTCTGTGGTGATGTTGCGACCTGTGTGTCTGAGTCCACTGCACAACTGACTGACAATGTTAAGACCCAGATTCTTACTGGCTCCTTCCCCTGGTTGTCTCCCAGTGTACACAATCCCATCAATTCCGTAGGGGTTTTTTGCATCACAAGCCTAGAAGATCTTTATGCCGTACTTCGCGGGCTTGCTCTTCATATATTGCATAAACTTGGTCCTCCCTCTGAATGGCACAAGTTGTTCGTCCACTGTGATACAATCACTGGGGATGAATCTCTGCCTGCAGTTGACCAGGAACAGGTTCCATACGTAGCGGAAGGGTGCCAAGTGGTCTGTTTCCAGTCGGGTGGCTCTGGTCCTCTTGTCATCAAAGCGCAAGAATCGGCGAATATCTTCAAATCGTCCAACTGACATAGTGGCCTTGTACATGGGGTTATATAGAGGACTCCCAAAGAGCTCATGGATTGATACACGCCAGTTCTTCTCACTTCCTGCAAGAATGGTCAATCCAGTGAAGGCCATGAGTTCATCTTTGCTGACCTTTTTCCACTCCTTTCCTCTACCTGCAGCTACTCTTCGTCCCTCCATATTTGTGCATCTCAGCACCTCTTGTATTATATTATCAGTGATAAACAGCCTCCATGCATCTTTTGGTGAGATGGTGGTAAGCCCAGGTGCTGGTGCTGGCCGGCTTCTCACAATATTGTGCTTTGGTGTTCTGCCCTGGCTGAGAGGTAACTCTGCCCAGTAAGAGCCCTTGTGGCTCATTCTGTTGGACACGATAGGCCCATCCATTTCCTCTTCGGAGGCCTTGTCAGAAGACTCTTCTGTGTCTGACTGATGTTGTTCATGGGGGGGGGGGGGTGATTTCTTGGTGGCCTGATAACTCCAGGTGGACAATAGTTTGGGTCCTCTATTGGGTCCTCTTCATCTGAAATGTCAGATGCTGAGTCATCAGTCATCGTAATCTCTCCCATCTCAATACCTATTGTCCTCATCTGTTTACCCTCTCTGTTTACCCTTGGCATCCAGTCTGTGATGTTAATTGCAGCGTCTACAGTGTTACTTATAACAAATTCCAAGGGGACAGCTTTGAGAAATGCTTGGGGTCATTTTTGACCCCACATATAGAATAGTGTGGTACTGATACAAAAAATGCAATTACTTAAAAAAATATAACAATCAGATACAAATCCAAATGGCCTCATGTCAAAGACAACCTATTTGAGGAATACATGGAAGATTAAATGATAAAAAATTAAAATTACAAAGATATTGCAAAAAAAACCCAACTGCAGGGGTCATTGTTACCCCACTTATGCATCTAAAGCCGCGTTTCCACTAGCCCAGCTCGCCTCGCCTCATTTCGATTCGCTACGACACAGTTCGGCCTCGGTTGTGTCTCCATAGCAGCCGGGTAAAGCGGGGTTAAGCTGGGGTGGGCGGGATTTTTTTTACAGCAAGGCGGCACCACACTCCCGTGACGTAAAACACGCGACCTAAGCCAAATATAACATGGCGGCTGTACAAGGCGACTCCTCGGTCTGTGGCTTTTTTCACCGTAAATGCCAAAAAGGACCTCCAGAAAAGGGTACAGGCAGTGAGACGAAACACTCTGGAATAATTCTGCAGCTTCTGGGAGAGCCGAAGACGTGAGGATACAAACTAGGTCATATATGACGGTAAGCTAATGGTTGCTAATGCTAGTTTGCGATAAGTACGTCGTACTACACTGTAATGTCTGCAAGTTATTGCTGTTAGGTACTAAAACATGTACGCTGTGTGTGTTTCAGATGGCTCTGTTGTGGGAAAATTACCGCTTCAAACGGTCGGTCTGGCGTTCAGCACAGCCTATCACTGATGTCACCCCAGCTTCACAAATGATCAGTGGTTATAGAGCTTAAGAATGTCTGTAGAAACGTTTATTTCCTGTGCAACAAATTGCTCTGATCTGCGTGAAAATCATGGAGAGACTGTTGAGACATCATGGATGTACCTGTTGCAGCAGCACTGAGTCTGAGGTGGTGTCATAGCAAAAAATGATCAGCTGACACAACTTGATCACTGGGTTATATTAGCCACAAAATATATATTCAAAAAGTAAACAGTACTGAGTTAGGCATAATAAGATGTGTTTGACAGTTATGATGCATTTTAGGCTAAAACAAACTTGATCTAGGATTAAAAGCAATTAAAATAATGCAGTCACGAGGTTACATGGAAAATGCTTGATTTACTAGATACATATACTGTAGAAATACATATTCTCTGCATCAACAATGTACTATACATGCATTCATGTAGTATTGCACTGGGAATTGCACTGACAATAAACCTCTGAAGTTTTTGCAGATGTCTCTTTTTTTTATATGTGAAGGTTACCACCATGTGACATAAATTTAGTACTGACAGACTGGAAAAGCTGTCTTAAGAGCAATCCAGCAGTTTGAGAAATCACTTTTGGTTTGGTGTAAGTCTGTCAACAGGATTATGAACCATAAAGCAGTTTGTGTTAAAATGTTAAATCCCATTAAACTCTAACCCACAGGTGTCCAATCATGTGTCATGGAGGGTCAAGACCCTGCAGGTTCTCTCTTCTACTCAGTCTCTTCAGCAGGTGTTTTCACTGATCTGCAGTCAGTGGGAGAAGTTCAGTGGAATCTGCTGTTGAAGACACTGGTTGGAGGTAAAGCCTGCAGGGTTTTGGCCCTCCATGGCACATGATTGGACACCCCTGCCCAAACCCATTATGATGAACAGTAGATGCTAATATGACCCAGAATTCCCCCATATACTGGTACTATCACTAAAGTATGCAGGGTCTTCTGCGGTGGCACATCCAACAATACAGTCTTCAGTTAATAAAATAATTGTTTTGGTTACTTTTCTTAAAAATGAGCCATTATTTTCAAGGTCACCCATTAATGGTTTGTACTATTGACTCTTTTCCCACCAGTGTATTAACAGACAAAAATAGAAATCATGATGCAAACACATAAGTCACTAAATTGTTTATTACAATCAGCAGCAAATTCCAGATTATTCAGAATGTGCAAAATTCAAACTGTAAGACTGGGTCACTCAGCAGCTGGGATGTGCAGCTCACACTGGTCCCAGATCAGCAGATCTTAGGCCTGCATCTCTGTAAATAGTGACGCAAGGTCCAGTTTGGGGTGGATTGTTTACCTCTTGTCTAGACAAAAGACAGAAATGGGTGGTGGTTAAATAAAGGAAGTTTAAAACATATTTGGGAAATACACTTGTTGCTAAAAGCCAGTGGTGGAATGTGAATGAATGAATGAATCTTTATTTCGGATAGATTAAAAGAAAATAGAATAATATAACAAAGGGGGAAAAAAATCTAACAAGGTCGAATTAAACGATAAGTCCTCTGATTATACAGTTCAACACAGGTTATCTGAAATGGGTGATGGTTGAAGCTGCAGCTTATATTGCCCACCATATTCCATCCAAGAATTAAAAAGAAAAACAAAACAGGAGCGATTACAATTCCAATGTGAATATAAAGTACTTCGTTGTTGTATTTAACCACAATTTTCATGTAGCTGCACTGATGTAAAGTCGATCATCTGTTTTTACTGTGGCCTCAGCAATCAGAATGAATTAATACATTCACTTGAATTTAATCTAGTACTTTAACTGAGGGTGTGCATCACCGAGTATGGAGTCGCTCAGTCAAAGTATGGAGTTTTTAATCAATAAAAGTTTGTCTTGAATGTAAAAGTGTCTCTTCTTGCCCTGGCTTCAAGTGTGGGTGGTGTTTTGTACTTTTATTGCTAAAATATAAAAGGATGCACAACAATGGGTCTCAAATATTTGTAATGTGACCTGTTACTGCATGAGTTTATTGATGATAGACTATAAACTACACATATAAACTAAATTATATTGATGACTGAACAACTGCCATTCCCCAAAAGATACAGTTATGAACATAACTCACAAAGGATCACACAAGTGATCTGACAAAAAAATAAATACATTAACAAGCGGTTTATTTTACAGTTGATGCACCATTCTTTTTCAATTATTCTGTAATTAATACTCACACAATCAAATAAATCTCAGTTCAGTCCCTTTTCACACAGTCCAACGTCTTGGTCGTCAGTCCTTAGTCTTTGGTTCCAAGGTTGTCATAGCCAGGAGCGGCACTGGGGTTAAGCTCCCAGTGCTCATAAAATGCTCCTTACGGCGTGCGTCTCGAAAAGCCTCTGACAACTAAGTCCAACTCCTAGCCTGCCCGTGTGGTTTAGTCTCTAAGCCCGGCGGAACTGCTTTTACTAATAGGAGAAGGGGCGAGGGTGGATCTCTGGTGCCTTAAAACCAGATGCTTCGGGTAGATGGTGGCTCGTCAACCTGGGAAGGTAGCCCATCTAGGAGAAGGTAAACCCTGATTTCAAACCTCCGCTGCCTTGCGGCACACCCGGTCACGGGAAAGGCTTCGGGAGTCAACCCTGAGGAAAAATCCGTAGTCGGAGCCCCTAAGGCAGTTCTCTGTTGTGCTCAACATCGTTCTGGCAGCTCCTGCGATGGCGCTGGTGCCAAACTATAGCAGCCCTGCTGTTCCTTTGGATTCATCAGTGACGTGGAGAGGGGGGACATGCTGCATGGGTAACATCTTGTCCTCCATATCTTCCTGCCCAGGCTTGAATCCTACCAACGCCCAATGCTGGAAGGTAGAATACTGGTGCGCATCGGCCTGTTCAGCCGCAGGCGGTGCTGTTCCAGCAGAGTAGACGTTTAGGATTCTCTTCCATGGTCATCATAGACCGACGGAGGCCGACAAAGTCCCTTTTACATTAAGTGGAAATTGTGCTACTTTGGTTTTGACACTTTACCTATAAAAGCAAAGGATTTCAGTACGTTCCACAGTGGCGAGGTCCGTTGAGGGGCGGCTGCTTTCCTCTTGCCTAGACGAACGACAGAAATGGATGGTGGTTAGGTTCAAGCAAGTTCAACACTTATACAGGCACATCTCAAAAATTAGAATATCATGAAAAAGTTCAATATTTTTGTCACTCATTTCAGAAAGTGAAACCCATATATAGATTCATTACAGGGACAGTGATATATTGAAAGTGTTTATTTTAATATTGATGATTATGGCTACAGCCCATATTAACCAACACCTCAGCGGCCAACATTTATATTTAAAAACTATTTTTAAAGTTAATTTATGTAATATTCTAATTTTTTGCCAAATTGAATTTGGGGTTTTCAGGGGCTGTAAGCCATAATCATCCAAATTAAAATAAATAAACGCTTGAAATATATCACTGTCTGTGTAATGAATCTATATATGGATTTCTCTTTCTGAAATGAGTGACAAAAAATATTGAATTTTTTCATGACATTCTAATTTTTGGAGATGTACCTGTATTAGGGAAATACACTTGTGAAAGTCAGTGATGGGATGTGACAAAAATGCTTCGTTTCCTTGACGAGCACCGCAGGATCCACTCTGTACAGGTACAAGTACATTATTAATCCAGGGATTTATGGTGGAACAGCACAATACTGTTCCAGCACCTTTTATGGAAAATCCACAGAATAGGTGTGTGGGTCTATTCTGACGCTTTAGAAAATTATATGAATGACTTTATAAATCACTGGTTTGAAAAAGCACTTTTATATTGTTGAGATTTCAGCTCCTGGGCTCAACTTCACCTGCATCCACAATATAAACACTATTTATTTATTTAGCGAATGCAAAGTCCTTAAGCCAAGCAGTTGCCTCCTGGTTTGCTGTATGGAGGGTGTGTAATCCTCCTTCCAGTCTTTGGAGTGGGCAAGTCTCTATGATGTGTTCCATAGTTTGCTCCTCTCCACATGCGCACAGTGGGCTAGGGCTACTGCCCCATCTGTGAAGGCTGGCCAAGCTAATGATCCTACCAGCAGACTAAATTCGAAGAGACGACGCCTCTGTGCCAAGTCAAAGAAGAATCCTAGTCACAGTCCTAAAGCTGAAATATAAACACTGAGGGAGGCTAAACCCTGGCATGTGGACACACGTTCTAGCATTAAATTGCACACAATTTAATGCGCAGCACCAAAGTGCAACACGTACACAAACCAGGACTTTAACCAGGATTAACATATTTCATCGTTTTGCTCTCGCAAGCAAATACTTAGGACAAAACAAGCGCGAATCAGCAGTTGGCTACTAGCTAGCTACTAGCTAATACTCGTTAGCCAGCACAGGACGGCGCTGTATGGCTCAAAAAAAGTGAGCTTACCACCAACAGGATAAATAAGCGAACAGCTGCACATTATTACAAATCACTTTCCATCGATGGTTCTCTCACTTTCGTCTTCAGCTTGTCCGTAGTCCGGTTCTATGCTGGGCTGCATCTGTATCAGTGCGGGTCGCTCCTCACTGTGGATCTGCCACTAAGCAGAGAAAACCCCACACCTCTTCGTTGGACCACGGTGTAGATTTCCGCAAAACCTACAACGCTGTCTGTATTAATATTGTATTTACTCCGTGACCGAGTTAGTCCATGAAATATTGCAAATGGCGGTCGTATAGATTCCACTGAAGACGGACGCTTTCGTGACGTTACGCCCTGACCAATCAGTGGCTCACAGTCTGTTGACGTCACATCTCGGCTCGCTTCAGCACGGTTGTACCCTGCCCTCGATCAGACACGAAAATGGCACCTGTTAAACTGTGCTGGGTACAGTGGAAAAGGCTAGAAAGTGAGTCGAGTAGAAGTGAGTAAGGCCAAAGCGATACTAATGGAAAAGGGCCATAAGGGTGTGCATGCCAAAGCACCATCTGCTGGGGTTTCTTGAGGGAGACGTACTGACGGGGTTTTGGGAAACACCCAGAAACAGACGCAGGCTCAAGCAACAGTAATGACCTTTATTGAATGAGAGTGGGTGTGTGTGCGTGCGAATGGTGTTGTGAGAATGTAGTGTAGTGGGAGCAGGAGCGTGACGACAGGACAGGTTTGGCAACCCTGGAACGACAGCAAGACAGGAGAGTTAGCTTCAGGCTGGAAGGTAATGATATTAATAGAGTTCTAGCAATCTTACGGCAGCGAAGAGATAATCCAGCTCCGAAGAGATGACTTTCCAATACCAGCCCAGCGCCCTGTTGTGAAGCCGTAGTGCAGGTGCAGAGTATTTACAGTGCAGCGTGGGTGAAGTTGACATGTGCTCCAGCTCACCAATTTGCGAGGGGAGAAAGCCGCTGTACACAGCTGAAGTCCGGTCCGCCGCCAGCAGGAACGGGGGTCTGCCTGGAGGGTGGTCCACCCGTGCACAGGGAACAAGGGGAAGAAAGCCAGGTGCAGGTAAAAGCTCTGAGAAGGCTTACGTTGCATTGGGGAGATAGAACTCCTGAGACGAGAAGCAGGTGATCTGAGATGGACTCTCAAGCATAGCAAGATGGAGGAAGACACTAGGGAGGAGGTCTTCCTGGGAGAAAGCGTAGACGTCTCCGTGCTGACTACTGGGCAGCGTTCCTTATAAAGCATGCTTGATGTGTGAGAGCAGGTGTGCCTGCAGCTGTGAAAGATAATTAGGGCGAGGCACATGCGCACACACACACACACACACACACACACACACACACACACACACACACACACACACACACACACACACACACACCCGCAGATCACTACAGGTTTGTACTCTGACACGCACTGTCAACTGTGGGGCCTTATATAGACAGGTGTGTGCCTTTCCAAATCATGTCCAATCAACTAAATTTACCACAGGTGGACTCCAGTGAAACTGTAGAAACATCTCAAGGATGATCAGTGGAAACAAGTTGCACCTGAGTTTAGTTTTGAGCTTCATGGCAAAGGCTGTGAATACTTACGTACATGTGATTTCTTAGTTTTTTATTTTCAATAAATTTGTAAAAATCTAAAAAAAAAAAAAAAAAAAAAAAACTTTTTTCACGTTGTCATGATGGGGTATTGTGTGTAGAATTTTGAGGAAAAAAATTAATTTATTCCATTTTGGAATAAGGCTGTAACATATGTAAAATGTGGAAAAAGTGAAGCGCTGTGAATACGTTCCGGATGCACTGTATTATATAGATTCATTACACATAGAGTGAAATATTTCAAGCCTTTATTTCTTGAAATTTTGATGATTATGGCTTACAGATAATGAAAACCCAAAATTCAGTGTCTCAGAAAATTAGAATATTACATAGGCTCAATAAAAAAGGATATTTTAAACAGAAATGTCAGGCTTCTGAAAATTATGTTCATTTCTATGCATTCAGTACTTGGTTGGGCCTCCATTTGCATGAATTACTGCATCAATGCGGCGTGACATGGAGGCAATCAGCCTGTGGCACTGCTCAGGTGTAATGGAAGCCCAGGTTGCTTTGACAGCGGCCTTTGGGTCATCTATATTGTTGGGTCTGGTGTCTCTCATCTTCCTCTTGACAATACCCTATAGATTCTCTGTGGCGGTCAGGTCAGGCGAGTTTGCTGGCCAATCAACCATAGTAACACCATGCCATTGAACCAGCTTTTGGTACCTTTGGCAGTGTGGGCAGGTGCCAAGTTTTGCTGGAAAATGAAATCATCTCCATAAAGCTTGTCAGCAGAAGGAAGCATGAAGTGCTCTAAAATTTCCTGGTAGATGGCTGCGTTGACTGGACTTCATAAAACACAGTGGACCAACACTAGCAGATGACATGGCAGCCCAAATCATCACTGACTGTGGAAACTTCACACTGGACTTCAAGCAACGTGGATTCTGTGCCTCTCCACTCTTCCTCCACACTCTGGGACCTTGATTTCCAAATGACATGCAGAATTTACTTTCATCTGAAAAGAGGACTTTGGACCACAGAGCAACAGTCCAGTTCTTTTTCTCCACAGCACAGGTAAGACGCTTCTGACATTGCCTCTGGTTCAGGAGTGGCTTGACACCAGAAATGCGATGTTTGTAGCCCATGTCTAGGATTCGTCTGTGCGTAGTGGCTCTTGATGCACTGACTCCAGCCTCAGTCCACTCTTTGTGAAGCTCCCCCAAATTCTTGAATGGATTTTGCTTGACAGTCCTCTCAAGGCTGCGGTTATCCCTTTTGCTGGTGCACCTTTTCCTACCACAGTTTTTCCTTCCACTCAACTTTCTGCGAATATGCTTGGATACAGGACTCTGTGAACAACCAGCTTCTTTAGCAATGACCTATTGTGACTTACTCTCCTTGTGGAGGGTGTCACTGACTGTCTTCTGGACATCTGTCAAGTCAGCAGTCTTCCCCATGATTGTGTAGCCTACTGACCCAGACTGAGAGACCATTTAAAGGCTCAGGAAACATTTGCAGGTGTTTTGAGTTAATTAGCTGATTAGGGTGTGACACCATGACTTTCCAGTATTGAGCTTTTTCACAATATTCTAATTTTTTTTTTTTTTTTTTTTTTTTTGAATGCAAAAGATGCAATAGACTTACACAATGGTCCTCTCCGGCATACAACTAGGAACATACCGGTCGCTATGGAGGGTGAGAATATGTATGGGCACATAATCATACCATGTAGGATAACTAAATAGACGGTTATGCTGTTTCATCCCACCTAGCAACAATGCTCTGCACTGTGTGTGTTTATATATTTACATATTTATTCCATCTAGCTACAATGCTCCGCACTGTGTTTTTATATATCTACATATTATTCCATCTAGCTACATTGCTCCGCACTGTGTGTGTTTATATACTTGCATATTTATTCCACCTAGCTGCAATGCTCCATACTGTGGGTGTTTATATATTTACATATTTATTCCATCTAGCTACAATGCTCTGCACTGTGTGTTCATATATTCATATATTTATTCCATCCAGCTACAATGCTCTGCACTGTGTGTCTGTGTCTGTGTGTGTGTATATATATATTTTATAGTAATATGTACATATGTATATTAGCTGCTCTTGCTTGCTTGTTTTTTTTTTTTTTTTTTTTTTTTTTCTTGCCTTCTGATTGTTGCTCTGAGTGTTGCTATCCCTGTGCTGTTGCAATCCTGGAATTTCCCTGTTGTGGGACTAATAAAGGCTTATCTTATCTTATCTTATCTTTCTGAGACACTAAATTTTGGGTTTCATTATCTATAAGCCATAATCATCAAAATTTCAAGAAATAAAGGCTTGAAATATTTCAATCTACATGTAATGAACCTATGTAATATATGGGTTTCTGTTGGAAAAATTCCCTTTAACCAGAAGTCAAAGAATCAGACCGGATGAAAGTTTCAGTAAATTTAATTTGCACTGATCAGTGGCGAACAATAAGTGGTACACTCAGAGCTGCCTATGGAAATTGATCTGAATCACATAACTTTCAGTCTTTAACTGGGTGTCCGCGGGTCCTTAAAAAGTCTTAAATCTTAAATGTGTTTGTCCAAAATTAAGGCCTTAATTATCCTTAAAAATGACAATCCTTAAATACGCCTTTTCAAAGGTCTTAAAAATGCCACAAACACAATGAACAAAATTGCAATATTTTCTTACGTTGTACAGTGAAATCTTTGTAAAGAATTTGGAGAATTTGTAATTACTGCTCTGCATTTTAGCACCATGGAGCGGAAGTGAGCGGAATCAACAGCAATCATTCATTTGTGGGGGGAGGGGGCTACTTTCAGGTTTACACGTTAGCAGCTTGCGCTTCAGTAGCTATTAGTCATGGGGAAATGTAAATTTAATCTTAGCTGGATGGATAAACCGACATTTGCGGCATAGTTAAGACCAGTTCAAGGAAATAACTGTGAGGCCCGTTGTACGCTGTGCAAGAAGCTCTTTAAACTCGGCTCAATGGGAATTAAAGCTGTGGAATCACTTATGCAGAGCAAGAAGCACAAAACGGCTGCAAAAACCCGCCAACAAACGCCTGCCATTTTTCAGTACTGTTCTGTCTCATCAGTACCACAGACTTCATCTCCGATACCAGCAGCAACAGCAGCTCCAACCACAGCAACAGACCTCAGAGCAACCTTCCGGTCCACCGCTACACTTCAAGCAGAGGTACTGTGGTGTCTGCACACAGTAACCAAACACCAGTCCTATTATGCCAACGAAGGAGTCAGAGACATTTTCCAAGCTATGTTTACTGACTCAGAAATCGCTAAAAACTTGACGTGCAGTAAAGACAAATCAGCCTACATTTCAAAATTTGGTTTGGCTCCACACATCATTAAACTCCTCGTCACCGACGTTAACAAACACAGCTTTACTTTGACTTTTGACGAAACCCTCAACCAAACAACTAAAACGAAGCAGCTGGACGTACGTGTCCGTTACTTCAAAGATGATCCAAGTCCAATCCAGATACCTGGGCTCCCAGTTCATGGGTCACGGAACAGCTCAGGATTTACTGCACCACTTTCAAGTAAGTAAGAACCCCACACTAAGAAATTACCAGTAATCTAGTTACAGCTTTTTTTTTTTTCTCAATAGAACACTTACAAGAAAAAGTGTTATACTGTACATCGTTGATGCTTGTTATTGTTGTGGTTGTTCTGTTTAAATATATCTTGATGACATGATGTTATCATTGTTGCAGTTCTGTTGTTTTAATCCTTCATAAAGAACAAATTTTATTTTTCAACTGAAAAATTAAGTGTTAAAACATTTAAAAAGAACATTTCTGAAAATGTCACATTTGTGTTCAACATTACACATGGCATTGCCATGCAGCAGGTATTCCCATCAGTTTGTTTACTTGTTATATATATGTTTCTGTTTTATTATATAATTAATTTTTATGCAACTGTTATGTACTTCATTCTTTTCCTAACTGCTGTTTTATTTCTACATGTTGAGCACCTTGTAACTCTGCTTGATAAATGACACTCATTTTGTCCTCAGGAATGTCCTCAGCAGCTGGACTTGCAAAAGCTGCTCTCAGTCTCCATGGATGGACCCAATGTCAACTGGAAGTTTCTGGAACTGCTTCAACAAGAGCAGCGTGAGCAGTGTGGGGGGGCTCTGCTGATTGTGGTGGGGAGTTGTGGCCTCCACACTGTACATAATCAAATCACTGATGTCCAGGCACAGAAGCGAAAAGCTGCAGAGGAAAACTTAGAGGAGCTTAAGAAAAAGAGGCAAACTCTGATCCAGGTATCCACCAGACTACACAGGGATGCTGATCAGCTTGCAGAAGAAGCTGAAGGAAAGACTGGAACCTTAATGGCCCACCTCATCACAAAATCAAACATTCTGAGGAAGAGATACAAAGAAAAACTGTGCAAGTTAAAACAAGTGGAAGCAGAGCTGGAGACAAAGGCTACAGGACTCAGATCCATGCCGTAATTATGGGAGTGAGGAGAGCATGGGAGAGCAACTATATTCAGTTTAGAGATCTTGTTGTGTAATGTTCTTTAATGTTTGTTTTTGTCAAATGCTACAAGCACGTTTTCATATTTGTTTGAAAGATTGTCAGATCATTCAGACTGTTACAAGTTGCCTGTGTTCTGCCTACAGAGTTGTGATCTTGATGTTTGTTATTTTTCAGCACTTTCAGTTCCATTAAATCTGTGGACAAAACTATTTGCAATGTGGTCACACTTTTTGCTTTTTCGCAGATGAAAGGTCTTAAATTTGATTAAAGTGGCTTTAAAAATGGTCTTAAAAATTCTTAAATTTAACTTCCTTAAACCTGCAGATACCCTGTTTAAGCATCCTGTTATCTCAAAACTGTCCATGAGAGAATATCTGGTTCAGTCTGGTTCTTCCAAGCTGTCCTCTTTCTCAGACATTACAGAGCATGCGTATGTAAACGAAGATAAAATGCCATGCTGCCACAACCTTGTACACTTCACACAGACTCTGAGGTACCAAAAGATATAGAATACAGAATTATTCTATCATTTCCCCCCCCTTGATGCCATGCAAGGCATCATAAATGAAAAATGATGTTATGGCATCTAAAACCCCATCTGATACCTATGCTAAGCTCCAATGCATAGATGTACAACAGACCCCAACTAGCTAGTGATGGGGAAAGTCCACCATCAACCCTGCTTCCCCAGGCGCCGCCTGACATTTAGTGTTTAGGAGGAAATATAGAACAGTAAAACTTACTAATTAATGATAAAAGTAATCAATGATAAAAAAAAATTAAAATCAAATTATAATAAAGTAAGGATCATAGTAAGGATATAATCAGGATATATGTGTATGCTTGTATAAAACAAACCATAAAAGATGAAAAACAAAACAAAAATAATAACAAAATATTCATCCATCCATCCATCCTTCTTCTTCCGCTTAATCCTTTTCGGGTCGCGGGGGGGCTGGAGCCTATCCCAGCATCTTTGGGCGAGAGGCAGCGTACACCCTGGACAGATTGCCAGTCCATCGCAGGGCCAACATGTAAAAACAAATAAAAGTAACATAAAACAAAATAAAAGTAAAAATAATGTTTCAACTTCATAAATGTATTTACAGGTAGTACAGGTATTTCAACTTCACATCATGATCATGCCGCTTCTTTCGGTTTTCTGCATGTCAATCATACTCTTACTCTGTACTTGGGTCATGGAGAGACACTTTGAGTTCACACTGTTTGTTCATCATCCCCATCATCCCCGGCAACCACTTCATGGTACATCACTAAATTAACATGCCAAACCATACCAGTGCGGTACTTTTCCCGACTGCACTTGAAACTGTTGGTACCAAATCCTACGTGTAATCCCACGGTCGGACTGAAACCGCCGCACCAGACATCTGAATAATTTAATTTATTTATTATTTAGATATTTATCATTTAAATTTATTTATTAAATAATTAAATTTACTCACTTTAATCCGCCTCGGTTCTCTCCGTCACTCTTCTCCGCCCCAGCGCTCCACACCGCCTCTTGCTGACACCTCTCTTCAGCCAACCGCTTCCAATGGGGAGGCGAGCGGGAGGTCTTTTCCAGCAGAGAGAACAGACCAAAGTGCCGCAGGTGTGGAAAAAAGATGCCTGGAGTCGCTGTTTGGAGCGCCAAGTATGTTGGAAAAATTGTCTTTAACCAGTAGTCAAAGAATCAGGCCGAATCAAAATTTCAGTAAATTTAATTTACACTGATCAGTGGGGAACAGTAAGTGGTCCACTTAGAGCCACCTATGGAAATTGTTCTGAATCACATACGCAACTGTCGGTCTTTAAGCATCCTTTTATTTCAAAACTGTCCATGAAAGAATATCTGGTTCAGTCTGGTTCTTTCAAGCTCTCTCCTTTCTCAGACATTACAGAACATGGATTAAAGTGGTGGTAAACAAAGATAAAATGTCATGCTGCCATGACCTTGTACATTTCACACTGACTCTGAGGTACCAAAAGATACAGAATACAGAATTAATCTATCAGTTTCACTTTCTGAAGTGAATGACTAAAAAGATTGAACTTTTTGATGCTATTCTAATTTTTTGAGATGTACCTGCATATATCTTCAATTGCTGCTCATACAATAAATGAGATGATGAAGGAATCGGCTTCAGAGTTCTTCTTTAAACATTTTCATTGAAGTGGATATCTCGTTGTAGGTGTGGTCTCCAGACTTGGCAACAGTAGTCAAGGTGAGGCCTAGAGTGACTAATACAATGTTAAAATGACATCCATTATAAATGAAAGTTTTTTTGATCATTCCAAGTGTCCTGTTTGTTCTGTTAACTGCTTGGGCTATCTGATTACTAAACTAGCTATAGTGGTGTCAAGTGTGCTACAAACACATGTAATGTTAGATGAGGGATGTTCCTTCCGGGAATGCTTGCGGTCCTACTGCATTCGTTCTGTAAGTGTTCCATGTGAAACATTTCATTAGATACGGAATCTTCCATGTCTTAAGTTCTGTATGCTAGTAGCCCTAGATGTTCCTTTCATACTAGGCATCAGAGACTGTTTGTTTATAAAGCATTTTTTAATAAAACGTGACCTCCTGGAAACGCGTCATCCACATTTTGTCTGACTACTTGGATTAATGATCAATAGATTAATGCACAGACACAACCGGGCAACCTGATTCTCTGCTAAATATTCGTAGGTGAGTGTCAAGAGTTTCCGTACGGGTGCGCACATAAATGATAAAATTAAAAGCCCCCCCCCCCCCCAAAAAAGTTAATTATTAATGCATATTCATCTAGGGCTGCAACTAACGATTATTTTAGTAGTTGACTAATTTTCGAATTGGGTTTACTCCGGGTGCTACGGTTTCCTCCCATAGGCCAAAAACATGCAAGTTAGGTTAATTGAAGTAAAGTGGCCCTGTGTGTGTGTGTGTGTGTGTGTGTGTGTGTGTGTGTGTGTGTGTGTGTGTGTGTGTGTGTGTGTGTGTGTGTGTGAGAGAATGGTGAAGGGATTTACGCCACACCATGGCTACCTCATCTATCCAGGTGGATGCCCTGTAATTTCCCCATTGTGGGACTAATAAAGGATTATAATGACTATTTTCTCGATTAGTCGACCAATCACACTGATTTCTGACATGTCCGCCATCTCTGCTTCCTGTTAGTACGGCTCCTGCTCGGGGCTCCAGGTCATGTTTTACCTCACCTGTTCAACCTCTTATACTGTAATTCCAGTGTTCCACCAGCAGGACGTTTCAAATTTTTTACTGCCACTCAGTGAAGAAAGAAATAGATTTTCTTTGCATATGCTAAATCTGAGAAGTTGGCTGGAGTTCTAATAAAATTACAAGAAAAAGTTGCAAATTTTTGAGAAAGAAGTTGGAAAATTAAAAACAAAAGTGTAAATTGAGGAGAAAAATGTGGTAAATTTAACTTCTTAAAATTCTGGTGGGGGGGGGGGTGGCGCTTAAATTTTCTACTGCCTTTCAGTGAAGAAAGAATTAGATTTTCTTTGTGTGTTAAATTTGGGGAAACTGGCTGGAATGCTAAGGGGTTAAGTCTGCACCCCTGAGAATATCACCTTGTTCCCAGTCTCTCCCTTTAATATAATGTTTTATAAACTTTCCACATCATCATAGCAGTCTGTCGTGGGCGACAATGACCGTTTCATTTAGGTCTGATCAGATTCCTCCACGCAGTTCTGTCCTTCGCCTTCCGCTGCCAGGAACTCCTGTCTATATCCAATTTCTTCAAGTTTCTTTTTTACAGTGTCTTTAAATCTGAGCCTTGGTCTACCCCGATTGCATTTGCCCTCACATAACTGTGAATGGAGTAACTGCCGAGGGAGATGCTGGTGATCCATCCTCTCAACATGTCCGAGCCATCTCAGGTTCATCTGTATAAACATGTCCTCCATTGATGGTAGAGCAGCTCATTTCAGCACTTCTATGTTGGTTAGCTTGTCTTTCCATGAGATGTTCATTATGGCTGGAAGGTGTCTCATCATGTATGCGTGGAGTTTCTTTACCTGCACCCTGTAGACAGTCCCAAGTTTCAGCACCGTACAATAGAGTAGCCAGTACTGTCGCTCTGTACACATTGATTTCACATGGATAGACACATGTCAATTGTTCCACAGTCTCTCCCTCAAGTTTCCAAACACAGCGCTTGCTTTTCCCATTCTGAGAGATAGTTCATCCTCCAGCCTAGCATTCTCTGAAACAGTACTCCCGAGATACTTGAAAGTCTTACATTTGACTAGTGGCTCTGTACCAATGCTGATCTCTTCTGGTAGTGATGTTGATAACTGAAACTTTGGTGGTTGATAAAGGCACTCTGTCTTCTTGATGTTGATTTTGAAGCTGAATTGGCTAGCTGCTCTTGCAACTTTCTCCACTCAAGATTGCATATCTTCCGCACTGTGTGCAACTAGAGCACTGTCGTCGACAAAGAGCATTTCTCTTACTACCTTTATCAATGTCTTTCTCTTGGCTTTAAACTGTGCCACATTGAACAAGTCTGCTTCTTTCCTTGTTTGAATGTACTGTATGCTCCTTCTGAAGTGTCTTTGAAGGCCACCTCAAACATGGCTGCCAGATATAGTGAGAAGAGTGTAGGTGCCAGCACACACCCTTGTTTCACCCCGTTGCTTACTGAAAAGTCTTTAGACACTGAACTGCTCATTGCCACATTTGCTTGCATACCTGTATGGAGTGCCTTGATCAAGCTGACAAACTTCATGTCCATTGTGCTTCTTCCACTTATAAAGCCGCACTGGGTTTCCCGTAGTACATTCTGCGAGATGTGTTCATTGAGTCTGTTCAGTAGTACACATGAGAGAATCTTATCAACAGTGGCTAGCAGTGATATACCTCAGTAATTTCCACAATTTTTCCTGTCACCTTTCTTGAACAAAGGCACAATGCTTGCATATTGGTTTAAAAAAAAACAAAAACAGTCCACATAGCTCAATAAAAACTAATGACCCATCAAACATGAGTTTGAAACTTGAACTTGACAGATTTCTCAAGAATGTTTGTAGCAACACAACTGTCAGATGCTACAAAACTGCAGTTTATTGAACTGATAATGCACAAGCAAGAAAAGTTGCAACTTTTCATGTTTTAGAGCCTGAAACATTCATATTTTTTTTTAGAGTTTTTCTTGGAAAAGGGCACACAGGCGATTAGTCGACTGTCAAATTAGTTGTTGATTAATTTTCTGACGATGGACTAGTTGACTAATCGCTGCAGCACTATTGTCATCCCAAATAGTTTTTACAGAAGGAGAAATTTCACCTTTCAACTATGTTGGCCTCCAGTGTGAAAATTCACACGAATAGATGTGATAATTCTGCACATTTGTCCATGTTCCATGCACAGATGGTCCGTTCCATTCTGGGCTTCAGGAGGCACCACTAAGGACTCTGATCTGCATACTGTAGATCGGTGGCATCCTATAGACTACAGTGGGGAAAAAAAGTATTTAGTCAGCCACCAATTGTGTAAGTTCTCCCACTTAAAAGATGAGAGAGGTCTCCAATTTTCATCATAGGTATACCTCAACTATGAGAGACAAAATGAGAAAAAAGAAATCCAGAAAATCACATTGAAGGATTTTTAATGAATTAATTGGTAAATTCCTCGGTAAAATAAGTATTTGGTCAATAACAAAAGTTCATCTCAATACTTTGTTATATACCCTTTGTTGGCAATGACAGAGATCAGACCTTTTCTGTAAGTCTTCACAAGGTTTTCACACACTGTTGCTGGTATTTTGGCCCATTCCTCCATGCAGATCTCCTCTAGAGCAGTGATGTTTTGGGGCTGTCACTGGGCAACACAGACTTTCAACTCCCTCCGAAGATTTTCTATGGGGTTGAGATCTGGAGACTGGCTAGGCCACTCCAGGACCTTGAAATGCTTCTTACGAAGCCACTCCTTCGTTGCCCGAGCAGTGTGTTTGGGATCATTGTCATGCTGAAAGACCCAGCCACGTTTAATCTTCAATGCCTTTGCTGATGGAAGGAGGTTTTCACTCAAAATCTCACGATACATGGCCCCATTCATTCTTTCCTTTACACGAATCAGTCGTCCTGGTCCCTTTGCAGAAAAACAGCCCCAAAGTATGATGTTTTCACCCCCATGCTTCACAGTAAGTATGGTGTTCTTTCTCCTCCGAACACGACAAGTTTTTTTTACCAAAAAGTTCTATTTTGGTTTCATCTGACCATATGACATTCTCCCAATCCTCTTCTGGATCATCTAAATGCTCTCTAGCAAACTTCAGACGGGCCTGGAGATGTACTGGCTTAAGCAGGGAGACACGTCTGGCACTGCAGGATTTGAGTCCCTGGTGTCGTAGTGTGTTTCTGATGTAGCCTTTGTTACTTTGGTCCCAGCTCTCTGCAGGTCATTCACTAGGTCCCCCCGTGTGATTCTGGGATTTTTGCTCACTGTTCTCGTGATCATTTTGACCTCACGGGGTGAGATCTTGCGTGGAGCCCCAGATCGAGGGAGGTTATCAGGGGTCTTGTATGTCTTCCATTTTCTAATAATTGCTCCCACAGTTGATTTCTTCACACCAAGCTGCTTACCTATTGCAGATGCAGTCTTCCCAGCCTGGTGCAGGTCTACAATTTTGTTTCTGGTGTCCTTTGACAGCTCTTTGGTCTTGGCCGTAGTGGAGTTTGGGGTCTGACTGTTTGAGGTTGTGGACAGGTGTCTTTTATACTGATAATGAGTTCAAACAGGTGCCATTAATACAGGTAACGAGTGGAGGACAGAGGAGCCTCTTAAAAAAGAAGTTACAGGTCTGTGAGAGCCAGAAATCTTGCTTGTTCGTAGGTGACCAAATACTTATTTTACCAAGGAATTTACCAATTAATTCATTAAAAATCCTTCAATGTGATTTTCTGAATTTTTTTCCCCTCATTTTGTCTCTCATAGTTGAGGTATACCTATGATGAAAATTGGAGACCTCTCTCATCTTTTAAGTGGGAGAACTTGCACAATTGGTGGCTGACTAAATACTTTTTTTCCCCACTGTAGCAGGGTGTACTATGAAGCCAGATTAATGGCTTATTGAGGTATGTTGAGGCTTCAGTCTAGAGTTTTCAGCATCATGAAGCTGGCTCTCTTTTTACTGGGCTAGATCACCATGGTAACTGATGTGAACTCATGGTCAGGACCAGGTTAAAATCAGCTGAAAATGCTCCATGGTCACTAATTATCATTTAGCACTATTGCCATGGCAACTTCCAGCTGATGGAAACTCATGTGGGTGTGCCCATGACAAATATAGCAGACTCCTTTCTTCTCACTTATAGTTCACTGACAAGGCTCATAATTAAGCAGTATTACATAACGGGCCTATGGTCACTTCACACACAAATTAAACATGTAGAGTGCAGAAATCAGTGTGTTTATATACCGTGTGGGTCATGTGACTTGCGACGGTGGCCTTAGCTTGGCCACTGTGGTCGTCCACAAAAAAAATGTTGAGCTGACACAGATAGCTGTCGGAGGCTAACAGCAACTTAGCTTCAGGCATCTACATGTTAGTATCCGTGCACTTTGCTTGCTTTTTCTTGGGATCTTCAGATGAAATAGTCATTACATACTATGTGGATAGAGACCAAATTTCTTTTCATTACAAGCCGTTTCACTTTTTTCTGCTGCTTTTGAACAGCTCTAAGTGTGGTGCTTCTGGTGCGGGGAGTTACTTGGAAAAAATCACAAATCAGTAACCTATGACAGGCTAAGTAAGGGTGTAAACTGATGAGGCAGACTCAGAATGACTGCTGGTACACATCCTTTCTCAACCCTGGGACATAAACCATTTACTGATGTTCCAAAACTACTGTTGATATTTCAGTGATTAAATTAAAATATCTGTCATAAAAGTGCCACGGATATTGGACTACTTGCTTTAAATTGAGACTACTGGTCGACCAGGAAAATCTTTAGTCGGGGCAGCCCGAGTCTTTCTTGTGTTTCTTCATCTCGCCTCCCTCTGTTCTTTGTAGAGAAGCAGTTAGAAATTTAGTGAGGGCTCCATCAGGTCATTTCTTCTGACTGGATTATTGCTGCTCAAGTTGACTCTTCACAGCAACTCAGAAAGATTTATTTCGTTAGAACTGAGTTCTGCTTTAATCCCATTATTGAAGGATTTCTTTGATCTGCTTTCCCTCTATACTTCCCAGAGCAACATGTCTGTGAGAACGGGTTTTCTCCTGATCAGCAGCTGTGGAACCCAGAGGAGAACTCCGGCTTGGAACAGGAGGAACCAGAACCTCCACAGGTGAAAGAGGAACAGGAGGAACTCTGCATCAGTCAAGAGGGAGAACAGCTGGTAGTGAAGCTGGAGGCTGATGCCTTCATGGTGTCTCTTTCTTGTGAGGAAAAGCAGCAGAGTGAAGCAGAACCAAGTAGTGAGCAGCTCCTCTCTCACAGTTCTGCTGGAACTGAGATCCAAGATGAGGAAGGAAGCTGTCATGTAGACTCAGGATCTACTAAAGAAGAAGAACCCAAACCAAAGAAGAGACGACTGAAAACAAGAAGTCACCATAAAGGTAAACACTCTGGGCTCTATTTTGACAATCATCCGTGCACTTTTCTGACAGACTTTCCACCATACACTGGTGTTTTTGTTACTTTCTGTCAGCGCATTGTCTGTTTTTATGCTTTGCGTCTCGCCATCAAATTACCAGTAGACAGTGCAGCCGCTCTGCGCTGGGAGGAGGAGAGTCATTTCAAAGAGGTGTTGGGGCGTGCAATCTAATGCACATTACTATTATAGTGCATTCCATGAGAATCCACTTTTGATCAGGAAAAAGGAGGTCTATCATCAGAAGTGCGTTTAATGATATTTCAGTGGTGTGTTTTTTTTGTTTTTTTTACCTCCGCCAAGGTGGTAATGTAATCGGGGTGGTCTGTCTGTCTGTCTGTTAGCAGGATTATTCAAAAAATTGCTGAAGGGATTTTGATGAAATTTTCACCAGAGGTAGTCCTTGGGCCAATGATGAACCCATTAAATTTTGGTGATGATCGGAGAGTGCATGCCTCCACCAAGAACCTTGTTTTTGTTTGTGCAGCAGGATTACATAAAAACTACTGGATGGATTTGGATGAAATGTTCACTAGAGGTGGTTCTTTGCCTAGAGAAGAACCCATAGCATTTTGGTGATGATCTGAGAATGCATACCTCCGCCAAGGTTCTTTTCATATCACACTGTTTTAGCAAGAATCCTCCAAAACTGCTGGATAGACTTTGATGCAGTTTTCACCAGAAGTGGCTCGTGGCCTACACACGAACCTGTTACATTTTGGAGGTGATCCGTGAGGGACGGAAAGAGCCTTGGTGGAGGTATGCGCTCTGAATACTTTTCTCGTTTCAAACATGTTTTTAATTGAACTTTTTCGCAAAACAGAAAGAAAAACATACAACACAAGTATAAATAAAAACAACAGGGAGGGGGGAGTTACATACGTACATTCAGTGGTGTGAAAAAGTGTTTCCCCCTTCCTGATTTCTTATTTTTTTGTATGTTTGTCACACTTAAATGTTTCAGATAATGAAACAAATTTAAATATTAGACAAAGATAACACAAGTAAACACAAAATGCAGTTTTTAAGTGAAGGCATTCATTATTAAGGGGAAAAAAATCTAAACCTACATGGCCTTGTGTGAAAAAGTGATTGCCCCCTAAACCCAATAACTGGTTGGGCCACCCTTAGCAGCAACAACTTCAATCAAGCGTTTGCGATGGCAATGAGTCTTTTCCAGCGCTGTGGAGGAATTTTGGCCCACTCATCTTTGCAGAATTGTTGTAATTCAGCCACAGTGAAGGGTTTTCGAACATGAACCGTCTTTTTAAGGTCATGCCACCGCATCTCAGTTGGATTCAGGTCAGGACTTTGACTAGGCCACTCCAAAGTCTTTATTTTGTTTTTCTTAAGCCATTCAGAGGTGGACTTGCTGGTGTGTTTTGGATCATTGTCCTGCTGCAGAACCCAGGTGTGCTTCAGCTTGAGGTCACGAACAGATAGCTGGACATTCTCCTTCAGGATTTTTTGGTAGACAGCAGAATTCATGGTTCCATTTACCACAGCAAGTCTTCCAGGTCCTGAAGCAGCAAAAGAGCCCCAGACCATCACACTACCACCACCATATTTTACTGTTGGTATGATGTTCCTTTTCTGAAACGCTGTGTTACTTTTACACTGGGTGTAATGGAACACACACTTTCCAAAAAGTTCAACTTTTGTCTCGTCAGTCAGTCTACAGAGTATTTTCCCAAAAGTCTTGGGGCTCATCAAGATGTTTTCTGGCAAAACTAAGACAAGCCTTTATGTTCTTTTTGGTCAGCAGTGGTTTTTGTCTTGGAACTCTGCCATGCAGGCCATTTTTGCTCAGTGTCTTTCTTATGGTGAAATCATGAACACTGACCTTCACTGAGGCAAGTGAGGCCTGCAATTCTTTGGATGTTGTTGTGGGGTCTTTTGTGACCTCTTGGATGGGTCTTTGCTGTGCTCTTGGGGTAATTTTGGTTGGCCAGCCACTCCTGACAAGGTTCACCACTGTTCCATGTTTTCGCCATTTGTGGATAATGGCCCTCACTGTGGTTTGCTGGAGTCTCAAAGCTTTAGAAATGGCTGTATAACCTTTTCCAGACGAATAGATCTCAGTTACTTTGTTTCTCATTTGTTCCTGAATTTCTTTGCATCTCAGCATGATGTCTAGCTTTTGAGGATCTTTTGGTCTACTTCACTTTGTCAGGCAGGTCCTATTTAAGTGATTTCTTGATTGAGAACAGGTGTGGCTAGAGAAATTGAATTCAGCTTTCCAAAGATGTGATAAACCACATTTAATTTATGTTTTAACAGGAAGAGGGCAATCACTTTTTCACACAGGGCCATGTAGATTTGGATTTTTTTTCCCTTAATAATTATCAATAATTCAATTCAAATGATCAACAGGTGTCAAATATCACATCAACTGTTAATGGATTCCTGAGCATGAACTCTATAGTTAAACCTTTGTGGAACCAAGAGGAAACCAGATTTTGTATTTCAACTGTAATGCAATGGAAAGCTGAGGTAACTAACAAAATCAGAACACAATTTTATGGGGAAAAATTACATAAGCTGATTATCTGAAAAGGAACTTCTGAATTAATCTACAAAAATGAAAGGAGGCTACTGAAAAAAAGAATAAGAATTTTCCTTCAGTTTATAGCCGTGTCCTACGGCTGAGGAACTATTTGTACCATGAAATATTGGTTTTGTTCAATTATAATTGATATTTGGGACATCTCGTTTAGACCCAGCAGATAGGAAAGTGGGAGTCTCACTTACGAACAGCTGTAGCTCCAGGTATTCAGCGGTGGTCAGCCAATTTCCAGCGACGATAACAAAGCCAGTAAGGTGGCAAAACAGGGGAAAGCGACGGGGAAGTCGTCTTTCAGGTTGTTCACAGCTGTGAGAAGCGTAGACTCAGCTGGGGGCTCCCCGGAGCAGGCAGCGCTTGGCAGGATGAATGGGGCTCCAGGGGCAGACGTGATGTCTTTTGGCAACCAGTCCGAAATTTAGGATGTCCCCGATCACAGGACAGCTAAAGGCTGGAGGAAAAATTCATTTATGCAGTTTCACCCACCATCTCCTGGTTTCTTAACATTGTCATATGTGGGTGAGGCAGGGAAAGAACGTCCAAAAATCCATGGTCTCTGTGTTAGTTGATAATTTTGTAAAAAGTCTGGAGGGTATTAAACATATCCATGAGCGTATATGTGTTAAAATAAAATAGATATATCAAACAAGTACAGTAAAATTTGCACTACTGTATGTAACTTTTTTGTTCGAAATAAAGTGTCTCATCTCATTAAATTTCCTTTTTTTATTATTTAGGAATGCTTTTTGACCAACTGCCCCCTAAAATGTCTGTGCGCATCACGATATATTGATCTTAGTTGGAAACTGGGTTTATTGAAGATACTGTACTAGCCAAAAATGGGAAGTATGCAAAAGAAAAAGACCAATGCAATAGAAAATAGGATAGAAATAAAAAAATAAATGTGTTAATGAAAAATACTACAGGTCCATTCTCAAAAGTGCATTATAGACAAAGCAGTTTGGAAATACTGATGAGCAAACAAATCATATACTAGCATCAAATTGTTCATAACAGTGGCGCTTACTAACCAAGTCTTTTAATGGAAATGGGCCTATCTTAAACTTTGGAATGTAAAATCCAAAATTCAGTTTGTGCTTGAGGGGCACACACACAGTGCTTTACTCGGGGCCCAAAATTTGGTACTACACCCGTGTGTACCAATAGAAACTGGTAACTGTTTCATTCCTGGCCTAAACAAAAAAAGTCTGCTCCACTGCTGCAACCAAATATTATTTTTTACACTTGTAAAGTTAGAATTTTTACTTAAGTATGTGACTGATGTGTTCACGCAGAAGAGCCCTGTTCAAATTTTTAAAACCACAAGATATTTACTCTGAGTGCTTTTTTGCTTTAATTTTTCTTGTGTTTCTTTGTCTCTCCAGATCCTCCACAGCTACATGACTGTAAGGAGGAGGTGGTTCTCCCTGTCCAGCAGCTCTGTAACAAGGAGAGGAACTGCAGTCTGGACCAGGAGGAACAAGATGCTGCACAGGTTAAAGAGGAAGAAGAAGAACTCTGTACCAGTCAGGAGAAAGGACACTTTGGACTGAAACAAGAGACTGATGCCTTCATGGTGTCTCCTACTGATGAGGACAATGACAACAGCGAAACTGAACCAAACAGTGAGCAGTTCCTCTCTCACAACTCTCCTGACATCGAGAGTCAAGACCAGGGAGCAGGTAAGAATGTAAACCTAGGATCAAGTAAACACGAAGAGCCAAAGCCAAAGAAGAGACTTGACAGAAACAGAAATGACCGTAACAATGTAGACAACTCCTCCATGTCAGAGAATCAGTGTGAGACTGACACAGGTGAAAAGTCTTTAAAATATTCTGTTAATAATGACAAAGACTGTGAAAATGAGTCCCAGAAGAAGAAATATCATACAGTTAAGTCACATGTTTGCAATGTGTGTGGGAAAAGATTCGGGAACAAAAGTAATTTATCAGTTCATGAGAGAATTCACACAGGTGAGAAACCATTTTCTTGTGAAACATGTGGACAAAGATTTAAACAACGTAGCCATTTGAAAACTCACATGAGAATTCACACAGCCGAGAAGCCGTTTTCTTGTGAAGCATGTGGCCAAAGATTTAATCACAGTGGCAATTTAAAAAGTCACATGAGAATGCACACAGGTGAGACTTGTTGGGGGAGAGGAAGAAGCACCAGAGTGGCTCACATATGGAAACACCATACTCCTGCCCAAGAGTCTTGAAACCCAACAAGTCAATAAATACAGACCCATCTGTTGCCTCCCGACCACATACAAATGGCTGACAGGAATCATTACTGAGGCCATTTATGAACATCTGGACTCAGAAAACTACTTGCAGCCACAGCAAAAAGGCTGCATAAGAAATAAGCTGGGAGCCAAAGAACAACTACTCATTAATAAAACCATCCTGGAAGACTGCAAGAGGCGTGAGAGAAATTTAAGCATGGCGTGGATCGACTACAAAAAGGCATTCGACAGCATCCCCCACTCCTGGATAATACGCTGTCTGGAGCTGTATAACATCAGCCCAGAGATTAAAACTTTTCTGGAGGTCCAGATGGCTAAGTGGAAAACTACAATTACACTTAACCACAAAGAAGGACAAATAACAATTCCAGACATCAGGATCCAGCGAGGAATATTTCAGGGGGACAGCCTTTCGCCACTGCTCTTCTGTCTTTGTGTCGACCCCTTAAGCAAAATCTTATCAGACCTTGACATCGGGTATGACTTAAGCAAAGGCAGAACAAAAAAAGGGAGCAAGAGAGTGAATCATCTACTCTACATGGACGACCTCAAGCTCTATGCAGAATCTGAACAGAAACTGAATCAACTTGTCAGTACCGTTCACATGTTTTCAAAAGACATCTCCATGGAATTTGGACTTGACAAGTGTGCAAAATGTACAATAAAAAAAGGACAGAAAACGGCATCAGAAAATATCCAAATAGAAGACAATAAGCATATCAAAGACCTGGCAGGGGGAATCGGCATATAAATATCTGGGCATAGAAGAAAACGCAACTATTGAACACAGAAAAATGAGGGAAATGGTCAAAAAAGAATACCAACATCGCCTAAAGAAAATCTGTAAATCAAATTTAACACCTAAAAATAAGATCACTGCAATAAACCAGTTGGCAGTACCAGTTGCCACATATGGATTTGGGGTGATAGACTGGCCACAAGGGGAACTGGATAAGTTGGATGTTCGGACCAGGAAGACCCTAACCCTTCATAAGGTAACATACAGAAACCAATGCCTAGATAGGATATATATGCCACGTAAAGAGGGAGGGCTGGGCCTAATTGAAATGAACCAGGCCTACAGGGCAACAATAATAAGCATTGGTCAATACCTAAAAAGCGCTAATGATGAGACGATGGAAAAGGTCACCCAACATCACGAAACCCTCAGTATTAACACATCTATAACTAAACAAGCCGAGACCTTTGCAGCAGATTTATTAGATAACATGAAAGCCAGTCAGCAAAACCCAGCAACAAAAATAGCTAGAAAGACGAGAGAAAAATACAGCAAAAGGACACAGGAGGAAAGAAAAGAAAGATGGAAACAACATAAGTGAGCAGGACGTTTCCAGGAGGAACTCAATAGGGATTATATTGATAGGGAAGAGACATTGCGCTGGATCAGGAATGGAGATCTGGGGTACGACGAGGAGAGACTAGTGGTTGGAGCACAAGACCAGGGACTTCTAACGAATGGTTTTAAAAAAATGGCAGGATTGTCACAGAGTGACAAATGTCGATTCTGTCATGTAGCGGTGGAGAGTGTAAGCCACCTGCTCTCCGGCTGCCAGGTCCTCATGGCCGATGGACACTACACTGCTCGCCACAACAAGATCTGCCGTTATATACACTGGAAAATATGCAAAGAATTCAAAATAGAAGTAAAAGGACCAGTATGGGAGCACGATCCAGAGCCAGTTAGCTCCAACGGAGATATTACCATCTTTTATGACAAGGAAATCCCAACTGGAAGACACATTGAAGGAGGAGCAATAAAACCGGACATAGTTATCTTGAACAAAAAGGGCAAAACTGCCCAATTAATCGATGTAACTATACCAAACGACTACGGCCTCAACAGAGCAGAAAGAGAAAAAATAACAAAATATCAAGACCTCAAAAACGACCTAAGAAGCACCTGGAATCTGCAGGATGCAGATATTATACCTGTGGTGGTGGGAGCAACTGGGATGGTTAAGAAGAACTTGAAAAAATATCTACAAGCAATACCCGGCTGCCCTAGCATCTGTGAAATACAGATCTCAGCAATCAGAGGAACAGTCTCTATCTTAAAGAGAGCCCTTGGATACAAAGCTTTTTAATTTAAAGTGTAATCATAGACCCCTGGCTGGGGCCCATTGCACTTGTAAGGAAATGAGATGCAAATAAATAAAACAGTGAGAAACCATTTTCTTGTGAAACCTGTGGCCAAAGATTTAGTCACAGTGGCACTTTGAAAATTCACAAGAGAATTCACACAGGTGAGAAACCATTTTCTTGTGAAACATGTGGGCAAAGATTTAAAGAACGTGGCAATTTGAAAACTCACATGAGAATTCACACAGACGAGAAGCCATTTTCTTGTGACGCATGTGCCCAAAGATTCGGTCACAGTGGTATTTTGAAAAGTCACATGAGAATTCACACAGGTGAGAAGCCATTTTCTTGTGAAACCTGTGGCCAAAGATTTAATCACAGTGGCACCTTGAAAATTCACATGAGAATTCACACAGGTGAGAAACCATTTTCTTGTGAAACATGTGGCCAAACATTTAATTGTCATAGTCATTTGAAAAGTCACATGATAATTCACACAGGTGAGAAGCCATTTTCTTGTGAAACATGTGACCAAAGATTTAGTCGCCATAGTCATTTGAAAAGTCACATGATAAGTCACACAGGTCAGAAGCCATTTTCCTGTGAAACATGTGGGAAAAGATTTAGTCAATGTGGTCATTGGAGACGACACATGAGAAGGCACATAGATGAGAAGCCATTTTCTTGTGAAATATGTGGGCAAAGATTTAATCAGTGTGATACTTTGAAAAGTCATATGAGAATTCACACAGGTGAGAAGATCTGCCGTTATATACACTGGAAAATATGCAAAGGATATGCAAAGAATATGCAAAGAATTCAAAATAGAAGTAAAAGGACCAGTATGGGAGCACGATCCAGAGCCAGTTAGCTCCAACGGAGATATTACCATCTTTTATGACAAGGAAATCCCAACTGGAAGACACATTGAAGGAGGAGCAATAAAACCGGACATAGTTATCTTGAACAAAAAGGGCAAAACTGCCCAATTAATCGATGTAACTATACCAAACGACTACGGCCTCAACAGAGCAGAAAGAGAAAAAATAACAAAATATCAAGACCTCAAAAACGACCTAAGAAGCACCTGGAATCTGCAGGATGCAGATATTATACCTGTGGTGGTGGGAGCAACTGGGATGGTTAAGAAGAACTTGAAAAAATATCTACAAGCAATACCCGGCTTCAGCATCTGTGAAATACAGATCTCAGCAATCAGAGGAACAGTCTCTATCTTAAAGAGAGCCCTTGGATACAAAGCTTTTTAATTTAAAGTGTAATCATAGACCCCTGGCTGGGGCCCATTGCACTTGTAAGGAAATGAGATGCAAATAAATAAAACAGTGAGAAGCCATATTCTTGTGAAATATGCGGGAAAAGATTTAATCAATGTGGTCTTTGGAAACGACACATGAGAATTCACACAGATGAGAAGCCATTTTCTTGTGAAATATGTGGGCAAAGATTTAATCAAAGTGATACTTTGAAAAAACATATGAGAATCCACACAGGTGAGAAGCCATTTTCTTGTGAAGCTTGTGGTAAAACATTTAATCAAAGTGGTAATTTGAAAAAACATAAGAATTCACACAAGTGAGAAATGGTAGTATTGTAAAGTATGTGGGAAACACTTCACTCAGTCTTTTTAGATTATCACAGTTGAGGTGCTGTAGTCCAGTAAAGTCTGTAGATCTTTATTTTCAGGATTAAGTCTCTTGTGCTGTTGGGAAAATTTTATGTAAATAGTTATCATTTTATTAATGACTCATGAAATGAGGGTTGATGTTTTTATATGATGTTTTTTCTTTGATTAATCATAAATACAATTTGTGTCTTTTCTTATAATCACTGTTAGTGACTAAACTGCACCATTCATCTGTTTGTTCATATAAGGTGTGATAAGAGTATGCAAGTTTTTATGCTGTATCAAGATCTGTTTTTTGTACATCTCGTGTTTCTTATTTTCTCCCTGCTGTGAGAACTCTGTGAACTTCATGAAACCCAATATGGAAATGTTTTTCCTTTAAGAAATGAACCAGCTCGCACCGGTACGGACTGTACGTGCTGCCTTTTCTCATCCTCCCTTTTTAGGGAGTAAAGGACTGTTAAGGGAGGAAAAGAACTGTCTGGAAAGATGTCACTGTCTTATCTTTGCCTATAAAAGTTATTGTACTGGGCTGTTTCCCCAGCATTCAAAGCTCACTCTGTAACAGGTATGTGATTTGATTGCTCTCTTTTGCAAAGGACATATAAAAAACAGAAAAAGCATCATTGTGTCAGGTCTGATGATTTCTTCAGTCTAATGCTATTGAATTTTACTGTGCTTGAGCCACATTGCAGATAAAAATTCCTGACATGTGCGAATGAAATGTTTTTTAAATTGCTGAATTGCTGTGATTGGATCATCTTCTTATTCACTCTGCATTGGAACCTCAGACCGCTAATCTTTAATATGCTGGATGCTTGGACATCACAAGCATTTGTGACAAGGGGGGCACTGTTGTCAGGATCTGGGAGGTCCTCCCCACCGTAAAAAAAATAAATGTAGCAGATGCCATTTCCTGCATTTGTGTATTTCAGTAGCTCATTGATTGAATACTTTTTGAACATGTAAATTATCAACTGTAATGGTAATAAACAACAAAAGTGCATTGTGAACTGGGCCCTGTTCCAGAAAGCAGGCTTGGTTAACTCAGGTTGTAATAGTGACACTGGTGAAAAGTCTATAAAATGCTGTCAATGACAGACTTGAAAACTGAGTCCTTGAAGAAGAAACATCACACAGTTAAAGGTCCAAGAGATAGCATTTTCATGAAAACAAAGATTAAAAAAAAAAAATCAATAGTGTTTAGAAATGTGCACAATGTAAGTCTTAATGTTCTTCTAAAAATTAGTATATTGATGAAAAAAAATTATTAATGTTTTATGGGTCGAAAATAATATAAATACTTACATCCAGCAGCTGGAGGAAGACAAACACAGAAGTCCAGTGAGGATTTTTTTTTTTTTTTTGTTACTTATTTGTACCCGTAGGTAGATTTGGTTTGCAGTCTGGTGACAAGCCACCGGCTGCCGGTCACTGCGTGCGCGAGCGCCCTAAACCTACATGTTTTTGGTATGCGGGAGGAAACCGGAGAAATCCCGGAGTAAACCCATGCAAACATGGGGAGAACATGCAAACTCTACACAGATCACTGTTGGCCGGGGGCAGGGATCGAACCCACGATCTCATGATCCCCGCGATCCCCCGGCCAAAGGTAAAACTGTGCTGCCGCGGTGCTAACCACTGCGCCACCGTGCAGCCGTGCACTAATTCAGGTAGTGAATTATTCAGCTAAATAGCTGAGTGTGAAGGCAGATGTCAGTTTCCCAATTGTTCTCAAGCGTGGCACAACAAAACAAAGGAGCAGGATAAATATCAGTTCTGCTTTTGATGGCTGATGTCTGCTGAAGAGTCTCAAAGGGCTGAAAAGTAATGTAGAGGTGACTGCTTTTCTTCTGACGGGTAAGGAAACCAGTGCTAGCTATGATGCTAACTAGCTCCATTCATCTTCTACTGTTAATCTGGTGGTTAGGGTCATGGGGGGGGGGGGGGCAACAGTCTAAACTCTCTGTAACCAACTAAATTTTATTTCTGACATGTTCATATTATAATTATGAGTGCATGATAATATCAGCCAATACATGGCGTGGAATAGACCCCACTAAATGCTCCTTACCAAGCTGACACATAGGTTCATGTCATCAACATTACATCCATGAATGTAACGGCACATACTAACTGTGCAGCAGTCTTGTTTTACATAGTTTTTCAAAATTATCAGCTTTGATGTGCGGCTGCTCAGTCTTATAATTTGGTGTACAGTGAAAAAAACAGTTGTTAATTGTTATTGCAGTTTAACATAATAATGTAAAACTGTGTTGATCACCATGGTGGAAATTGAGGTTAAAAATAGTTTAAGTTCTAATAGTGGAATGTACGGAGCTTAATTTATTTTCTTACTAACTAATGTTACTGCACAGCATTACTCATTGGATTTCCTGAGTACTTGAAGTAGCTGTAATTATGTACAGTGGTGTGAAAAAGTATTTACCCCTTCCTGATCTAATTTCTTTTGTATGTTTGTCACACTTAAATGTTTCAGATCATCAAACAAATTTAACTATTAGACAAAGATAACTCAAGTAAACACAAGATGCAATTTTTAAATGAAGGTGTTTATTATTAAGGGGAATAAAAATCCAAACCTACATGGCCCTGTGTGGAAAAAGTAATTGTCCCATAAACACATAAAATTGTCACATAAACATAAAAAATGACTGATTGGGCCACCCTTGGCAGCAACATCCACAATCAAGCGTTTGCAATAACTGGCAATGAGTCTTTTACAGCACTGTGGAGGAATTTTGGCCCATTCATCTTTGCAGAATTGTTGTAATTCAGCCGCATTGGAGGGTTTTTGAGCATGAACCACCTTTATAAGGTCATGCCACAGCCTCTCAATCGGATTCAGGTCAGGACTTTGACTAGGCCACTCGAAAGTCTTCATTTAGTTTTTCTTAAGCCATTCAGAGGTGGACTTGCTGGTGTGTTTTGGATCATTGTCTTGTTGCAGAACCCAAGTGCGCTTCAGCTTGAGGTCACGAACAGATGGCCGGACATTCTCCTTCAGGATTTTTTGGTAGACGGCAGGATTCATGGTTCCATTTACCACAGCAAGTCTTCCAGGTCCTGAAACAGCAAAACAGCCCCAGACCATCACACTACCACCACTGTATTTTACTGTTGGTATGATGTTCCTTTTCTGAAATGCTGTTACTTTTATGCTGGATGTAATGGGACACACGCCTTCCAAAAAGTTCAACTTTTTTCTCATGATTGAAAGATTTTATTTGTCAATACTACTATACATACAGAACATACAGAAGAATTGAAATAGCGTTTCTCTCTCTCTCTCTTCAGTGGTGTGCGCAATATAAAAAGAAAAGGAATAAGTCTAGAAAAAACAACAGCAGTCCATGTACAGCAATGCTACCCGTAGTGCAAATGGCGACAAAAGATGGACCCAGACCTCTCATAGTGCATGTAAAGATAAACGATAAACAATGAGACCCAGCAATCTAATATATAGAAAGGTAGAGCAGCAATATTCGTAGTACCAAGTTCAGTGTGGTAGTGTAGGTGCAGACAGTGACAGATAGGACTGCACATGATCATTATTGCAGTGACAGCAGCAGATATGGCATTTGTGCAAATGGTTGCAGTAAATTGTAGAGACATACAGCAGCAAATGTATTACTGTTGATGTGCCAGTCTTTCTTTGCCAACAGCTGAAGTAATTATTGTGTAGGTGAGTGCATTATTGGGAGGTGGACAGAGTTCAGGGTCCTGATGAACAAAGCTGTTTTGCAGTCTTGTGGAGTGATCCCGGAAGCTCTGGTACCTTTTCCACAAGGGCAGGGGGCTGAAAAGGGAGTGTGAGGGGTGGGGGGTGTTGCCTGCAATGTTGATGGCTCTGCAGGTGAGGTAGATGTCCGAGAGGGGGGCAGAGGGGCACCGATGATCTTGCTGGCTGCTTTCACTATATCTTGTAGCGTCTTCAGACAGGAGGTGGTGCAGCTTTCATACCACACTGATGCAGCTGGTGAGGATGCTCTCAATGGTGCCCCGGTCGAATAAGCACATGATGGGGTGTGGGCAGTGTTGGGAGTAACGCCATTACTTTTGCAGTAACTTGCTGCGTAACGAAATTACTGTTTAAAAAAACAGTAATGCGTTACACTTACTGAAATTTGATCAGATGCGTTACTCATTTTATTAATATGGATGGATATTTTTAGTGCAAATGAATATAAACTGATCCTACCATAGTGCAGCCGTCAGTCTCCTCTGCCGGTGTTATGCCGAGAATTGTCAGTTTCCTGTCCTGCTCACACGCAACCCAGTGGGAAGAAACGCTGTGGCGGAGGTGACTTCTATCGAGCCCTGGTCACCTGTTGTCCTAGCGGTGAGTGACCCCCAACAGCTCCTAGCTCTGTGGTTAAACAGGAGTATTTTTTGAGCAAGAAGCTTGCATTTAATGTCCGCAGTTGTGTAAATGTGTAAGCTGTGTAAATAATTGTGCAAGTTTTCTTCCACACAGAGAAAAAGTGACTGTGATTTGTTGCAGTAAGCTTTTTGTAAGCGGTGAATTTTCATTTATCTGTTCTTTTTATTTTATTTTATCTCATTCATTTACATGCTGTTGTGATCTGCAACTATTTCATGGAAGTAAATCCTCCAAATATGCATTTTTAGTGGGCTGCCCCAGGGGTGTCAAACACATGGCTCGTGGGCCAAAAACGGCCCACCAGGGGATCCAAAATTTTCTCTGTGAATCTACAGCTTTATTTCTAGTAAATTTCTGACTTTCTACTGATTAGAATAGTTTGTGTAAATCAGAGACATTTTTTCTCTGCAAGATGAGACTTTTTTTGCTCATCAGTTTTCTTTTTCTTGTTTTCTGAGAACAAGGGGTCCTTGATCTTGTTGTGTGCAAGATGATTTAAGTATGCATTTAAAAGTAACGTGAAAGTTACTTTTCCAAGTAACTAGTTTCTTTAATCATGCAGTAACTCAAAAATAACTGTTACTTTTGAAAAGAAGTAACTAGTAACTGTAATTAGTTACTATTTTTTAGTAACTTGCTCAACACTGGGTGTGGGGCTCATGCTCCCCTCAGTTTGTGGAGGAAATGGAGGCGAGTTAGAGCCTTCTTGACCAGTGATGTGGTGTTGTTGTACCAGGTGAGGTCCTCAGAGATGTGCATCCCCAGGAACTTGGTGCTTCTCACTCTCTCCACAGCTGCTCCATCACTGATCGGGGGGATGCTGTGTGTGTCCTCTCCTGAAGTTGCCTACAATCTCTTTGGTTTTTTCCAGGTTCAGGAAGATGTTATTGTCTATACACCACTGGACCAGTTGGCTCACCTCATTTCTGTAGTTGGCCTCCTCGTTGTTGGTGATGAGGTCCACCACCATTGTCTCATCTGCAAACTTGATGATGTGGTTGGTGTTGTAGGCTGGTTCACAGTCATGGGTCAGCAGGGGGAAGAGCAGTGGGCTGAGCACGTACCCTTGTGGGGCCCCTGATTGGTTGGATTGATTGTTTGATTTGGATGTGTGCTTTGGGTCATTGTCGTGCTGAAAGATGAAGTTGCTCTTCATCTTCAGCTTTCTAGCAGAAGCCTAAAGGTTTTGTGCCAACACTGACTGGTATTTAGAACTGTTCATAATTCCCTCCACCTTGACTAAGCCCAGTTCCAGCTTAAGAAAAACAGCCCCAGAGCATGATGCTGCCACCACCATGCTTCATTGTAGGTATTGTGTTCTTTTGGTGATGAGCAGTGTTGTGTTTGCACACAATATACCTTTTGGAATTATGGCCAAAAAATTCAACCTTAGTTTCATTGGACCATAACACATTTTCCCACATGCGTTGGATGTTTTTCTTCTTAAGATAAGGCTAGAGGTTATGGGACACATTAATGGTGGACAAAAATTTGAAATGATTTATCTTGTTCTCATTTTTTTACATCACAAAAACCTATCATTTGAACAGGGGTGTGTAGACTTCTTATATCCACTGTATATGAAGAATACAATGCCTTCAAATTCTTCTGACTTGTAAACATTTGTGGATTTTTGAAACAAACAGAAAAGTTATTTACGATAAGGGAGTATTGGAAGTTAATAAATAAATGATATTGTTTGTAGTTAGTGAAAATGATGTTTCCCATACAGAAATGGGAATTTTTAAAGTTTATGATAAATTCGGCAATCAGACGGAGCAAAGAAATTAAGGAAAATAAAATAACTAAACTGAATATTATGGACTAACTAAACACATAAAATATTTATATGATCTGCAGAATATACACAAATCATACCAATAAGCATCGGTAGCACTTTTTGACAAAATAGCATAAATCGATGGACTCTGCTGTTGATCAGAGCTACAGGTAGCAATTTTTGATCGAGCAGCACAAATTGACACAACACTGATTGAGCCGCTGCTTCTCCTGGCATGTCCTATGTTGGATACATTGGTGTTCTTTGTCAGAATCCGGGTCACTGCTGGACCCTCAATGTTCTCCACATATGCCGAATTATCCTTTAGACCAATACAATCACGGCAACTTTATGGTATAATTTTTTTTAAGCATTAAATCTTCAGTATAATCTTGTTCTAGTCAAGTTTGTCGTTTTTCACTTCCATGTCTTGTTCAGTGAGCGCTGTGGTGACTGACTGATCGTGATGCCGTGTATTATCCAGTCAGCATGGCCATGATGCTGCATATTATCCAATCAGCACAGAGTCAATCTGAAACCCTACCCACACTTCCTGAACCCAGGGCATGAGGAGACAGAGCGGTGGCTAAACTTTTATTGATAAAAATTACATATTTTGACTGAACAACTCCATACTCAGGATGCATACCCTTGTAACCTCAGCAAAGCACTTACAAAATCTGAGGCCAGTCTGATGACTGGTTTGGGAGATATCTGAGGAACACACAGACAGAGATTTGGTGCATTTATAGATAGTGGTGTGAAAAAGTGTTTGCCCCTTCCTGATTTCTCATTTTTTTTGTGTGTTTGTCACAATTAAATGTTTCAGATCAGACAAATTTAAATATTGGACAAAGATAACACAAGTAAACACAAAATGAAGGTGTTCATTATTAAGGGTAAAAAAAAAAAAATAAAAAATCCAAACCTCCATGGCCCCCTGTGAAAAAGTGGCCCCCCTGTAAAACGTAAATTAACTGCGGTTTATCACATCTTTGGAAAGCTGAGTTCAATTTCTCTAGTCACACCCAGGCCTAATTACTGCCACACCTGTTCTCAATCAAGAAATCACTTAAATAGGACCTGCGTGACAAAGTGAAGTAGACTAAAAGATCCTCAAAAGCCAGAGATCATGCTGTGATCCAAAGACATTTAGGAACAAATGAGAAACAAAGTAATTGAGATTTATCAGTCTGGAAAAGGTTATGAAGCCATTTCTAAAGCTTTGGGACTCCAGCGAACCACAGTGAGAGCCATTATCCACAAATGGCAAAAACATGGAACAGTGGTTAACCTTCCCAGGAGTGGCCGGCTGACCAAAATTACCCCGAGAGCGCAGTGACGACTCATCCAAGAGGCCACAAAAAGACCCCACAACAACATCCAAAGAACTGCAGACCTCACGTGCCTCAGTGAAGGTCAGTGCTCATGACTCCACCATAAGAAAGAGACTGGGCAAAAATGGGCTGCAGGTACAGTTCCAAGACAAAAACCACTGCTGAGCAAAAAGAACATAAAGGCTCATCTCAGTTTTGCCAGAAAACATCTTGATGATCCCCATGACTTTTGGGAAAATACTCTGTGGATTGACGAGACAAAAGCTGAACTTTTTGGAAGGTGTGTGTCCCATTGATGATGATGGTAGTGCCTAGGTGATGCGGTGATGGTAGTGCCTAGGAAGCGGAAGGAATCAGCAGTGGTGATGGGAGAGCCTGAGAGGGTGAGGGGGGGCAGAGGAGTAGTGACTTTCCTGAAGTCTACAATCATCTCCACTGTCTTCAGAGCGTTCAGCTGCAGGTTGTTATTGCTGCACCAGGACGCCAGCTGGGCCACCTCTCTCCTGTAGGCGGACTCGTCGCCGTTGGAGATGAGCCCGATGAGGGTGGTGTCGTCCGCAAACTTGATCAACTTGACAGACTGGTGGCTGGAGGTGCAGGAGTTGGTGTAAAGGGAGAAGAGTAGGGGGGAAAGTACACAGCCCTGGGGTGATCCGGTGCTGATGCTAGTATAGTCTGAGACAGTCTTTCCCAGCCGCACATGCTGCCTCCGGTCCGTCAGGAAGTCGATGATCCACCTGCAGAGGGAGTCAGGCACGTTGAGCAGGGACAGCTTGTCCCGGAGCAGAGCGGGGCGGATGGTGTTGAATGCGGAGCTGAAGTCCACAAACAGGATCCTGGCGTAGGTTCCCGGGGAGTCCAGGTGCTGCAGGATGGAGTGGAGGGCCAGGTTGACTGCATCGTCTACAGACCTGTTGGCTCGGTAGGCAAACTGCAGCGGATCCAGGAGAGGGGTGGTGATGGACTTGAGGTGGGACAGGACCAGGCGCTCAAAGGACTTCATGACTACAGAGGTGAGCGCTACAGGTCTGTAGTCATTAAGTCCAGTGATCCGTGGCTTCTTGGGGACAGGGATGATGGTGGAGGATTTGAGGCAGGACGGCACGTGGCATAACTTAAGGGAGGTGTTAAAAATGTCTGTGAATACAGGAGCCAGCTGTTTCGCACAGAGTCTCAGGGTGGAGGGAGACACGCCGTCTGGGCCGGGGGCCTTGCGCGGGTTCAGTCTGGAGAACTGTTTGAGCACATCCTGCTCACTGATGATAAGGGGAGGGGGGGAGGGGGGGGGTGCCTTAAATGAAGTAGGGAATGTGGAGGCTGTGGAGCTGGAGGGAGGGGGGGAGTTGGATACAGATGACGAGGTGTCAAAACGGGCATAGTGTTGGGACAGTCTCTGACAAAGGGCTTTGTCATCCTGACCTTTAGGAGCCTTAGGTCGATAGTTGGTGATCTGCCTCAGTCCTCTCCACACGGAAGCCGAATCATTAGCAGTGAACTGCTGCTGGAGTCTCTCTGAGTACACAGATTTAGCCCTCTTCAGCTCTCTGTTAAACCGGTATTTAACCTCCCTGTAGCAGTCCCTGTCTCCACTTTTCAGCGCTGCTTCCTTCTCCTTCCTGATCTGTCTGAGCTTAGCTGTGAACCAGGGTTTGTCATTAGAGTAACTCACCCTGGTGCGTGATGGAAGAATGTTCTCTTCACAAAAGTGGATATATGAGTTCACAGTGTCCGTGTACTCATCCAGATCATGCGTGGCTCCTTTAAGCATGCCCCAGTCAGATATTTCCATGCACGTTTCCAGCTTCTCCTCAGCATCACTGGTCCGTATCTTCGTAGTGCTCACAACAGGTTTAGTGAGCTTCAATCTCTGTCTGTATGTGGGAATGAGGTGAACCATCACGTGATCAGATAATCCCAGCGCAGCTCGAGGGACAGCGCGATATGCGTCTTTCACTGTGGTGTAACAGTGATCCAGTGTGTTTAATCCTCTGGTGGGGCATTTAATAAACTGTTTGTAGCGGGGGAGATCGTGGCTCAGATTGCACTGATTAAAGTCGCCAGCCACAATAATCAGCGAGTCTGGAAAACTCCGCTCTGTGTGTTGAATGTGATCCGCGAGCACGCGCTGAGCTTCGCGCGTGTCCGCGTCGGGAGGGGCGTACACAGCGATCAGTATAAAAGAAGCAAACTCCCGTGGGGAATAAAAAGGCTTGCAGTTGATAACAAGAAATTCCAAGGCAGGAGAACAGTGTTTGGAAATTACCGTTACATCAGAGCACCAGCTACAGTTGATGTAGAAGCAGACACCGCCTCCTGTGGTCTTGCCGGAAAGCTCTGTGTCACGATCAGCACGGAAGAGCTGGAAGCCGTCGAGGCGCAGCGCGCTGTCCGGTATATTTTCCCGGAGCCAGGTCTCAGTAAAGCAGAGGACAGCTGAGGAGGCGAGGTCCTTAAAACGCATCAGCAGTCTCAGTTCATCCACCTTGTTAGAGAGAGAGTTGGTATTGGACAGAAATATGCCAGGCAGCGCCGTTCGCGAGCCTCTCCTGCGAAGTCGTACGAGAGCGCCCGCTCGTCTACCTCTCTTCCGCCGTCTCACTTTCCGAGCCAAACAATAAACCAGATCGGCGGCAGGGGCTAGAAAAACTGGGAGGAGGTCCGTGGGGGTCAAAGTCCTGATATTTAAAAGTTCTAGTCCTGATATTTAAAAGTTCTCCACCACCACCATAACCGTGTGGTACGCAGGAGCCACTGCCAGGGACAGACTAAGGCTGCAGCGCGTCGTGCGCACTGCTGAGAAGGTGATCGGCTGCAAGCTCCCATCTCTCCAGGATCTGTACATCTCCAGGACCCGGAGGCGTGCTGGCCGGATCATAGCCGATCCCTCACACCCTGGTCATGTACTGTTTGCCCCCCTCCCCTCTGGTAGAAGACTTCGGTCCATCCAGACTAAAACCTCCCGTCACATGAACAGCTTCTTCCCCTCTGCCATTAGACTGCTGAACACTAAGTGACTCTCGTGCACCATGTACAGCAGCTCAACCAGACTCATGTCAATCATCACTGTTTTCTTCCTGCATTACCGACTGCACTATATAGTTCTCCACAGTATCTGCTGCTGGCTAATATATATTTTAACTGTTGACCAGTATCACTTAATCTTATCCTACACTTTATTACATGTATAGTTTATTTCTCTTATCTTATCATGTTTAATGTTGCAGCATTGTACCGAGACAAATTCCTAGTTTGTGTACTACATGAACAATGGCAATAAACCTGATTCTGATTCTGATTCTGATTCATTACATTTGGTGTAAAAGTAACACAGCATTTCAGAAAAGGAACATCATACCAACAGTAAAATATGGTGGTGGTAGTGTGATGGTCTGGGGCTGGAAGACTGGCTGTGGTAAATGGAACCATGAATTCTGCTGTCTACCAAAAAAATCCTGAAGGAGAATGTCCGGCCATCTGTTTGTGACCTCAAGCTGAAGCACACTTGGGTTCTGCAGCAGGACTATGATCCAAAACACGCCAGCAAATACACCTCTGATTGGCTTAAGAAAAACAAATTGAAGACTTTGAAGAGGCCTCGTCAAAGCACTGACCTGAATCCGATTGAGATGCTGTGCCATGACCTTCAAAAGGCAGTTCATGCTCGAAAACCCTCCATTGTGGCTGAATTACAACAATTTGGCAAAGATGAGTGGGCCAAAATTCCTCCACAGCACTGTAAAAGACTCATTGGCAGTTTTCGCAAATGCTTGATTGCAGTTATTGCTGCTAAGGGTGGCGCAACCAATTATTAGGTTGAGGGGGGCAATCACTTTTTCACACAGAGCCATGTAGGTTTGAATTTTTTTCTCCTTAATAATTTAGTTCATTTAAAAACTGTGTTTTGTGTTTGCTTGTGTTATCTTTGTCTAATATTTAAATCTGTTTGATGATCTGAAACATTTCAGTTTGACAAACATACAAAAAAATGAGAAATCAGGGAGGGGGCAAACACTTTTTCCACACCACTGTAGCTTATTGAGCATGCGCTTTACTTACTTTCACACCACTGTAATTTATTTTTACACTTTTCAGCAACAGATTTTACCTCTAATTCATCCACTGCTGAGAGAAAGATTGAGTGAGGGTTATTTCCATTGAATGTTTTACTTACGGTGTCTCTTCATTTGTTTGTAATTTTTGCTGCAATCTATGGCTCAACATTTACAAAAAAATTATTCATTCTATTTACTACCATGTTCACCACAATTATCAGTAAAATACTCTGGATATATTGTTTTCTTAGTTCCATTTTTCCTAAATATATTTAATATGTCCCAGACTCCTTTTATATCATTCTTATTTTCATTTAACATTTTATTAAAGTATAATTTTTTTCTAGTTTGTATTATTTCAGTTAATTTATTTTTATATGTTTTATATCTTTATTCAGATTCTTTAGTTCTTAATTTAATAAAATTTTTATAGAGATAATTCTTCTTTTTACAAGCATTTTGTAGCCCCCTGGTTAACCACAGGCAATTTTTGTATTTGTATTTTTTATTAATTTCTTCAATTGGACAGTTTTTATCATATAATGATTTAAATATATCAATAAATTTATCATATGCCATGTCCACTTCCTTCTCTCTATAGACCACATCCCAATTCTGTAACATTGTGATCTTTTAATGCACTGATTGTATCTTCTGTTCGTATTCTTTTATAAATAACTTTTTTTACATGGTTGATTTTTATTCTTACTCTCATTAACCCCATAATTAACATCTAAAGAAACAAATACTGGCAAGTGGTCACTAATATCATTTATTAGTATACAAGTTACCATATTATATTCAGTAACATTGGTAAAAATGTTGTCTATCAAGGTAGCACAGTGTGTTGTTATTCTCATAGGTTTTGTAATTTTTGGAAAAAAGGTTAAGCTATACATTGTATCTAAGAAGTCTTCAGTTGGTTTGTTATTTTGTTTTCATTAAATCTATATTAAAGTCACCACAAATAAAGATATCTTTTTGTCTTATTTTTGTATACATCTTTTCCATACCATTTCTAAATTTTTCCATATCAGATCCCGGTGCTCTATATATACAACTTACTATTATTTATCTTTTGTTCTTATAAAAGACAAGAATAGAAAAGAGATGTATTTACCTTCTTAACATGTTTCGACTGTACACTGCAGCCTTCGTCAGAAGAGTCAGCTGATTGCTGCCTGGTGACATTTATCAGCTGATTTTCGTAGGCGCGGCCAGCTCAGCAGCTCTGTCAGATCCACCGAGCCGAACTTGGCTGCAGCAAGAGTTTTAACAGGTACTAGAAAGAGAGATCATATCTCTCCGGTTCTGGCCTCCCTTCGTTGGCTTCCCATAGAGTTTAGAATTAAGTTTAAAATCCTTCTTCTTACTTACAAAGCTCTAAACAATCAGGCTCCTTTTTATTTAAAAGATCTGATACTACCGTATTATCCTAACAGAGCACTACGCTCCCAAAATGCAGGATTACTTGTAATACCTAGAATCTCCAAAAGTACAATGGGAGGCAGAGCCTTCAGTTATCAAGCTCCTCTCCTGTGGAATCAGCTGCCAATCTGGATTCGGGAGTCAGACTCGATCTCTGTTTTTAAGAATAGGGCTAAAACCTACCTTTTTGATATAGCCTACAATTAGGGAGGGATCATATGTTTCTGAACCCTCCCTTAGTTATGCTGCTAATAGGTTTAGTCAGCCGTGGGACCTCCAGTAATGCACTGGGCCTCACTCCTTTTCTCACTCTCTATGAAATATTTTTTTTGCTGGTCATTAACATTTGTTTGTTCTCTCCCATAGATTGAGTCCCCATCGTGCTGTTTGCTCTCTACATGTCTGTTCTTTTCTTCTTCTCTATCCCCTCACCCCCCAGCCAGTTGCAGCAGATGACTGCCCCTCCCTGAGCCTGGTTCTGCTGGAGGTTTCTTCCTGTTAAAAGGGAGTTTTTCCTCTCCACCGTCGCCAAGTGCTTGCTCACAAGGGATCGCCTGATTGCTGGGGTCTTTCTGCAACTGTGGGGGTTCCCCCTACAGTTGAAAGTGCTATGAGATGACTGTTGTTGTGAAATGGTGCTATATAAATAAAGTTGAATTGAATTGAATTGAATTGATGGATTAAAGTCATTGACTTAGTTAATAATGCAGGTGTAAGGATTCTCCCTTTTGTGAACTATGTGAGCTTTTTTTTACATGGGATTTTACTTGTTTTTTTTATTAACATCACATTTTACTGACTTTCCACCTTTGTTGGGATTACACTGATTCTCTGATTTGGGAGAGTTGTCTACAGTTTTTTTTTTTTTTTTTTTGTTACTTATTTGTACCCGTAGGTAGACTTGGTTTGCAGTCTGGTGACAAGCCACCGGCTGCTGGTCGCTGCGTGCGCGAGCGCCCTAAACCTACATGTTTTTGGTGTGCGGGAGGAAACCGGAGAAATCCCGGAGTAAACCCGCGCAACACGGGGAGAACATGCAAACTCCACACAGCTCACTGTTGGTCGGGGGCTGGGATCGAACCCACAATCTCATGATCCCCGCGGTCCCCCGGCCGAGGGTAAAACTGTGCTGCCACAGTGCTAAACCACTGCGCCACCGTGCAGCCCAGTTTTAGAGTTTTAGTTTTAGAGTTTTAGTTTTAGAATGACTTCTGTTTCTGTTGTCTGATTTTGATTCTTTATGATTCACTGATCCTGGGTTTATGTTCTTACCGACTCCCTCATTTTGCCTCTCTGTGTCATCAGAGCTGTTAGAGAGGAATTGGTCACTGTTTGATCCAGTTTCACTGTTGTCATTGTCCTCATAAGTGGGAGTCAATATGAAGGTATCAGTCTCTTGTTTCAGTCCAAAGTGTTCTTGCGCCTGACTGATACAGAGTTCTTCCTATTCCTCTTTAACCTGAGCAGGATCTTCTTCCTCTTGGTCCAGACTGGAGCACCTCTCCTGGTTACAGAGCTGCTGGATCTGGAGAGCCTCCTCTTCCTGTTTGTGTAGATGTAGGGCATCTGGAGAAACAAAACAAAAGCGTATAATAGGGGCAGCGCGGTGGCGGAGTGGTTGGCACTGCAGCAGCACAGCAACTCAACCTTGGCCGGGGGATCCTGGGTTTGATCCCAGCTCCCAACCAACAGTGATCTGTGTGGAGTTTGCATGTTTTCCCCGTGTCTGCGTGAGTTTACTCTGGGATTTCTCCGGTTTCCTCCCACATGCCAAAAAACATGCAAGTTAGGTTAATTGGCATCAAACTGGGGATTCTAAATTGTCCTTAGGTATGACTGTGAGAGTGAATGGTTTTCTGTCTCTCTGTGTTGGCCCTGCAATGGACTGGTGATCTGTCCAGGGTGTACCCTGCCTCTTGCCCAAAGATGCTGGGATAGGCTCCAGCCCCCCCGCGACCTGAAAAGGATTAAGCGGAAGAAGATGAATGAATGAATGAATGAATGAATGACTTAGTTAATATTGTAGTGGCTGTTCATCAGTTACTATTGCCTTTGCCTGCATATGAATCCTAACCACACCTGTTAGCTAAGCAGCTCTTCATTATTGTTCCCATTACCAGCAGGTTAAAACCATGATAAATGCCTACACTGCTTACATATCTCTTCTGCTTTTTTCCGCGTTTAAAGTACCTTAATAAGCTCATGCTTCTCTCGGACAGCGACGCTAGAGAGACACTCTGCCTGCCGACTCAAGCGATCACGCGGGCGGGGCGCTTTCAAACTCTGATGCACAGATGACTGTCATGGGTGTTTGTGTGCGTGCTTGCTGAGCATCATTCATTTATTTTTCTTAAATTTATATTTTCTTAGCGTGGCAGCATAGTTTCAAGGGTGGCAGCTTGCCACGTGGAAATGTTACCAGCAGAAACCCTGATTTTGGGGTTCTGGGTGGAAAAAAATGAACAGATGAGCCACTTCACAGTGGAAGAATTCATAACCAGTTAATTGGCTATGACCAGTCAATCTGATGCACCTGTCTGTCTGTATAAAATGGGAAATGCCAAAAGTAGCCACCTGCTAACCGTATCCAGGGACTGGTCAGCTGGTACGGGCTACTGGTCATCCAAGACCAGCGACTGGTCTGTCAGTGTTCAGCGGCCCACGAGGATCCTGAGAATGATCTGTCGGGTCTTGCCAAGCGGTCAGTCAGTCCCCTGCAGCATAATCCATTGAATCATTAGTGACTAATATTAAGCCATCATACCATATTTGTCAATATTAATAATAACATTAACAGTCATAATGCTAGCACATACAGCTTTCACATACAGCTCTTTCCTATTGTGTTATCCGTTTCTTCCCTATGCATCCTGTACCCATCTGATGACAGGCGCGTTCACAGATGCTGCCGCGTCACCGGAAATGCAGGTCGTTTTCTGTGTCAAGTCAAATCCCTCGTATGTTATCAGTCTCTGTTAATGTACTTGGCAATAAATCTTTTCTGAGTTCTTATGATGCATTGGATAAAATGACAACTTTCGCCAATTGGTTAAATGCAAAACTGGTGGATAAGTACAGTAGTTTCAGAAAGAAGATCTCACCATACCTTTGAGTGATTCTGTCAAATGCCTCTCCACCATCTCTAAACAACTAGATATATCCCAACTAGTTGAACAAATATGAGCATCTATTGTATCTACAGCCATATTTGAAGTTGCCTCATTGTCAGATGTTTCAAAAGCATGTCACGGAACAACACAACTTACCACGATGACTCTGTGAAAGTTTATCTAGGCACATATCCCTGTCTAAAATCATTAACAAATGTGAATTAACCCCTTGCACTCCGGTCAATTTCCCTAAAAACGCCAAAAATTAACGTGCCCAAATTAAATCAAAAGCTGTTCTTCAACCCTTTGCAGCATCTTCATGGGGTTGGTCTCATTTAAAAGAAAACACTTTGAATTTTTTGGCAAAACAGTCATAATCTCTCTAAATGCTCCGGCCACTGAGTTACAGTCATCTAAACATAGTGAACTTGAAGAAAATAAATTTGGCCTGGGTGTTTTTTTGGATACAAATGCTTGCAAATAACACACAGCTTCAGATCCAGGCTGGAAAATGAAATGTAGAAACAAGTGTTATCCAGCTGAGGTCCAAATTTTGTAACAATACCACAAAAAATGAATATATTACACAGCTTTTTACTCAGGTAGTTCCCAGGCATTTTGGAACTGTGCCAAATTGTGCCAAATGGCACAGTTTGGAAAAACGTCTGTAACTTTTGAATGCTTCAATGTAGAGGCTTCATTTTGGGCTCTAATGAAAGGTCACACTCAGGGCTGTCTGTGTGTGTGTGTGTGTGTGTGTGTGTGTGTGTGTGTGTGTGTGTGTGTGTGTGTGTGTGGGAGGGGGGTTTGTCCCCCCCCCGCTACAGAGGATGGACATCGGCCATCGCTACACAACGGATTAGCCTCATGTGGCGATGTGGGACAGCAGCGCAGTCACCGCGGCTTCCCCCCCACCCTCGCTACAGAAGAATAGCGGGGGTGGGGTGGGGGCGTTCATGGTCTGGACGCGGCGAACAACCCCTTGTACCGCGGCACAGCCGCACAGTTGTAATTTACCAATCGGTCAAAAGTCATTTTGGATTACAATTTTCAGGGATAAAGAATAATTTAGCTTATAACACCTTACCTCTTCACAGCAGCAGAGTCCTGGCGAACTTCTCTTCCTCACTGTCAGACGAACGCGACGCTGGTCTGCTCGTGGTTCTGGTCTCGCGACCCGATCAAAACATAATTCCATTATTGCGGTTTTGTGCTTCCATGATTGCGGTTTTTGGCGAACGATTTTTCAAAACAAATAACAGTAGTAATTAAAAAAAGACTGGCGAAGGCGTGTGTGTCACTCAGCCTTCGTCATCAGCCTCTGTCAGTCTATGACCATGGAAGAAATCATAACGTCTACTCTGCTGGAACCAGAGCAAAATAAGCATCGCCTGTGGCCGAACATGCCGATGCGCGAATGGCACTCCCTGTCACACAGGTTGCATTTGTGGATGGTCTCCGTGCTGCTGGGTCTGTGGGGTTCTTCCTGCGGGTCCTTTTTTGATCCGCTGCAGCAGCCAGTCTTCACCCAGCCTTAAAAAAAACAGCTCGCGAACTTCTCTGCTTCAATTGGCTCACTGTATTCACAGCGTTGGGAGGCGGCAAGACTAAAGTGGCCAACCGGTGGAAAAGCGGCATTTGCCAGTGGAGAATTGTCATTTGTCGCTCTGCCAAGACCAGCCTGCATTTGGCTACTTTTCAACCTCGCTGTTTCTCCGTATCTGTAGCAAGAATTCTATGGGTACAGTTCTTTATCTATAGCCAGTACCTAATAGTTAAGTGACTTTGAGTGACCTTTTGCCTTTAAAAAAAAAAAAAAAAAAGTTTTCTTTACCCTTCAAACTCACATCTGGATATTTCCCAGAAGTGTGTGTGTGTGGGGGGCTCTTGTTTGGACTTTCGCTGATGAAAACAGACTACATTCTTTCCTCTCACCCTCAGGCTGAAACCTGAAAAATAGCCAAAAACTGAGACATTTTAGTTCTAGAAACTGTACTGTAAAGATGTGATTCAAAATGTTAAAACTCTTTCAGTTCCAGAAAAATGACACTGTGGTGAAGTTAGTTTTACGTTTGATGTTCGATATTTGGCTCCATTGGAATTCCCAGCAGCTGATGAGAAAGTAGCCCAGCAATAGAGGCTCGCACCCGGTCAAGATTCCTTGCATTGCCCAGTGTTCTACAGGAGGGTTTCACTTAGAGACTGTCAACAAATTACTAGTATCATTATGGAAAAAATGCTTTTTCTTTAATCATTTAAACATCTTGTGATCCAGTCACTCAAAATTAGTCCAGAAAAATGCTGTTACTTCTGCTGAATAAGGCACACCTGTTTTTTTTTATTTCATAACTCCATGTATTTTATATTATTATTTTAATTAAAAAAAATAGCATTTTTTTCCAATGGCGTTGAAGTCATGTGACCAAGTCACTCAAAATGAGTACAGAAAAATACTGTTACTTCTGCTGAACAGGGCACACCTCTTTTTATTTGGTTCCATTGCTGCATATATTTTCTAATAATATTTCTTATAATAATAATGTTGAATGAAAAAATAGAATGTTTTTCAATAGCTTTCAAGTCGTGTTACCAAGTCAGTTAAAATCAGTCCTGAAAATTAGTGTTCCCTTAGCTGACCTCTTTTTATTGGGCTTTGTTACTGCTTTCAATTTATATTAATATTTTTATTGGAAAAAAATTATGAAAAACTTGTGATGGACTGGCGATCTGTTGAGGGTGGACCCTGCCTCTCGCCCAAAAGATGCTTGGATAGGCTTCAGCCACCCCCACCCCACCCACCCCCGCAACCCGAAAAGGATTAAGCTGAAGAAAATGGATGGATGGAAATGTTGAAAAAGTTTTTTTTTTTTTTTCCAATACCGCTCAATTACCCTCACCTACGGTCCTGAACTTTGGGTAAGGACTGAAAGAATGAGATCATGGTTACAAGCGGCTGAAATGAGCTTTCTCCATAGGGTTGCTCCTTTCAATATGGAGGAGCACCGGCGCTACTCTAAGCACCTCATCCGATCTCTAAAAGTGAGTCAAGCAACCCTATGGAGAAAGCTCATTTGAACCGCTTGTATCTGTGAACGTAGATTGAGCAGTATTAAAAAACCTTTTGTTTCAACATTTTTTAAATTAAAATATTAATTAAAAGCAGTGACAAAGTCCAATAAAAAGAGGTGTGGCCTATTCAGCTCAGGAAACAGTAATTTTCAGCATTGATTTTGAGGGATTTGGTCACATGACCTGAAAGCTATTGGAAAAACATGTTTTTGTTAAAAATTATTATATTAAAAAAAATTATAAAATAGATGGCATAATTCACTCAAATAAAAAGAGATGTGTCCTTTTCAACAAAAGTATCAGCATTATTCAGGAATGAGTTTGAGTGACTTGGTCACTAGGGCTGCAACTAACAATTATTTTAGGAGTCAACTAATCTAACGACTATTTTTTCAATTAGTTGAAAGGATAAAACAGCTGATGTGATATGTCACGGACGTCAGACTATGTTTTCTGAAGAAGACTGCAGGTGACAGTAGTAACATGTCAAAAAAGGTATGAAACATCTCACTGCTTTGTCTTAATAGAAGAACAAGATCAGTTTTATCACTAAGAAGTCAAAATGAACCTGTTTGAGATCTTACTCAGATGATTTGGACAAGATAGTGTCAAAGCTTTCCGCCGCTTGGAGAGACTAGAGAAAACATGGGCATGCCACAAAAACCAGCTCAGATTCAACCTCCGATGCAAAGACGAAACTATCACACCGCCAAGCCTCAACATCAAAAATCTCATTCCAACCGGTAATGCGGAGAAGATAATCAACATAGCAAGAAAAGCCCTGATAAATGAGAGAACAAGAGGAACAGTAAAAAAGATCAACAAAATCGATGAAAACTGAATGTGGAAATCAGCGTATAAAGAAACTGAAAAAGCTAATTGAAAGAAAAACAACAAAGAACAAACACCAAGGGGAACTGATGAAAAATGGATCTGCAGCCTATCAAAACACTCACTCAAAGTAATAGAAAAGAAAGCCCTCTCCCCTTCCGAGGTTTAAATTTTGCAGTCACACCAAGAAAAATCCCTCAAGAATAATACATATTAGCAACGGAACTGGCATGCGAAACAATACAGGACCAAGGAAAGAAAGCAGAAATATGGAACTCGGTGGCGGGAGTCTTAAAGTTAGCCAAATTAATGGAAAAAGCCACAGACGCACTCAGGAAATATGACACAATCATCATATTGCCAGCAGATAAAGGAAGGATGACAGTCATCATGGACGAAGAAAAAATACAGATGAAAAACATGTTGACAGATACATATGAAATCATCATAAAAGACCTCACAGAAGAAAAGAGGAGAATTCTAAAGGCCCTGCTCAGACCCCTGCTGGAAACCAATAAAATAACTCAAGAGTGCATATGACCATTTGACACTCACTGCAAGTATCACTACCCAGATTTACGGCAAACCAAAAATCCACAATACACTCCACTACGCCCCATAGTAGACAGTATCGGTTTGGTCATCTACAGTGGGGCAAAAAAGTATTTAGTCAGCCACCAATTGTGCAAGTTCTCCCACTTAAAAGATGAGAGAGGTCTCCACTTTTCATCATAGGTATACCTCAACTATGAGAGACAAAATGAGAAAAAAAAAATCCAGAAAATCACATTGAAGGATTTTTAATGAATTAATTGGTAAATTCCTCGGTAAAATAAGTATTTGGTCACCTACAAACAAGCAAGATTTCTGGCTCTCACAGACCTGTAACTTCTTCTTTAAGAGGCTCCTCTGTCCTCCACGTGTTACCTGTATTAATGGCACCTGTTTGAACTCGTTATCAGTATTAAAGACACCTGTCCACAACCTCAAACAGTCAGACTCCAAACTCCACTATGGCCAAGACCAAAGAGCTGTCAAAGGACACCAGAAACAAAATTGTAGACCTGCATCAGGCTGGGAAGACTGAATCTGCAATAGGTAAGCAGCTTGGTTTGAAGAAATCAACTGTGGAAGCAATTATTAGAAAATGGAAGACATACAAGACCACTGATAATCTCACTCGATCTGGGGCTCTATGCAAGATCTCACCCCGTGAGGTCAAAATGATCACGAGAACGGTGAGCAAAAATCCCAGAACCACACGGGGGGACCTAGTGAATGACCTGCAGAGAGCTGGGACCAAAGTAACAAAGGCTACATCAGTAACACACTATGCCGCCAGGGACTCAAATCCTGCAGTGCCAGACGTGTCCCCCTGCTTAAGCCAGTACATGTCCAGGCCCGTCTGAAGTTTGCTAGAGAGCATTTGGATGATCCAGAAGAGGATTGGGAGAATGTCATATGGTCAGATGAAACCAAAATAGAACTTTTTGGTAAAAACTCAACTTGTCGTGTTTGGAGGAGAAAGAACACCATACCTACTGTGAAGCATGGGGGTGAAAACATCATACTTTGGGGCTGTTTTTCTGCAAAGGGACCAGGATGACTGATCCGTGTAAAGGAAAGAATGAATGGGGCCATGTATCGTGAGATTTTGAGTGAAAACCTCCTTCCATCAGCAAGGGCATTGAAGATGAAACGTGGCTGGGTCTTTCAGCATGACAATGATCCCAAACACACTGCCTGGGCAATGAAGGAGTGGCTTTGTAAGAAGCATTTCAAGGTCCTGGAGTGGCCTAGCCAGTCTCCAGATCTCAACCCATAGAAAATCTTTGGAGGAAGTTGAAAGTCCGTGTTGCCCAGCGACAGCCCCAAAACATCACTGCTCTAGAGGAGATCTGCATGGAGGAACGGGCCAAAATACCAACAACAGTGTGTGAAAACCTTGTGAAGACTTACAGAAAATGTTTGACCTCTGTCATTGCCAACAAAGGGTATATAACAAAGTATTGAGATGAACTTTTGTTATTGACCAAATACTTATCTTACTGAGGAATTTACCAACTAATTCAATGTTGTTGACAAAGTTGACTAATCGTTGCAGCCCTATTGGTCAAATAACCTTAAAATTATTTAAAAAATGTGAAATTTTCAGTAAAATTATTATGACAAAACATATGGAACAATGTAACCAAATAAAAAGAGGTGTACCCAGTTCAGCAGAAGCAACAGTCATTCAGAACTGATTCTGAGGGATTTGGTCACATGACCGTAAAGCTATTGAAAAAAATTCATTTTTTTTCCATAAAATTATTAGTATAATAAAAAAGTATTGTTATAAAATATACGGATAAATGAAACCAAATAAAAAGAGGTGTGCCCTATTCAGTAGAAGTAACAGCAGTTTTCTGGACTAATTTTGTGTGACTGTGTCACATGATGTTTAAGTTATTGAAGAAATAGCCTTTTTTTCCATACAAGTAATTTGTTGATGAGCTCGTACAGCTGGCCCCTCTGGGGCGTGGACATTCAGATCCAGGGCATGGGCATTCAGAAATGCACAGTCCAAGGATGGATAATTTTTTCACACACAAGGAGTTGTTCAGAATTCCTTGTAAGAACTCCTTATACAAAGATATAGAGTGATGATAATCGTCAGTGGCAGCAATGCATTTGTAAGCTGGTTGCCAACCACCAATCAAATCTAGAAGAAGAAGAATTTGTTGATGGTCCCTAAGTGAAACTCTCCTGTAGAACACCGGGTAATGGTGAGGAAGCTTGACCAGGAGCAAACGTCTATTGCTGGGCAACTCTCTTGTCAACTGCCGAGAATACCGATGGAGTCGAATATTGAACGTCAAATGTAAAACTAACTTCACTGCAGTAAAGTACCTGGGTAACTGGATTGGTCACACAATACCAATATAAGAAGGGGCAGTGTAGGCTGTTTCTCCTGAGGAGACTCAGGTCTTTTGGAGTGCAGGGGGCACTCCTGAAGATCTTCTACAACACTGTGGTGGCATCAGCTATCACGTATGGAGTGGTCTGCTGGGCCAGCAGCATCACAGCAACCGACAGAAAGACACTGAACAGGTTGATGAAAAAAGCCAGCTCTGTTCTGGGGTGCCACCTCGACCAAGTGGAGGAGATGAGAGAGAGGAGGATGGTGGCTAATGTGTCATCTCTGCTGGAATCCAAGTCCTACTCCATGTGGGACATGCTGAATGCACTGAGGAGCTTACTTAGTGGCAGGCTGCACCATCCCGTGTGCTTGAGAGAGAGGTTTCACAGTTCCTGCCCACCTGCTGCGTTCAGACTTTATAATCTAATCTGTGCTGCTCATACAGGCCGTACATAACACCACTACTTTGCACAATAGGGATCGTTCCCTTCCAATACACTACTAATACAATTACAATTATTATTGAAGGTGGCAACAACACTGTTCATTCAACTGTGAAATATACTGTCTGGATTTATGTATATTTGTATATTGCCAGGTACATAATTTATTTAACTAACTGTAATGCTGTAAATACCATTTAACTGCAATGCTCTTGCACTGTGTATATATTGTGTATATACAGTATGTATATTTACTGTCTGTCATGTACTGAGTTTGGGTTTTTCCCCAACTCAGTTTCATGACTTTCCTAGGTATTCATATTTATCTGCCCTATTGTTATTTCTTGTGAGTTCGACACCGCCTTCCGTTTTCCCTGCATTGATCACTATCTGTTGCCTGTATTTAGGTTCTGTTTGTCATTTTCCTGTTGTGTCTAATTTCTGCAGTTTTGATATATATTATTCAGGCTGTCATTTTATTTTGATTTTTCTGTGTTTCTTTTCACTATTGACAGTTATCAGGGTTCTGAAGCCTTGTGTGGGCGTGCCCTGCTGCCTGTCAAACTGCCAGCTTCCCCTCCCTCACCTGTCATTACTGTCAGCCGCTCTCCCTCATTATTACCATCAGCTGATTCCAATTTCTGTTGTTTTCCTTGCCTGCTCGCAGATCACATCCAACTTACGGAGCGGAACTTTCCAGACTCCCTGGTTATCGTGGTGGGCGATTTTAACCAGAGCAATCTGAGTCACGAGCTCCCCCGCTACAAACAGTGTATTAAATGTCCAACCAGAGGAAATAACACGCTAGATCACTGTTATACTTCAGTAAAGGACGCATATCGCGCTGTTCCCCGTGCTGCGCTGGGACTATCTGATCACGTGATGGTTCACCTCATCCCCACATACAGACAGAGACTGAAACTCACTAAACCTGTGGTGACCACCACAAAGAAATTGACCAGTGAAGCTGGAGAGAAACTGAACACATGCATGGAAATAACTGACTGGGGCATGTTTAAAAGAGCCACACATGATCTTAATGAGTACACATACACTGTGAACTCATATATCAACTTCTGTGAAGAGCACATTCTCCCATCGCGCACCAGGATAAGATATTCTAATGACAAGCCTTGGTTCACAGCTAAGCTCAGACGGATCAGGAAGGAGAAGGAAGCAGCGTTGAAAAGTGGAGACAGGGACTGCTACAGGGAGGTCAAATATCGGTTTAACAGAGAGCTGAGGAGAGCTAAATCTGTATATTCTGAGAGACTCCAGCAGCAGTTCACTGCTAATGACTCGGCTTCTGTGTGGAGAGGACTGAGGCAAATCACCAACTATCGGCCTCAGGCTTCTAAAGGTCAGGATGACAAAGCCCTTTGTCAAAGACTGTCCCAACACTATGCCCGTTTTGACACCTCGTCAGCTGTGTCCAACTCCCCCACTCCACCCAGCTCCTCTGCCTCCTCAGCCCCTAATTCATCAAGAGCGGTCCCCCCCTCCTCCTCCTCCTCCCCCCCCCTCCCCTTGTCATCAGTGAGCAGGACGTGCACAGACAGTTCTCCAGACTGAACCCGCACAAGGCCCCCGGGCCGGACGGTGTGTCTCCCTCCACCCTGAGACACTGTGCGAAAGAGCTGGCTCCTGTCTTCACAGACATTTTTAACACCTCTCTTAAGCAATGTCACGTGCCGACCTGCCTCAAATCCTCCACCATCATCCCTGTCCCCAAGAAGCCACGGATTACTGGACTTAACGACTACAGACCTGTAGCGCTCACCTCTGTAGTCATGAAGTCCTTTGAGCGCCTGGTCCTGTCTCACCTCAAGTCCATCACCACACCCCTCCTAGACCCGCTGCAGTTTGCCTACCGTGCTAACAGGTCTGTGGACGACGCAGTCAACCTGGCCCTCCACTCCATCCTGCAGCACCTGGACTCCCCGGGAACCTACGCCAGGATTCTGTTTGTGGACTTCAGCTCCGCATTCAACACCATCCGCCCCGATCTGCTCCAGGACAAGCTGTCCCTGCTCAACGTGCCTGACTCCCTCTGCAGGTGGATCACCGACTTCCTGACGGACCGGAGACAGCATGTGCGGCTGGGGAAGTCTGTCTCAGACTCTGTTAGCATCAGCATTGGATCACCCCAGGGCTGTGTACTTTCCCCCCTACTCTTCTCCCTTTATACCAACTCCTGCACCTCCTCCCACCAGTCTGTTAAGCTGATTAAGTTTGCGGACGACACCACCCTCATCGGGCTCATCTCCAACGGTGACGAGTCCGCCTACAGGGAAGAGGTGGCCCAGCTGGTGTCCTGGTGCAGCCACAACAACCTGCAGCTGAATGCTCTGAAGACAGCGGAGATGATTGTGGACTTCAGGAAAGTCACATCCCCCCTGCCCCCCCTCACCATCACAGGCTCTCCCATCACCTTTGCAGATTCCTTCCGCTTCTTGGGCACCACCATCACCCGAGACCTCAAATGGGAGCCAACCATCAGCTCCCTCATCAAAAAGGCCCAGCAGAGGATGTTCTTTCTGCGGCAGCTGAGGAAGCTCAAGCTACCCACCAAGATGTTAGTGCAGTTCTACACGGCCATCATCGAGTCCATCCTCACCTCCTCCATAACTGTGTGGTACGCAGGAGCCACTGCCAGGGACAGACTAAGGCTGCAGCGCGTCGTGCGCACTGCTGAGAAGGTGATAGGCTGCAAGCTCCCATCTCTCCAGGACCTGTACATCTCCAGGACCCGGAGGCGTGCTGGCCGGATCATAGCCGATCCTTCACATCCTGGTCACGTGCTGTTTGCCCCCCTCCCCTCAGGTAGAAGGCTTCGGTCCATTCGGACTAAAACCTCTCGGCACATGAACAGCTTTTTCCCCTCTGCCATCAGACTGCTGAACACTAAGTGACTTTTGACTCTCGTGCACTATGTACAGCAGCTCAACCAGACTCATGTCATTCATCACTGTTTTTCTGTTGCATTATTGACTGCACTATGTGGTACTTCACATTATCTGCTACATGCTAATTTTTTAAACTGCCTTGACTAGTACTACTCATTATTACTAGTATTATTATTATTATTACTTATTACTACTTATTTTTCTACACTTATTGCACGTTTCTAGTCCTTTAGTTTTTTAGTTTATCCCTTTTTCTCATTATGTTTTTAATGTTGCAGCATGGCACCGAGACAAATTCCTAGTTTGTGTATCACATGAACAATGGCAATAAACCTGATTCTGATTCTGCTCATGTGATTCCACACCAGTGTTCACTTATGCTATCAATTATTACTTGTATTTAACCTCTTGCACTCCAGTGTACCACGGGTGGGCATGTCTCTGCGTCCTAGAGCGCACGAGGGCGCTCTCATGCGCTCTAGGACGCATGATGTAGATGGTGATGTAGGTGGTGATGGCGTCCAAGCGCGCACTGAAAATAAAAGCTGCAGACACAGCCGCGAACAGATTAGTTCATCTGATTGACCTCTCATTCGACTAATAAGAGCCTTGAATTGGGTTTCTGAAACCTTGAAGAACCAATGACTGAAAACCTAGCCAGAAGGACCCGCCTACCAAGGCTGTGAATGCAGTGAGCCAACTGAAGCAGAGAAGTTCGTGAGCTGTTTTTTTTTTTAAGGCTGGGTGAAGACTGACTGCTGGAGCAGATCAAAAAAGGACCCGCAGGAAGAACCCCACAGACCCAGCAGCATGGAGACCATCCACAAATGCAACCTGTGTGACAGGGAGTGCCATTCGCGCATGAAAAATCATTCGCCAAAAACCGCAATCATGGAAGCACAAAACCACAATAATGGAATTATGTTTTGATCGGGTCGCGAGATCAGAACCACGTGCGGACCAGCGTCGTGTTCGTCTGACAATGGGGAAGAGAAGTTCGCCAGGACGCTGCTGTGAAGAGGTAAGGTGTTATAAGCTAAATTATTCTTTATTCCTGACTATTCTTCTATAGCGGGGCGGGGGGGGGGGGAGCCGCGGTGACTGAGCTGCTGTCCCAAATCCCACATGAGGTTAATCCGTCATGTAGCGATGGCCGATGTCCATCCTCTGTAGCGAGGGGGGGGGACAACCCCCCCCCACACACACACAGACACAGCTCTGAGTGTAACCTTTCATTAGAGCCCAAAATGAAGCTTCTACATTGAATTATTCAAAAGTTACAGACGTTTTTCCAAACTGTGCCATTTGGCACAATTTGGCACAGTTCCAAAACGCCTGGGAACAACCTGAGAACAAAGCTGTGTAAAATATTCATTTTTTGTGGTATTGTTACAAAATTTGGACCTCAGCTGGATAACACTTGGTTCTACATTTCTGTTGCATTTTCCAGCCCGGATCTGAAGCTGTGTGTTATTTGCAAACATTTGTATCCAAAAAACACCCAGGCCAATTTTATTTTCTTCAAGTTCACTATGTTTAGATGACTGTAACTCAGTGGCCGGAGCACTTGGAGAGATTATGCCTGTTTTGCCAAAAAATTCAAAGTGTTTTCTTTTAAATGAGACCAACCCCATGAAAATGCTGCAAAGGGTTGAAGAACAGCTCTCGATTTACTTTGGGCATATTATTTTTTGGCATTTTTAGGAAAATTGACCGGAGTGCAAGGGGTTAAGCCCTGCTGCGTCTCTGCGGCGTTATTATTGGTGTCAACCTGGTGTGCCTCATCGCATCCTAGCCTCCGAGCGTCCTCAGCTCCGAGGCTTTTCCTCGTTAAGGTATCACTTGTTATATTTTGCCTTGTATTCTCTTTTTAAACTGTTAAGTCCAGTCTTTTATTAAATGTTCAAACGTGTCCGGCGCCTGGGTCTATTTCCCTTCCCCTCTGAGGCCCAGTACATGACACTGTCGCTCTACCCAATTTCTTTATCTTATTCATTATCTTAGTTATTATTGCTCTGAGTGTCGCTATCCCTTTGCTGCTGCAATCTTGTAATTTCCCCATTGTGTGATTACAGTTTTTCTACCTCACTGGAGATAGAATCAATTAAACCCCCATTTTAATAGTAAATAATGGCTAACTGCTTATATGTGAAACAGTTTTATCTCAGGCCTTTTTTCTTTGCTTTCCACTCACAGCCGTTAACCAAAACAACCTGTGGCCTTCTCAGTGCATCTATCTATAAATGCAACAAATCTCTCTGTGTGACTGTCTGTCTGTGTGTGTGTTCCTCAGATATCTCTCAAACTGTTCGTCAGACTGACCTCAGATTTTACAGGTGCTTTGCTGAGCTTTCGAGGCTGTGCATCCTTGAGTATGGAGTTGCTCACTCAAAATATGTAATTATGATCAATAAAAGTTTTCACTTCTACCGCTGTTTATATTCTACGATGTAGTGGCGTCACCAGTCCACACGGGGTCGTAGTAGGCATTCATTGTTGTTTGCCAACTGCAATGCAGAGTACACTGCAAACTGGAAATTTTCTATGGGAGGTAAGCACATTCCAGACTGTTGTACTGTTATTTGTTTTACCGGCCCTTTTTCTCCTTCATTTTGTCTGATCCTCTTTCACCCGCTCCAGTTTACCGGAGACGTTCATACATCACAGCCACTGACCAGAGCTGTTTCACTCACTGAGGTATCTGTCTGCAAGACAGTCCCACCCTTTACTGTGACAGAAAATTAATCTGATGGGAAAAAAAGCAGCATAGCACTCTGCCAGACCGGCTTATCGCAGTCCTTCCCAGGGAGCCAAGACCAGCCTGCCCGATTAACGGAACAGGCTGCTGCTTCACCCGTGTGCCACCACTGTCCTTTGCGGCACCGTGGATTCAACATGGCGCTCCTCGGTGCATGGCTTCTAAAAATTAAAAGTTAATAATAACACCACCATGATTGTGGAGCGGAATGGCCAAATCAATTGCGATCATATGTGGACACATATGCACGCTTTGACTAAAGGACGACCGTAACAAAAAATCGCCCAAATAATGAAATAAATCATTTTTTATTTACTGACAAATGGGCAACACTGATGCAACAGTTGCAGCCAAACGGGTCATTCTGCTGGGTATAATAATGTTTGGTGTTTTGTACTTATAATATTGCTAAAATATAAAAGGATGCACTGCAATTGGTCTCAAATATTTGTAAACGTGTCCTGTTATAGTACTGCATGAGTTTATTGACGACAGACTATAAACTACACATATAAACTAAAACAATTATAATGGTGACTGAACAACTCCCATTGCCCAAAGTGCAAAATACAACACTTATGAATACAAGTAATAAAAGATCACACAAATAAGTCTACACAAATAAGTCTAACAAACAAATCAAGGGTTCTTAAACAGTCGCTAATATTGGATGTCCCTGTGGGGTAACCCCCACAGCCACGGACAAGCAGAGTGCTCAGCTGGGGCAATTAGCAGAACAATGAGATGTGTGTATTGAGATCAATAGGCAGCCTCTCTTTGTCTAGTTCAGGCGCCAGTATCCTGTTGATATGTGTGACTTAAATGCAGGTGTTCATGGCTTCCTGCTCCGTACTGTGATGCTAATGTGCCTTTCATGTATTGTCTGTAGTGGGGTATTTAAACTGCATATCACTCTGTAACTCTCTCTCTCTCTGACTACAGCTTCTGACGAGACGCATTCCCTGTCTCCTGATGAGAGCCTCCGGGCCCGCTCCGGCGTGCCTGCACGGCGCTGGAGTGGGTGTTGTGATGGCGGTATGATTAATAAAATCCCTCAAAAACTCTCGGTTCGCAGCTTATTATTTCATGCCGCCACACTGGTGACCCCGAGAAAGCACACGCTTTGTGCAACGCAACCTTCTGGTCTGGACAGCCACACTGGTGACCCGACCCAAGAAAAGAACACGCTGGCAGCCCCCGGCGGTGACTCTCCGATGAAAAGCGAACACAGCAGCCTGACGCAAATGATCTGCCCTCCCTTCTGCTACAGGGAAACCTCGACGCAGAGCCACCACCAGGCGAAACTCTCCGGAGATCACCCATGACCAGGAAAGCTGCATAAAGCTTCATAGTGCTACCCTCACCTGAGATCGGGACATCCACGCTGGACCGGCCGAGGGACACAGATCGTCTACTCACTCTCACCGCTCCTACGCATCTACACGAGCCCGAGGGACAAAGATCGTCTCCTCCCTCTCACCGCTCCAACGCATCTGCACGAGCCCAAGGGACAAAGATCGTCTATTTCCACTCACCGCTCCAACGCACCACAAGCGAACGACGCAACAGCTCAGCAGGGATGACCATCGGCGCAAACGACGCTGATCTCCAGCAAGCTCCCTGACCCTGACTCGCCTCTACAGCGGACCTGCCAAGCACCGAACCCCGCACACACACCGGGGGGTTACGAGGACGGCGCACCACGCACGGGACAATAACAGCTCCACAGACCGCCATCGTCCTTCGCCGCTGCACACAGAACCTTCAGGGCTGCTCACACACCTGAAGCACGCATGCAGCTCACTCACAGGATTTTGTACGGGTCTCAGCCACAGCGCACAAAGGGAATTCAGCTGTCAGCTGTTCCCAAGGGCTTTAGGGCTGCGCGCGCGCACCTAAAGCCAACACACCAAGTCCCTCACACAGCTGCAGCTCCTTTTTTCTCACAGCCACTACGCAGCCTTGCAGCTCCTGTTTTTCTTCATAGCCGCGAGAGGAGTCAGAGACAAATTTTTCTTCGCACAGCCGCTGTGGACCTCCGCCATGTTCAACGGGACAGCCCCTCAACATCGCGGATCCACAGGCAATTTTTGCACGGCCCAGACAACTTCGCCGTTCCCGGGCCGGCACTTGCTACCCCCACCCCCCTCCCTCCACCTCCGCCTGCACAGAGCTTTCCCTGTTCGCTACCAAAGCCGGACTATCGAGGCCTCAGCTTCCTGCTGAGCCCTCTGGGGGGCAGTGAGTGGGGTAACCCCCACAGCCCCGTCAAGCAGAGCGCTCAGCTGGGGCAATTAGCAGAACAATGAGATGTGTGTATTGAGATCAATAGGCAGCCTCTCTTTGTCTAGTTCAGGCGCCAGTATCCTGTTGATATGTGTGACTCAAATGCAAGTGTTCATGGCTTCCTGCTCCGTACTGTGATGCTAATGTGCCTTTTATGTATTGTCTGTAGTGGGGTATTTAAACTGCATATCACTCTGTAACTCTCTCTCTCTCTGACTACAGCTTCTGACGAGACGCATTCCCTGTCTCCTGACGAGAGCCTCTGGGCCCGCTCCGGTGCGTCTGCACGGCGCTGGAGTGGGTGTTGTGATGGTGGTATGATTAATAAAATCCCTCAAAAACTCTCAGTTCGCTGCGTATTATTTCATGCCGCCACAGTCCCATTCATTTTCAATAATTTTGTAATGAATTTTCACACAGTCAAATAAATCTTAGTGTTCAGTCCCTTTTATATTTGTCAAAGTCTAACATGTGTGATTACCTACATATAGGCTACACCTCTTTGTATTCCACTTTCAAACACAGCCTACATTTGGGCATGTAAAGCCAAATTGGGCTACCCGTTTTCAGACAAGAATACTTGCTTTCTACAGGTATGCACTAGTTTACCAGACACATTCCTTCCTCAAGGGCACTCTCATTCCATTTCCCTTACAATGAGAGCAAACAGTGATAACAATTGAAAAATGCCATGGATGTATAATGTACTTTAAACAAAAACATATATAAACAGACATTTGGGGTATACTGTATAATTACCACAATCTTGCTCATGTTATTTTTTTCAGTTTTTCCCCCTCTTCCTGTTGTGTGCATTTGTATATGATAGCGTTCATGTACTTCTCCTTTAAAATGTCTTTTGTGCACACTGTCACATGACTGAGCAAGCCTGATCAGAATCAGAATCAGAATCAGATTTATTGCCATTGTTCATGTAGTACACAAACTAGGAATTTGTCTTGGTGCCATGCTGCGACATTAAAAACATGATGAGATAAAGAGATAAACTAAAAAACTAAAGGACTAAAAACGTGCAATAAGTGTAGAAAAATAAGTAATAATAATAGTAATAATGAGTAATACTAGTCAAGGCAGTTTTAAATAAATTAGCAAGTAGCAGATAATATGGGGTACCACAGTGCAGTTGATAATGCAACAGAAAAACAGTGATGAATGTCATGAGTCTGGTTGAGCTGCTGTACATAGTGCACGAGAGTCAATAAGTCACTTAATGTTCAGCAGTCTGATGGCAGAGGGGAAGAAGCTGTTCATGTGCCGGGAGGTTTTAGTCCGAATGGACCGAAGTCTTCTACCTGAGGGGAGGGGGGCAAACAGTACGTGACCAGGGTGTGAAGGATCGGCTATGATCCGGCCAGCACGCCTCCGGGTCCTGGAGATGTACAGGTCCTGGAGAGATGGGAGCTTGCAGCCGATCACCTTCTCAGCAGTGCGCACGACGCGCTGCAGCCTTAGTCTGTCCCTGGCAGTGGCTTCTGCATACCACACAGTTATGGAGGAGGTGAGGATGGACTCGATGATGGGCGTGTAGAACTGCACTAACATCTTGGTGGGTAGCTTGAGCTTCCTCAGCTGCCGCAGAAAGAACATCCTCTGCTGGGCCTTTTTGATGAGGGAGCTGATGGTTGGCTCCCTTTTGAGGTCCCGGGTGATGGTGGTGCCCAAGAAGCGGAAGGAATCTGCAATGGTGATGGGAGACCCTGTGATGGTGAGGGGGGGCAGGGGGGTTGTGACTTTCCTGAAGTCTACAATCATCTCCGCTGTCTTCAGAGCGTTCAGCTGCAGGTTGTTGTGGCTGCACCAGGACACCAGCTGGGCCACCTCTTTCCTGTAGACGGACTCGTCGTCGTTGGAGATGAGCCCGATGAGGGTGGTGTCGTCCGCAAACTTAATCAGCTTAACAGACTGGTGGGAGGAAGTGCAGGAGTTGGTATAAAGGGAGAAGAGTAGGGGGAAAGTACACAGCCCTGGGGTGATCCGATGCTGACGCTAACAGAGTCCGAGACAGACTTCCCCAGCCGCACATGCTGCCTCCGGTCTGTCAGGAAGTCGGTGAGTCAGGCGCATCGAGCAGGGACAGCTTGTCCTGGAGCAGAGCGGGGCGGATGGTGTTGAATGCAGAGCTGAAGTCCACAAACAGAATCCTGGCGTAGGTTCCCGGGGAGTCCAGGTGCTGCAGGATGGAGTGGAGGGCCAGGTTGACTGCGTCGTCCACAGACCTGTTGGCACGGTAGGCAAACTGCAGCGGGTCCAGGAGGGGAGTGGTGATGGACTTGAGGTGAGACAGGACCAGGCGCTCAAAGGACTTCATGACTACAGAGGTGAGCGCTACAGGTCTGTAGTCGTTAAGTCCAGTAATCCGTGGCTTCTTGGGGACAGGGATGATGGTGGAGGATTTGAGGCAGGTCGGCACGTGACATTGCTTAAGGGAGGTGTTAAAAATGTCTGTGAAGACAGGAGCCAGCTCTTTCGCACAGTGTCTCAGGGTGGAGGGAGACACACCGTCCGGCCCGGGGGCCTTGCGCGGGTTCAGTCTGGAGAACTGTCTGTGCACGTCCTGCTCACTGATGACAAGGGCAGGGGGGGAGGAGGAGGAGGAGGAGGAGGGGGGGACCGCTTTTGATGAATTAGGGGCCGAGGAGGCAGTGGAGCTGGGTGGAGTGGGGGAGTTGGACACAGCTGACGAGGTGTCAAAACAGGCGTAATGTTGGGACAGTTTTTGACAAAGGGCTTTGTCATCCTGACCTTTAGAAGCCTGAGGCCGATAGTTGGTGATTTGCCTCAGTCCTCTCCACACAGAAGCCGAGTCATTAGCAGTGAACTGCTGCTGGAGTCTCTCAGAATACACAGATTTAGCTCTCCTCAGCTCTCTGTTAAACCGATATTTGACCTCTCTGTAGCAGTCCCTGTCTCCACTTTTCAACGCTGCTTCCGTTTCAACGCACTTTTCAACGCTGCTCACTTCCGCCCTCCCAAGAGAGCAGACGCTTTTTTCTTCTCTCCTGCTGATTTTTTCCTCCCCTCCTGTTACTAGATCCCAGCTTGCTGTTGTCTGCCTGCGTCTAACTGCGACCGCCGAAAAGAAATTATGGAGTTAATAAGCTGGGCTTTGAACACAATTGACACTATTTTTTCAACAAGGAAAAGTGCTCCGGGGGAAGCTGTCTGCCCCGCTGGAACGGCTCCAGTGGGCTATCTATGTGACACGGGTAAATGGAAAATGCTGTGTCTCTCTAATCTTTCTATCGAAGATATTGAAGATCTGTTTATCTTCGTAATCTTGGTGATTGGGATAATTCTGATTGGGACGGGAATTGTCTTGGTTTACCGCAAATTGCTGAAGATGGATTCAACCTATCAAAATGCTGGCCAGGCGAGGTGCATCCAACAAATTGAGAAACTGGAGAAGACCATGATGGCGACTACTGGAGAACTGTCTCGTAAGGTGGATTACATCATGGGTTCGCTCAGGTCTTTCCACGACGAATTCAAAGCTGCGCAATGAAGGATTAATGTACTGAATCTACAGAAGAAATACAAGTCTTCTCTGTGATCAGTCCTATTTGGCATTATTATTCCCCATGAAAATTCCTCCTGGCTGTCTGCAGATTGTGTTTTTTTCAAAATCATGAGCACAAGGCCTTGGACAGCCAGCTGCAGCGCCAGATAAGACTGGGCGCCAGACAGACAAAACATCTTCTGCCAAGGGTCCTTGGGTCTCTCTTATTATCATCAACACTGCTCAACACCGCACACACATTGATTCATGAACTGATTAAGATACTGTACACTGCTCTCTTGTGTCTTGTGTCTTGTGAATTCTATTGTATGCTAATGCATGAGGGTTTTTTTCTGTGTAGTCAAAATTTGGCTCACATATGAGCGTTTATTCTGATTACTATGTTTTTTCTCTCTCCTATTGTGTTTTCTTCCCCCTCCTCTCCCCTCTTTACCTCCACTGTTGACAGGCGCCTTGTATGGCGACGCGTCATTGGATGCGCCTAACGTGCGCGTCTAATGTCAAGTCAAATTCCTTGTGTGTTTACTTGTAAATATACTTGGCAATAAAGCTGATTCTGATTCTGATTCTGATTCTGCTTCCTTCTCCTTCCTGATCTGTCTGAGCTTGGCAGTGAACCAGGGCTTATCATTAGAGTACCTCACCCTGGTCCGCGATGGGAGAATGCTCTCCTCACAGAAGTTGATATATGAGTTCACAGTGTTCGTGTACTCATTAAGATCATGTGTGGCTCCTTTAAACATGTCCCAGTCAGTTATTTCCATGCATGTGTTCAGAAGCCTGATGCAGTGCACATGATAATAATGCTGCTTGGGATTAAGCTGGCATTAATCACAAGTTGATGCTGAGTTGGTTATTTTATGGACGATGAGAAAGAGGTCGTCTTTTATCGTCACCTTATCGTGGTGGGGGGGGGGGGGGGGTTGCGTACCCCAGTGATCCCAGGAGCTATGTTGTCCGGGGCAATTTGCCTCTGATAGGGTCTCCCAAGACAAACTGGTCCTGGGTGAAGGGCCAGACTAAGAACGATCCAACAGACTCTCATGATAAATTGTATATCAAGGATTCAGTGTACCCTGCCCGGTATGGGGTTACCGGGGCCCCACCCTGGAGCCAGGCCTGGGGGAGGGGCTCGAAGGCTAGCGTCTGGTGGCCGGGTTTCCACCCATGGGACCCGGCCGGGCTCAGCCCGAAGGAGTTACATGGGTCCGCCCTCCAGTGGGCTCACCACCTGCAGGAGGGATCATGGGGGTCCGGTGCTGTGTGGATTAGGTGGCGGTCAAAGGCGGAGACCTTGGCGGACTGATTCCAAGCTTTCTAAACTGTCTTTTGGTATGTGGAATGTCACCTCTCTGGTGGGGAAGGAGCCTGAGCTGGTGTACGAGGTTGAGAGATACCGGCTAGATATAGTCGGCCTCACCTCAACACACAGCTCCAGTTCTGGAACCAGTCTCCTGGAGAGGGGCTGGAGCTTGGCCTTTTCTGGAGTTGCCCCGGGCGAGAGGCGACGAGCAGGGGTGGGTATTCTTGTATCGCCCCACCTTGCTGCCTCTATACTGGAGTTTTCCCCGGTGGATGAAAGGGTTGCTTCCCTGCGCCTTTGGGTTGGGAAACAGGTCCTGACCATCATTTGTGCCTATGCACCAAATGATGTTTCAGAGTACCCACCCTTTTTGGAGTCTGTGACCGGGGTGCTGGAGGGTGCTCCTCTTGGAGACTCCATTGTCCTACTGGGGGACTTCAATGCGCACGTGGGCAACGACAGTGAAACCTGGAGGGGGGTGATTGGGAGGAACGGCCTGCCCGATCTGAACCCGAGTGGTGTTCAGTTATTGGACTTCTGTGCTAACCACAGTCTGTCCATAACGAACACCATGTTCAAGCATAAGGGTGTCCATATGTGCACCTGGCACCAGGACACCCTAGGTCGCAGGTCGATGATCGATTTTGTTATTGTATCATCAGACCTGCGACCGTATGTCTTGGACACCCGAGTAAAGAGAGGTGCAGAGCTGTCAACTGATCACCACCTGGTGATGAGTTGGATCCGATGGCAGGGGAGGAAGCCATTCAGACCTGGTAGACCCAAACATATAGTGAGGGTGTGCTGGGAGCGTCTGGCTGAGGCCCCTGTCCGGGAGGTCTTCAACTCCCACCTCCGGAAGAACTTCAACCACATTCCGAGGGAGTCTGGAGACATGGAGTCTGAATGGGCCATGTTCTCCACCTCTGTTGTTGAAGCGGCGGCCCAGAGGTGCGGCCGCAAGGTGGTCGGTGCATCTCGTGGTGGCAACCCCCGAACCAAGTGGTGGACTCCAGTGGTGAGGGGGGCCATTAAGCTGAAGAAGGAGTCCTATCAAGCTTGGTTGGCTTGTGGGACTCCCGAAGCAGCTGAGGTGTACCGGCAGGCCAAGTGGAGTGCAGCTCGGGTGGTTGCTGAAGCAAAAACCCGGGTATGGGAGGAGTTCGGTGAGGCCATGGAACAAGACTTTCAGTCGGCCTCAAAAAGATTCTGGCAAACTGTCTGGCGGCTCAGGAGGGGAAAGCAGCTCCCCATCCACACTGTGTATGGTGCGGATGGGACACTGTTGACTTCGACTGGGGATATCGTCGGGCGGTGGAAGGAATACTTCGAGGATCTCCTCAATCCCACTGATACGCCTTCCACAGAGGAAGCAGGGTTTGGGGACGAGGGGGATGACTCGCCTATCACAGGGGCTGAGGTCACCAAGGTGGTTAAAAATCTCCTTGGTGGCCAGGCCCCAGGGGTGGACGAGATTCGCCCTGAGTACCTCAAGGCCCTGGATGTTGTTGGGTTGTCATGGTTGACACGCCTCTGCAACATTGCGTGGAGGTTGGGGGCAGTGCCTTTGGCATGGCAAACCGGGGTGGTGGTTCCTCTCTTCAAAAAAGGGGACCGGAGGGTGTGCTCCAACTTTAGAGGGATCACACTCCTCAGCCTCCCTGGGAAGGTCTATGCCAAGGTACTGGAGAGGAGAGTCCGGCCGTTGGTCAAACCTCAGATTCAGGAGGAGCAATGTGGTTTTCGTCCTGGCCGTGGCACATCGGACCAGCTCTTTACCCTCTCGAGAATTCTTGAGGGTTCGTGGGAGTTTGCCCAACCAGTTTACATGTGTTTTGTGGACTTGGAGAAGGCATTTGACCGCGTCCCTCGTGGATTTTTGTGGGGGGTGCTTCAGGAGTATGGGGTATCGGGCTTGTTGTTACAAGCTATTCGGTCTCTGTACGACCGTTGTGAGAGTTTGGTTCGTATTGCCAACACTCGGTCGGAGTCATTCCCAGTGAGAGTTGGACTCCGCCAGGGCTGCCCTTTGTCACCGATCCTGTTCATAATTTTTATGGACAGGATTTCTAGGCGCAGCCAGGGAATGGAGGGTGTCATGCTTGGTGACCACAGGATCTCATCTCTGTTGTTTGCAGATGATGTTGTCCTGTTGGCTTCATCCAGCAATGACCTACAGCTCTTGCTGGGACGGTTTGCCGCTGAGTGTGAAGCGGCTGGGATGAGAATCAGCACCTCCAAGTCCGAGTCCATGGTCCTCAGCCGGAAAAAGGTGGATTGTCCTCTCCGGGTTGGGGACAGGCTCCTGCCCCAAGTGGAGGAGTTTAAGTATCTTGGGGTCTTGTTCACGAGTGAGGGGAAAATGGAGCGAGAGATCGACAGACGGATTGGAGCAGCATCTGCAGTGATGCGGACATTGTACCGGTCTGTTGTGGAGAAGAGGGAGCTTAGTTCTAAGGCAAAGCTGTTGATTTACCAGTCAATCTACGTTCCGACTCTCACCTATGGTCACGAGCTTTGGGTAATGACCGAAAGAACGAGATCGCGGATACAAGCGGCTGAAATGAGCTTTCTCCGTAGGATTGCTGGACTCACCCTCAGAGATAGGGTGAGGAGCTCAGTCATCCGGGAGAGGCTCAGAGTAGAACCGCTGCTCCTCCACATTGAAAGGAGTCAGTTGAGGTGGTATGGGCATCTGATTAGGATGCCTCCTGGACGCCTCCCACTTGAGGTGTTTCAGGCACGTCCCACTGGGAGGAGACCCCGGGGCAGACCCAGGACTCGGTGGAGAGACTATGTCTCCCAGCTGGTCTGGGAACGCCTTGGTATCCCCTCTGAAGAGCTGGAGCAGGTGGCTGGGGAGAGGGAAGTCTGGGCTTCTCTGCTTGAACTGCTGCCTACGCGACCCAGACCTCCGGAAAAGCGGTAGAAGATGGATGGATGGATGGAGAAAGAGGTGATTGAACAATTGAGTTGAATTTAATAGGTTTAATGTGCTGTGCACAGGTGCAACATGCAGGCATGAATGGGTTTGAAACTTCAGGAAAGGAGGTTGAGCCGCTGAATAATTCCATAAACCCACGTGCTGTCTTTTTAAGATCATTCTGGTGAAGCTGAAAGGAGCTAATGCAATAACAGTCATTCCCCTAAGAAATAAACATATTAATGCCTAATCTATAGGCTATACTCCTCTTGTAAATATGTGATTAAAAGAAAAATGTGGATGGAATATCAAACTATTAAGTTTATAGATAGATACTGTAGATAGATGTACTTTATTGATCCCAAACTGGGAAATTACAGTGTAACAGCAGCATGACAGTTGACAGCCAAACAACAGAAACACACATGACAGACAAAGGGATTACCCATGGAAAGTTAAAAAAACCTAACACGACTATAGAACCTATATACATCATAGCTTAATATATGATGACCCGTATAAACACATGAATCATCCCATTGTACAAGAAGGACTATCAGGAGCAGAGTGAAATGTGAGGTACCAGTTAGTCTGTAAGATGCAGTGTGGCAGCATAGCTATGACCAGAATACAACATCATAGTGAGTTACTGTACAGTGAAATTGCATGTGGCAGGAAAGATTTCCTGTACCTGGCCGTTCAGCGAAGCTGTAGTAGTCTACTGGAGAAAATGCTTCGCTGCCTATCTAGTGTGTGGTGGAGGGGGTGATCAGGATTGTCCATGATGGATCACAGTTTATTTAGTGTTCTCCTCTCCACCACTGTCTCAAAGGTCTCTGGTCTGAGACCAATTACAGTGCCAGCCCTCTTGATAATCTTGTCAAGTCTGTTGGTATCTCTGGCCCTGATACTACTACCCCAACAGACCGCAGCAAAGAAGGTGGCGCTGGCGACAACAGTCTGATAGAAAAGCTCCAGCATCCTGCTGCACACGTTGAAGGATCTCAGCTTTCTCAGGAAATAGAGTCTGCTCATCCCCTTCTTGTGCGCAGCATTGGTGTTGGATCTCCAGTCCATCCTGCTGCTGATCCTGACACCCAGATATTTGTAGTCTTCAACCACTCCCACATCCTCCCCCCTAATCTGCAGTGGCTGAGAAGGAGCCTTCCTCTTCCTGAAGTCAATCACCATCTCCCTGGTCTTGCTGACATTCAACCTCAGGTGATTCTGTTCCGTCCACTCCACAAATCTGTCTACCAGTGCCCTGTACTCCCCCTCCTCTCCTCCTCTTATACACCCCACAACAGTTGAGTCGTCAGAGAATTTTTGCAGGTGGCATGACTCAGTGTTGTATAAGGTAAAAAGAAAATGAGAGATCACAGTCCCCTGTGGTGCTCCCATATCACTAGCCACCACTCCAGACAAGACACTGCCCAGCCTGACAAACTGTGGTCTGCCTGTCAGGTAGTCGGTAATCCAGGAGATCACAGAGCTCCTGCACCTCCAGCCACCAGTCTGTCAAGTTGATCAAGTTTGCGGACGACACCACCCTCATCGGGCTCATCTCCAACGGCGACGAGTCCGCCTACAGGAGAGAGGTGGCCCAGCTGGCGTCCTGGTGCAGCAATAACAACCTGCAGCTGAACGCTCTGAAGACAGTGGAGATGATTGTAGACTTCAGGAAAGTCACTACTCCTCTGCCCCCCCTCACCCTCTCAGGCTCTCCCATCACCACTGCTGATTCCTTCCGCTTCCTAGGCACTACCATCACCAGGGACCTCAAATGGGAGCTGACCATCAGCTCACTCATCAAAAAAGCCCAGCAGAGGATGTTCTTCCTGCGGCAGCTGAGGAAGCTCAAGCTACCCACCAAGATGTTAGTGCAGTTCTACACAGCCATCATCGAGTCCATCCTCACCACCTCCATAACCGTGTGGTACGCAGGAGCCACTGCCAGGGACAGACTAAGGCTGCAGCGCGTCGTGCGCACTGCTGAGAAGGTGATCGGCTGCAAGCTCCCATCTCTCCAGGATCTGTACATCTCCAGGACCCGGAGGCGTGCTGGCCGGATCATAGCCGATCCCTCACACCCTGGTCACGTACTGTTTGCCCCCCTCCCCTCTGGTAGAAGACTTCGGTCCATCCAGACTAAAACCTCCCGTCACATGAACAGCTTCTTCCCCTCTGCCATTAGACTGCTGAACACTAAGTGACTCTCGTGCACCATGTACAGCAGCTCAACCAGACTCATGTCAATCATCACTGTTTTCTTCCTGCATTACCGACTGCACTATATAGTTCTCCACAGTATCTGCTGCTGGCTAATATATATTTTAACTGTTGACCAGTATCACTTAATCTTATCCTACACTTTATTACATGTATAGTTTATTTCTCTTATCTTATCATGTTTAATGTTGCAGCATTGTACCGAGACAAATTCCTAGTTTGTGTACTACATGAACAATGGCAATAAACCTGATTCTGATTCTGATTCTGATTCTGAGCTGTCAACCCCCATCACCCGCAGCTTCTCACCCAGCAGCAGTGGCTGGATGGTGTTAAAGGCGCTGGAGAAATCAAAAAAAGTGATTCTCACAGTATCTCTTCCACCATCCAGGTGCTGATGGGCTCGTTGCAGCAGGTGGATGACAGCATCTTCAACTCCTAAATGGGGCTGATATGCAAACTGCAGAGGGTCCAGCCACATCTCCACCTGCGGCGGAAAATTAATATTATTAAAATAATGACTGATTAGATTATAATTATTACAACGCTGTCCATTAAAATAATTGAAAATCCCAGTGAATGCTATGTTTCCTCATGTGCTCCTATCAGTAGGAGCTGTGGAATTTAAAAACAAGCTGCATGGTTGTGGTCACCACATTTGTGAACTATTTCCTGTTTCCATTTTTTTTTCTCTCTAGAGCAACACATCTGTGAGAATGAGATTACTGTCCAGCATCTCTGTAAGCAAGAGAATCAGTCAAGTTTGGACCAAGAAGAACAAGAACCTCGACAGATTAAAGTGGAACAGGAGGAACTAGAACCTCTACAGATTAAAGAGGAAGAAGAGGCACCAGAACCTCTACAGATTAAAGACCAGGCACCAGAACCTCTGCAAATTAAAGAGGAAGAAAAGGAACCAGAACCTCTACAAATTAAAGAGGCACCAGAACCTATACAGATTAAAGAAGAGGCACCAGAACCTATACAGATTAAAGAGGAACAGGAGAAATTCTGGACCAGTCAGGAAGTAGAACAGTTTATACAGAAGCAGGAGACTGATATCTTCATGGTGACTTCCATTTCTATAGAAAATAAGCACAGAGAATCAGAACCAAATAGCAATCAGCTACTCTGTCTCACCTCTGCTGTAACTGAGAACCAAGATGAGGAAGGAAGCCAGCATGTAGACTCAGGATCAGTTGAGAGTGAAGAGCTGAAGATGAAGAAGAAACGTTTGAAAACAAGAATCCACCATGAAGGTAAACACTCTGACACCAAAGACTCGGGGTAATAATACATACAGGGAAAAGGTCAGTAACTTCATATGTAACTACCTACACACACTGGAATTAAAACTACAGCCATTTGTAATGAATTTCATCTGAACTGAATTTATTCTTTAAACTGGTGACTAATGACTTGAATAGTCACTAAGGTGGTAATCATGAAATAAGTTCCATTCTGTTAAGAAGAGCTATTAACGATTGTCTCTGTTTCTGCGGCGTTTCAAAGAATGATGGAGAACCACCATCAACACGGACTGATTGATGTCACCAGGAAACCTGTAATAAAGTTACACAGAATAGGTACAGACCAATCTGATAACTGATTTGTTTGTTGTCAAATCAAATCAACTTTGTCATATGTACAGTAAGGAAACATGTTTCTTTATAAAATGAAAATCTTCCTTTGCTTTCTGCCACGAATGCCACACAATATGAAATATGTCAGCGAATAAGATAAATGAAAAAATACACAACTAGGAAACTAGTAGGAAAGAAAGATCGTGGCAGACAACGTATAACATAAATCACCAGCCTAAGAGATTTCATAGGCAAAAACATCGGCAACATAGAACTCATCCACAGAGCAGACGACAGAGAAGACTAGAAAGCCTTGATCATCGATGTCTGCAAACAGATTTGATACTCCAAGAAGAAGATACACAGTGAGGAGTAAAAATATAAACAATAAAAACAATAGAAACTATAGAAGTGGAGCTGCAAATACTATATACAGTACATTGTGCAAATTAGTGCAACATCAGCCTATGTGCACTGAGAGTAGTGAATGTAAACAGTTTCAGGAGAGAGTGCAGTTGCACATATGCAAAGTGCAAAAGTAAACAGTAAACACTGGGATACATGAGGTTGCATGAGGTGGTCACATGATTACAGACTCCTATCAGCTGTTTAGAAGTCTTATGGCAGTGGAAAAGAGAGTTCTTGAGTCTTGAAGTTCTTCATTTCATATTTCTGTACCGCCGACCTGAGGGTTGAAGTGTGAACAGTCCGGATTGGAGGTGGGTGGGGTCTTTAAGAATGGAGGCAGCTCTCCTGTGGACTCTGCAGTTGTAGATGCTCTGCTGAGAGGGCAGTGGAGTCCTGATAATCCTCTCTGCAGTCTTCACCACTCTCTACAGGCGTCTACGGTCCAAGAGAGAAGTGCTGCCATAGCACATCCTGAACCAGCTGGTCAACATGCTCTCAACAATGCAACTGTAGAAGTTGCCGAGGATCCTGACTGACATCCCAAACTTCCTCAGTCTCCTCAAAAAGTACAGCCGCTGTTGAGCCTTCTTGACCAGCTGTGTGGTGTTCATCGTCCAGGTGAGGTCCTCAGTGATGTGGACACTCAAGTACTTAAAGCTGCTCACCCTCGCCACATTGAGCTCCATGATGAACAGTGGGCGATGAGTTCTCCCCTCTTTCCTCATGTCCACTATCATTTCCTTTGTCTTGTCTGTGTTGAGGGTGAGGTTGTTGTCCTCTCATCATGACACCAGACCGACCACCTCCCTCCTGTAGGCTGCTTCGTCCCCGCCAGTGATTGTTCCTATCACTACAGTGTCGTCCGCAAACTTCAGGATGATCTTGTCCTTGTGAGAGGTGACACAGTCGTGAGTGAACAGGGTACAAAGGATGGGGCTGAGGACGCATCCCTGTGGGGTGCTTGTGCTTGTAATGATGCTGGCTGAGGTTCTGTTTCCAATCCGGACAGACTGGAGTCTGTCAGTTAGGAAGTCTAAAAGCCAGTCACAGAGGGTGGGGTGTAAGCCAACTGTGAACAGTTTATGGGTGAGTTTGTGTGGGATGACCATGTTGAAAACATAACTGTAATCAACAAAGAGTATCCTGATGTAGGAGTCTTTGTTTATTTAGGTGGGAGAGGGAGTAGTGGAGTGCAGCAGCGAAGGCATCCGAGCTGAACCTGTTGGGCCGGTAGGCATACTGCGGGTGTCCAGGGGTTCTAATATGCTGCTCTGAATGTGGGCTAGCACCACTCTTTCAAAACACTTCATAATGATTGGAGTGAGTGTTACTGGCCTGTGGTCATCCAGGCAGGTAGGTGGACTCTTCTTGGGAATGGGGATGATGGTTATGGTCCTGTAGCAGGATGGAATGATGCTCTAGCTGAGGGAAAGGTTGAAAATGGAGGTGAGAACATCAGCCAGCTCGCTGGCATATGCTCTGAGGGCCCACCCAGGGATATTGTCTGGCCCTGCTGCCTTGCGAAGGTTGACCCACCTGACAGGTTTGTACACCTGCCCTATTGAGACTGTTGGGGGAGGTGAAGGGAGTCGAGTGGCCGAAGTGTGTGTGCCTCCTCTCTGTGCTGTGACTGGAGGACTCAAAGCAGGTGTAGAAAGTGTTGAGATCATCTGGTAGGCTGTCTGTAGAGCTGATGGTGCTGGTGGTGGTCCTGTAGTGTGTGATGTGCTGCAGGTCTTGACACATCTGCCTGGAGTCAGCAGTAGAGTAGAAGCCATCCAGCTTCTCTCTGTACTGCCTCTTAGCTGCTGTGATGGCTTTTCTCAGTCCGTACTTCACAGCTGTCTACTCCGTCTCATTTCCTGATCTAAATGCAAGAGAGCGAACATGCAGCATGTGGCGTACCTGACTGTTTATCCATGGCTTCTGGTTGGGGAACTTCCTGACTTGTATAGTGGCCACGATGTTTTGATGCTGTGATCTTTTGGTGCTACCATTATCGTGGTGACCAGTGTCAGCTGATCAGGGTTTGAGTTGTTTTCTGACAGCAGGATGGGAATCACTATATGGCACATTATTGGCTCCTGATAGGTAGAACCTCACATCTATCTGATTTAGATACTGTACATGAGCTGATGCTAGTTCTTAGTCACAGACTTGTGACCTTAGCCTTCAGCGAGGAGAAGAGGCTATCTGCTACTAATTACATCTGAACATCATTTATTTTTTACTATCAATGATTTATTACTCACATTCTAACCAAGATGGTAAACATGAGTTCTATATGGTTAAGAAGGGTTATTGTCTGACTTTTTTCTGCAAAGTTTCAAAGGATGATGGAGCATCAGCACAGACTGCTTTTGGTAAACAGCAGAATTCATGGTTCTATTTACCACAGCAAGTCTTCCAGATCCTGAAGCAGCAAAACAGCCCCAGACCATCACACTACCACCACCATATTTTACTTTTGGTGTGATGTTGCTTTTCTGAAATGCTGTGTTACTTTTACACCAGATGTAATGGGACACACACCTTCCAAAAAGTTCAACTTTTGTCTCGTCAGTCCACAGAATATTTTCCCTAATGTTTTGGGGATTACCAAGATGTTTTCTGGCAAAACTGAGATGAGTCTTTATGTTCTTTTTGCTCAGCAGTGGTTTTCATCTTGGAACTCTGCCATGCAGGCCATTTTTGTCCAGTCTCTTTCTTATGGTGGAGCCATGAACACTGACCTTAACTGAGGCAAGTGAGGCCTGCAGTTCTTTGGATGTTGTTGTGGGGTCTTTTGTGACCTCTTGGATGAGTTGTTGCTGTGCTCTTGGGGTAATTTTGGTTGGTTTGCCACTCTTGGCAAGGTTCACCACTGTTCCATATTTTCGCCATTTGTGGAAAATGGCTCTGACTGTGGTTCCCTGGAGTCTCAAGCTTTAGTAATGGCTTAATAACCATTTCCAGACTGATAGATCTCAATTACTTTGTTTCTCATTTTTCCTGAATTTCTTTGGATCATAGCATGATGCCTACTTCACTTTTCCAGGCCGGTCCTAGTTAAGTGATTTCTTGATTAAGAACAAGTGTGGCAGTAATCAGGCTTGGGTGTGGCTAGAGAAATAGAACTCAGCTTTCCAAAGATGTGATAAACCACAGTTAATTTATGTTTTAACAGGGGGAGGCAATCACTTCTTCAAACAGGGCCATGTAGGTTTGGATTTTTTTTTTACCCTTAATAATAAACACCTTCATTTAAAAAATGCATTTTGTGTTTACTTGTGTTATATTTGTCTAATATTTAAATTTGTTTTGATGAGCTGAAACATTTAAGTGTGACAAACATACAAAAAAATGAAAAATCAGGAAGGAGGCAAACATATTTTCACACCACTGTACATACCTCTTCTGATTTTTTCCACGTTTAAAGTACTTTAATAAGCTCATGCTTCTCTCAGACAGTGACGTTAGAGCAGGGTTCTCAAGGGTCCTTTTTGCCAGGCGTCCACATTTGTTTTTTTCCAGTGGGTCGGTGGTCTGGAGCAGTGCTAACATGGTACATCAGCAGATATTTCATTTTGATGTTGGGAGGGACAATAAACAGAACATTTTCTTCTGAATCAATATTAATTGGACACTGTAAGTCAAGGGTACACAAATGTTTTTACACAAGGCCCACATTTATTTATCATAAACCTGACCAGATTGCAATAGAGGTGCATTTCAATGAACTGGAATATTGTGAAAAAGTTTACTTTTTACAATATAATTCAAAAGGAAACTTTTATATTTAATATTAATTACATGAACATGAAAATATTTCAAGCCTTTTTTAATTTAATTTTAATTTTTTTTAATTTTTTTAATTTAATTTTAATTTTAATGATCATTATATTTTTTATTAAATTATGATATTCTAATTTAATGAGCTGCCTGTAGAAGAGCTTGGAAGAACGAGGCGATGTGATATATAAACCAAAGTTTATTATCAGCTCCTCTAACAAGTCTCATCCTAGTGCAGCAGCAGAAGAAGGAAAAAGAGACCAAACACCTTCGGCTCTATGAACTTATACTTGCACATAACAAAAGACATGCATATCAAAAGCTGACATCCCTCATTATCTTAATCCCCCCGTTGTCTTCGTACTCCTCCTCATGGCCCTGGGGGGTCAGGGCAGCTCCTCCAGTCTCCACCGCAGTGCCTGGGAAGCTCTTTGATCTTCACTGGCAGCTGAGACTCTTTGTCCTGTTCTGAGGTGTGAAGTCGCCTTACATATGTAATCACCAAACATTCTCACATGCTTCAACATATGTAGGTTATGGAATATATGATTAATATAGACCACACTGCCCCTATAAAACAAGGTAAATAGTTCAATTCAATTCAATTCAATTCAACTTTATTTATATAGCGCCATTTCACAACAACAGTCATCTCATAGCACTAGCAACTGTAGGGGGGACCCCCACAGTTGCAGAAAGACCCCAGCAATCAGGCGATCCCCTGTGAGCAAGCACTTGGCGACGGTGGAGAGGAAAAACTCCCTTTTAACAGGAAGAAACCTCCAGCAGAACCAGGCTCAGGGAGGGGCAGTCATCTGCTGTGACTGGCTGGGGGGTGAGGGGATAGAGAAGAAGAAAAGAACAGACATGTAGAGAGCAAATAGCACGATGGGGACTCAATCTATGGGAGAGAACAAACAAATGTTAATGACCAGCAAAAAAAAAAAAAATATTTCATAGAGAGTGAGGAAAGGAGTGAGGCCCAGTGCATTACTGGAGGTCCCCCGGCTGACTAAACCTATTAGCAGCATAACTAAGGGAGGGTTCAGAAACACATGATCCCTCCCTAATTGTAGGCTATATCAAAAAGGTAGGTTTTAGCCCTATTCTTAAAAACAGAGATCGAGTCTGACTCCCGAATCCAGATTGGCAGCTGATTCCACAGGAGAGGAGCTTGATAACTGAAGGCTCTGCCTCCCATTGTACTTTTGGAGATTCTAGGTATTACAAGTAATCCTGCATTTTGGGAGCGTAGTGCTCTGTTAGGATGATACGGTAGTATCAGATCTTTTAAATAAAAAGGAGCCTGATTGTTTAGAGCTTTGTAAGTAAGAAGAAGGATTTTAAACTTAATTCTAAACTCTATGGGAAGCCAATGAAGGGAGGCCAGAAAGCCTGATTGTTTAGAGCTTTGTAAGTAAGAAGAAGGATTTTAAACTTAATTCTAAACTCTATGGGAAGCCAATGAAGGGAGGCCAGAACCGGAGAGATATGATCTCCCTTTCTAGTACCTGTTAAAACTCTTGCTGCAGCATTTTGGATCAGCTGAAGACTTTTTAAAGATGTTTTAGGACAGCCTGATAATAAAGAATTACAATAATCTAATCTCGAGCTAACAAAAGCGTGGATCAGCTTCTCAGCATCACTCTGAGACAAGATGCTCCTAATCTTGGCAATATTACGCAAATGATAGAAGGCAGTCTTAGAAACAAATTTAATATGTGAATTGAAGGACAAATCCTGATCAAAAATAACTCCAAGGTTCCTCACAGAGCTATTAAGAGAAAGAGTAACTGCATCCAAACTGAAAGTTTGATTTGGAAAGGAATTTCTAAGGTTTTTTGGACCAACAAGAATGACTTCAGTCTTATCTGAATTTAATAGCAGGAAATTACAAGTCATCCAAGCTTTGATTTCCTTAAGACAGGCTTCTAACTTGGCTAATTGATTAGTATCATCTGGCTTCATTGACAGGTATAATTGTGTGTCATCTGCATAACAATGAAAATGTATACAGTGCTTTCTAATAATGTTGCCTAACGGAAGCATATATAAACTAAAAAGAGTAGGGCCTAGCACAGATCCCTGTGGAACTCCATGACTAAGCTTTGAGCTGAAAGAAAACTCATCATTTACATGAACAAACTGGAACCTATCAGATATAAATCTGAGATATAACCTATCAGAAATAGTCCACTCACCTCATTCAGAAATGCACGTAAAAGGCGGTGCTGAAGAGGATCTCAGGTAGTTCACAATTTCATTATAGTTTCCATCTCTTCTGAATATTCTTTTCCAAGACTGGTGCACAGCACTGTCTGGTGAATGATGCAGGGATATGACAGCAGGTCTGGATGGTGCTTTTGCATGCGCTGGAAAGCTCCCTTCTCTCTCCCATTCATGGCTGGAGCTCCATCAGTTGCAACAGACACCACCATTTTTGAGGTCAATTTGTCTTTCTTTCAGCATCTGCATGATGCCTTCATAAATATCCTCATCGCTTGTGTAACTATGGAGGGGTTTGATACCTAAAATGGCTTCACAAAATTCCCCCTTTGCTTCACTGTAATATCTGACAAAGACGCATAACTGTACATTGTCTGTACAGTCTATAGAGGTGTTGCACTGACGTCACACGGGTCATGTGTCTTTTGTTTACTGCGCCATTTTGGATGGCAAGCAACAATCAAATCACCGACAGCAAGCGAGTGTAATTGAGATAAATGGCTACACACAAATCAACACCATGGCCCACTGATGAGGTGCAGACTTTTCTGTGCTTGGTAGCTGATTAAAGAAATCCAGAGGGAGCTGGACGGAGCGACAGCGGCAGCACAGTTTACCCTTGGCCGGGGGATTGTGGGGATCGTGGGATCGTGGGTTCGATCCCAGCCCCCGACCAACAGTGATCTGTGTGGAGTTTGCATGTTCTCCCCGTGTTGCGTGGGTTTACTCCGGGATTTCTCCGGTTTCCTCCCACATGCCAAAAACATGCATGTTAGGTTAATTGGCTGTTCTAAATTGTCCCTAGATATCTGTTTCCTATAGGCCCTTAGAATAGAGGGTTAGTATTAATGAAAGCACTTTGAGTGGTCTTTGTGACTAGAAAAGCGCTATATAAGTGCAGGTTAGTTAGTAGTTAGTTAGTTAGCGACCTGAAACGAATTCACGGCCATGGCGGAGGCGGACGGGAGGCAGAGTGGCGTAGACCCGACCACAGCATCATCATTGTTGAAAACAGTGATAGAGGATGGTGAGTGATGTGATATCATGCATCTTTGCCATCATTTATTCCAATGCTGGAAAGTTCATTTTGAACAAACAACACCGTTGTCTCCTGTATGCAGATGAGCTAACTAACACACACCGCATACACATATTTTAGTACCTAATAGCGATAACTTGCCGTGATTACAATGTAGTACGGGGGACTTATTAGTGCTAACTAATATGAGCAATCATTAGCTTACCTTCATATGTGCTCTAGTTCATAACCTCATGTCTTCCGCTGCCCCACAGCTTCCTGAACTTTCCAGTACTTTTCCAGTATTTCGTCTCGCCGCCTGTAGCCTTTTCTGGCTCTCCTTTTTGCCTTTACTCTAACAAAAAGCCAGCAAGCAGCAGGCTCACCTCGATATTCATCTTGTGTTTTTCTTGTCACATACAAACAATGTCATGGGAGTGTCGGGCCGCCTTGCTGGAAAGATCTCAGTCACTTAAGGTGGTATTCAGTCATAATGGAAATTGAACAACACCATGGCGAGTTGGACTGAATACATGCTAGTGGAATTATTATTATTCTCAACACAGGGTCCACGCTATTTGCTGTCCAAAATGGCAGAAAAACAATGTGGCATGTGACCACTGACGTCACGTGCAACCCCTCTACTGATTGGTCCACAGCTAATGAAATGCACTGTGCATTCTTAATATCACCAGTTAGCTGGTTTGCAAGACCCAGGCCACTCTGAGTGAGGCCTCAGCTGATCTTTCTTGCTGGGTCATAGATCTGACAGTCTGTAGCTTAATATGAAGATTTCAGTTGAGCAAGTTTGTCTGACCTCACCTCAGTATTCAACAACCGTGTCGCTGTAAATCAGGCACATTGGTTTTATGCTGGACTCTGGCAGAATGAACACATATTTTTGTCCATTCCAATTTGAATTCTTGGTTTTTCTGATAGTCCTTCCTTTTTTTGCCACCACTGACTTTGAAAGCAACATGCCATTTGGTACTTGCTACTTCAAAGCAGTAGTTACACAACATTACTATATGTAATTGCACCAGCGTTTATGGGCACACACACACGAGAAATGGGCACATTCACATACAAGCAATGAGCATCACGCACGAGCAATGGCAACTTTGCAAGACGGGGAGCCAACTTCACGCAGGTCTCAGCAAGCTGGTTGTAGCATTTGGCAACCCTGTTATGTTTGGAAATGGGATGAGCGCGCACACACACACACAGACAGGGGCGCTCTGTGCAACTGTGTCACACAAAGTATGTACACAACACTCAGGCAGCGCAGCAAAGTTGGTAAGAAACGCACATAATGTGACACGTGTTTGGGTCCTGACCGACTTGTGATTTGGTCCGCCATTTGAGGACCCCTGCGCCCGAGAGACACTCTGCCTCCTGACTGGAACAGATGCAAACGGCACGCTTCCGAACTCCACACAGATGACGGTCACACATGTTGTTCGTGTGCACACTTAGGGAGCGTCATTCCTGCATATATTTTTTTTCTTACATTCATATTTCCTTAGCGTGGTGGCAAAAAAACAAGGATGGCGGCCTGCCACGCAGAAACGTTACCAGAGGAACCCCTGCATTATGAATAATAAACTCACCGTCCGTATTTCTATTCAGTCTCTCTGTGTTGCTCCTGGAGTCATTCCTGCTCTTGACATCTGAATGCTTGTAATCTTTCTTTATAATCCTGGGTGCATTCTCCAGTCACCTGACCTCTCAATATCCTTCCTGTGTGCCATGATAGCCGCTGAATCTGAAACTGGATTCTCTTCTCTTTGAGCACGGACTTTGCTTCGCTGTAGTCCCTCTGCTGTTTCATAGCCTCATGTGCATAATCATGATCCAAGTCAACCCTATTCCCTAGATATTCAAATCCACGTTTCTGCCAGGTCATTTTCAGAGTTTCTTCTTTCATCCTGTAACTGCCAAGTTTGATAATGTTTGACCATGGCGGTATGTTTGGTGGAGGCTTGGGCGCCAGTGCACAATGCGCTCTTTTCACTCATAGCTCTGCAAGGCTGGAGAATTCCAGATTCTCCCTTAAACTTTCCACAAAAGCAGCCATTGATGAAGAATTGTATTCATATCTCTCTTTCACGCCATATAATCTGACATTGTCTCTCCGGGATCATCCCTCTCGGTTCATTAGCTTAGCCTCCGGTTGGATATGAAGTTTGAGCATCTCAGCCAGGGCCTCCTCATTAGTCTGTAGTCAAGTTTTTGCTCCCATGATCCTTTCTTCCACTTCTTCAAATCTCTTATTGGTTTCATTCTTTTCTTCTGTGATAGCTGTCAGTTGGAACTTGTCTTTTCTAAATTCACGTAGTTCTGTCAGTATCAGGTCCAGGCTTGCACTGCTAGCTTGTTGTGATGCACCTGTTAGCATGTCGTTATCCTCCATGGCACTGAAGTGAAGTCTGCTCATCTTCTTCTTCCTTGTGTAATTCGCGCTGCATAGATTTTTTTAAAATATATTTTGCTTTTGGTGTCTTGAAGCCCTTGTTCTTATAACTCAGTGTGGTAAAAAAAAATCTGTACAAATTTGTGTTTCTTTGGGCTATTCATAACTAAAATGTCGGGAGCACATTCCCCGATGCTGCTGTCTTCTACCTTGCCATATCTGAAGTCCATGTTCAAATTTTAAAACCACAATATATTTACTCTGAATGTTTTTTGTTTTCATTGTTCTTGTGTCTGTGCCTCCAGATGTTCCACAGCTACATGACTGTAAGGAAGAGGAGGTTCTCACTGTCCAGCAGCTCTGTAACCAGGAGAGGAACTCCAGTCTGGACCAGGAGGAACAAGATGCTGCACAGGTTAAAGAGGAAGAAGAAGCACTTTGTACCAGTCAGGAGGCAGGGCACTTGGGACTGAAACAAGAGACTGATGCCTTCATGGTGACTTCTGCTGATAAGGACAATGACAACAGTGAAAGTGAACCAAACAGTGACCAGCTCCTCTCTCACAACTCTCCTGACACTGAGAGCCAAGACCAGGGAGCATGTGAGAATGTAAACCCAAGATCAAGTAAACATGAAGTGCCAAAGCCAAAGAAGAGACTTCACAGGAACATTAGTGGCTGTAACAATGTAGACAACTCCTTCATATCAGAGAATCAGTGTGATACTGACACAGGTGAAAAGTCTGTAAAGTGTTCTGTTAATGACAAAGACTGTAAAAATGAGTCCCAGAAGAAGAAATGTCACACAGTTAAGTCACATGTTTGCTATACATGTGGAAAGAGATTCAGGTACAAGAGTGGTTTATCAGTTCATGAGAGAATTCATACAGGTGAGAATCCATTTTCTTGTGAAACATGTGGGAAAAAATTTAAACAATGTTGTCATTTGAAACGACATGAAAATTCACACTGAGAAGGGACTTCACATACTTAAGTCACATGTATGCAACACCTGTGGGAAAGGGTTCAGTGATAAGGCTAAGTTATCAGATCATGAGAGCATTCACGCTGGAGAGAAGCCATTTTCTTGTGCAACATGCAGGAAAAGATTTGGTCAACGTTATGAATTGAAAATTCACATGACAATTCACACTGGTGAGAAGCGATGTCACATAGTTAAGTCACATGTTTGCAACATGTGTGGAAAAAGATTCAGTGATAAGAGTAAGTTATCAGATCATGAGAGAATTCACACTGTAGAGAAGCCATTTCCTTGTGAAGCATGTGGGAAAAGATTTCGTCAACGTTATGATTTGAAAATTCACATGACAATTCACATTGGTGAGAAGCGACGTCACATAGTTAAGTTACATCTTTGCAACGTGTGGGAAAAGATTCAGTGATAAAAGTAAGTTATCAGATCATGAGAGAATTCACACTGGAGAGAAGCCATTTTCTTGTGAAACATGTGGGAAAAGATTTCGTCTACGTAGTGATTTGAAAGTTCACATGAGAATTCACACTGATGAGGCCTGGTGGCCTTTTCCCTCAGGCTAGCCAGCGCGTCCCCCGGGTCGCGGATGGGGGTACCCCCTCACTATGAGTAATCATGGTGAGGGTAGCTTTGAATAACCAATAAGAAGCCGTGGACGATGAGGAACCCAACATGAAAAATGAATAATACAGGAAAAAGATGCTGGAAAGGTACTGACCAGGATAAAACGGTCCCCTCAGCTCGTTTCTGCACTAGGCGGGCTGTTGAGAGCGATGGTGCAGCTTCGTCTTCGAGTGTCACAAACACTCAACCGGGATCCCCATCAGACCAGCACAGATCTGGTCCTGGGCCCCAACAAGATCAAAAAAGGACTAAACGGTATACAAGAAAAGAAGAAACTGTAAAATGGTCCCTTGATGAGAAGAAAATTATTCTGTCCTGCTACGCCTATTCAAGGTATGAGAAGTGGGGCAGAAGGAAAAAGCATATATTTGAGGAGAAGATCAGAGAATCCGAGCTACCACCAGAAAAGAAAGCAGCCACCACCACCTCCAAATTAACATCTATAGTCTCTCAGGTCTCAAAATACTTAGGACAAGAAGAAATAGACTTGTCGGTTTTAGCGAACTGAAAACTCCAGGAAGAAAATACCTCGTCCTTCCTCTGCAAAACTAAACAGCAAAACCAGTGTGAAAGCAATCAATGTGATGAATAAATGGTGTAGTTGCTGAATACGTGTTTTTTTTTTTTTCAGTAACCACTATTTTATAACTCCTATTTATCTCTCGGGTAAAGATCGACTGTGACAGGGAGTCATCCATGTGCTGTAAAAACAAAAAGTCCAGCGGATCCCGCATAAGGACGTTTGGAGAAAGGACGGTGACTGTATGTTTACATGGACACAGTTACCAGTGGGATTTTGTGGTAGCCACATGTTCAGTCCCCATCTTAGGTGCTGATTTTCTGTGTGCTTATGGACTACTTGTTGATGTTGCCAACAGGCATTTAGTGGATCATTTTCATCCTTGCCCTGCATAGCTTAGGGAGTTGGGCCACCAACATATGATAATGTTCTAGCTCCATGGGGTAAGTACCAGCATTTGCTGTCCGTGTTTCCTCACGGTACCCACTTTTTCTGCTACAGTAACCAAGTATGGGGTCAATCATTTTATTGCCACAAAAGGTCCTCCTGTTTTTGCACTCCCTCGCCACCTGGATGTGGCTAAACTAGCCATCACACGTGAGGAGTTCACTAATTTAGAACGCTTGAGCATTGTTAGGTGCTCCAACAGCCCTTAGGCATCCAGGCTGCACATGGTGCCCAAAACCGATTGGTCATGGCGGCCGTGCAGTGATTTCCAACGCTTGAACAATGCCACGGAACACGATCGTTACCCCATCCTGTACATCCACAATTTTTCCATGCACCTGGCCAGGACGCGCATTTTTTCAAAAGTGGATCTGGTCCACGGTTACCACCAGGTCCCGGTGCCCACAGAGGACATCCCCAAAACGGCAATAATGACTCCCTTTGGTCTTTTTGAGTTTTTGTGCATGCCGTTCGGGTTAAAAGGCGCCGCACAAACTTACCAAAGGATGATGGATGCAGTGCTCTGTGACTTGGCGTTCATTTTTGTCTACTTAGACGACATTTTGGTGGCTAGTGTGTCAAACAAGGAGCACCTCACCCATCTCAAACAAGTTTTCCAACGGCTGGAAGCGCACGGGCTGATTGTGAACCCAGCGAAGTGTCAGTTTGGGCTGCCGGTAATCGACTTCCTGGGCCATCGCATCTTGCTGGAGGGCGTGATCCCGCTGCCCGACAAGATACGCGCAGTGTCAGATTTTCTGCGTCCGCAGACCGCGAGGGCACTACAGAAATTTTGGGGGATGGTCAGTTTTTACAACTGCTTCCTCCCCTGTGCAGCCCAGCTGCTGCAGCCGCTGTACAGCACACTCAAATAAAAACCCGTGAAAAGCATTGACTGGACCCCCGGTCGGGTCCAGGCTCCTTCACAGGTGCCAAAACAGCGCTTGCCAATGCAGCTTTTCTGGCCCATCCGGCCCCGTCAGCATGACTAGCACTCACCACAGACACATTGGATGTCGTGGTAGGGGCCGTGGTGGAGCAGTACGTCTCCAGTTCATGGCAGCCCCTTGCCTTTTTCAGCCATACTTTGCATGACAGCAAGTGTAAGTAGAGGGTTAGGATCCCTTCAGGGGGAAGGGGGGGGCTGTGTGGTGATACAAAGGAGATGGCACTCCACCCAGAACTCCGGGGTGTTGTGGGAAAGGTAGTTAGAGATGGTAATGGGGGAAGAGGTGAGAGATAAAGATGTGCCTTTCGCCCCCGCTGTGTCAGGTTCACACCTGAGGATGCAGGGGTGCAAATGTATTGTATTAAGCCTTGCTCTGTGACGTGTATGTTAATGTGTATGTTGATGTGTGGGCATGCTTTGTTAATGTGTTCACCCTGGATGTCAGAGGCGAGAATAAAGTGTGTGAAGGAATTCGCTTTGGCACTGAGAGTTAGTCTGTTCTGTGTTGGAGGAGAAATAAAGTTCTGTGTCATCAGCTCGTGTCTCGTCTGCTTTCATCCTCCACAGTATTATTGTATGACCATATTTTCTCGACTTTTAATTTGCCAGAATTTCAAAATAACACTTTGTCTTTTTAAATAAACACAAATTTCACTCACCATTTCTGTCAATGCCGCAGTGAAAAAAAAGGTATTGTAATAACTGTCTCTGAACAGTAGAGGTCGGACTGCCACTTTTTTACAGCCGCCCATGCCACATGCCACGGGCACTGAGGCACAGCACCTTGGTGCTTTGATTACAATACCGTTTTCCCAACTTCATTGATGGTGAAGGTGAGTTAAAATTTGTGTTTATTTTGAAAACAAAAGCCTATCTTGAAATTCTGGCAAATTAAAAGCCGAGAAAATATGGTCATACAATGACACAAGCCTTTAGTTGCACTTAATTTTGACCGGGCGAGCTGAAAAGCTGGTAACAGACAGATAAAACCACACACACTACATTAACTGATAACTGATTACTGTATGTGGATGTTCGTATGGCCCTGCTAAATACCAGATCTCTAACAAATAAGACGTTCATCCTCAATAACTTATTCATCTCCCATGATTTGGATTTTATGTTTTTAACTGAGATGTGGCTTCATGCTGGTGAATCTGCTCCTTTCTCCGAACTCCTTCCTCCTGACTGTTCCTTCTTTAGCACCCCCCAGACCACAGGTAAAGGTGGTGAGTTGGCTTCAGTGTTTAAAAACAGTTTTCACTGTCAGCCGGTGGAGTGGGATTTATACTATAATGGAGGTGAACTTTTCTCTTCCTCTGCTCTGTGCGGTGGTGTATCGGCCACCAAAGTGCATCAAGGATTTTATTAATGACTTTAATCATTCATTCATCTTCTTCCGCTTAATCCTTTTCGGGTCGCGGGGGGGCTGGAACCTATCCCAGTATCTTTTGGGCGAGAGGCAGGGCCCACCCTGGACAGATCGCCAGTCCATCACAGGGCCAACACAGAGAGACAGACAACCATTCACTCTCACAGTCATACCTAAGGACAATTTAGAATCCCCAGTTTTGATGCCAATTAACGTATCACGTTAAAATGTTACCGTCTTTTAATAGTTGGTGATTTTAACGTTCATGTTTGTTGTGAAGGTGGACCATTTTAAAGATTTTATTCATCTCATTGATTGATTTTCTCTGATTCAGTCGGTAAATCTTCCGACTCATGAAAAAGGACGTGTTGGATCTTGTTTTATCACATGAACTGAATATTTGCATAACAGAGATGTGATGCATGTGTATCGAATCATCTGTCTGTTTTAATCATCACATCTGCAGTGTCCACCACTATAGTAAAATCTGGACCTTCTGCGCGTCATGCGCATGCCTTTAATCCATCCTTTTTAACAGATTTTACTACTGCTTTTATGAACTCCGAGTTATGTAGTCTGGACTTCTGCACAAGTCTGAGTGCAGATGAGCTCACAAACTTTTTTAATAATACCTGCACTAACATACTGGATTGTGTTACTCTTTTTAAAGTTAAACGTCCTAAAACTTTGTTCCAGTCCTGGCTGAATGAAACAACCCACGCTCTCAGACATGAGTGCAGACGTGCTGAGAGGAAGTGGAAAAAGGATAAACTCCAAGTCTCTTCAGGGTTTTTTACATGACTGTTGATCAAAGTATCAGAAAAATCTGCTAAATCCAGATAATTCTCCAACATCACTTCAAATAACAGTTACAAACCTCGAGTTCTTTTTAGTGTTTGTAATTCAGTAGCAAATCCACAATGTGAATCTGATAGTGCTGTGGCTTCTCCTGCTCTCTGTGAGAGTTTTCTGAAATTTTTTGTAAAGAACTTCTGCTCTGAGACCTATTTTGCGCCAGGTTGATACAGATCCTTCTGGGACGACGTCAACAGCAAAGCCACTGGGCCACGAATCGTCGACACGGCTCGGCCCGGCAAACATCCCTTGCTAAAAGAACCACCACTGCATCAGTTTGAGGAAAAGGACCAAAACTGACATCCAGCCATCAGGCTTCAAGCCATCGATGTGGCTCCATTTCATGGACCCCCCACCCCCACTGGAAGAGCCGCCGCTGTACCGGTGCCCAGGGGAATCGAGCTGGCACTGTTACTTCGCTGTTGGGCCACGATTCGTCATCCCGACTCCGCCTAGTACGCCAACCCCACCAGGTAAGCCACTGAAGCACCAACATCCCAGGTGCCCGAGTCGGTGCCGACCTCCGATCGCCTGACATCGTGCCGTCGGCATGGATCTGCCAAAACAGTCGCTGTTGCTGTACTGATGTTTGAAGGGACCATGTGCTGTGGATTCCATTGTAAATAGTTTATATGTAACTGCCGAGTTAGCCACTTTAACTGCTGTGCTGGCTGCAGGGGCCAGGTTGGCCAAATTAGCTCTAATTGTCGTTCTGGCTGCGGTATCCAGATTTGCCAGTTTAGTTGCGGTTGTTCGGCTAGCTGTGGTGGCCAGGCTGACCAGTTTAGCAGTGGTTGTTGGGCAAGCTGTGCCTCCCCAACTGGGCTTCCATTGTGCAAAGGCTGTGGGCCTGGGTTCGCCTCCACTTCTCCCACTAATAATAGCATAGCTGCTAGGTAGATGGACCCCGAAGCTGTATTTCCAAAGCTTAGTTGTACCCGTTTTGTAAGAAGCACCTGGGCACGGCCATTGTCCAGAAATGTGGAATACAGCAGATGATGCTGATGAGTGACCGTGGCATTGTGACTGCAAAAAATAAAAAAAAACTTTAAATAACCTGTTTGCATAAATATGCACACCCTTAAACTAATACTTTGTTGCAGCACCTTTGGCTTTTATTACAGCATTCAGCCTTTTGGGTACGAGTCTATCAGTGTGGCACTTCTTAATGTGGCAATATTTGCCCACTCTTCTTTGCAAAAATGCTCCAAATATGTCAGATTGCGAGGGCATCTCCTGTGGACAGCCCTCTTCAGATCACACCACAGATGGTCGATCGGATTCAGGTCTGGACTCTGGCTGGGCCATTGCAAAACTTTAATCTTCTGGTGAAGCCATTCTTTTGTTGATTTGGATGTGTGCTTTGGGTCATTGTCGTGCTGAAAGATGAAGTTCCTCTTCATCTTCAGCTTTCTAGCAGAAGCCTGAAGGTTTTGTACCAACACTGACTGGTATTTAGAACTGTTCATAATTCCCTCCACCTTGACTAAGGCCCCAGTTCAAGCTGAAGAAAAACAGCCCCAAAGCATGATGCTGCCCCCACCGTGCTTCACTGTAGGTATGGTGTTCTTTTGGTGATGAGCAGTGTTGTTTGTGCCAATATACCTTTTGGAATTATGGCCAAAAAAGTTCAACCTTGGTTTCATCAGACCATAACATATTTTCTCACATGCGTTTGGGAGATTTCAAATGAGTTTTTGCAAAATGTGGCCGGGCTTGGATGTTTTTCTTCGTTAAGATAAGGCTTCTATCTTGCCATCTTAGACGAGAGATTGTTGTCACATGTACTAAACAGCCAATATTTCTCAGAAATTCCTGCAGCTTCTTAAATGTTGCTGTTGGCCTCTTGGCAGCCTCCCTGACCAGTTTTCTTCTTGTCTTTTCATCAGTTTTGGAGGGGCGTCCAGTTCTTGGTAAAGTCACTGTTGTGCCATATTTTCTCCACTTGATGATGACTGTCTTCACTGTGTTCCATGGTATAGTTAATGGAAATTCTTTTGTACTCGTCTCCTGACTGATACTTTTGAACAGTGAGATCCCTCTGATGCTTTGGAAGCTCTCTGCAGACCATGGCTTGTGCTGTAAGATGTGACTACAAAAATGTCAGGAAAAACCTACTAGAACAGCTGAACTTTATTTGGGGTTAATCAGAGGCACTTTAAATGGTGGCAGGTGTGTGCTGACTCTCATTTAACATGAGTTTGAACGTGATTGGTTAATTCTGAACACAGCCACGTCCCCAGTTACAACAGAGTGTGCATATTTATGCAAACAGGTTATTGTCAGTTTTTTTTTCCCCTTGAAAGATTTCAGTTTGTTTTTCCAATTGGGTTGTATAGGTTGTAGTTCACATTAGTGGGGGAAAAGTTTTGAAATGATTTATCTTGGTCTCATTTTTTTACATTACAAAAACCTGGCATGTGAACAGGGGTGTGTAGATTTTTTATAGCCACTGTATAAGTAGACAGACAGTTAAAACAGCGCCAACTGTCCAGTGTTCCGGTGGTAGTTGAGTCCGTTTTGTGAATAAAGTCTAAAAGATACATGTTGAGGAGGTTTAAAAGGAGATTTAAGAGAAGCACATGCAGAGCCTGGCAGTCTGGGTGTGCGTTTGTTGCTCCCCTGGGTAGCAGCCCAGGAGGAGGCAACGTGTACACTACCGTTCAAAAGTTTGGGGTCACTTAGAAATTTCCTTATTTTTGAAAGAAAAGCACTTTTTTTCAATGAAGATAACTTTAAACTAATCAGAAATGCACTCTATACAGTGCTAATGTGGTAAATGACTATTCTAGCTGCAAATGTCTGGTTTTTGGTGCAATATCTAGATAGGTGTATAGAGGCCCATTTCCAGCAACTATCACTCCAGTGTTCTAATGGTACAATGTGTTTGCTCATTGCGTCAGAAGGCTAATGGATGATTAGAAAACCCTTGTGCAATCATGTTAGGTCTGCAATGCTGTAATTGCTGCAAATGGAGGATTCTTTGACGAAAGTACCCAGTAACGTTCTGAGTTCTCCGACTGTGCGAGGTTTCTTGTCTTTCAGAGTGAAAACAGCATCCAAGTCTTTTGGGTCAATCTGGACTCCTCCTGACACTAGTCTACCCAGGTAATGTATCTGGTTTTTGAACAGTTCACATTTGGCTGGCCGAAGTTTTATACCGTGTTGTCGAATTTTGCACAAAACCTGTTTAAGGTGTTCTACGTGCTCATCAAAGGCTTTGGAGTAACACAGTACATCGTCCAAGTAAGGCACGCAACACTCGTCTCTGATCCCTTCTAACACCCCCTCCATACACCTTTGGAATGCAGCCGGTGCGTTTGACAACCCGAATGGAATCCGCACCCACTTGTATAGTCCCCAGGGTGTGCTAAAAGCAGTTAACTGTCTTGACTCCTCCCTTACAAAACCCTGATGGTAGGCACTTCCCTGATCCAATATGGAAAACCAGGAGTTACCCCAAGACTGTCCAGTAGATCTTGTATCCGTGGTAACGGATGCCTGTCAGGTATGGTTTTTCGGTTCAGCGCACGAAAATCAACACACAAGCGCAAAGTATTGTCCTTTTTATGCACACACACTACTGGCGACGAGTTGTTTGACACTGACTTTCTGATCCAGCCCCTGCTTAAAAGGTTTTGGACATACTCCTTCACCTCTTTATACAGTGGTCTTGGAATGGAGTTGTAACTTTTCTGCACAGGTGTGTTGTCAGTGGTGTTGATTTTTAGCTGTAGTCCAGGAATACATCCAATGTCTCCTTCATCATGAGCAAGCACATCAGACTGTTCATAGAGCATCTGCCGAACCACCTCCCGATCACCCTCTGAGAGATGGTCTAAATTGACATTAGGGTGCCATCTCAGGTGTGAGGCAGCAGTGCTTAATGTTTCTTCACCCTCACCTTGACTGTCACATGTCACTTGAGCAGAGTGACAAAATGGCTTGTCTGTAGTGTTGGTTGCATTTTCAGCACTGGAACAAACATTTACAGGTTTGTATTCAGTGATCTCTGAAATAAGTCCTAAAACAGTCTTTGGGTTTAGAAAAATGTTGTGCTTTGTTGAGTTTTGGATTGGGATTTCGACAGTTTTTGAAGCACCAGCGGGTACATCAATAAGAGCTGGGAATAACTCCAATCCATCCGGTAAGTTACATTTCACAGCTGGCTCAAACAACATTTCTCCTCCTCCAGGAAATGCTCTGATGTGACATTTTACCATACAGATTTTGTTGCTGTGAACAGTGAGTCCTTTTTTTCCAACTCTCACCACTGGATTTGCTGGTTCATTTTCTATTGACTTGGCATAGACAACAGAGATGAGTGATTCAACATTACCTTTCTGGACCTTTAAAGTCTCTGACAGTAAGTCCACTAAGCTAATATCGTCACTTTGTTCACTGTTTGCCATTATTATCTCTTGGATCACATTAAAGTCCAGCAGCGGAGTACTTAAATGCTGCTGACTGACAAGCATTAGAACATACAAGGATACAGAACCATACTGTGAACTTGTGATCTCGAGCAGGACATCTATCCACCCCTCGAACGGAACATCCGTTCCATTGGCTGCGGTGATTTCGAGTGGATGGTCTGGGAGTAGGCTCTCGAGTGGCTGTATTTTCACATTTGGTAAGGCTGCTTGTACCCATGACTTTTCAACAATGCTTACTTGTGCCCCACTGTCCAATAACATCTGTAGGTTTACTCCATTTAACTGGCAACTGATCATACACCTACCGCCAATGAGCTGTGCCACACACTTTGTGTTGGGTAACTTTTGGGACTTGGCAGTAGCCTGTTCGGAGTTCAGTCTTTTAGTGTTGTGGGACTCTACTGGTGGTTCAGTCACTGGTGGTCCCTCCCCAGCGACCTCCTCCAGTTTCCCGACACATTGCTTTTCTGAAGGCAACCTATAGCTCTGCGCCCCTCCTTTCCACATCGAAAACAGTGTGTGCAGTGCCCAGTCTCTTGGGCGAGACACTTTTGGGACTTTCCTTTCACTGCAGGAGTGCTGGCTGTTTAGGGACAGGTGCTGTGGGACTGGTGTTTACTGTATTTACCATTGGGGTTAGGACCTTTTCTAAACTCTTGGTTAGGGAGGAGACCTGTGCCGTCAGCTCCTGGATAGCTACACGATTAGCTTGAACTTCAATGTGCATTTTAATAGAGCTTTGATCTGTCTCTACCTGTGCCGCATTAACACTGGTGACTTTCTGTTTGTGACTTTGTCCCAACCTACTTAATCTCTCTGTCTCTTCACTAACAGAATTTGCTATGATCTCCAGGATGGAGTCATCTGTGACACTGGTGTTTGAGATGTGAGGTTTAAGGTCTCTCGTGACGTAAGAGTATTTTTCACTCAAACCCTGATACAGTGAATGGATAAACACACCTTGTACCAACTTGTTGTCATAATGAAACCCACTACTGTTTTTAGATGCAATCAACACACGCTGTTTTAGCCCCATTGGTCTATACATAAACTGTTGTGGTGTTTCTTTGTCATTTTGCTTAGCATTACTCAGCTTCTGAAATAATTCAGTGCTGCTTTTCTCATATAGATGTGTCCTTAAGAAACGTTTTAACTCAGCTACAGTAAGGCTATCTTTGGTTACAAGCATACAGTATCTTTAAAGGTACCAGGCTTAATTATCTTAAACACCGTTCTGATAATCTCAGCCTCTGTGAACCCTTCATTTAGCCCTTCATCAAGCTGTTTGCACAAGTTATTGTAACTCAAATCAGAACCAAAATCAGAGATTTGACGACCATGAATCTTGTACTCTCTACGTGGCAACAGTGATGTAAGTTCAGTCAGTCTGACTAACCCTGGGTCAGGAACTACAGATGGTGATGTTGGATGGCTCTTCCCTGATGGTGCTGCAGCTCCAGTGGTCACAGGAACTACTATGACCGGATCATCGTCGGGTGACACCTCTGCATCCACTTCTCCAGCTGCTGTGGGTGATTGCAGTTCAATGATGAGGTCATGGAAAGCAAGCAGGCGAGACATCCCCTGGTCCTCAAGGCTCTTCAGTTGTGGACTTCTCAGCGAGTCAACAATGAAGTCGAAGAGTTCCACTTCGGTCGATTCTGCGCCTGGCAAATCTTCTCCCGTCTCATCCTTGAACGACTCGGCCAGCTTGTAAAGAACGTTTCTGCAGCGGGCAATGGTCAGCTGGTGAAGCTTTTGCTGGATTTCCCATCTCAGGTCATGTAGAGCAGACATGGCTGTGGTTTCCTGTAGTCAGTCGCTTAGGTCGATGGCTCAGGAACAGGTGGTCAGCATCCCTTGGTTCTTCAATGATTAGTGCCAGACCAGAAGGTGGCGCTAATCCCGGACGAGCCCGGAAAATTGTTGCTCCCCTGGGTAGTGGCCCAGGAGGAGGCAACGTGTATGTAGAAGTCAACTCTCCTGTGATAGAAGAATAGACAGGGAACACATTTCGTGCCGTTACTTCACACAGAGGAGTTTATTCTTCCCAAATCATTCACATGACCAACATCGACTGACTAGTATTTACTATCAAAGTCCATAGTTTCTCTCTTATTATCTAATCACATCACCATTAAACAAAACACAATCATGTCCATTTATCACAATTTTCAATGTGACATTAACTGTATACTTAACATTTTTAACAAATTATCTTAACATGAAATGAATTATTGTTTTTATATCTCCTTCCCATGTACACTACCGTTCAAAAGTTTGGGGTCACTTAGAAATTTCCTTATTTTTGAAAGAAAAGCACTTTTTTCAGTGAAGATAACTTTAAACTAATTAGAAATACACTTTATACATTGCTAATGTGGTAAATGGCTATTCTAGCTGCAAATGTCTGGTTTTTGGTGCAATATCTACATAGGTGTATAGAGGCCCATTTCCAGCAACTATCACTCCAGTGTTCTAATGGTACAATGTGTTTGCTCATTGCATCAGAAGACTAATGGATGATTAGAAAACCCTTGAGCAATCACGTTAGGTCTGCAATGCTGTAATTGCTGCAAATGGAGGATTCTTTGACAAAAGCAAGGTTTGAAGGAAAAAATTATTATTTCAAATACAAATCATTATTTCTAACCTTGTCAATGTCTTGACTATATTTTCTATTCATTTTACAACTCATGGTGGTAAATAAGTATGACTTTTCATGGAAAACACAAAATAATTGTCTGGGTGACCCCAAACTTTTGAACGGTGGTGTATATAGCTTTTAACTTGTTCAAATATTTATATTTTAAACAATAACCCACGAATTTACATTTAAATTAATCATTTTAAGCACTATCATAAATTTACAGTATGTGGCGTTATTCTAAACAATGCACTAACCTGGCCACTGTGTATCTAACACACTTTTACCATAGTATTCCTGGTATTCGGTAATACACCCGAAATATGCACACTTGGTGACAAATAAAACCAGTAAATGTCATACTGTATGAAAACCGTTTCATAAATGTCTTTAAATAAAGTAATCAAATGGTTCCTAAGATGTGGGCGGACTTCACCCTTGCTGCACGTCTCAGACACTCGATTGTTAACATTAACAGGTTAGCTTATACAACAACACATCAACTTTAACAGAAATACCCTTGCAAACCCGCTTTTGGTCTCACACGTTTAGCAGCCATCTTTGTCACTACTGTCCACAACAAACATGGAGGTGAATGTGTGGAGAGCGTGAAATAATGAGGCTGAACTTATTTCTCAATTCAGATTTATTAACGGTCTCACATCTCCAACATGCTCTCAACAGCAACAAAGAGAGCGAACCCCCCCAAACCCCCACTTTTATACCTGGGACATCAAAGAACAGAATCACATTGTTGCCAAACCCCCCACTGACAATAATTCTCCCTTCGTCGTCCGTCTGACCCCAGGAGGTCAGGAAGTCCTCTCAGAGTCCACATCACAGCACCTCCACCTCCTGCTGTTGTCCTCAGGATGTCCAGACGTATTGTTCCTTCAACAAGCTGCTCTACCTCACGGATGCGCACTCTGGGCGGCACTTCCTCGTGGACACGGGCGCCCAAGTGAGTTTCATCACCCCAACCTACGCTGACCGGCTGGCAGGTCCCCGTGGTGACGGGGCAACGGCGGCGAACGGCGGCGAATGGCTCGAGCATCAAGACCTTCGGCGAAAGGACTCTGCTTCTGTCCTTGCACGGCAGCACTTATGAATGGACTTTTATTATAGCGGCGGTGAGTTTCAACATGTTAGGCGCTGATTTTCTGTGCTCACATGGGTTGTTAGTTGATCTTGCCAATAGGCGCCTGGTTAATGCACCCTCTTTTTATTCAATTCCTTGTGCAGCTCGAGTGTCCCCGCCACCAGCACAGACCAACGTCGCCACAGCAGGCGGTAAGTTTCACACACTCCTCACCCAGTTTCCAGCACTCACAGTTCCCACTTTTTCGGCAACAGTTGCGAAACACGGGGTGGAGCACTTTATCACCACAACTGGCCCCCCCGTCTTCGCGAAAGCTCGGCGCTTGGATGCAGCTAAACTGTCCATAGCACGCGAGGAGTTCGCCAACCTGGAAAGGCTGGGCATCATTCGCCCTTCAAACAGCCCCTGGGCCTCCCCACTGCATATGGTCCCTAAAGCTGACGGCTCGTGGAGACCTTGTGGTGATTTCCGCAGGTTAAACAATGCCACAGCGCACGACTGCTACCCAATCCCACACATTCAGGATTTTTCGGTGCATCTGGCGGGGGCGCACATTTTTTCTAAAATAGACTTGGTCCGCGAGTATCATCAAGTCCCAGTGCGCGCCGAGGATATTCCCAAAACAGCGGTAATAACCCCCTTCGGACTTTTTGAGTTTTTACGCATGCCGTTTGGCCTCAAAGGTGCCGCGCAAACCTTTCAACGCATGATGGATGCCGTGTTACGCGATCTCCCTTTCGTGTTCGTCTACCTAGATGACATTTTGGTCGCCAGCACATCTGAAGAGGAACACGAAAAACACCTCACAGCAGTTTTTCGGAGGTTGGGAGAGCATGGGTTAATAATCAATCCAGCTAAGTGCCAGTTCGGGGTGGCGCAGATCGATTTTTTGGGGCACCGCGTCTCCCCAGAAGGGGCGGTTCCGCTACCGGACAAAGTGCGCGCAATGGCAGCTTTTCCCTGGCCTCAAACGGTCAAAGCATTACAGGAGTTTTTAGGAATGGTGAATTTTTAAAACTGTTTCCTTCCCCACGCAGCACAGCTCATGCAGCCACTTTATGCCGCGCTTAAAAAGCAAAAACCCTCCAATGCAATCGAATAGTCCCCGGAGCGGAAGCGCACATTCGCGGAGGTAAAAAAAGCCCTGGCAGACGCTGCGTTGTTGGCTCACCCAGACCCAATGGCCCGCATAGCGCTCACCACTGACGTGTCAGATTTGGCCATAGGGGCGGTTGTGGAGCAGCACGTTGCCGGGGTTTGGCAGCCGCTGGCCTTTTCCAGCAGATCCTTGCGCGAAGCCGAGCGAAAATACAGCGCATTTGACAGGGAGCTGTTAGCGCTCCACTTGGCCATTCGCCACTTCCAATTCTGGCTAGAAGGTCGGCGTTTCACCGCGTTTGTCGACCACAAGCCGCTTACTTTTGCGATGGCCAAAATTTCGGAGCCTTGGTCGGGCCAGCAGCAGAGGCAGCTAGCCGCAATTTTGGAATTTACTACTGATATTCAACACGTAGCGGGTAAACTCAATGTAGTAGCAGACTGCCTCTCTCGCGCGGTAACAGCACCAGTCCGCGCAGAGGTAGATTATACTACTGCAGCCGCAGAGCAGAATAACAGCGCGGAAGCGCACGCGGCTCCAGTTCAGGTGGGGATAGATTATGCGGCCATGGCAGCGGATCAGGGTAGAGATGCGGACATGTGCGCGCTCCAGTCTGGACCAACAGGGTTAAGGCTGGAGAGCAGGAACTTACAAAATGGTATGCCCCCCCCTAATCTGCGATGTCTCTACCGGGCGACCGCGCCCGGTGGTGCCGGCTGCTTGGCGCCACCGTGTTTTTGACTCAGTTCGCTCCCTGGCACACCCGGGGGTGCGCGCGTCTGTGAAAATGGTAGCAGAAAAGTTTGTTTGGCCAAGCCTGCGCAAGCACGTGAAAGAGTGGGCAAGAGCCTGTATGGCTTGCCAGCGGGCCAAAATTCACAAGCACACAAAAGCCCCCTTAGAGCCATTTCGCATCCCGGGCAAGAGATTTGATCATGTACATGTCGACCTCGTGGGCCCCCTACCGTCATCACAGGGGTTCACACATCTTTTGACAATGGTGGACCGAACCACGCATTGGCCGGAAGTGGTCCCACTGGCATCGACCACGGCTGCAGAAGTGGCCCGCGCATTTTTGACAGCTTGGATAGTGTGTTTCGGGGTTCCATCGGATATTACGTCCGACAGGGGACCTCAATTTGTGTCTGAGCTTTGGTCAGCGATGGCCAACAGCTTGGGTGCGACAATTCACCGCACTACCGCTTACCACCCCCAGGCTAATGGTTTATGCAAGCGTTTTCATAGATCATTGAAGGCAGCCCTCAGAGCGTCACTTACGGATGCAAACTGGGTAAACAGACTACCATGGGTTTTATTGGGTTTATTTATTGCGTTCTGCGCCCAAAGAGGACTTAAAGGCCTCCCCAGTGGAGTTGGTTTTTGCGCAGGCGAGTTTCTGCCAGATCATCCGGCGCCGGGGCATTCCCCGGCTCAGTGGTCACTGATCGGCACAGGAGCAGACATGCTTCCGGGCCCCGTTCATCGCACTTTTCCGCGTGTTTTTGTCCCCAAAGCTTTAAAAAATGCCGAATTTGTTTTTGTCAGGCACGAGGCTATGCGCCCAGCCTAGCTGTTGACCTCCTGCTGTTGTCCTCAGGAGGTCCAGACGTATTGTTCCTTCAAAGACGTGAGGTCACAAAACACATGCAGTCCTAAGCATCTCACTCTTGTGCTTATACATATGTAGTCAAAATATGTGAGCCACAGTATGGACTCTGATTTACAGACTAGTTTGGTTGCTGTGACCTGCTACAGCTTCCTAGCATCACCACAGCAGCTGAACACTTATTTCCTCGAGTACAAAAACGTCTGCAATTCTCAGCAGCCAATGAGAGTGTACGCCATTCAGTACACCTTAAAGGGATACAAACATCAACTTTTTTTATTCAAAAATTTTATTGAAAAATATATGGAATCCACCTTATTCCTGAATGCACTTCTGTAGAAATGATTATGGGGCAACGTCCGGTTTCTGGCTGAAGTAGTGTTAAATCAGTCAGCAAGAATTGAGTAGTGGGACATTTAAAATCAATCCATCCATCCATTTTCTTCTGCTTTTCTGGAGGTCCGGGATGCGGAGGCAGCAGCTCAAGCAGAGAAGCCCAGACTTCCCTCTCCCCAGCCACCTGCTCCAGCTCTTCAGAGAGGACACCAAGACGTTCCCAGGAAAGCTGGGAGACGTAGTCTCTAAAGCATGTCTTGGGTCTGCCCTGGGGTCTCCTCCCAGTGGGACGTGCCTGAAACACCTCAAGTGGGAGGTGTCCAGTGTAGTGTTGTTAGTGGGCCACATTATGGTGTTACACGGGTGGTGATGTCACCCTGAGTTTCAGAGAGCTGTGCGGCAGAGGGGCAGTCTCTTGACCACCTCTCTGCCTAGCGGGAGTGTCTGTCTGGATAACGTGAGCACATAATAAAGTCCTGTGTTGTTCACCACTCACTCCATTATTCATCTACGTTTTACAGACATAACATTTGGCAACGAGGGTAAAGTATGAATGTTGGCATGTCTTCTTTTTGGCCATTTTTGGAGTCTCCAGGAGAGCCGCCAGTGCCTTGGGCGAGGTGGTTCGCCGCCTTCCAGAACTACTTGGTGGCATTAAACCTGGGCAAATTGAAGAAGGTACGAGCATGAGTGATTCTAGTCCACAATTTAGGTATGGAAGGACAGCATATCCTTGCTACCTTGGGAGCTAGCGATAGCTTTGAGGACACAGTTGAGCTAATTGGTACGATATTATTGTGCGCCTGCAAACGTCATCGTTAGGAGGATCCAATTTTGGCAGCGCCACCAGCGGACAGGCGAGTCAGTGCAGCACTATGCTGTGGACCTGCGGCAGCTGGCTGGATAATGGCAATTTGGTGATTTAGAGGAAGAAATGGTCCGCAACCAGCTGGCAGAGCACACGCTGTGCTCGTCAGCACAGTCAAAACTACTGACACACTCCGGCAAATTGACTCTGGCCATGGCTGTGGAGATAGCTCAACAGTGTGAAGCAGCAGACAAGTTAGCACACAACCTCGGTGAAAGAGCTTCGCTCCACCGCTATGGCTCACAATCAACGGTGCAGACTGTGGATCCGGACAGCGAGTATGAGGAATGCGCTGCAGTTGTGAAGATGAGGTCTGCCCTGGGATTGCCCAAGTGTTCGGGTTGTGGGTCCACTAAGCTCCGATATAAGGCTAGAGAGTGTCTGGCAAGAGGTAAACGCTGTGGCAAGTGTAGACTCCTGCATCACTTTGCCAGGCCCTGTAATAGGTTCGAGTGAGGGGAACGGCAACACAAAGTGGACAACCCTGCTCCAACTCCCACGGTTATCCACATCGTTTCTCTGGACACCGACAGCTGTACGTATTGTGCGGTGGAACTGGACGGAGTGGAGGTATCATTACTGGTTGACACAGGCGCAGTGAGGTCAGTGTTGAGTTGACCCACCATGAGGAGTTTCTTCCTGTACCATCAGGTGAGAGGTCATCTGAAACCGTTATGTGGCTATGGAGGAAGGAGGCTGCCCGTCATGGGTTTGATAGAGCTGACGGCCCGATACAAGTCAGCGGTGGTCGCCGACCTGAAGTTTATCATGACTGGCGGTGGCAAGAATGTGATGGGCTGCAACCTCTTCTATGGACTGGGGTTTTCAATCAATGGCGTTGGTGAGGAGTGGTTGGGCTGCAGTTTGTGGGACCGACCAGTGCCGCAAGTGGTGGATGATGACATATGGGACAAACCTTGTCCTAGTCGTCTGGAAAGTGAGCGGGACCAACCCCATCCAGGGCCAACGCGGGAGAGTTCCTCCACCAGAGCCTGAGTTGCCCGGGCTGAGGGAACTGGGCGGCGCCATGGGACGCCCATGACGGTGGATGAAGCTGAGTGGATGGCTTACCCTGCTTCCGGAGTTCGGCTGGGAGAAACCGAGAAACGGGATCACAATGGCTTTGCCAGCATCCCAAATGAAAGTGAGTGGGACAGGACTGTCTGGCATGGTTAAACGGCGTGCCACATAGGAACACTGGAAGGCCAAGTAGGGCTCCTCTGGGGGTCACTGATTTGGTCCGACCCAGAGAGGAGGCCCAGTTGAGAGGGGTTCATAGGAAGTGGAAACGACAGGAGGACCAGAGGTGCCTGCAGGTGGTGGCTGTACGGAAGGACGGTTATCTCCAGCTGTCTGATGGTACACAGAGATATCCCAATGAGCTGTGGCACATTTACATGGAGGGAGAGGTGTTTTGTTCACCACTCGCCTCATTATTCACCTATGTTTTATAGACATAACATCCAGGAGGAATTCTAATCAGATGCTCAAACCACCTCATCATTGGCCTCTGTCGGTCTATGATGACCATGGAAGAGAATCCTAGATGTCTACTCTGCTGGAACAGCACTGCCTGTGGCTGAACAGGCCGATGCGCGAATGGCAGTCCCTGTCACACAGGTCGCACTTGTGGATGGTCTCCGTGCTGCTGGGTCTGTGGCGGTTCTTCCTGCAGGTCCTTTTTCATCTGCTGCAGCAGTCAGTTTCTCTTCACCAGCTGTCTGGTCAGGGTGCCTCTCCATTTGGAGCGGTCCATTGCGAGGTCCTCCCAGCGCTCTGTGTTGATCTCCAGGGCCTACATATCTCTCTTGCAGACGTCTCTGAAGCGCAGCTGTGGGCGGCCAGCGTCTCTCCTGCCAGTCGCCAGTTCTCCGTAGAGGACGTCTTTGAAGATTCCCCCGTCCTCCATACGGTGAACATGGCCTAGCCAGCAGAGCCTGTGCTGCCTGAGTAGAGTGAACATGGAGGGAAGGCCGGCGCGGGATAGGACTTCTGTGCTGGGCACTTTGTCCTGCCAGGATATGTCCAGGATGTGGTGAATGCAGTGCAAGTGGAAGGAATTCAGTCTCTTTTCCTGCCGGGCATATGTTGTCCACGTCTCACTCCCATAGAGCAGTGTGCTGATGACGCAGGCGTTGTACACTGCCATCTTCGTCTTGACAGAGAGTTTGGGATTCTCCCACACTCGCGTGGTGAGGTGAGCGAGTGTGGAGGCTGATTTTCCAATCCTCTTGTCGATCTCTGTATCAAGGGAGAGGTTGCTGCTGATCGTGGACCCCAGGTACGTGAACTGATTCACGACCTCCAGCTCGTAGTCGTCGATGGTGATGGTTGGTGGTGCTTCTGTGCCTTGCGCCAAGACGTTAGTCTTCTTCAGGCTGATGGTAAGCCCGAAGTCCATGCATGCCTGGGAGAAGCGGTCGATCAGGGTCTGAAGCTCCTGCTGTGTGTGGGTCGCGACTCCAGTGTCGTCTGCGAACAGCGTATCTCTGATTAGAGCCTCACGTACTTTGGTTCTGGCTTTCAGGTGGGCGAGGTTGAAAAGCCTGCCGTCAGAGCATGTATGCAGGTAGATTCCCTCTGTTGCTGTGCTGAAGGCATGCCTCAGGAGCATGGCAAAGAAAATCCCAAAGAGGGTTGGTGCAAGTACACAGCCCTGTTTCACTCCGCTGTGTATATTGAATGACTCTGAGACATTGCCGTCGTACTGCACCATCCCCTGCATGTTGGTGTGAAACGATTCGATGAGGCTTTGCAACTTTGGTGGGCATCCTAGCTTTGGCAGGATCTTGAAAAGCCCCTCTCTGCTGACCAGATCGAACGCTTTGGTGAGGTCGATGAAGGCGACGTACAGGGGCATGTTCTGTTCTCTGCACTTCTCCTGGAGTTGGCGGATGGAGAATATCATGTCCACCGTCGATCGCCCAGCGCAGAAGCCACACTGAGACTCGGGGTAGACACGTTTGGCAAGCTTCTGTAGACGAACGAGGACAACTCATGCGTAGACTTTACCAACAATGCTGAGGAGGAAGATGCCCCTGTAGTTGTTGCAGTCGCTTCTCTCCCCTTTGTTTTTGTAGAGGGTGATGATCTTGGCATCTTTCATGTCCTGTGGTATGGCACCTTCCTTCCAGCACTGGCAGAGGACGTCATGCAATGGCAGCAGTAGGGCGGTCTTGCAGTGCTTGATCAGGTCGGGGGGTATGCCGTCATTGCCGGGTGCCTTGCCAGCGTACCATGCAAACATATATAAACCAATAAAAGAACTTTAAAATTGATCCCAAAGGCCAAAGGGAACCAATGCAGTGATTTTAAAACCAGCATGATGTGAGCATGCCATCTAGTCCTCGTCAGAACGCGTACAGCTGAATTCTGTAATAACTGCAGATTTGAAATTGTCTTTTTGGGAAGAGCAGAGAGCAGGGCATTACAGTAATCAATATGATTGGTGATAAAAGCATGCATCAGTATCACTGTGTTTGCTCGAGAGAAAAGTGGGCGGACTCTGGCTATATTCTTTACATGGTAAAATCCTGTTTGTGTTACATTTTTAATGTGTGGAGTAAAACCGGCCTCGGAGTCTAAAATGACACCCAAATTCTTAACATGTTGCGATGGAGTAAAGGACAGCCTATTAAAGTTTGGGAAAATTTTTCTCTCTCTGATCTTCAGAACCAATGACTAAAACTTCAGTTTTGTTCCGGCTGAGCTGAAGAAAGTTTGCTGCCATCCATGACTTAATGTCTAAAATACAGTTTAAAAGGATCTTTATTGGTTCCATGTCATCAGGAGATACAGTGATATACAGTTGAATGTTGTCAGCATAACAATGGTAATTAAAGCCATGTCTCCTGATATCATCCCCCAGGGGCAGCACGTACAGATTAAAAAGTACTGGACCTAAAATTGAACCTTGGGGCACACCACAATTTATTTTGTAGACTCTAGAAAAACATGTATCCATACTTACAAAAAAATTCCTGTCTATGAGGTAAGACTTGAACCAATTAAGAACAGTACCAGAGAGGCCAGCCAGATCCTTTAGTCTGGTTAAAGGAATATGGTGGTCTACTGTATCAAACGCAGCACTTAGATCCAGTAGAACCAGGACTGAAATTCTATGTGAGTCCATATTGTGCCTAATGCTACGTGTCCACTGGTCAGGATTTTTCAGAAAGGAATTGGACACCTAAACCTGTGAGGTGCAGAAAAGGGGCGTGTAGCATAGTTTTCAGATAGGTGGAGTTGAATAATGCGGGAGGAAATACTGGAATACTCATTATTAACCATGAGCAGATTGATAAGTCTGTTTTTAATAGTACTGGTATATTTGCGCTACAAAATGTGACTTTGTTGTTGCCGCCACCGGTTTTGGGTTCACCCAATCCGACAGACCCGGACAATGCATGGCGAATTTGACCACCTGGTTCGTGAGCTTTGGTTGGATGAGCCCATGTTCCATTGCTCTCCATGCCTCGTTCCTTTGTATGTTGTTTCGATATGACGGCAAGGACTGGTCATGTAGTATCGGGTTGCCTGAAACAGCGGGTTATTAATTTCTCCATGTCTTCACAACAACAAGTAACATACAGATCTGCTTCACTTCTCTCCCCTCCTCCAGCTGGCTGGTTCACTGGATTGGTCGACGGGTCCATCTGTGGGTGGTCTTCAGCTCACTGCTGCTACCAGACAATATGGCATCCTTGGGCTCCATATCTTTAAAACAAACTAGTGAAAAGTGTTTCTAACATCATTTCGTGCGAGGAATAGTAGGTTCAGTTAACCCCTTGCACTCCGGTCAATTTCCCTAAAAACACCAAAAAATAATGTGCCCAAATTAAATCCAAAGCTGTTCTTCAACCCTTTGCAGCATCTTCATGGGGTTGGTCTCATTTAAAAGAAAACACTTTGAATTTTTTGGCAAAACAGTCATAATCTCTCTAAGTGCTCCGGCCACTGAGTTACAGTCATCTAAACATAGTGAACTTGAAGAAAATAAAATTGGCCTGGGTGTTTTTTTGGATACAAATGCTTGCAAATAACACACAGCTTCAGATCCGGGCTGGAAAATGCAACAGAAATGTAGAACTAAGTGTTATCCAGCTGAGGTCCAAATTTTGTAACAATACCACAAAAAATGAATATATTACACAGCTTTTTCCTCAGGTAGTTCCCAGGCGTTTTGGAACTGTGCCAAATGGCACAGTTTGGAAAAACGTCTGTAACTTTTGAATGCTTCAATGTAGAAGCTTCATTTTGGGCTCTAATGAAAGGTGACACTCAGGGCTGTGTGTGTGTGTGGGGGGGGGGGTTGTCCCCCCCCCGCTACAGAGGATGGACATCGGCCATCGCTACATGACGGATTAGCCTCATATGGCGATGTGGGACAGTAGCTCAGTCACCGCGGCTCCCCCCCCCCCCTCGCTACAGAAGAATAGCGGAGGGGGGGCGTTCACGGTCTGGACGTGACGAACGAACCATATACCAAACTTCGTGCGCCGCACAGTTGTAATTTACCGATCGGTCAAAAGTAATTTTGGATTACAATTTTCAGGGATAGAGAATAATTTAGCTTATAACACCTTACCTCTTCACAGCAGTGTCCTGGCGAACTTCTCTTCCTCACTGTCAGACGAACCCGACGCTGGTCCGCTCGTGGTTCTGGTCTCGTGACCCGATCAAAACATAATTCCATTATTGCGGTTTTGTGCTTCCATGATTGCGGTTTTTGGCGAACGATTTTTCAAAACAAATAACAGTAGTAATTAAAAAAAGACTGGCGAAGGCGTGTGTGTCACTCAGCCTTCATCGTCAGCCTCCGTCGGTCTATGACCATGGAAGAAATCATAACATCTACTCTGCTGGAACAAAAATAAAATAAGCACCGCCTGTGGCCGAACATGCCGATGCGCGAATGGCACTCCCTGTCACACAGGTTGCATTTGTGGGTGGTCTCCGTGCTGCTGGGTCTGTGGGGTTCTTCCTGCGGGTCCTTTTTTGATCTGCTGCAGCAGTCTCTCTTCACCCAGCCTTAAAAAAAACAGCTCGCGAACTTCTCTGCTTCAATTGGCTCACTGCATTCACAGCCTTGGTAGGCGGGTCCTTCTTGCTAGGTTTTCAGTCATTGGTTCTTCAAGGTTTCAGAAACCCAATTCAAGGCTCTTATTAGTCGAATGAGAGGTCAATCAGATGAACTAATCTGTTCGCGGCTGTGTCTGCAACTTTTATTTTCAGTGCGCGCTTGGACGCCATCACCATCTACATCATCAGCATCTCCATCATGCGTCCTAGAGCGCACGAGGGCGCACGAGAGCGTGCAGAGACTTGCCCGCCCGCAGTACAACGGAGTGCAAGAGGTTAATGAATCCATCGTTATTTGACATCAAAACCTGCTGGTTCAGGACAAGAGTGCTGCCTCCGGTTCATAACCATATGGAAAATAGCACGACCAATTGTCCCGAGTATGCAAATGAGCTGTAGGGGACCCACAGGAGATTCTGCACACCACAGTCCAGTTTTCACTGGTCCACACCCAAATGCTTTCTGCTGCATTTCCAATACACAATGAATGGGAAGCGGAAAAATGATGGAACCAGTGGACACGTACCTTTAGGTCGTTAACAATTCTTACCAGGGCTGTCTCTGTACTGTGGTTCATTCTAAAACCAGACTGATTTTCATCAAATATGTCACTTGATTTTAAAAATAATTTAGCTGAATAAAAAAGAAGTTTTTCTAAAATTCTGCTTAAAAATAGTAAGTTGGATACTGGTCTGTAGTTATTAAGGATTTCAGGATCTAAATTATGCTTCTTTAGGAGGGGTCTCACCACTGCCATTTTAACGGCAGCAGGGAAAACACCTGTCTAGACAGAGTAATTCATTATGTTTAAAAGTTCCTCCTGGAAAACTCCACAAACAGTTTTAAAAAGTGATGTGGAAATGGGATCTAAAAGACAGGTTGTTGGATTGACTTGGGAGAAAACTCGACCAAGAGTTTCAGCATCAACTAGGGCAAAACTCTCCAGTGTTTCCTCAGCTAAAAGCATAGATTCCACGGTACTAAAAACATACAAGATTAGATCTAATAACCTCTATTTTACTTCTAAAGAGGTCTGCAAAGTCCTCACACAGTGAGTCTGTTGGCAATCTGCTGAACTTCTTAAAATCAGAGTTGATCAGGGGGTCTATGGTGGAGAAAAGGATTCTGAAATTGTTTTTGTGAGTATTTATCATTTTGGAGAAGTGAGAGTTTCTGTTTAGTTTGACTGTGTTATATATTTTCAATTGTTCACATAGAGTTTGGTAGTGAACAGTTAATTTTGTTTTTCTCCATCTTAGGATGGAGGCGGCAAATGGAGTGACACGGGAGGATGACGTCGGACCGGTGGCTGAGGCGACTGCAGCAGCAGGTGGAGATGAGCCAGAGACAGCGGGACCTTGGGCTCGGCCAAGAATTATTGTTTCTAGATGTCTCTCTGCAAGTTTATTTGTATAGCACATTTCCTGTACAGGACAATTCAAAATGCTTTACATAAAAACATTAAAGCATTACAGCAAGGTGCAAAAGGAATCTACACATTAGAGTGCCTCAAACCTCATTTCCTTTACTTTTTTATATGTTAAAAAAAAACAAAAAAAAAACAAACAACATGGACAATGTTTGACAAATCCAAATAGCCTTAGGTTTTGTCAAGCCCTTTAAGGAGCCTCAAACTCCCTTTATCAGGGGGGCCTCTAACTCACTCCTTTTCTTTTGAGGCAAGCCTCAAACCCTCCCTTAAAGTTTAAACATATATTTTACAAAAATAAGAATTTAAACGCAAACTATGTAAATTAAAGAGAAACTAAAACAGGCTAAAATAGAATATGACAGAAATAAAAGTTACAGTACATTGTAGGCTACTGAAAGGCCATGACAAATAGGAGCGTTTTTAACCTCAATTTAAAGCAGCTGAAAGTTTCAGCAGCCCTGATGCTTTCTGGGAGTTTGTTCCACATGTGAGGGGCATAAAAACTTAACACTGCCTCACCATGTTTGGTTCTAACTTTGGGCACAGATAGTAGGCCTGACCCTGACCACCTGAGGGCTCTGGGTGGTTCATAATGAACTAGCAGATCTGAAATGTATTTTGGCCCTAAACCGTTCAGAGCTTTATAAACCAACAGCAGTATTTTGAAGACTATTCTTTGACAGACAGGAAGTCAGTGTAAAGCATTTTGAACCAACTACAGCTGTCTGATGGACTTTTTAGGAAGACCTGTGAGGACAGCGTTACAGTAGTCCAGTTTACTGAAGATAAATGCATGGAGAAGTTTTCTAGATCCTGCTGAGACATCAGACCTTTAATCCTTGCTATGTTCTTTAAAGTTTTAATAGGTTGATTTCACTACTGTTTTAATGTGGCTGTTAAAATTCAGGTCTGAGTCCAGAACCACACCCAGATTTCTGGCTTGGCTGTTGGTTTTTAGCATTTGTGGATCAGTGAACCAGTGCCGCTCATCCAAGCTCGAAGAAGGCTAAAAGATAAAGGAAAGAAGCTAGTCAGCTAATGGCTAACTGACATAAGAGGGAGGGCGGAGGTGAACATGTAAAGGATGTTTCTGTCATGATCCTGGGGCACGGTGGGTGCCATGCCCAGTCTCTAGTTTTAGTTCAATCTTTTTCTGTCTGTTTCATTGTTATTTTGTCCAGTTATTATCATTGTGCATTTGTAGTTATGTTTACATGTTGGGGTTGTGTTGTTTTATTATGGTTTTCCGGTTATGTTTTATTTTGACAGTGCTGTACAGCTTCTGGCTGTCAAACTGGTCGGAGCTGCACACCTGTTATTCATTCTATTATTTTCTCCACTCATGTATCCACACCTGTCACTGATTATGTACTGCATATAAGGGCACGGCAAACCTCTGTGGTTTGTTGTGTCCTTCTACCACGTATACCCATCCTCAGGAGCAGAGCTATTTGTCCTGGGTGTGTTGGAGTCCCACTGTTGAGGAGAGTAGGAGAGCGCTGTCCAGGTATGTTTTCCCCTTATTTCCAGCCATGAGCCCCACTGCCTCTGGGAGAGCTCCGGCTGGATTCCGCCCCTGGCCTGGCATTCCCTGGCTTCTGTCCCCCTGGACATTGGGCCCCACTCTCCTCCAGCGTTTGTCATTGTGTACTTGTTTGTTAGTGCCTTGCACTCCATGATTTAGTTTTTGTGTGTTCATATTCTTGTCTGTTTTTATGTTAATAAATGTGCACACAGAGAGTGTTTGGTGTCCTACTTTTGCCCATGAAACTGGCGATTCATGACAGTTTCTTACAGTGATTGTCATGTACTGGCCCCTCCAGGGTCGGGAGATAGACTCAGGCGCTGAATTACACTCAAGGTGTTTATTACAGAAAACAACAAAGTCCAAAAACTGCGTAAACATATCGAAATACAAACAGGAAAAACTTACAGCTGGCATTCCTAGGCCGGCATTGCCCAGCGAATGCAGGAGTTGATTAGCAGGATAAAGATTAAAGTTCAAGTTTGACAATTAATAGTGCAGCAATCAGTGAACGAACAGAAGCAGACTAAATACAGGCAGATAACAATGTGAATGAGCACAGGTGTGGGTGCATCTGAGTGAGGGGACAGAGAGAGTCATAATGATAATTGGAATCAGCAGGTGATGATGAGAGGGAGGCAAACCACACTGGGAGCTGACAGAGCTCGCTCCTGCAGGACTTCACGCCCTTGATAGCTGTCAACAGTAAAAAAGGACTAAACTGGATATAAGGAATAACAATGACAAGTCAAGGTGTAATTATAGATCAGTACAGAAAATAAAATAAAACATAAACACAAGCAGAAAAATGACAATTGGAACAATCATACAAAAAGGACATAAGTGCAACATATAAGTGAACAGCCAGAAAATGCCATGAAACCGAGTCTGGAAATCTCTAGGCCTCAGTTAATGACAGAGCCCCCCTCTCAAGGGGTGGATTCCAGACACCCCAGGATAACACCAAAAGAAAAAGCCCCCCAATCTACCAGGTTTGGGTGGTGGGGAGAATAGGCCAGGAGGGAGCAAAACAACCCTGCTCAGGACCCACACCAGAAAACACAGAATAAAGGCCCCCCGGCCCACGGAGCTCTAAAGTTCAGAGAGCTGCCCAAAGTCCCAGGCCCGGCAGATGGTAAAGTGAACCAGGTCAGGTGACCTGCCAGGTAGTACGAGTCGGATGGCCTGCCAGAGAACATGGACCACCTGACCGAGCAGCTCAGTCTGTCTGGTGGCCGGCCCGAGTGCTTCAGCCACCTGAACAGAAGAGGCAGTCCAGGAGGCAGCTCCCCCACAGGGAGACCCACAGAAAATGAGGAGAGCTGAGGAAGGGGAACCCCAACGTCATCAGGCAGAGCAGGAAGGGGGACCCCAACGGCGTCAAGCTGAGGGATCTGCAGCACCTGTGGTGGCTCTGGGCTGGAGCACTGCAGCACCCTCGGTGGAGCCCGGTTGGGCCAACGTTGCACCCTTGGAGGGCCCTGGACTGGGGTACGGTGCCCATGGTGGACCAAAACTGGAGCGCAGCACCCATATTGGGCTGATGTTGGAGCACAGCACCCATGTTGGACCCCGGCTGGAACGCAGCACCCACGGAGACCCAGACTGAGGAGGAACCCAGATGACAGCCTCAGGCAGAGGTGGAGCTGCACCCACGGAGGTTTTGGGCTGGGACTGAGCACCTGCGAAGACCTCCTCAGCAGTGAAGGCCGGACCCTGAACAACTTTGGGTGGCGCGCCTGGACCCACGGAGACCTCTGGTTGCGCTGGATCGTCTCCAGTGACCCTGGGAAGAAGCTCAGAGGAAACAGAGAAGTTGGGTCAAGATCACCAGCAGCAGTGGAGCCTGGTGAGGTGAGCTCAGGTGCAGGGGGTGGCTGCACCTGGCTCTCCTCACCAAGAGTCAGGCAAGATTGCTCTTAAACGGAGAGAAGGAACACAAAAGAGAGCACTTGCCTGAGCTCGAGCTGCACCGCCGTCCAGGACTCCAACGATCCAGACAATGGCAATGCTTCAGACTCGGTCCTCGGGTGGTCTAGCTCAGCTGCTGACTCTGCGGTGGCAGCGGCCTCCACAGCAGGCATGATGGTGGTTGCAATCATGGTGCCCCCAGATGAAACAACCCATGCTGGTGGCTCTTCCGGTGCGGCAGCTGGGGGTCGGCTCTGTGCTGGCACTGAATCAGAATCAGAATCAGAATCAGAATAAACTTTATTGCCAAGCATGTAAAAAAAAACACACGAGGAACTTGACTTGACATTGGTGCGCATGCGCGCGACACAACGACACGGCAGCCATAAAGGCGCCTCATCAAACAGAGATAGATAAGAAAGGGAGGGGAAGGGAGGGAACGACACAAGGGGGGAGGAGAAAAAAAACTTCGTTATCAATATACAGCTTATTTTTAAGCAGATTGTGATTACAATGAAAAAAAATCTCTCAATAGCACAGAGCAACAACTCAGAATTCACGAGACACAAGAGAGCAGTGTACAGTATATCTTTAATCAGTTCATGAATCAATGTGTGTGCGGTGTTGAGCAGTGTTGATGATAATAAGAGAGACCCAAGGACCCTTGGCAGAAGATGTTTTGTCTGTCTGGCGCCCAGTCTTATCTGGCGCTGCAGCTGGCTGTCCAAGGCCTTGTGCTCATGATTTTGAAAAAAACAGTCTGCAGACAGCCAGGAGGAATTTTCATGGGGAATAAATAATGCCAAATAGGACTGATCACAGAGAAGACTTGTATTTCTTCTGTAGATTCAGTACATTAATCCTTCATTGCGCAGCTTTGAACTCGTCGTGGAAAGACCTGAGCGAACCCATGATGTAATCCACCTTACGAGACAGTTCTCCAGTAGTCGCTATCAGGGTCTTCTCCAGTTTCTCAATTTGTTGGATGCACCTCGCCTGGCCAGCAATTTGATAGGTTGAATCCATCTTCAGCAATTTGCGGTAAACCAAGACAATTCCCGTCCCAATCAGAATTATCCCAATCACCAAGATTACGAAGATAAACAAATCTTCAATATCTTCGATAGAGAGATTAGAGAGACACAGCATTTTCCAAATACCTGTGTCACATAGATAGCCCACTGGAGCCGTTCCAGCGGGGCAAACAGCTTCCCCCGGAGCACTTTCCTTGTTGAAAAAATAGTGTCAATTGTGTTCAAAGCCCAGCTTATTAACTCCATAATTTCTTTTCGGCGGTCGCAGTCAGACGCAGACAAACAACAGCAAGCTGGGATCCAGTAGGAGGGGAGGAAAAAATCAGCAGGAGAGAAGAAAAAAGCGTCTGCTCTCTTGGGAGGGCGGATCTTCCAGGGCCACAGGCTCCTCCATCGTCCAGCAGCTCGGTTCTGGGGCCGGCGGACACTCGGAGATAACCAGAGGGGACACGGAGATTACAGGTGAGGAACTATTGGCTGTAGCAGGTGGGAAGAGCTCAGTGGACTGCATTTCCTGAGTCTCCCTACCAGGAATCAGGCAAGACATGTCATCAAAAATAGGACGAGAATGAAATGTAACTTGCTGTCAGCCGCGTGAGCAATGGAATCTGCTGCAGCCGACGTGAACAGTCATCCCTCTTTGTGTCTATGAGCCCCTCAGAGGATTGTGGAAGGACCGCCTCAGCTGACACGGAAGTGGGCGTTGCTGGGGGAAGCCTGGAGGACCTCTCAGCAGCAGGAAGATTCGTCAAGGTGATGGAGATTGCAGCAGCGAGGAGGAGATGAGACTGGCGGAAACAAACCGACGAAGAAGAGCGAAAGAGGGGTCCTGCTGGGGGAATAGTCATGCTCGACATCAGGGGTATAGCTACTGAAGAGGAGGACGGTTTTCCTCCAGCTGATCTGGTTTGGGGATGACGCTGTTGTATTGGGGCTGACCAAGGAGAGGGGCTGGGCTTTCTGCCGGTGTGAGCGACTACTCCTCACTGGGGACGATGCTGGGCATCAGAGCTGCTTCCCTCGGCTCCTCATCTGTGCAAGGCAGGGAAAATATGGAAAGGAGTATGTCAGTGACCTCCAGGTGATTCCACAGACTGGGGAAATGCCTTCATTACCTGTGCCGCACCATCCTGACTCATCCAGACCGTGCTTTGGGAGAATGGGAGTTTAGTGTCTGCAACCAAATGCCTTCCAGGAAGCGTGCCGCCCCGCTGCTCATATCACCCAGATTGGACATGGTGAGCTCCACAACAGGTGCGTAAAAAACACAGAAAAGGAAAAAAATGCCAGAGTGTAACGGTTGAGTCCTTCTTTCTGGCTGCGCTATTCTGTCATGTACTGGCCCCTCCAGGGCCAGGAGATAGACTCAGGCACTGAATTACATTCAAGGCATTTATTACAGAAAGGAACAAAGTCCAAAAAACTGCATAAACATATTGAAATACAAACAGGGAAAAACTTACAGCTGGCGTTCCTGGGCGGCATCGCCCAGCAAATGCAGGAATTGATTTACAGGATAAAGATTAAAGTCCAAGTTTGACAACATTAATAGCGCAGCAAACAGTGGACGAACAGAAGCAGACTAAATACAGGCAGATTACAATGTGAATGAGCACAGGTGTGTGTGCATCTGAGCGAGGGGACAGAGAGAATCATAATGATAACTGGGATCAGCTGGTGATGATGAGAGGGAGGCAAACCACACTGGGAGCTGACAGGGCTCGCCCCTGCAGGGCTTCACACCCTTGACAGCTGTCAACAGTTAAAAAAAAAAAAAAAAAAAGTACTAAACTGGATATAAGGAAAAACAATGACAAGTCATGGTGTAATTATAGTTCAGTACAGAAAATAAAATAAAACAAACACAAGCAGAAAAATGACAATTGGAACAATCATACAAAAAAGGACACAAGTACAACATAAAAGTGAACAGCCTGGACTTCCGGTCTGGACGCCATGGCGACTGCAGCTTAACACTGAAGTTCTCAGACCCAATCCAGGATAACACATTGAAAATCAAACTTAACGGATTTTTGGAGGAGTGAAAATCAAAAGACAAAATCATCATGTCTAAAGGAAAACAGAAGAAACTGAAATTCTCCAGGCCAGGACACGTATCGGCCGGAGAATCCGAACTGGAAGATCTCCGTCAGAAGACGAGGAACTGGTGATAGCTAACAAAAGGGTTAGCCTGAAATCACTATTTGAGGAGCTACGACGATTTCGCCGAGATGTTACGGCCGAATTTCGGGAATTCAAGAGAAGAATTGAAAAGGACAAACAGCAGAGTGGACCAGGCCGAGAACCGAATCTTGGAAACAGAGGATCGAATAAAAGTGCTCGAAGATTCTGTGCTAGACCTACGCAAAAGACAAGCAGCTATAGAGGCTAAGCTAACCGACCAAGAAGGAAAACAAAGAAGAGACAACATAAGAATTCATGGTCTGATAGAAGGAACCGAAAATGGTTTTAACTCAATGGCAGAATGCGTGGAATCCTTACTAAGAGAGAAATTGGATATTCCACAAACCACCGACTTGAAGATAGAAAAGGCACATCGTTCATTAGTCGCTAGGCCGGCGGCGGAAGCACTCCCACGTTCGGTGTTGGTAAGATTTTCCAATTTCAAAATAAAACAAGAGGTTGTAAGACTGGCCTGGCAGAAAAAAGGATTTATGCACCAGGAGAGAAAAGTCTACGTGGAACACGATTACGCCCCGGAGGTCCTTAAAAAGCGCAGGGAATACAATGATGCGAAAAAGGTGTTAAGAGAGAAGAAACTGCGCTTTCAGACACCATTTCCTGCGAAGTTAAGGGTCTTCTACGGCGATGAAACGTGTCTCTATAATTCGGCGGAAGAAGCAACAGCTGACATGGCGAAAAGAGGCCTCCCGGTAACGGTATTTAAACCCGCAGCAGACCCGAGTGAGAAGATCAAAATGCAAACATGGACAACACAAAGACCTTCAAAATCCACGGACCAGCAGCGGGAAACCCAGCACCAGAGCGTCGCGGATAAACTATCCGTTTTCAGGTTGGAATAGCGACCTTTTTTTTTTTTTTTTTTCTCTTGAATCAATCCGCACATCCAACCCCCCTCATACAAGGTAACAAACATTAAAGGAGATGCATATTCAGCATGTGGTAAAACATTTCATGGAACAATCATATTATTTGAAACAAATAAGTCTTTGTAATAAAAAAAAAAAACTTGTTAAAATAGAAATGTGACAATAATCCACATGTTGTCCTCATACTAACAAATTCTGTTTTTGCGTGAATGTTTGATGTGATGGGGGTGGGAGGGTGCACACAATTTCACAGGGTTTAGGCATAAAAGGAAAAAAAAAAAATCATTACAAGTTTGGATTGGGTTCTGAAACTCACGTTAAAAGCATGGGACTACTTTCAGTGGTAAGAGAGGGCCCTCAACACGTAACAGAGTTTGAGGAATTTCCCTCAGAGCCTTCACTCCATCAAGGCTCTTACAGGGTCTTTAAAAAGACCTCAGCTCAGGAAGTTCTTATGACAGCTTTTTGTTTTAAAGTTTTTTACACTATGTTCTTAATGTTTTTCTTGTTTTTAATGTTCTTTCAGTTTCCGAGTAGCACAAAAGAGGGCCACCACACAGTTATACTAAACAAAACAACACAACGGAGAAACAGGGTGTAACCAAAATAATTTCATATAATGTAAAAGGAATCCTGAATCCAGTTAAAAGATCCAAGATTCTAGGCAAAATGAAAAAAGACAAAGCAGGAATAATACTTTTACAAGAAACCCACCTAACAGACGTGGAACACAATAAACCAGTAGACAAGGGTTTAAAATGATCTCTTCATCTTCTATAAATCAGGGAGGAGGAGGGGAGTAGCGACATTGATATCAACCAAAATTACATTTGAAAAAAAATCAGAACACAAAGATAAAGAAGGGAGATACAGTTTGGTAACTGGGCGGCTAGAGGGAGAAGATATCACCCTGCTGAATGTGTATGCTCCCCAGGGGCTAACTGGAAATTTTATAAAAATGTATTCGACCTAATGATAACTAAAGCGCAAGGTTTAGTGATATGTGGTGGGGACTTCAATCTTAGACTGAATCCATACTGGGATGCTTCTGGTAATTCCCCACATCAAAATAACACCCAAAACAGGAAGACTCGGATGCTACTAAAAGAATTGGGAATCTGTGACGAGTGGAGGGAACTCAACCCCAGTGTAAAAGACTATACATTTTACTCAACTCCACATTCATCTTACTCAAGGATTGACTATTTTTTTATGTTTAATAGAGACATTGGAAGAGTAAAAACATGTAAAATAGGACTGATGGAGCTCTCCGACCACAGTCCGATCTACATGGACTTAAATATCCAAAAATACACAAATAATACATTTTCTTGGAGGTTAAATTCAAATGTCTGAAAGGACCATTGAAAGATGAATTGGAGTCAGATATTCTCAGATATTTGGAAGATAACGATAATGGAGAAGTATCCCCTTTAATACTGTGGGATGCATGTAAAGCTGTAATAAGAGGAAAGATTATTGCAAAACTGGCAACCCAAAGAAACTAAGACAAGAAAAACTATCCACTATTAGAGTCAGAACTTAGGAACCTAGAAAAAGAACACAAAGGCAACACTCATTCTACTGACTCGCTCAAGATTAAGGAAATTAAAAACCAAATAAATGAGATCTACACAATAGAAATCCAGAAGAAACTTACATTTCTGAAACAAAAATACTATGAAGCAGGCAGTAAATCAGCAAAATTGCTAGCCTATAAATTGAGGAAACATCAAACAGAAAGGAGCAATCTGCAAAATCAGAGACCCAGTATCAAAGGAAATAAAATTCAGAATTCAGGATATTCTTAAAAACTTCGAGAATTACTATAAGAACTTATACTCCCACAAAAAACATAAAAACGCATCCGAGGCATTCCTAAACACATTAAACCTCCCCAACTTACGGAGTCACAAAATAAAACACTACTGTCAGAAATACATCCTAAAGAATTGGAAAAAGCAATTATGAAACTTAAAGCTAACAAATCCCCAGGAGCTGATGGCTATACAGCAGAGTGGTACAAAACCTTTAAACAGCAACTATCTCCTCTCCTCCTGATAACATTTAATTATGTCCTCCACACAGGGGAAATCCCCCCCTCCTGGAGAGAAGGGGTCATTGCAGTTATACCTAAACCTGAAAAGGATAAACTAGAGTGCTCCAACTACAGACCAATCAGTGTACTAAATCAGGACTATAAGCTTTTTACCATTATCCTTGCCAAAAGGTTAGAAAATATACTGACAGACCTAATTCATTTAGACCAAACAGGTTTTATAAGACAAAGACAGACACAAGACAACATTCGACGCACTTTACACATAATTCATCATATAAAAAAATATAACTTAAATGCAGTCATATTGGGATTAGATGCTGAAAAAGCATTCGATTCGGTTGACTGGTCTTTTCTATATAGAATCTTATCCAGTTTCAATTTTCATAACAACTTCATTAGAACTATACAGGCATTATATAAAAAACCAACAGCTAAAATAAGGATTAACGGTAATTTATCATCATCTTTTGAACTGGAAAGAGGATGTCGTCAGGGCTGCCCCCTGTCTCCACTGCTCTTTGCAATCTTCATAGAACCTCTGAGCCAATGGATAAGACAAAACCAAAAAATTCAAGGTATTACACTTGGTCAGAAGGAACATAAAATAGCACTCTTTGCTGATGACATTTTAATATACCTAGGGCAGCCGGACACTTCTTTACCAGAACTAACCTCAGTTTTTTCAGAGTATGGAGATTTATCGGGGTACAAATTAAATATGCATAAAACCCAAGTTTTAACATTCAACTATGACCCAAATCATTATTCACTAAGCAAACTCAAAACTAACTGGGAGTCGGAATCTATGAAATATCTGGGGGTCAATATCCCGAAACAACTCAACAAATTATATCACTAAACTAATGATCCACTGGTGACAAAATAAAATCTGACCTAGCAAGATGGAATATGATACCATTCTTGGGTACTGCACAAAGAATTGAAGCAGTCAAAATGAATATACTTCCACGTCTTCTATACCTTTTCCAAACAATACCGGTATAACCTCCCAAAAAAACATGGCAGGAGCTGGACAGAAGGATCTCAAGATTCATATGGCAGGGCAAGAGACCTAGAATCAGATATAGAACCCTACAGCTAAACAAAGACAAAGGTGGGGCTCGCGCTGCCAAATATCAGGACTACTTTAAAGCCGCACAAATTAAAACTTAGTAGAGATATGTAACCCAGTCTACACTGCACTATGGAAGGAGATTCGAATGCTCAAATACAAGTGACATCCCCCTACAGGCGATAATAGGGAACAATGTCTTACCTAAGCTTTTGAATAACACTAACCCGTGGATAGAGACCCCGCTAAAAATTTGGTTTAAGATAGTCAGAGAGAATCAAACTAAAGAGCCCTATCGACTTCTGCAATGGATCGCCTATGATCAGGACTTTACTCCTAATAAAACAGACCCATGATTTAAAAAGTGGAAGGAGAAAGGGCTGATAAAAGTATTACGATTTTTTGAAAGGGGCAAATCTTAAGAAGTATAGAAGATTAGAAAAAACAAGGCCTAATAAATCAAGACCTTTACAGGTTCTTACAGCTTAGACACCACATAAACAATAAACTTAAAAAGGAGGTTTTGGAAAGGGCCCAGTCAGGTGTTCTGAAGGTCTTCTTAATGGCATATAAAGGGATCCCAGGGGATCAGATACATTCTAAAATATACCAAGGTCTTCAAGACTTAAAAGGAGACAACACATCTTATATAAAAGAGAGATGGGAAAAAGAGGGAATTTCACTTTACAACTGGAAATATGGGAAAAGCTAAATAAACAGCAATGGAAAAGTACCTCATCCCTGCAGTGGAGAGGAATTTGGATGGAAAAACTTGGCAAGATTTTTCAGAACACCTGCACAAAACAAATTTACCCCATAAGGGATTGAACTGTTGGCGCTTGTGTGGTGAAAAGACTGCAAATCATTTTCATGTGTTTTGGTCATGCCCAGTTATCCACCAATATTGGACCAAGGTACAGACAATATTGGGGAAAATATTCAAAATTACAGTTCCCTTTTCTTTTGTAACTTTGTATTTGGGTTTACTACCGGACTCACTGGAAAGACGAGGAGAAAAATACTTATTCAATGTTTTAATATTGGCAAGCAAAAAAGCTCTAACTAAAAAATGGATGTTGAAGGACTGTCCTACACCTGAAGATTGGACTAACGTGATCCAAGACAATTACTCGATGGAAAAGTTGACATTCGCACTGAGACAGGACATGGATGTGTTCATGAACTTTTGGCAACCCTGGACCGCATATGTGTCTTCCATTAGATCTAATCTTTGACAAATACCATTTCAATAATGGTTCCGCTCTTTGTTCCAAAGCTACTCAGATGCTCTTTTATCTTTATTTACATACATTTTCTTTTGTTTGTTTTTTACTGGTTTGTTTGTTTTTTTTTGTTATTTGTTTCTTGTTTTTTTTTCTCTTTAATTTCACTTTTTTCTTTCACTTTAAAAAAAAAAAAAAGGGGTGTTGTAAGAATTAATCTTCCAATGTTGTCAGATATCAGAAAATAAGGGAACATGTGATGAAATGTAAACACTGCATTGCTGTAACGACCTGTATACCCTTTACAAAAACTTAAATAAAAAAAAAAAAAAAGTGAACAGCCTGAAAATGCCATGAAACCAAGTCTGGAAATCTCCAGCCCTCGGTTCATGACAGTGATAGACCTTAAATAGGAGTGTTTCAAGAAAGCCAGGAAAAATACAAAACAAATTTTCATCAATAATTAAAAAATAAAGAAAATGTGATCAAAATATGCCACAAACCTCATGTTTTTGCTTCTCTGTATGAGCATGTTTACACTGCAAGGTAATCCCAAACTCTCTATTGATCATAAACCAAAGTGTTAATCTTAATTTAACTTCATGGAATTGCAGAGGTCTACAAAATTTAAAAAACTTAAACAAGTTATGAATAAAAAAAAAGACATGGGTTCAAAAATGTGTTTTTACAAGAAACTCATCTAATAGAGGAGGATATAAAAAGAATTAGGAGTAGATGGCAAGGAAGTGTATTCACCTCATCATTCTCATCCCGGGCCAGGGGAGTTATGACTCTCATACATAAATCAGTCCCTTTTCAAGTGAAAAATGTAATTGGAGACAAACTTGGAAGATATGTAATCATTCAAGGTTCTTTGCTATTAGAAAATATAAATCTTGTGAACTTATATGGTCCCAATATAGATGATCAAAAGTTTTTTGCTAATTTATTTCTTATTTTATCATCACTTACAGGGCAACATATAATAGCAGGGGATTTAATTGTACATTGAATCCAGGTATAGATAGATCAACAGGACTGGATTGTACGCACAATGGATGTAGGATGACTATTAATCATTTTATGAAAGAATTGAGATTGTTAGATATATGGAGAGAAATGAAACCACAAGTTAAAGCCTATTCTTGTTATTCCAGTACCTACCAGACATTCTCACGTATTGATTATTTTTTGATTTCCACAGAATTAAGATCCAAGATTCAAAACTGCTTTTATGATAACATCGTGATCTCTGATCATGCACCCTGTTGTCTAATATATGTAGATAAAAAATTGACAAAGGAATCAGGTAGATGGCAATTTCAGCATAAATGGCTTCAGGATGAGGAATTGTCAAGTATATAGAAAAAACAGATAGACGAGTACTTTGACATCAATACTACACAAACATCAGCATGTGTAAAGTGGGAGGCTTTCAATGCTTTTATTTATGGGGCATATTAGATATACAGGATCAAAATCTAAAGAAGACCGAGAGGAGAGAGCTAAATTGGAACATAAAATGAAAAGTCTTCAGGAAAAAGTGTATGCAGGAAGTGATCCAAGGTTGGAGAATGAATTACTGATTTGAGAGCTGAACACGACAAAAAATCAGCGAATAGAGCTGCCTCGAGTCTTCTAAGATTGAAACAATCTTTTTATGAACAAGGTGAAAAATCAGGAAATTATTGGCATGGCAGATTAAACAATTAGAAATTAAAACAACCAATTACCTAGTATTATAAGGTAATGGACAGGTAGTTATATATCCTTTAGAAATTAACAGAGCCTTTAGAGATTACTATGAAAAATTATAGATACTAAAAATGAATTTGATTTAACAAAACTAAATGGGTTTTTGAACGAACTATCTATACCGTGTATTACAAATGAAAACAGGGAGATATTGGAGTCTAAAATTAGTCAAGAAGAAGTTGGGCTAGCCATTGATAATATGAAATCAGGAAAAAGTGCAGGACCAGATGGTCTTCCAGTTGACCTTTATAAAAAATTTAAGAATAAATTAATAAAACCTTTTTTGGAAATGGTTTTAGAAGCATTTCAAATAATAATTTACCATCATACATAAATAATGCCTTAATTATACTGCTGCCAAAACAGGTAAGCCCTCTAATAAATGTGAAAATATGAGACCAATAAGCCTATTAAACGCCGACCTTAAGATAATCTGTAAAATTTTAGCAAGATGAATACAAGAAATTTACCAAATATTATTAATCGAGATCAGAATGGCTTTATAAAGGGAAGACAAGGCTTCCATAATGTAAGAAGACTATTTAATATTATTTATTTTATAAAGAAGCACCGGATACAGCTCTCCTATCACTGGACGCCGAAAAGGCCTTTGATAGAGTTGAATGGCCCTTTCTTTTTGAAGTCCTACAAAGGTTTGGACTTGGAAATAATTTCATAAAATGGGTTCAAATAATATACAATAATGCTACAGCAGAAATCCTAACAAATAACAATATTTCAAAACCAATAAAAATCAATAGAGGATGTCGACAAGGCTGTCCACTTTCACCTTTACTGTTTACTATGGCAATTGAAACTTTAGCGATAGTGATACGTTTACATTCACAAATATATGGAATTAAAGTTGGACCAACAGAACATAAAATCTCCCTGTACGCCGATGACATAATTTTGTTTATGTCGAATCTAAAAAAATCAATTCCAACCTTGTTGAATTTAATAAAGAATTTTGGGGAAATATCAGGATATAAAATAAATAAAACTAAATCTTCAATATTAATGCTAAATGAGACCCAGAGAAATTACCCAGCTCCTGAGGTAAATCAATTCAATGTTGTAAATCAGTTTAAATATTTAGGAATCCAAATTGTGTCTAAGCTAGAATCAGTCGCCAGTGTCAACTATGAAGCCTTAATGACAGATATCAATGAGTTAACTCAGAGATGGATGTCACTATCAATGTCGATGATCGGGAGAATCAATATACTTAAAAGTAATATTTTACCTAAAATACTTTATTTATTTCAATACATTCCCTTATCACCACCTTTAGATTTATTCTCAAGAATAAAAAAAAAGTTAGTGGAATTTATATGGAACAACAGGAGGGCTAGATTACGTCTGTCTTTATTATATTTACCATTTGATCGTGGAGGTCTGAAATGTCCAAATTTTATGTTGTATTATTGGTCGGCACAACTGAGGTCTATGACATATTATTTTTCATCAAATGATCTCCCTCACTGGACTGAAATGGAATCATACAATTTACCTTTACCTCTTCCCATATTCATATACTCAGATTCGGCAAAAAAATTACAAAAACAAGTTAAAAATCCATTTGTAAAGCATATGATCAAAATATGGTGTGAAGCTAAAAACTATTTAAAAGAACCACAGTTATTGTCACAATTTAGTCCAATATGGGGTAATCAATATTTTAAACCAGGGAGAGCGGACGCTGTATTTAAAGTATGGAATTTAAAAGGGATACAAAAGATTCAGGATTTATATTTGCCATGTGCAGATAACATAATGTCTTTTGAAGAGCTGAGGATCAAATTTAATCTCAATAGAACACATTTTTTAAATATCTTCAACTTAGAAACTTTATTCGATCAAATCAAAATAAAGCTCTCACTCGACCTATTTATTCATCCTTGGAAAAAATGATGATGAAAGATAGTAAAAGAAAGGGTATTATTTCAGAGTTTTATAACTCATTGACACTATCTTCAAGTGAAAATTCACTGAAAAGATTAAACTACTGGAAAGAAGATCTGCAAACTGAAATTTCAGAGGAACAATGGGAATTGGCTTGTACAGAAGCTCAAACCAAATCAATAAATGTATGCCTTAAATTGATACATTTCAAATGGTTAATGCGGATGTATGTTACACCGGAGGAGTTAAATAAATATAACAAAAATATACCAGATACATGCACAAAATGCATGGAAAGTAAAGGAACTCTATTTCATTGTGTATGGGAATGTAGATTAATAAGAATGTTTTGGGAAGAGGTGAGGGTAACAATTGAAAAAATAATCTCAAAACAAATCATATTGAATCCTAAATTGTTTTTGTTGGGTCTGTACCCAGAAAAGCATAATTTTAATAAAAGTGAAAGAACATTCATAGACCTCAGTTTGCTTAATGCCAAAAAATGTATTGCACTATTATGGAAAAAGACTCATAGACCAGATGTGACTCAGTGGTTAAGACAGATGTTAACAAACCTTCCATTAGAAAGAATAACATATATACTGAAATCAAAGGAAATTGTGTTTGAGAATATATGGAGACCTTTTATTGATTATGTAAAAAATTTAAACATAACTTTTGAAGAAGAAGGTGAATGATGTGTGTGGACCTTGTAAATTCCAAACTGGTGAACACAATATGTATACTTATGTATTGGATTGTCTAGACTAAACAGAGGAGCATTGTTGAAGATTTGATTTTGCTGGTGGTTGTTGGTGTTTTTAGTGCATCTTTTTTTTTTTTTTTTGTAGTACTTTAGTGTTAGTGTTTGATTGTTTGTATCATGTTTGTTAAAAAAAAAGGTTCAATAAAGATATTGTGGAAAAAAAAATATTCCACAAACACTTCATTAAGACATGTGTGAGCTGTTAAATGTGAAAAAAGTGCAGTCAGTGACCCCTTTAAGAACTGGATGGAAGAAAATTTTACAAAAATCCAATAAAATAATGTTCCTCTGTGGCGATTTTAATGTTGACTTGATAAATCCAAATAAGCACAAACTGACAGATGACTTCATCAATACTTTGTAGAGCCTAAGCCTATATCCTAAAATAATCAAACCCAGTCACATTTTGCCTAGCAAAAACAAGAACACACCACCAGCTACAATCATGCACTTCTCAAACTGAAAGAAAAAACAGACATTATTAAAACAAAGAAAGAAACTTAGAGGAACTGACATGTATATAGATAGATGATGTATTTTATTGATCCCAAACTGGGAAATTACAGTGTAACAGCAGAATGACACAGACAACCCAACCAACTGAAAAAAAAAAACCACACACAGCATAATAGAAAAGGAGTTACCCAGGGAAGTAAAGTAAAAATGCTTAGATAACTTTATATACAACATAGGCTACTCCTAGATGATTATCCTTATGAGTCTATGGATAGTACTGACTGTACAGAGAAGGATTATAAGGCACAGGGTGAAACAAGGTACCAATTTTACTGTAAGGTGCAGTATGGCAGCATTGTTATGACCAAATTCAACATCAGAGTGAGTTATTGTACAGTGAAATGGTGGAGTACCGGAGTGGTGGCTCAGTTGGTAGAGCATCCGCCCCACACCCGGGAGGCAGGGGTTCAAATCCCGGCCGGGTCATGCCGAAGACCATATAAAAGTGGAACTTCCTGCCATCCAGCTTGGTGCTCAGCAAAAATGGAATGGAGGAGGGAAATTTGTGGCGGCACCTTGCATGGCAGCGGCCCTCTGATTCTACACTTGGGGTGTGTGTGATTGACACGCGGTGGATAGCTAAAGCACAATCTCGTTCTGCTGTACATGATTGGTTGTACAGTTGAATGACAATAAAGGGTGATTTAATTTTAATTTAAAATGGCATGTGGCAGAAAAGATTTCCTGTACTTGACCGTTCAGCAGCAAAGGTGTAGCAGTCTCCTGGGGAAAGTGCTCCGCTGACTGTCCAGTGTTTGGTGGAGGGGGTGATCAGGATTGTCTATGATGGATCGCGGTTTGTTCAATGTCCTCCTCTCCACCACAGTTTCAAAGGTCTCCAGCCTGAGACCAATCACAGAGCCAGCCCTCTTGATAATCTTGTCAAGTCTGTTGGTGTTGCTGGCCCTGATACTGCTACCTCAACAGGCAGCAGCAAAGAAGATGATGCTGGCAAACAACGGCCTGGTAGAAAAGCTCCAACATCTTGTTGCACACGTTGAAGGATCTCAACTTCCTCAGAAAGTAGAGTCTGCTCATCCCCTTCTTGTACACGGCATCGGTGTTCGATTTCCAGTCCGGTCTGTTGCTGATCGTGACACCCAGGTATTTGTAGTCCTCCACTACCCCTACAACCGCCCCCCTAATCCACAGTGGCTGTGAAGACGTCCTTTTCTTCCTGAAGTCAATCATCATTTCTCTGGTCTTGCTGACATTCAGTCTCAGGTGATTCGGCTCTGTCCACTCCACAAATCTGTCTGAGTGCCCTGTACTAACCCTCCTCTCCCCCTCTTATACACCCAACAACAGCTGAGTCATCAGAGAATTTCTGCAGGTGGCGTGACTCATGTTGCACTGAAAGTTTGTGGTGTATGAGGTGAAGAGAAAAGGAGAAAGCACAGTCCCCTGTGGAGCTCCCGTATCACTAACCACTACATCAGAGAAAACACTGTCTAGCTGGACAAACTGTGGCTTGCCTGTCAGGTAGTCGGTAATCCAGGAGATTACAGAGCTGTCAACCCCCATCACCCGCAGCTTCTCACTCAGCAGCAGTGGCTGGATGGTGTTAAATGTACTGGAGAAATCAAAGTTTGTGATTCTCAGACTGTCTCCTCCTCCATCCAGGTACAAGTGAGCTCGTTGCAGCAGGTAGATGACAGCATGATGTATATCAATGAACATTTAACCAAGAACACGGATACAGCCAAAAAAGCTTGAATACTGAAAAGACATAAAAAGATTCAAGCAACATGGACATCTAACTGTAAAATTTACATCAAGTTTAATGGAATAACACCGGAGGAAGCAAAAGGTCATGTTATCAGGGACATGAGTGAACTGGATAAGTATGAAGCATGACTCCAAGGAAAACACTATAAAGGGGAACAAAACAACACAAGAAAATGGAAAATGTTAAATAACAATTAACTGAACACACCAATCACTTCCATGATTGATTGTTTGTCTGACTACGAAAAACTGGACTTGGAAACTTTCAGTTATACGGATCATAAATCACAGGACATAGAAAATGACACTGACCCTGAAAATAACTTCTATAATAACAATTTCAGTGAATGTCAGTATGACACAGAACAGTTTATCAAAAAAGTATTAAAACAGAGAGAACAATATCAATTATACATTTCAATAGTAGGAGCCTAAATTTAAACTTTTCACAAATTAAACACTAATACAACTGAACAATACATCTACAGTAATAGCTACATCAGAAGCTTGGTTAAATGATGAACAAACTGATATGGTACAGATTGAGTGATGTGATACTTATTTCATTAACAAAACAACAACAAAGGGAGGTGGGGTGGCCTTGTATATACAGTAGATAAAAGTTGTAGAAGTCATTCTGTAGGTAAAATGTCATTTGTTATGAACAATATTATGGAATGCATTACAGTAGAAATGGATATGGGTAATTCAAAAAATATACTAAAAAGTTGTATTCACAGAAAAGATGGTTCACGTATTGACACCTTTAGGGATAAGTTATGCGAATTACATAATAACATAAAAATATCAACCCAGTTTTTATTTGCGGGGATTTTAACAATGACCTTGTTTAAATGGTCACGAGTAAACTGATTACTGGAGTAAACCAATAAAGATAATAACTGGCTTATGGTATTTACATGCACCAAGTAAATGGTTTATTGGGCAAATCCATTTTCTCATAAACCGATAATGGCCTTTAACTGATGAAGGTAAGCGGATTACTCTGTTTACATGACAGTTTGAATAATCAGGTAACTTCAGAAAGCTGATTATAATCGGTTTACTCATGACCATGTAAATGGAGTCAGATACCATGTTTACATAGTCACGAGTAAACCTGTATTGTACAATCAGCAATATGGCTTTAGAACAAACAGGACAACTACTCATGCACGTTTTGATTTTTTAGAAAAGATAACAGCCATAGAAAGGAAAAAAATAGATCTGAAGAAAGCTTTTCATACTGTAGATCATGAACTATTGATGATAAATTACAAAGGTATGGAATTAGAGGAACCACAATATAACTGGATAAGCAGCTATTTACAGGACAGAAAACAATATGGGCAAGTACTAGACGCAAAATCTCATATGCAGAATGTTATTTGTGAAGTCCCACAGGGGTCGGTGTTGGGACCATTTCTGTTTATTTTATACATCAATAATTTGTGTGAATTAAAAAAACTGAAACCATATTATTTGCAGACAGCACAAATTTATTTTGCAGTGGGGAGAACCTGCAGCAGCTCCTGGATACTGTGGAAAGGGAATTGACAATGGTGAAGAGATAGTTTGTTGAAAACAAACTAACACTGAATTTAAGTAAAACAAAATATATATTCTTTGGCAATCATCAAATTGATCCGAAAAACAAACTCAGGATTAATAATATTGAAATTGAAAGTGTCACTGCAATTACATTTCTCAGGGTAATAATAGACAATAAATTAAACTGGAAACTACATAAAAATTATATCAAGTCAAAGGTATCTAAATCAACTGCAGTATTATACAGAGCCAAAAAGCTTGTCAATCAAGCTTCACTTTTTACCTTGTACTGCTCCTTCATACTTCCATACCTGAATTACTGTGTGGAAGTATGGGGGAACACACTGGACATAAAACTAACACAGATCCAATTTACATTATTCAGAAAAAAGCAATAAGAATTGTAAGCAATGCTGAGTACAGACAACCAACCAACCCACCCTTCATTAAACTGAAAGCTCTCAAATTTAAAACTGCACAATTCATGTACAAAGTAACTCATCACAAAGTACCACACAGTATTCAGGGGCTGTTTCAATTGAGGGAAAGTAATTATGATCTACAAGGAACATGTATTTAAAAAAAAAACAAAAAACGATAAGCACAAATACAAAATATTGTCTTACAACCAAAGGAATCAATTTATGGAACAACTTCAACGATGAAATGAAATCATGTGGAACATTAATGAAATTTATAAGACTATTAAAAATTATATGCTAAACAAATACACAATGGAAAGATGATGAATGAATGATGTTGCTGACTCCATCTGTACCTATTGTCTATATTATTATTATTATTACTATTATTATTATTATCTGTATGTATTATGGTAAATGGTGTTCACTTATATGGTACTTTTTCTCTTCTGTAGATGACCAAAGTGCTTTATATATCCTGCTATCCACCCATTCACAGACTGATGGCGGCAGAGCCACCATGCACCACCGCTGGCCTGACCCACCAAGAGCAATTGGGGGTTCAGTGTCTTGCTCAAGGACACTTCAACATGCAGACTGCAGACAGAGCGGAAATCAAACCCGACCCTCCGATCAGTAGTCGGCCACACTACAACTGCGCCACAGCCGGTGTAGTGTCGTTATCCATTGTCTTCTGTTTTGTTGTTGGAGTAACAAGATTTTCTGCCAATTGTCTGTTCCTGTAGGAGCGTGTGTATCATTTTCTTTGATTTGATATGGACACAGGTTGTGTGATATATTGAATAGACTCATAAAAATGAAATAGTTTATTATTAAAAAAAAAAGTAAGTGGGGTAGGCCTCTAAGTTTTTACTTCTGTCTACTCCTTTTGGACAACAGAGACTGAAAGGAAACAACTGTTGGACTTTTGATTTCATTTTGAGTTCAAACTTTATTATATGTATTAAATTTTTTTTTTCTTTTTTCTTCTTTTGCATTGTTTTCTTATCATGTTTTGAGATCAGAGGTTCAAATCATTCATTCATTCATCTTCTTCCGCTTAATCCTTTTTGGGTTGCGGGGGGGCTGGAGCCTATCCCAGCATCTCTGGGTGAGAGGCAGGGTCCACCCTGGACAGATCGCCAATCCATCACAGGGTCAACACAGAGAGACAGACAACCATTCACTCTCACAGTCATACCTAAGGACAATTTAGAATCCCCAGTTTGATGCCAATTAACCTAACTTGCATGTTTTTGGCATGTGGGAGGAAACCAGAGAAATCCTGGAGTAAACCCATGCAGACACGGGGAGAACATGCAAACTCCTCACAGATCACTGTTAGTCGGGGGCTGGGATCGAACCCAGGATCCCCCGGCCAAGGCAATCAACAATAAAACTTATCTCTCACTGGGCAACATTAATTGATCAAATATTTACTAACAATTTATACAGTAATGTCATGAATGGATTACTAATAAATATCAGCGATGACCTTAGATTACAATAACATATTAGAAAACAGTAAATAATAATAATAAGGGTGCATGCAGGATATTAAAAAGCATCATCAGAAAATGCCTTAGACACGTTAATTAGCCTCACCATTTTATTGAAAATAAGAACAATATTAACAAGTGAATGGAATAGTAAGTTTTACAAATATTGTGTAAGTGCTGGTGGAAACTTTAAAAAATCCACAGACGATAATGACATTGATTTTATAGAATAGAATAGGCTTTATTGAAAGCCTATTCTAGAATAAAGAAATATTAGACAGAAATTAGTTCAATCTTTATTTAAACAGTTGAAGAAAAATAAATGAGAGATATTGTTAATAAATGTTAAAACATCAACTGATTGTGATGACACAGATATGAAAACAGTGAAATAGGTAATTGAGGGAATTTCCAAACCACTAACTCACATCTTCAACTGATCAGTCCAAATGGGACAATTTCCTAATAAAATTAAAACTGCAAAAGTCATTCCATTATATAAATCTGGTGATAAGTAACACTTCAAAGATTTCTCTTCTGACACAGTTGTCAACAAGAGCCCTCTGACGCGAGCGCAATATGCCCCGCCTCTGTTTTCTTTGAAGATCCCAATACTTACTGACAGAGAGCAGTTTTCAACTTTTCAATACACTGTAATTACTGTGGCAGAACCAAATTATGATAAATTCGTCATCCACGAATACACAACAAAATATACAACCCATAGTTTTAGGGCAGGATTCCGAGGTGAACCTGTGTAGCAAGTTTGGTGACTCTAGCAAGCTTTACATGTTCTATAGTAAGAGGGCATACGGAGTGGCAACCTTGACCTTTGGACCCCAAACCTTTAGTCAGAGGTCATGGTCTCAGAGTGAACCTTTGTACCAGGTTTGGTGGCATTAGTTTTGTTTTACATTTACCATTTATCATATGGTGCAAATGGAGTGCTAACTTTGACCTTTTGATTCCAAACCCATAGTTAGGTCAGGGTGTAAGTCATCCAAGATGGGTCTTAGACACAACAGCTGTATCGATTTGAAAAGCATACATCATTTCTTCAGTAGTTATTGCATTTAGAAGATTTAAGGAAAAACTGAACTCGGACCTTTGACCTCAAGGTCATCCGATGAGGGTCACATTGCAATATGCGCATCACCAGAGTATATCAAACCACAGCACCAAGTTTCAAAACAACTGGAACAAAACTGTAGGAGGAGCTGAAATCACAAGACAGTTACTGTCTATGAAGTGAGGTGAAACGGGAGGTCATAGGCCAGGGGCTACAACTATAGGAGTTGATTTCACATAAGTAGGACAGACGAACAGACGGACCCATAACATAATCCCCCTTCAGTCTTCGACCCCTTTGGCCTTCGACCGGTGGGGGATAAAAATTGTAGAAAAGCTTTTCAGGGATGGATTAGAAAAGTTTACAAAAAGTTTACAAGCTGCTCTCTGACAGTCAATATGAATTTAGAGCAAACTGGTTCTACATCATTAACATTAACAGAACTCAGAGGAAATCTTTAATTAGATAGACATTTACAATTGAGAGTATTTCTGGATCTAAAAATAAATGTTCAATACAATTAACCATGAATCATTATATAAACTGGAAAGGTATGGGATGGCGGGGGGTGGGGGTTCTGAATTTGGTCAAAAGTTTTTCAACAAACAGGCAACAATTTATGAAAATGTAAGTATAAATCTGAATGTGGTGAATGTTGTGTGAACATTGTGTTTGGTGTCCCCCAGGGGTCAGCACTGGGCCAAAATTATTTTATATGTATATTAATGACATATGGAAAGCATTTGATTTATTTAAACTTATCCCATTTGCTGATGATACAAGTATTCTGTGTTCTAGTGAGAATTTACACAAACTTTTGAATTTAATCGGAAATGGTAAAATAAAAAGATGGTTGACAATGACAAGTTATTGTACTGTATTTGGTTATCCTAAAAATAATCAAGTCCAAGTACAAATAGAGGTTGTCAACATAGAAAAAGTGCATGAAATTAAACTCCTGGGGGTGATAATAGACAAGTTGTGCTGTAAATATCACATTAATCATATTCAGAACAAACTGTCTAAAAGCATTCCAGTCTCGTCTTAAACAAAGCACGTGCTTAATTAGAAATCACTTCTCACTCTTTACTCTTCTATAATGTTACCTTATTTAAACTACTGTGTGGCGGTGTGGGGAAATATAAAAGTTTATTACAACTACTGTATATTCTGAAAATAGCAACTATGAGAATCATACATGATGCCAGATTTTATGAATGCACAAATACACTTTTTATGTTGTCAAAAAATTTTTTAATTATTTGACTGTGTATATTTTAAACAGCACCAACAATATACAAAGTGACGAGGAATTTGTTGCTCATAGGTATTCAGGAATTTTTTGTGATGGGGGGGGGGGGTGTTACAATTTATAGGGCACAATAAATGTAAAAATGCTCAGTTTTCAGATGACCAAGAGAAGTTTTATGTTTTTATAGAGGAAAATTGTGGAAGAGATTAAGCATGACTTTCCAACAATGCCTATAAACAGTTTAAAAAAAAAAGATATGATTTTCAACAGGTACAGACGTGGACAAAATTGTTGGTACCCCTCTGTTAATGAAAAAAACAACAACAATGGTCACAGAAATAACTTGAATCTTACAAAAGTGGTAATAAATAAAAATTCTATGAAAATTAACCAGTGGAAATCAGACAATGCTTTTGAATTGTGGTTCAACAGAATTATTTTAAAAAACAAACTCATGAAACAGGCCTGGACAAAAATGATGGTACCCTTAACTTAATATTTTGTTGCACAACCTTTTGAGGCAATCACTGCAATCAAATGATTTCTGTAACTGTCAATGAGACTTCTGCACCTCTCAGCAGGTATTTTGGTCCACTCCTCATGAGCAAACTGCTCCAGTTGTCTCAGGTTTGAAGGGTGCCTTCTCCAGACGGCATGTTTCAGCTCCTTCCACAAATGTTCAATAAGATTTAGATCAGGGCTCATAGAAGGCCACTTTAGAATAGTCCAATGTTTCGCTCTTAGCCATTCTTGGGTGTTTTTAACTGTGTGTTTTGGGTCATTATCCTGTTGCAAGACCCATGACCTGCGACTGAGACCAAGCTGTCTGACACTGAGCAGCACATTTCTCTCTAGAATACCTTGATAGTCTTGAGATTTCATTGTACCCTGCACAGATTCAAGACACCCTGTGCCAAATGCAGCAAAGCAGCCCCTGTAATGTAGTAATGTGGTCTGCCACTAGGGGCGCTGTTAAGTGTTGTATGCAGATTAAGAAAGAGAATAAAAACGGTTGTTGTTGACGTTACTGAAGACCTCGCTGTCCTGTCTGTTTATTCCACTTGCTCTCCTTAAAAACACACTAAAATACATTACATGGTGTCAGAAGTGTCACTCATATGAAGATGGACCAACTAAAACCGCCGAAGAGTCTGTCACTGGAAGGAAACCTCGCAGAAAACTGGCGTTCTTGGATCCAGAAGTTTGAGCTGTACCTGATTGCTAGCAGCATAGCTGAAAAATCAGAGAAAATAAAATGTGCTACGTTTCTTCATGTGGCAGGTGACGAAGCTATTAAGGTATTTAATACCATGGACTTTGATGATGATGATGTGGATGATTTTGACATCCTAAAAGAAAGATTTAGGCAATATTGTGAGCCAAGAAAAAATATAACCTACCTGAGGCACATATTTTTCACAAGAGTACAAGGCAAGAGTGAACCTATCGATGCATATCTGACAGACCTGAAAAACAAGGCCAAAGACTGTGAGTTTGGACTGTTAACTGATTCACTCATAAGAGATCGTATTGTGTGTGGAGTCACCAATGACCAGGTGAGAGCAAGATTGCTTAGAGAACCAGACTTATCCCTGAGTAAAGCTGTGGATATATGCAGAGCTAATGAAGCCACACAAAGCCATATGAAAGCTTTACAAGAAGAAACAGAAGTTTCAGTAAACAAGCTAAGCAAAATAAAGCTAACTAAGAGGTCTAAAGAAAGTGACGTCCATGCAAAAAGAGAATGCAATAAATGTGGGTATAAACATGAGCCTCGCAAGTGTCCTGCGTATGGGCAAACATGTAAAGTCTGCTCACGAAAAAACCATTTTGCTCACATGTGCCACACAAGGATGCACAAAGAAAGCAGAGAAAGTTCACACAGACTGGAGAAAAATGTGAATGAGATAGAACAAGAGGAAAAAGAAATGTTTATTGGAACCATTGAGCCAAAGAGAAGAGAAAATAAAAAGCCAGCTCATGTTGATACGATGAATGTCGAAGAAGCTGAAAAATCAAGATGGACAGAAGTTCTGACAATGAATGGTGAACAGGTCGTCTTCAGATTAGATACGGGTGCATGTTGCAATGTGCTACCTCTCAAAATCTTAAAGAAAGTGACCAAAGGAGATATGCCACTGTTTGAATCCAGAACAATGTTAGTATCATATTCTCGCCACAAGGTGGAACCAGTGGGCATGGCAAAGCTGAAATGTGAATACAAAACTCAAGAACAGGAGCTTGAATTTCAAGTTATAAAAGCTGATTTGCCAGCGATCCTTGGAGGGGATTCATGTGAACAACTGGGACTGATAACCAGAGTCCACAAGGTGGATAGAGAAGAGGAAACTGACATTCTGACAGAATACAAAGATGTGTTTACAGGACTGGGGTGTGTACCGGGACTACATCACATTCAGGTCGACCCAGCTGTAACTCCAGTGATTCACCCACCCAGAAAGGTGCCTTTAGCACTGAAGGATGATATAAAAAAAGAACTAGAAAGAATGGAGACTCTGGGTGTGATTGAGAAGCAAACAGAGCCCACTGATTGGGTCAACAGCATGGTCATTGTCAAGAAAGCAAATAAAAGAATAAGAATATGCATAGATCCTCAAGATCTTAACAAAGCTATAAAAAGAGAGCACTATCCCCTACGAACAGTGGAAGAAGTCGTTGCAGAGATGCCGAATGCAAAGGTGTTTTCAGTGCTAGACGCAAACCATGGCTTCTGGCAAATACAGCCTGATGAAGAAAGCTCCAAGTTATGTACCCTTAACACACCATTTGGTAGATACCGATTTAAGAGGCTTCCCTTTGGTGTGTCATCAGCCCCAGAAGTCTTCCAAAAGTACATCGCCCAGAGACTGGAGAACCTGGAAGGAGTTGAGAATGTTATGGATGACATCCTGGTGTGGGGTGTAAATAAAGAACAACATGACAAAAGGCTGCGACAACTACTGGAAAGAGTGAAAAGCATTAATCTGAAACTGAACGAGGACAAATGTAAGATTGGCATGACTGAAATACGATATATTGGACACATTTTGAGTGCAGAAGGCCTGAAGCCAGACCAAGAAAAAGTCAGAGCAATAGTTAACATGCCTAAACCAGAAGATGTGGCTGCACTCAGAAGATTTCTCGGTATGGTGCAGTACCTTGCAAAATTCATACCAAACCTGTCAGAGGTAAGTGCACCACTCAGAAAACTTCTGGAAGGAGAAGTTGCATGGCACTGGGAGTCACAGCAACAAAAGAGCTTTGAACAGCTGAAGTCACTTGTCAGTGAAACCCCTGTGCTGAGATTTTATGACATAAATAAACCAGTTACATTGTCTGTGGATGCAAGCTCTGAAGGATTGGGAGCTGTGATATTGCAAGAGGGTCAGCCAGTGGCTTATGGTTCAAGATCGCTAACAGACATACAGAAAAGATATGCACAAATTGAAAAGGAACTTTTGGCTATTGTGTATGGCTGTGAGAAATTCAAGCAGTATCTGTATGGAAGACCAGTACAGGTTGAGTCAGACCATAAACCACTGGAAGCTGTGTTCAAAAAAGGGTTGCATAAAGCTCCACCCAGACTACAACATATGCTGATGAGTCTGCAGCCTTTCAACCTGCAAGTTACATATAAACCAGGCAAAGACTTGTACATTGCAGACACTCTGAGCAGAGCTTTTCTTAAAGAGCAGACAGAAAAACTATTGGAGGAGGAACTTGAAGTTAATCTCCTTACAGCACACCTACCTGTCTCAGAGGAAAAGCTGAAGTTATTCCGGAAAGCAACAGCAGCAGATGAGGAACTGCAAATGTTAATGAAAGCAGTTCAGTCAGGATGGCCAGCACAAGTCAGTCAAGTTCCAGCTGAGATAAGGAAGTATTGGACATTCAGAGAGGAACTCACATGCTCAGAAGGACTAATATTCAAGAACTCCAGACTTGTGGTGCCTCAAAGTCTGAGAAAGGAAATGCTTCAGAAAATCCATGAAGCACATCTTGGCGTTGTTAAATGCAAAGAAAGAGCAAGAGATGTTTTGTTTTGGCCCAGTATGTCTAAACAAATAGAAGAAACAGTGCTAAGGTGTTCTATCTGTAACACACACAAGAGGAACAATGTCAAAGAACCACTTCAGAGTCATGACATTCCCAGCAGAGCTTGGGCAAAAGTTGGTGTTGATCTTTTCCATTTTGACCAAGGTGATTATCTACTGTGTGTAGATTATTACTCAAAATATCCTGAAATTGCCAAATTGCCACAAACAACAAGCAAACGTGTCATTGTAGCTCTTAAATCTATGTTTGCCAGACATGGAATTCCAGACGAGCTCATGTCAGACAATGGACCACAGTTTTCAAGTGCAGAGTTCAGACAGTTTGCAGAAACGTGGAAGTTTAAACACACCACATCGAGCCCGGGATACCCACAATCAAATGGGCAAAGTGAACGTGCAATTCAAACAATAAAAAACCTACTGAAGAAGGCACAAGAGAGCCAAGGAGGTCCTTATATTGCTCTTCTTGAATACAGAAATTCGCCCTTGGATGGAGTCAAATTGTCTCCAGCACAATTGTTGATGAATCGGAGACTGAAAACAAAATTGCCAACATCAGGTCAGCTGTTAATGCCACAGCTGAACAAGAATAAGCAAAAACAACTGAAGGAGAGACAGATGAGACAGAAACATTACTTTGACCATGGAGCCAGAGCCTTACCTGCTCTACAAGAGGGAGAGACAGTTAGATTCAGAGCTGAGAATACATGGCAACCAGCTATTGTGGTAAACGGCCACAACACACCAAGATCATTTGTGATTCAGACGCCTGGGGGATGTAAATTCATGAGAAACAGGCACCATCTACTGAAGTGCAGAGAAGAAAGTGTTCCTAAAAACCACAAACACCAAATACCAAAAACATGTAGGTTTAGGGCGCTCGCGCACGCAGCGACCAGCAGCCTGTGGCTTGTCACCAGACTGCAAACCAAGTCTACCTACGGGTACAAATAAGTAACAAAAAAAAAAAAAACACTGATCAGGAGGATTTCCCGACCCCTGCTTGTGAGCCAACAGAGACCATCTCATCGGAGCAAGCACCTGTTCATTCTCCTGTAAAGGAAACTCAGAATTCCAAAGCAGTTACTGAAGAGCCAAGGAAAACTTCACGTTTTGGCAGACTGATTAAACCCCCACAACGTTATACAATGTGAAAACAACATAAAGAAATGTTTAAGTGTATCTTAAGGGACGTTAGCCCTGTAATGAAAAGAAAAGCAGTTGTTCAGGTTAAAACCATACTTTTTAACTTGTGAGTCATATTAGGATTTATTGTTTTTCTGTAACAATATAGTATGATATTCTACTTCTAAAGAAGGGAGATGTAATGTAGTAATGTGGTCTGCCACTAGGGGCGCTGTTAAGTGTTGTATGCAGATTAAGAAAGAGAGTAAAAACGGTTGTTGCTGACGTTACTGAAGACCTCGCTGTCCTGTCTGTTTATTCCACTTGCTCTCCTTAAAAACACACTAAAATACATTACAGCCCCAGAACATAAAAGAACCTCCTCCATGTTTCACAGTAGGGACAGTGTTCTTTTCTTGGTATGCTTCATTTTTGCATCTGTGAACATGGAGCTGATGTGCCTTGCCAAAAAGTTCCAGTTTTGTCTTGTCTGTCCATAGGACATTCTCCCAGAAGCTTTGTGCTTGTCAACATGCAGTTTGGCAAATTCCAGTCTAGCTTTCTTATGATTTGTTTTCAACAGTGGTGTCCTCCTTGGTCGTTTCCCATGAAGTCCACTTTGGCTCAAACAACGATGGATGGTGCGATCTGACACTGATGTACCTTAACCTTGGAGTTCACCATGAATGTGTTTAGAGGTTGTTCTGGGCTCTTTTGTTACCATTCGTATTATCCGTCTCCTCCTGCGGCCACGTCCAGGGAGGTTGGCTACAGTCCCGTGGATCTTAAATTTCTGAATAATATGTGCAACTGTAGTCACAGGAACATCAAGCTGCTTGGAGATGGTCTTATAGCCTTTACCTTTAACATGCTTTTCTATAATTTTCTTTCTAATCTCCTGAGACAACTCTCTCCTTTGCTTTCTCTGGTCCATGTTTAGTGCTGTACACACCATGTCACCAAACAGCACAGTGACTACTTGTCACCCTTTAAATAGGCCGACTGACTGATTACAAGTTTGTAGACACCTGTGATGTTAAGTAGAGGACACATCTTGGTTGAACATGTCCCTATGGTCACATTATTTTCAATCTTTCTAGGGGTACCATCATTTTTGTCCAGGCCTGTTTCATAAGTTTGTTTATTTTAAAAAATTCTGTTGAACCACAATTCAAAAGCATTGTCTGATTTTCATTGGTTAATTTTCATAGAATTTTTATTTATTACCACTTTTGTCAGATTCAAGTTATTTCTGTGACCATTGTGGGTTTGCACGGTGGCGGAGTGGTTAGCACTGCGGCAGCACAGCAACTCACCCTTGGCCTGGGGATCCTGGGTTCGATCCCAGCCCCCGACCAACAGTGATCTGTGTGGAGTTTGCATGTTCTCCCCGTGTCTGCGTGGGTTTACTCCAGGATTTCTCCGGTTTCCTCCCACATGCCAAAAATATGTAAGTTAGGTTAATTGGCATCAAACTGGGGATTCTAAATTGTCCTTAGGTATGATTGTGAGAGTGAATGGTTGTCTGTCTCTCTGTGTTGGCCCTGCGATGGACTGGCGATCTGTCCAGGGTGGACCCTGCCTGTCACCCAAAGATCCTGGGATAGGCTCCAGCTACCCCCCCCCCCCGGCGACCCGAAAAGGATTAAGCGGAAGAAGATGAATAACAGAGGGGTACCAACAATTTTGTCCACGGCTGTATAGACTCAGAAGGGCATGTAGTCTGGTGTACAACGTAGATTCTTGTATTGGGTTGTGAAGTTTGTGTTATATCATGAATGTATGAGGGAGGCTGAAAAGTTCATAGGATAAAAAATTCATAATGGTCAAATTTGACCAAATGTGGTTTAGTTTTCAACATAGTCTCCCTTTCGGTCCACACACTTCTTCCATCGCTGTTGCAGCACTTGGATCCCTGCGGTTGAAAAATAAACCACATTTGGTCAAATTTGATCATTATGAACTTTTCAGCCCCCCCCCCCCATATATGTGTGTATGGTTATATATGCATTCAGTATATGTACAGCATGTATTGTAAGTACACAAACCATGACTGAATAGCTTAATTAGCAGTACAATGGTTAGGATAATATAACTTTACTGACTTATATTTGCATTACAGTGGGAACAATTGAAAGAACATTTCATTCACACAAAAGAGACTTAAACCTGAAAACAAAAACCTACAGATGCTGCTGGACTACAGTAATTCATCTGTGAGTTTTCAGGTGGAATATTAAGCTACAACACAGAGTGAAGCATTTCCCACATATTTTACAGGACTACTGTTGCTCACTGTTTTATTTATTTGCATCTCATTTCATTACAAGTGCAATGGGCCCCAACCAGGGGTCTATGGTTACACTTTAAATCAAAAAGCTTTGTATCCGAAGGCTGTCTTCAAGATGGAGACTGTTCCTCTGATTGCTGAGATCTGTATTTCACAGACGCTAGGGCAGCCGGGGATCGCCTGTAGATATTTTTTCAGGTTCTTCTTTACCATCCCAGGTGCTACCACCACCACAGGTATAATATCTGCTTCCTGCAGTTTCCAGGTGCTACTTAGGTCGTTTTTCAGATCTTGATATTTTGTTATTTTTTCTCTTTCTGCTCTATTGAGGCAGTAGTCATTTGGTATGGTTACATCTATTAATTTGGCAGTTTTGTCCTTCTTGTCCAAGATAACTATGTCTGGTTTTATTGCTCCTCCTTCTATGTATCTTCCAGTTGGGATTTCCTTGTCATAAAAAATGGCGATACCTCCTTTGGAGCTGACTGGCTCTGGATCGTGCTCCCATACTGGTCCTTTTACTTCCATTTTAAATTCTTTGCATATTTTCCAGTCAATTTAATGGCAGATCTTGTTGTGGCGAGTACTGTAGTGTCCATCGGCCATGAGGACCTGGCAGCTGGAGAGCAGGTGGCTTGCACTCTCTACCGCTGCATGACAGAATCTACATTTGTAACTCTGTGACAGTCCTGCCATTTTTTTTAAAGCCATTAGTCAGAAGTCCCTCGTCTTGTGCTCCCACCACTAGTCTCTCCTCGTCGTACCCCAGATCTCTGTTCCTGATCCAGCACAATGTCTCTTCCCTATCAATATAATCCCTACTGAGTTCCTCCTGATAGCACCCTGCTCGCTTATGCTGTTTCCATCTTTCTTTTCTTTCCTCCTGTGTCTTTTTACCTCCGCCAGGCCGAAAAGGCCAGGAGGAGGTTATGTTTTTGCCGGGGTTTGTTTGTTTGTTTGTCTGTCTGTCTCTTTGTCTGTTGGTTAGCAAGATAACTCAAAAAGTCTTGGACGGATTCCCATGAAACTTTCAGGCGTTGTTGGAAATGGTAGAAGGAAGAACTGATTAAATTTTGGGGATGATCCGGATCTCCGTCTGGATACAGGAATTTTTTAAAACATTTTTTAACACTGTGACATACGGCCATTTTCAACATGTGCGCAGGCGCAATGGAGGGCACTGGTCGGTGTGTCTGCAACACAAACTCCGCGTTCTTCAACGTTTTACACACAAAACCACGCGGAAAACACTGGTGGCCTGGGCTCTCCAGCGTGCCTGTGTTTGCGCGCAGCTGCAAAACCTGACACGGCCAGCTGTCCGCCGCCGGATTCTTTGCCAGACATTCCCCGGCCAGCCATAGGCGCTGCGCATTTGGCAGAAATTCACCGGCCAGCCATAGGCGCTGCACAAAAACGAGCTCTCTGCCGGGGAAGCTGCTAAATTCTCGTTTGCCGTGGAACGCAACCCCAATATAATATCATATAAAACCCACGCCAACCTGTCTACCCAATCTGCATCCGTCAGTGGAGGAGATGCACACAATAGCAACACTTCAGTTCATTACCTCCGCCAAGGAGGCAATGCTTTTACTACTGAACCACTAATCCTATCACTATCAGATTGATTGTCATTGATTAATTGTCTATGTTTATTGCACTGTCCCTGTCAAATAAACAAATAATCATTGTCAATCCAATTGCTAGTCATATGTTTTCATGCTCAAGGAATCTGAAAACGTACACACAAACACTGTATGGGGGGAACTGTGGCGCTTGGCGGAGGTCTGCGCTCTCCGAGTGCTTTTCTAGTTGCTATATTTTTTTCCCCACGTCTTTCTAGCTATTTTTGTTGCTGGGTTTTGTTGACTGGCTTTTATGTTATCTAATAAATCTCTTGCAAAGGTCTCAGCTTGTTTAGTTATGGATGTGAAATGACTAAGGGTTTTATGGTGTTGGGTGACTTTTTCCATTGTCTCGTCATTGGCGCTTTTTATGTATTGACCAATGCTTATTAATGTCACCCTGTAGGCCTGGTTTATTTCAATTAGGCCCAGCCCTCCCTCTTTACGGGGTATATATATCCTATCTAAGCATTGATTTCTAGTATATGTTACCTTGTGCAGGGTCAGGGTCTTCCTGGTCCAAATATCCAGCTTGTCCAGTTCCCCCTGTGGTCACTCTATCACCCCAAATACATATGTGACAACTGGAACTGCCAAGTGGTTTATTGTAGTGATTTTATTTTTAGGAGTTAAGTTTGATTTACAGATTTTCTTTAGGCGATGTTGGTATTCTTTTTTTATTATTTCCCTCATTTTTCTGTGTTCAATAGTTGTGTTCTCTTCTAAGCCCAGATATTTATATGCCGATTCATCTGCCAGGTCTTTGATGTGCTTATTGTCATCTATTTGGATGTTCTCTGATGCTGTTTTCTTTCCTTTTTTAACTGTACATGTTGTGCATTTGTCAAGTCCAAATTCCATGCAGATGTCCTTTGAGAACATGTGAACAGTATTGACAAGTTGTTTTAGTTTCTGTTCAGATTCTGCATGAAGTTTGAGGTTGTCCATGTAGAGCAGATGATTCACTCTCTTGTTCTCTCACCAGTGTGAATTCTCATGTGAGTTTTTAAACGATCATGTCGATTAAAACTCTTTCCACATGTTTCACAAGAAAATGGCTTCTCACCTGTGTGAATTCTCATATGAGATTTCAAATTACCACGTTCATTAAATCTTTGGCCACATGTTTCACAAGAAAATGGCTTCTCACCTGTGTGAATTCTCATATGAGTTTTCAAAGTACCACGTTCATTAAATCGTTGGCCACATATTTCACAAGAAAATGGCTTCTCACCTGTGTGAATTCTCATGTGCTTATGCAAAGTACTACGGTCACTGAATCTTCGCCCACATGTTCCACAAGAAAATGGCTTCTCACCTGTGTGAATTCTCATGTGAGTTTTCAAATGTTCATGTTGAGTAAAACTCTTCCCACATGTTTCACAAAAAAATGGCTTTTCACCTGTGTGAATTCTCATGTGAGTTTTCAAATCACCACGGATATTAAAACTCTTCCCACATGTTTCACAGGAAAATGGCTTCTCACCTGTATGAATTCTCATGTGACTTTTCAACTCACCACGGCTATTAAAACTCTTCCCACATGTTTCACAAAAAAACGGCTTCTCACCTGTGTGAATTCTCATGTGACTTTTCAATTCACCATGACTATAAAAATTCTTCCCACATGGTTCACAGGAAAATAACTTTTCACCTCTGTGACTTCTCATATGACTTTTCAAATGACTATGGTGATTAAATCTTTGGTCACATGTTTCACAAGAAAATGGTTTCTCACCTGTGTGAATTCTCACGTGACTTTTCAAAGTACCACTGTGATTAAATCTTTGGCCACATGTTTCACAAGAAAATGGCTTCTCACCTGTGTGAATTCTCATGTGAGTTTTCAAATTACCACGTTCTTTAAATCCTTGTCCACATGTTTCACAAGAAAATGGTTTCTCACCTGTGTGAATTCTCATGTGAATTTTTAAAGTGCCACTGTGACTAAATCTTTGGCCACATATTTCACAAGAAAATGGCTTCTCACCTGTGTGAATTCTCATGTGAGTTTTCAAATTTCCACTGTGACTAAATCTTTGGCCACATATTTCACAAGAAAATGGCTTCTCACCTGTGTGAATTCTCTCATGAAGTGATAAATTACTTTTGTTCCCGAATCTTTTCCCACACGCGTTGCAAACATGTGACTTAATGGTATGATATTTTATCTTCTGGGACTCAGTTTCACAGTCTTTGTCATTAACAGAATATTTTAAAGCCCTTTCACCTGTGTCACTATCACACTGATTCTCTGACATGAAGGCGTTGTCTATATTGTTATGGTCATTTCTGTTTCTGTGAAGTCTCTTCTTTGGCTTTGGCTCTTCATGTTTACTTAATCCTGGGTTTACATTCTTACCTGCTCCCTGGTCTTGGCTCTCAGTGTCAGGAGAGTTGTGAGAGAGAAGCTGCTCACTGTTTGGTTCAGTTTCACTACTGTCATTGTCCTCATCAGTAGGAGTCACCATGAAGGTATCAGTCTCTTGTTTTAGTCCCAAGTGCTCTTCCTCCTGACCGCGACAGAGTTCTTCTTCTTCCTCTTTAACCTGTGCAGCATCTTGTTCCTCCTGGTCCAGACTGGAGTTCCTCTCCTGGTTACAGAGCTGCTGGACAGTGAGAACCTCCTCCTTACAGTCATGTAGCTGTGGAGCATCTGGAGGGACAAAGACACAGAAAATTCTAGTACCAGAAAGAATAAATACACTGACTGGCAAAAAAGAAAAAAAAAAAAAAGTTCACCACCTGGTAACGAAGTTACTGAGTTCCTTTAGTAAGCAGAAATTTTTATAAGGGATTTTCTGTGCCAAATGCAGTTAGGTTACTGAATAAAGAAATGTGAACATGTTTATGAATTATTATTTCCTGTTTGCAGACTTATGTTTTTGATGATGGTTGTAATTTTTATGATAGTTTAGTGTGCATTGTTTGTCTGCATTTGTGATGTGTATGTGGTGAACCATAGACCGTAATTATGTAATTATGTAGTAATTACCGTAATTACGTAGACCGTAATTTACACTTGGTGAACAGCAAAGTTCTGTTCTACTCTATGCTAACTATACTGTGGTTTTAAAATTTGAACAGGGGTCTGCTGTGTGAACGTATCACTCACATAAAAAGTATGTAGAGAGGCGCTTCCTGGACTCAAGAACAAGCTTTTTTCCCCTTTGCGGTGCTCTTTGGATGGGATACTTCATGCAAACAGCTAAAAGAAACTTCAAGGCACTCTCATTTCACAAAAGTTAAAAGGCCTTTATTGTAATGGCTATAGTCATATAAACATGTTATAAACAATTTAAAGGCTCCTCCACATTTCACCATTAAGCCTTCATCAGGGAGTCAAAGAGATCTCAAGGGGAAGGGAGGGTTCTTATGAGAAAGTCCACCAATCAGAAACCTCCACCTGGTTGATGTGGTGTCCTGGTTCAAAGTGCACAGCGCAGATACCTATCACATTCAGAAGATGTTATGTTTTGACTCATGTTTTGAATAAGATTAAAGAGCTACAAAATATAGGTTCTGAAACTTTTCTAGTCACAGTGGATGTGGAAGGTGTGATGTTGAATGCTGTCAGTGCGTATGTCCCACAAGCTGGATGTCAGGTGGAAGAATCTTGACAGAGTGACATTAGCGAAAACCTTTTGGCCTCTTATGGCTTTGTGACAGTAAGGTCTTACAATGAACCCAAGTTACCTCCAGTTCACACACTCTCTTCTCTCTGCTGCATCCAAGCCTTCAAGGACACCTCAAACAAAGGACTCACTGTAACAGCAACAGCTGGGAAGCCCCACTCTAACCAACAGCCCATGTATGGTTAACTTTCTGAGGAAGCTATCTTGGACTCAGACTGGCTAGAACCAGTTCAAGCCAGAGCGATGAAACAACAATAAGGAGCAGACTTGGAGCCCAAATATGGACAGCAGTTCCTCTGAGATGAGATCATACGAGTGCCAGGCCAAGCTTCTCAAACCCCAGGGGTGGTGACTTAAGGATCTTCATCTATAAAAGTCTATGAAAAACCATCTTCGGGGCCAGTTATCAGGGGTATTGCTGCTCCTCTTCTGCCATGCCGAACATGGACTATAGAGAAGGTCAGAAGGAGTTGCACTGTGTCTTTGTGGATCTAGAGAAAGCATATGATAGGGTGCCAAGAGAGGGAGTGCGGTACTGTATGAGAGTCAGGAGTGGCAGAGAAATATGTGAGGGTGGAGCAGAACATATATGAGGACAGTGAGGCGGTGGTGAGGTGCACTGTAGGAGTGACAGATGGGTTCAAGGTGGGGTGGGATTACATCAGGGATCGGCTCTGAGCCCCTTCTTGTTTCCATGGTGATGGACAGGCTGACAAACGAGGTCAAGCAGGAGTCTCCGTGGACCATGATGTTTGCAGACAACATTTTGATCTGTAGTGGGAGTAGGGAATAGGTGGAAGAGAACCTGGAGAGGTGGAGATATGCTCTGGAGAGAAAAGAAATGAAAGTCAGTAGAAGGAAGACAGAATACATGAGTGTGAATGAGCGGGAGACAGGTGCAATGGTGAAGATGAAAGGAGTAGCAGGAGTGAAAGTAGATGAGTTTAAATACCTGGGCTCAACCATACAAAGCAATGGAAATGCACAAGAGAGGTGAAGAAGAGAGTGTAAGCAGGGTGGAGTAGGTGGAGAGGAGTGTCGGGGGTGATTTGTGACAGAAGGATAGCAGCTAGAGTCGCTCGCATGTGCAGCCTGTCAAGGCTTGGTACTGGACTGTTTATCTTTGAATGTTGTATTTGTATGTTTGTTTTGAATGTAGCTACGCAACCCAGCCGGTAGAGGCGAATGGCCGTCCTCTATGAGCTATGGTTCCGCCCAAGGTTTCTGCCCATTAAAGGGAAGTTTTTCCTCGCCTGTGTCACCGCAGTGCTTGCTCTTAGGGGTCTCTGCTGGGTTCTATAAACTAAGAGTGTGGCCTAAACCCACTCTGTTCTATAAAGTGCCTTGAGACGACCTGTGTTGTGAGTTGGCGCTATATAAATAAAACTGAATTGAATTGAACTGAATAGAGTAAAAGGGAAGATTTACAAGACAGTAGTGAGACCTGCTGTGATGCATGGTTCAGAGACAGTGGCACTGACAAAAAGACAGGAGGTGGAGCTGGAGGTGGCAGAGCTGAAGATGCTAAGATTCTCATTGGGAGTTACTAGGAGGGACAGGATTAGAACTGAGTATATCAGAGGGACAGCTCAGGTTGGAGTGATTTGGAGACAAAGAGAGGCGAGGCTGAGATAGTTTGAACATGTGCAGAGGAGGGATAGTGGAGATATTGGAGAAAGGATGTTGAAGATGGAGCTGCCAGGTAGGAAGAAAAGAGGAAGACCACAGAGAACATTGATGGATGTAGTGAAGGAGGACATGGAGAGGGTTGGTGTTACAGAGGAAGATGCAAGGGATAGGGTGAGATGAAGACAGATGATCCATTGCGGAGACCCCTAAAGGGGGCAGCCGAAAGAAGAAGAATCAGTGAAATCTAAAGAGCAGTTTTGGAACATCAGTAAATGGTTTATGTCTCAGGGTTGTGAAAGAATGTCTTTAAGTAACACCAAACCCTTAAAATATAATTTAACCTGCACACTCCAGAAGGCAGCGAATCACCTGTCAGTGAGATAACTTCAGCTAAACAAGGGTCTCACCACCACTGTTGTCCTTCTTTCTCAGTAGAGCCCCGCATTACCCCAGCTGGTGCCCTTCACTATCCAACTTCATGAATGTGTATCAGCAGTCGTTCTGAGTGTGCCTCATCAATTTACACCCTTACTTAGCCTATCACAGGTTACTGATTTTGAAGTTAGCTGTAATAACATCAGTAGTACAGTGCATCCGGAAAGGATGCACTGTACTACTGATGCACTTTATTAAAAAAAAACAAAAAACTGATGCACTTTATTAAAAAAATAAAAAACTAAGAAATCACATGCATATAAGTATTCACAGCCTTTGCGCAATACTTTGTTGATGCACTTTTGGCAGCAGTTACAGCCTCAAGCTTTTTTTTAATATGATGCCACAAGCTTGGCACATCTATCTTTGGGCAGTTTCTCCCATTCCTCTTTGCAGCACGAGAGGGAAGCGTTGGTGCACAGCCATTTTCACATCTCTCCAGAGATGTTCAATTGGATTCAAGTCTGGGCTCTGGCTGGGCCACTAAAGGACATTCACAGAGTTGTTCTGAAGCCACTCCTTTGATATCTTGGCTGTGTGCTTAGGGTCATTGTCCTGCTGAAAGATGAACCATCACCCCAGTCTGAGGTCAAGAGCGCTCTGGAGCAGGTTTTCATCCAGGATGTCTCTGTACATTGCTGCATTCATCTTTCCCTCTATCCTGACTAGTCTCCCAGTTCCTGCCACTGAAAAACATCCCCACAGCATGATGCAGCTACCACCATTGGCATGGTTATGAGCGGTGCCTGGTTTCCTCCAAACATGACGCCTGACATTCATACTAAAGAGTTCAATTTTGTCTCATCAGACCAGAGAATTTTGTTTCTCATGGTCTGAGAGTACCTTCAGGTGCCTTTTGGCAAACTACAGGTGGGCTGCCATGTGCCTTTTACTCAGGAGTGGCTTCTGTCTGGCCACTCTACCATACAGGCCTGATTGGTGGATTGCTGCAGAGATGGTTGTCCTTCTGGAAGGTTCTCCTCTCTCCACAGAGGAATGCTGGAGCTCTGACAGAGTGACCATCGGGTTCCTGGTCACCTCCGTGACTAACGCCCTTCTCCCCGATCGCTCAGTTTAGACGGCCGGCCAGCTCTAGGAAGAGTCCTGGTAGTCCCGAACTTCTTCCATTTACGGATGATGGAGGCCACTGTGCTCATTGGGACCTTCATAGCAGTAGAAATTTTTCTGTACCTTTCCCCATATTTGTACCTTGAGACAATCCTGTCTCGGAGGTCTACAGACAATTCCTTTGACTTCATGCTTGGTTTGTGCTCTGACATGCACTGTCAATTGTTAGACCTTATATAGACAGGTGTGTGCCTTTCTAAATCATGTCCAATCAGCTGAATTTACAACAGGTGGACTCCAGTTAAGCTGTAGAAACATCTCAAGGATGATCAGTAGGAACAGGATGAACCTGAGCATAATTTTGAGCTTCACGTCAAAGGCTGTGAATACTTATGTAAATGTTATTTCTTAGTTTTTTGGATTTTTAATAAATCTGCAAAAATCTCAAAAAAAATTCACATTGTCATTAGGGGGTATTGTGTGTAGAATTTTGAGGGAAAAATGAATCTAATCCCTTTTGGAATAAGGCTGTAACATAACAAAATGTGGAACAAGTGAAGCACTGAATACTTTCCAGATGCACTGTATATGCAAGTGAAATGTAAACAGTTCACATGTAAAAAACAACATTGGAGTGCAGCAGTGTGAGTGAGTCTTCATGTCTGATCACCGATGAAAGTTATTAATTTTCACTGATATCGCTGAGAAACAATCTCTTTTCTATTCTTTCTACAATAGAGGAAATCGGTATTAAATGTTTCTGCATTTTTTCAGCACATATTTCCAGTATGCTGCTCATGTGACTTAAATGTTGAAAAGTTGCTGCAAATCTTTGCTGGCATGAGCTGGTGTTATTCAGTCTCTGAAGACATGATAGAAGAAGTGACAGCAGTCAAGAGATTCTCCACATGTCTAAAAGCTCTGATCCTGCAGCGTTTTTTCTCTCTCCACTGTTACCAAGAACATGGTCACAGGGTAATGCTGTTTTCAATCTAAAAAGTTGTCAGTGATTTACTTCATAGTATCAAACACCTGAGGATGATGACTGATTAGTTCTCAGGGAGACTTCATCCCTGTCGCAGTGTTCGAGTACCCCACGACATGACCCCAGTCACCGCAGAAAGGCTGAAAGCGGTCGGCCTTCCCAATCCTATCGATATACCCCCTATGGAAGGAAAAAGAGCAATCCTGCTGCAGATCATAATAGACTACAAAGATCCACTCAGAATAGCCAGCAGGAGTCGAGAAATTACCAGAAGGCCCACACTCCAACAGTCAGGAAAGATGGGAGCAGACAACACTGGTGAAGCATAGAGACTGAATGCAAAGCAATATTGAAAGCATATGCTATGAAATGTGATATTCTATGTAATCAGTGAAGCAAATGTATACTCATAGATAGATAGATAGTTTATTTCAAACAAAAAAAGTATAACAAAAACAAACAAATGGCAAATGCAATAAAGTAACAGTATACACTGTTCGAAAGCGAGAAGGAAGAAGTGAACACTTATTAATTCCATCTCCTCTTTTCCATAATTACACCCATGTGAATTTTATACAAATTACCACCTTTAAGACCCCAAGTAAACAATTTACTGTATTTTTTACAAATCAACATTAACACCCATCCATCCTAACATACATTGATGCCCATACATCAAAACCAGCCTCAAACAACACAGATATAGACAGTGCTGTCCCACCCACCATTCCATAGTGTCCCATAATGTCCCAGAGTGAACATAATGAATCGTACATATAAATTCTACCCTTCTAACATATATCCTTTCAGCAAATGGTGCTTATACCTCTTTTTGAATTGATTTCTGTTTGTACATAGTTTCAGTTCCGGCTCCAGACTGTTCCACAAATCCACCCCACAGACAGATATGCACATACTTTTCTTGGTTGTTCGTATCTTGGGTTTTGTAAAGTTTAAGTCTCCTCTCAAATTATGATCATTGTCTCTTTTTTTAAATATTTTTTGTATATTAGTTGGGAGTTGATTATTAATTGCCCTGTACATTACTTGTGCTGTCTTAAATTTAGCTAAATCGATGAACTTTATGACATGTGACTTTAAAAACAACGAACTGGTATGGTCTCTATATCCTACATTGTTTATTATCCTTATAGCTCTTTTTTGTAATGCGCATATTGACTGTAGGTTGGTCTTGTAGGCGTTTCCCCAGACTTCTACACAATAGTTAAGATAAGGTAAAAACAGTGAATTGTACAATAAGACCAATGATTTATAGTCCAAGATGTGTCTTGTCTTCCCCAGTATGCCTATACATTTTGCTAACTTGGCCCGAATGTGACTGATGTGAGGTTTCCAGCAGATTTTATTGTCTAGCGTCACCCCCAGAAACTTATTTTCCTGTACTCAGGGATGGCAACAGGAAATTCTGATTTCAGCTGAAATCTAATTTGGTCGATTGACTTATGGGGGGGCGCAGCCCCCCTGAAGCTGGGAGGTTTTCAGTAAAACATAAGTAATTTAGACTGAAAAAAAGATTTAAAAAAAATGAAATACTAGACTTAGATAAATCATTAAATTTAATGAAAAGTTACTTTTTCTTCAGTGTTGTCTCACTGTCTTTAGTCCAACATATTTAACAGTTCTATAAGAGTTTTTTACACTATTTACACTGGTCACCAAATCACTTCTAATGTGAAACTTTCTTCCTTTTGGCAGCAAGCTGTGTCAGTCTCTGAACTTTGAACTTCATCTCCTTTTCTGGTTTCTTCAGAAACTGTCCGAGTGTTTCTGTTACCTCATTGAACTTTGAGCCAATTTTCACCTTTACTGTCACTTCGCTCCCCGAAGCTCCTGGGTTTTTATGATTTTTAAGTACCAGAACTGTGCTTACATGACATAAAACAAACAGCTGAATGCCACTTATTACAGTATAATATTGACTTATGTTCCAAGAAGATAGCATTCCTAAACTAGAAAAGCACTCAGAGCACATACCTCTGCTAAGGCTCCTTCCGTTTGTCATGGATCAACTCCAAAATGTAATGGGTTTGTGTGTAGGCCTATAGCCACTTGTAGTGAAAATTGCATCAAAGTCTGTCCATCAGTTTTGGAGTATTGTTGCTAACACACTGTGAGAAGATAAGCGCCTTGGCTGAGGTATGAATTCTCAGATCATCACCAAAATATAATGGGTTCCTCTCTAGCCCAAGAACCACCTCTGGTGAAAATTTTATCCAAATCCATCCAGTAGTTTTTGTGTAATCTTGCTGCACAAATACAAAAAAGCCCTTGGTGGAGGTATGCACTCTCAGATCATCACCAAAATCTAATCATCTGTTCCCCGTGCCATTACACACCTTTCCTGAAAATTTCATGAAAATCCATCCATAACTTTTCCTTGCTAACAAACAGACAGACAAACCAACGCCGATGAAAACATAACCTCCTTGGCGGAGGTAAATATTCCAACAAGCATTATCCATCACATGCTTTAACACTTGATCAAATCAAAATCAGTTAATTTTATCTATTCCATAATAGAAATAAAATTCCAACATACCATTACTTTTTATAATTTCAGCATTCATTTCAGATCACCAGTTTCAATCTCCATTGAGTCTTGAGCAGTTCATTTTCCTCCCCCGCGCAGCCCAGCTCAAACAGCCTTGTACGCTGCACTCAAACGGAAACCGGCAGACAGAGCCGACTGGACTCCTGAACGGGAGCAGGCGTTCTGAGGGTAAAACAGCGCTCATTACCGACGCCTCGGACATGGGCATAGCGGCCGTCGTGGAGCAATGCGTTGCCGGTTCTTGGCAGCCGCTCACCTTTTTTTTTAAGCAGGTCTTTGCACGACAGTGAGCGTAAATGCAGCGTGTTCGACAGAGAGTTAATGGCTCTCCACCTGGCCATACGCCACTTCCGGTTCTGGCTGAAAGGGCGCATCTTCACTGAGTTCGTGGACCACAAGCCGCTAACGTACTTAACGTACTTTATCTTCCTGGAAGATAAAATAAAGCGGAATTCGGCGAATTAGCAGAAAATCACATCCCTGAGAACACGCCGCCATGAATCTTTGAAAAAGCATACAACGAGCCATTTGATTGGTCCAATCGCAGGGCTGTCAAGCTACTGCAATATAGCAGTAGCTTGAACACAACACATCCGGGTTATCGCGGGAGACGACTTCCGGGGAAGCGCCGAGCGCTTATGTACTCGTGTTGATTTTCGCTAAAATCGGTAACAATAAGGTACCTTACCCCCCCTAAAATTTTCTCAACGGATTTAGACGATTCACAGAAATGATCAATTTGAAAATAAATCGGCGGAAATCTGCGGATCGGCGAAAAATTGCCATCCCTGTGTACTGTTTCTATTCTGGTATCATCTATCGTTACCATTATTTCATGATTTATTTTATAATTTCCAAACAACATAATCTTTGTTTTTTTTTAGATTTAGAGATAATTCATTTTTGTTGAACCACTGCGTTAACTTTTCCATTTCAGTTGTGACCACCTCTAAAACCTGCTGCAAATTCTCACCAGTGCAAAGGATATTTGTGTCATCCGCAAACAAAATAAATTTCAGAATTTTTGATACTTGGCATATGTCATTTATATACAAAATAAAGAGTTTGGGTCCCAAAACTGACCCCTGGGGTACACCACAAGTGATGTCCATGAAGGGTGATTTGTGCTCACCAATTTGTACAAATTGTTGTCTGTTACTTAAATAACTTTCCACCCAACTCAGTCCTACCCCTCTTATCCCATACCTTTCCAGTTTCCTTAGTAGTATCCTGTGGTCAATGGTGTCAAAAGCTTTCTTTAAATCTATAAATACTCCTACAGCAACCTTTTTTTTTTTATCTATACAACTAGTAATTTCTTCTATAAGTTTGATCAGTGCCAAAGATGTAGCTTTATCTGCTCTAAAACCATACTGGCTATCTGTAATTAGGTTGTGTTTTTCAATGAAATCATCCAGTCTCTTAGTGAAGATTTTTTCAAGTATTTTGGAGAATTGTGAGAGTAAAGAGACTGGCCTGTAATTTGTGAAGCGATGACTGTCTCCTGTTTTGTATAGAGGTATTACTTTAGCTATTTTCATTTTGTCTGGAAATGTACCAATTTGAAATGACAGGTTACAGATGTGGGTGAGTGGCTTAACAATTCCTTCAATTACTTTTTTCACTATTGTCATGTCAATTTCATTCCAGTCCGTTGATTTTTTGTTCTTAAATTTACTCACAGTCTCGATAATTTCCTTTTCAGTAACTGCACCCAAAAAGACTGTGTTTGGATTTCTATCTTCTATTTTATTCACAGAACCACTGTAGTTTGTTTCTGGTGTCACTATTGATTTTGCTAATTCAGGACCAACGTTTACAAAAAATTTATTGAAAGCACTGACCACATCTTCCATATTATTTATCAAATTGCCATTTTCAATAAAATATTCTGGATAATTAGCATTCTTAGGACGATTACTAATAATCCCATTGAGTACTTGCCATATTCCTCTTAAGTTATTTTTGTTATCCTCTAATATTCTGTTGTAATATTCTTTCTTACAGGTCCTCATTATATTAGTAAGCTTATTTTTATATCTTTTATATTTGATCTCAGCTTCCACTGTTCTGCATTTAATGAATTGTTTATATAATGTATTCTTCTTTTTACATGCATTTATTAACCCCTTGATGACCCAAGGAATATTTTTTTTTGTCGTCTGTCACTGTATTGTTTTATAGGACAGTTTTTATTGAACAATGATTGAAATATTTGTAAAAAATTATCATATGCTTTATTTACGTCATTTTCATCATAAACTATCTTCCAATCTTGTATTAATAATTCCTTTGTCAGTAAATACATTGATTCTTTGGTTCTTATTCTTTTATATTTAATATTTTTGGTATGCTTTTTCTTCCTATAATCACATTGATAGACAACAAAAATTGGCAGGTGGTCACTGATATCATTCAATAAAAGCCCACTCCTGATATTATTTTCCATAATGTTTGTGAATATGTTATCTATTAGTGTGGCACTGTGTGACGTGATTCTGCTAGGTCCGGTAATTGTTGGATGTAAGCCCATACTGTACATTGTGTTGATAAATTCTTCTGTCAAACTATGTTGTTTTGAGTTCATCAGATCTATATTGAAATCCCCACAGATGAACATAACTTTATGAGTTAGTTTTGCATACATTTTTTCCATCCAGTCCTTAAATAAGTCAATGTTTGATCCAGGTGTTCTATATACGCAGCTCACTACTACATTCTTCACATTGTCCAGACAGATTTCTATTGTAATACATTCAAATAAATCATCCACAGTTACTGACAGATTTTCAACAACCTTGTATTTCAAGCTCTTGTCAACATAAATTGCAACTCCTCCTCCTTTTTTCACTTTTCTATTTATATAATTTAATTCATAGCCATCCATGGTAAAATCCACTCCTTTCTCTTCACTGAGCCATGTCTCTGATATTGCCACAATATTGAACGGCTCTTTAAATTGATGTAAATAATCTTTAATGTTATTAAAGTTGGCATAGAGACTTCTGCTGTTGAAGTGGATCATAGAAATATTGAAATCAGATGTGACCATTGTGTTAAACTGATCATCTGTGTAGTAATTACAGTCATTATTGATGGAGCTAAATAAATTATTATCAGGGTCTATGTTATATTCTACGTCCTGTGGGTTGTGATCTGTATATTCAAAAACTTTCAGTTCCTGTTGTTCCTGTTTGTTTATCTTTTGATTCATGTTGTTGAATGTCTTGTAGCAGATGAGTATATCCCTTCAGTGTCCTACAGTTGTCTGATTGTTGCTGTGACTCCAGTTCATAATATTCATTGATATTTGTCCAGTTCCATAATATTACGGATGTTAATGACCTTGGCTTCTTCAGGTGATCCGTTTAATTTGATGAATATTTTACAGTTTGATGTCCAGGTGTTTTGAATCTTTTTCTGCTTTTTCGTGTATCTTGCTTTTCTGGCTATTTCTCCGTTTTCCTTCGTGAGGTGCTCGTTTATGTAAATGTTCGTTCCTTTCAATTTCCTACCTTGTTTCATCAGCGCAGTCTTGTGTTTTCTGTTCACAAACCTCATGATCACAGCCGGTTTGTCGCCGTTTTTCCTGGGCAGAGGGTGGCAGGACTCAATATTGTTGCAGTCCAGCTGAATTCCTTTGGACTGCATGAAGGCCGCCACTTGTTGCTCAGTGGATTCCTCTTCTAGCTCACTTCCACTGCTGTCCGCGGCCACCGCTCTCGCGTATGATCGGGGTTTAATGTGGAGCCCCGTGATGATCACGTCGTTCACCCGAGTGTTCTGCTCCATTTCCGACATTCTGCTCTCCAGATACGCCAGCCTCTTTTCCTTCTCAGCGTTCTGGCTCCGCAGCACTTTTATCTCCTCTACCAGGACCAGGATGGTTCTTTGCTGCGTCTTTACAGCAGAAATCTCTTCCACCAAGAAATCCAGCGCTTTTTTTATTTCGTCCACCTCCTCAGTCTGCAGAGTTTTCCTGGGAGCCATGATCCCGGCCGATGAACGTTGATTATGATCGTAGCGAAAAAAAAAACACACATGGGAGAAATCCCTTTGTTCTCCCTGAGCGTGAGGGGCCTGATTGCTTCACCAGCCACTACTGGCAATTTCTCCTTTTTTTCGCACGAGCAGGTTTATTCTCCAGCGGTAGTAACAAAAAAAAGCTCAAAACGCCAGCTCTAAACTACGTTTTAAACAGAAACGAACCGGGAGCCTTTACTTGTGCGTCCTCACCTTACAGGAACCGGAAGTGATTAAGAAGTACATGTAATGTATGTAATCAGTTGAAATAATGAGTAAAATCAAACTGTATGATTGTATGTACATTTTAACTGCACAAAAGAGGGTTTATGTGAGGACAGATTGAGAAATGTTGGAAAAACCCTGTTTACTGGAAATGTATGAGAAATGAAGAAATGAAAGTTGGTTGGAACGGCATGTTGGGGTATTTTGGTGATGGAAAATGCTGAGATGCTAGCAAAAAAGTCCCAAGATGGGCCATGAGTCATGAGCGCCTGATCAGTCACATGGTTTACGAGAATTGACTAGATGGGACATGTGCAGAATGAGGTAATTGTTATATAAAACTTAACTTTAAGCCAATCATAAGAGCCCAAGAAGCCTAGGGTGAGTTTGGGGGACCAATCACAGAACTTGGATAAAGGTATATAAACCAAACCCTTTTTGCCCAAAATGTTCATTTTTCGGCGGATATTCAAGACCACAACATCCTTCCAGAGCAGCAGGCTGAAGAAGAGGATCGCCAGAGGAAAAGTGAACCAGTTTTTCATCTCAACTCTTCAGCCTTTAACAGCTTTTACATCTGCTGCTTAAAAAGGGTTAAAATAACACTTTTGGAAGAATAGAAAAGGGGAAGTCAAGAAACCACAGCTGGCTGGTCACCCAGCCTGGGCCGGTGATTCATCTCTGCAAAGGAGGCAAGAGGAAGTGGAGACTGGAAGATTTCTCCGAGCTGGAGACACAGCTTCGGGGGCTCGACTCACCGTTCTTCCCCGGCCAACGAAAGAAGAGAAGAGGAGCTTCTGGAGTCAGCTGTTTAGCCTCGCCTGCTTCAGCCTCGCCTCTCCTTGTGAAAAGGGGAGCTTCAACAGGGAAGACCAGCAGATTAATCATCTTTTATTCCACAATCTCACCATCTAGGCTTTTTAGACATTTATCCACAAATTAATTAGATGTTTTTTTTACCAGGTTTTATCATCCAAAAGGTAATTTTCTTTTTGGACTCTTTAAGATCTTTAATCTTTTTATCAGTTTTTACCTACTGATTTGACTGTGGTGATTTTTGAGGTTTAATGGGTTTTTAAACTTTTTGCTTTTGATCAAATGACTGATTTTTACAACATTAAACTTGTGAATCAAGGTTTTGCAATCAGGGTTTTTGGTTTGATTTTTAATTTTTATCATTTTGATTTTATTGACTGTTTCATACAAGTATATCTTGTTTTGGCTGAGCTTTGCTGATTTTCAATAAATACCACAGCATTCTAAAGAACAGCATGGGAGTCTGTGGGCTCATTGATTCAGCGTCCACTTTTTTTGGGTGATTTACAAGAAGGTATTTTTCTACAAGAAGTGTTGATTTTTGGGATTTTTATAGGTTACTCGTTTTGGTGTTTTTAAAATAGATCCCCTATAAACCAATTTTCCTGGTTTTAAACATTTACACAGATTACCAAGAGCAATGTAAGACCATGAGAGGCTGCCGTTAATATTGGAGGTGTATTCTAGGTGTCTGACTGGACAGGTCACTCAGTCAGAAGCCTGGTATACAGGAAGTGGGGATCCTCCAATATATGGAGACAGTGTAGCTGGGTTAACTCTCAACAGTCACCAAGCACACTTACGCATGTGACAGAATTTCCTATGAGGAAAATTCTTCTAGGAACTGCAAGCTGGTGAACATAAACTTCAGTCCTGAGGTACAAGGTCAAAGGGTCTTCGACAGCAGTAACAAGTTCAGCTGTGATCTTCACTGATTCCAGCTGAGATTCTCACTCCTCATCTTATTTATTTTCACATTTTAAGGAAACCTGGGGACACGTGGGATCACGTGATCTGTGGATACTGATAAAGGACTGGTTAGGTTCCACCTCTCCATCTCTTCTCAGCATGGAAGTCATGACTGCAGAAATGCTGTTCACAATCTTTATCTTTTTTCTAATAGTTAAGTCACAGCATGTGGGACACCCTGTGGTGTAGAAGGGCGGTGCCCATCTCTGTTTCTGTGATCCCAGGCCACACAGCTACTGTAAGTAGTGAAAGCTACAGTGGGTGGATCAGTCCTCTGGTAGCTCTGTGCGTAACTTTCCTTTCCCCGTTCTATTATGTTGAGCACCAAGCTAGAAGGTGGAAAGTACCATATTTATATGATTTTTGGTATGACCCAGCTGGGATTTGAACCCCGGCCTCCCGGGTGTGGGGCAGATGATCTACCAACTAGGCCACCACTCCATTTTTTTTTTCCCCAGTAAACCTTCTTTAATTATAGAAATAATTTCTTTTCCATCAGACAGTGAATAAGGTTGTTTTTACCTTAACATATTTCGGCCACTTCTTGCAGCCTTCACTTAGAAGGGTCAGGTGATGTTGTTGTGACAATCAGCTGTTTGTCCAGGTTTACCAGACAGCAGAGGATGACTACGCCCCCTGCTGTCTGGTATCCTGTGGAGGAAAGCATCCTAGGTGTGGGACAGGGTATAGGATCCCTCATCCCCGTTGATGGTTCTTGGGGTCCGTTTTCTGATCTCGATGGCTTCCCTGATCCAACGGTGGTATTTGCTGCTTTCTGTGCAGATGACATTTGCCTCTTCCCAGTCCATGATATGATTTTCTCTTTTGCAATGGTTGGATACGGCAGATTTCAGGTTCTGTTGTTCAGCTGTTGATTTTGTGTTTGTGTGTACCTTGCTATTGTCTCTTTTCACATTCTTTCCTGTGTTCCTGTTTTCTGGTTCCAAAGGTTCTTCCTGTTTCTCCTATGTCCTATGTGTCTCCCATCTCCTATGGGGTGGCGGTGGCACAGGTGTAGTGTGACTGACTACTGATCGGAGGGTCATGGGTTTGATTCCCGCTCTGTCTGCTGTCCGCTTGTCGAAGTGTCCTTGAGCAAGACACTGAACCCCCAGTTGCTCCTGGTGGCCTGGTTAGCATCTGTGTGTATGGCAGCTCTGCCGCCATCAGTGTGTGAATGTGTGTGTGAATGGGTGGATTGCAGGATCTGTAAAGTGCTTTGGTCATCCTAGATGAGAAGAAAAGCGCTATATAAGCGAATACCATTTATGTAGGTTTGGTTGCATGATTGGCATGGTATTGGATTTAATGTTTCCTCTGCTGTCCATCTGGTGTACGTTCAATTCAGAGGAACCCTTTACTAACAAAAGAGGGCTTCGCCATGGGAGATCCACTCTCAGCAATCATGAGTGGTTTTTTTGTTGTTTTTTTTTTTCCATGGAGGACCTAGAAACCAGAATCAAACAAACAGCACCAGCATCATGCAACATAAGCTTATGGAAATGGTACATGGACAACATCCTGGAAATAATCAACAAAGAACAACCAACCACACTCACTGAACATCTAAACCAGACAGCCAGCATGGGAAACATTAAATTCACCCATGAAGAAGAAACCAGCAAATCCATATCTTTTCTGGACATAAAAATCACCCACACAGATGACAGCAGCATCAACATCAAAACATACAGGAAACCAACACACATTGATTGATCAGTATTTGTTATGGACTTCAGAACACCCTGCAGCCCACAAACTCTCCGTTATCAGAACAGTATACGACCGGACCAACATCATTACTGATCCACAGGATAAAGAGGAGGAAGAGGTATATAATGAAGGCTCTGAAAAACTGTCACGACCCCAGATGGGCCATAGAGAGGGGAAGGAAGCAAGTGGAGATGAAAAACATAAAATGGAGAGAAGGAAAGACCACACAAAAAGTAAACCACACAGGAACAGTCACACTACCAGACCTGAGAGGCATTACTGAAAGAATACAGAGGACAATGAAAAAATACCACATCAACACCCCAGTAAACCCACACACCACTGTGAGGCAACTCCTGGTTCATCCCAAAGACATAATACCCACAGAAAACAAAAGTAATGTCATTTATGAAAATACCATGCCGATCAAGCAACAAAACATACATAAGAGAAACAGGAAGAACCTTTGGAACCAGAAAAAAGGAACACAGGAAGAATGTGAAAAGGAGACAATAGCAAAGTACACATGAGCACAACAAGCAACAGCTGAACAACAGAACCTGAAATCTGCCGTATCTGAACACTGCAACAGAGAAAATCATATCATGGACTGGGAGGAGGCAAATGGCATCTGCACAGAAAGCAACAAATACCACCGTTGGAACAGGGAAGCCATCGAGATCAGAAAACGGACCCAAGAACCATCAACAGGAATGAGGGATCCTATACCCTGTCCCACACCTGGGATGCTGTCCTCCACAGGACACTAGACAGCAGGGGGTGCAGTCGTTCTCTGTTGTCTGGTAAACCTGGACAAACAGCTGATAAAACAGCTGATTGTCATAACAACATTGAGTAAAAACAACCTGATTCACAGCCTGATAGAAAATAAATATTTCTAGAATTAATTTAGAAGACAGTATGAACCCTTTTGGATTATAAACCTTGTTTAAGTTGTGCTACTGGGTTGAACTCCTTTATATTGATCTTTTCAATCCAGGCTGGATTTATGGCACATCATTGAATTTTTTTTTTTGTGTTACTTATTTGTACCCGTAGGTAGATTTGGTTTGCAGTCTGGTGACAAGCCACCGGCTGCCGGTCGCTGCGTGCGCGAGCGCCCTAAACCTACATGTTTTTGGTATGCGGGAGGAAACCGGAGAAATCCCGGAGAAAACCCACGCAACACGGGGAGAACATGCAAACTCCACACAGCTCACTGTTGGTCGGGGGCTGGGATCGAACCCACGATCTCATGATCCCCGCGATCCCCCGGCCGAGGGTAAACTGTGCTGCCACAGTGCTAAACCACTGCGCCACCGTGCAGCCAAATTGAATATTTAGGTATTTAATCATTTTCTGATATTACATATTCATTTTTATCATTGAACTATCCATGTCATTTACTTTAACTCTACAGAGTTTTAATTCTATTTTACCACCTCCTTTTTTGTATTTGATGTTAAAACTTTTTGATCTACAACTACTTTGTCTTCCCTCATGTTGACTGCTCTCACGTCATTGTTCTGTTCACTTCTTCTGTCTCATCGATCACTGAGTGGAACCTTGACCTGCACCGACCTTCATCAAAGGTGTGGGTCTCCTGCTTCAGTCCAAACTGCTCTCCATCCTGACTGATGCAGACGTCCTCCTGCTCCTCTTTAATCTGGGAACAATCTGCCCCCACCTGAACAACAGTAAAGTTTCTCTCCTGGTTTAGAAGCTGCTGCTCATCCAGAACCTCCTCCTGGTTAAAGTCATTCTGCTGTGGGACATCTGGAGGGACAATGAGACACAAGAAAGGTGCTGGAATATGGTTCTGACACAAAGACAGAAAGCTCCTCCTATGCAGCCTCTTAGTGGAAACACTATATCAGCGTGTTGTGAAACACTGCAATCAGCTGGAATTGATTGGGGGGGGGGGGGGGGTCTATGACAGTGGGGCCAAAGTCTGCTGTCTCTGACTGCCTTGTTACTCTCTACAACAAATTTTTCTCTGTAGCTCTTTTGTTGGAAATTTACAGACATTTGCTGCTAAATTTCATTTTTTTTTTTGTCCCTTAAATTTCTCCCCCCCCCCGTGTTTGAAAACCATAAATTATTAACTTTTATGTCAAGTTGGTGAGGTTTTTTGTCATGAATTTGAGACTTTTTGTGAATTGAAAACTGTGTACCCCAAATATAACAGCTTTTTCCTCACAAATCGTGAGTTTTATCTGGTCAAAATCACATTCTGTCTGAGGAGTAAACAAACTTCTCAAAGCCTCGTTGGTTCTACATACCTGCTCTGTATGATTTTATTGTGGAAACTGAAGTCATCGTTTCTCTTCGTCCCCAGACTCAGAATGTGGACTTCCACGTCGGTGCTTTGTTCTCCAGCACTCAGCACAGACCATCAATGGCAGGT